>CM065806.1:186067250-186718000 GCA_033398695.1 Orobanche coerulescens
TACTTTGGTATTCATTTTTCGTTGTTATTGTCTTCGTTCGTAGTTCATTGTTGTGGATTGTCGTTCGGTGGAGTCGGCGAGTTCGTAGTCGGTTCGTGCCAACCTACTTCGGTCGATTCTCCGCGTTGTTCTTATTCGAGGCAAGTACCTTGTCCATATAATTCTTGTTGTGGATATGATAATTGGTGAACGTCTAAATGTGTTTGTTTGGTCGTTTGAGAACTATTTTCAAAAGATTCGATTAGCCTTGCTAAATGCTCTCTTTCAAAACGCGTGTGTTTTGTAATTGTGTGGGTTGTAAGTGACTATGTGGATCCTTTGGATATGTTTGGAGTTTATGTGGTGTTCGATAATGCGTGTGTACGTATATGGATTCATTTCAGTGTATTGCGGTTTTGACATGATGTGATGTTAGTTGTTACTCCTTTGAAAGGAGGTTGCGATGCTTAATGTTGTTTGGCTTCATAATCGATTATTGTTGGGTGCTTGTTATACGTGATGTGCCTCCGGGTAGGATTGTTGAATCTCCGGGATCCATACTTGCTAGTATGGGTCGGGCGAGACCGTAGGGTTATCCAATCCGGGTATGTCTTGCGGGGACTCCGAGGTTCGTGGCTTGTTAGCCCGATGCCGAGATAACTTGTGGGGTTATCATCGGGTATGTCTTGCGGGGACTCCGAGGTTCGTGGCTTGTTAGCACGATGTCGGGATAACTTATGGTTGTGGTTTTGTGTGTGATTTGTTTAGCTAGCCAGCGCGGGAGGGTCCTTCGAGGCCTCGGGCGGGATCAATTGTATTACCCTGTTTCCAAGGCGATGCATGTGTGTATGTTTGGTGATTGTATTTTACTCACCGTGGGTTGGTTCGATGGGGCCACGACGGGAATTCCAATGGGTGAGTCCGGGATTCATAAGTAAAAACTTCATGAGTTTGCATTGATTTTTATGTCCGTCGAGGACACGTGACTTGGGTTTTGGCCCTGTGAATTGTTCTCGGTTTTCTATTTGCGAAAACAAAACCTTTGGGCTGTGACCCCTGTTGATTTTGGAAAGATAGGATTTGATAATCCTAAATTGTTTTCTATTAAAACTCTCGATGGCATTTTAAACTGTTTCACAAATTGTTTCCCTTTTATTGTGGTCTTTCGGTTTTGGAATGTTTTACCCAAACTCTTGCCTCGGGAAGTACTTTTCGTTACTTTTGGATTTTTGAGGATTCCTGATTATTGTTATTCGTGGAATGTGAATTGTATGGCTCGTATTTTTGCACTTGTACTTACACTAGCAAAACAGTGGAGTTTTTCTAACCCCCGAGTATTCGGGGGGTGGATGTCTATTTTTGCATTCAGGTTTTGGAGCATGACACAGGGTCGGCACAAAGGATGATGAAAGATGAACGATACTAATCACTTGAGGATCCGTTGACGTCGTATTGGTCTAGTTGTATTTTATTTTCCGCTGCAGTATTTTTCCCCATTGTACGGGAGTTTATTGTATTTTGACCCCTGCGTGGGTATGAGTTTGGAATTGAGTTGTATGTTTTTGTTGAAAGACCAAATCGGTCTACTGAGTCATTTTAGCCTTAAGGGCGATGTTTAGATGTTTGATTTTAGTTATCAGCCTGGTAGATCCTCGAGGAGAGGGTCTACGGCGTGTAATATCCCTGAGTGGATTGGGGATGTTACATAAATGGTATCAGAGCTTAGGTTGTGGAAACCTAGGCTGTCGGGTCAGTGGTGTCTATTGAGTTTTGTCTCGTCGGATTTTGTCTAACTGAGTCGTGTCGCGACGCGTCGTCTGAGTTTGTTGGTCGTGATTAGTATCGTGGGGCGATCATCATCTTCGTGCGACCTGTGGCTGTAAGTCTCCCTTCTTTGTGTTGTGCCTCGTGTGACACGAGCTATTTTTATGATTGTTGTTCAGTGACGGAATCCTCTTATGGATTTTGATTTCGTGGTATGTGGTTATTTGACTCTAATACTTCGTTCATATGAGGAGTAGTGTTGCTGAATTGTGCATGTTGAACTGTATTTCTTTTATCCGCTACGTGAGTTCTTTTGTAATGCCTTTCGGTATTTTACCGACTGAGTTTTATTTCGAAAACCGATTCACTTAACCGAGTTTTTGGCATTATGGCCTTGATCATTTTGGCGAAATTCTTACGACGGTATTTAGCATTTTGTAAATAGCTTTTGTGAGTTTTGGAAATATTACCGTCATCGGCCTTTTTGGCGTTTTTGTAAATGGTTTTTATCCTGGTGAGTTCCGGCGCGGGCCCCACGACGCTATAAAGTTTTGTGTAGTTACCTGAAATTTTTGGGCATTCTAGCCCATTGAATTATCTTTGAAAATCTTGAGTATCTTAGAAAATAAATTTCGGGACGTACTTTTAAAATGAATTATTTTCTCGTGGTACATCCAAGGTGCCACAATATGTTTCCAAATTCTTCTACCTCGAGGACCAAAATGTTTTGAGATATTTTCAATGTTTTAGAAACACTTTTATTTGGACCCGAGGGTCGAATTTTCTGAAAGTTTTTACTAAGAGAAAGTGTCCTCATTTTTATCTAATGTGAAATGGTTCTCCAAAGTATCGATAACGATGTCTCACGTTTGTACTTTTTTTGAAAGGTGATACTCAAGATCAACCGGTGTCCTTCTAAATTATTTTCAAAATGAGGTTTTCGTTTTTAAAACCTATCCATTCCCGTTTGAGGGTTGGGTATGTATGTGTGATGTTCGCGTATTTTGATGTTTGCTCCGGAGTATGATCGAATTGGCGGTGTGAGCGTTGAGTCGTTTTCCACACATTTGTTGTGTTAGCCCCCTATGAGAGGCGGGATGTTCGTGTTGAATGTTGTCGCCTTGTGGTGATTTTTGCGTTATTGCGCATGTGCGAGCTGTTAGAGCTTGGTTTGGTATGACCGTGTGCATCGGTGATGGTTCCGTTATGTGTCGGTTGTTTAATGTTTTGTTACCTTGCTCCCGTTTTTTTGTGAATTTCGTGGACGAGGTCGGAGGTAATACCCATACTATTTTGACTTCTGTATTTTCTCTTTCTTCAGTCTATCGATTCACTCATGTTCGTTGATACTTTATGAACTTGGTCTATATTTCGGTTTCATCGTCCGATCGAGCTGTGATCTTGTTGTGGGTCGATCAGGTTATTGCTGTGACTTTTTTGGGTTCGGTTCGATTCTTGTGAACCTTGTTCGGGAGCAACATCATTTGGTTCTATTAGTTCTTTTTTTTCGAAGTGGATCGGATTTGGAACTCTTGTGTTTTCGACTTTGTCGACTCATTATGTTTGTTGACATTTCTGAGCTTGTCCTGCCCCTTGCTTTTGTTGATCGAACAAGTGTGGTATTGTTTCGGAATAACTCGTTTGTCGTTGTGACTTTTCAATCGCTATTCCCTTCCTGTGGATCTTATGGGAATGCATGTCTTGTTGTTCTCACCAGATAATCCTGGGAGTTGTTGTTTGAATTTTATTATCCTTCGTGATTCGGACATGATTGTTCGATTTTTGTTGTCTCGGTCGTTTGTTTGTTCGGTTTTTGTCCTCGTTTCGTGATTGTTGAGCATTCAGGCTCCTTCCTAATTTCCTTAAGTTCGGGAAATTAGTCTCGTTTTCGATCTTCCAACCCTAGGGCGGTGGAATTCCGTATTTGTTCAGCGATTGGCTCGCGTTTTGATTAATGTACCGTTGGGTTGGTCAATCGTATTGATTTTCGTTCGTTGTATTTTGTGATTGTTCGGATAATTGACTTGATTGTATTATCCATTTGATGACGCTTGTCACTTGTTGGTTTTATTATATCCCTAACGGCGACGTTGTGTTGGTCGTCGTGGAGCGTGTTTTCACGCCGTATATTCCTTTGCGTTGCTTGTAACGTTTCGTCGATGGGCGTAAGTTACGCGTTTCCTTGAATATGTCGTTGAGTTTTCCTGGCGGGATATTGCTTCTCCCTACTTGTTTTAAGTTTCGGGACGAAACTTCTTTTAAGGAAGGTAGAATGTAATATCCGCAATTTCCGATTTTCGGTAAATTTCTTTTTCGGCCGGAGTCCATTTTGACGACTCTCTCATGACCGTTTCGTCATTTCGAGAATGATTAATTCTGCACTTTTTGTCATCCGAGTTCGTTTCGGTATCGTTTTGTTGAGTTCCGAGCTTTTTAGCGACTTTTCCGCACTTGAGTTCGATTCTTGCGAATCTCGTCCGAAACTGTTGTTTCGAGTTTCTCGTAAGTTCATTTAATGTTATTATTCATGTTGCGAGCTTTGGTTTGGTGTTTCGATCGCGTATCGTGATTTTCGGACGTTTTGGGCCATTTTCGTAATTTCTCAAAGTTTTGGGTAATTACTTCCGTTGTCGAATTACTAGCCTTCGGTTGGTCGGAATTGTGTGTTCTCTTAGCTCTTAGATTCGTCTTTGCGAGTACGTCGTAACCGTATCATCGATTCGTATTCAGGTTCGGGTTTCGGGGTCGTTCGGGCCGTCGGAGTTGGCCCCGGCCGAGTCATGGCCGGGCAATCTGGGCCCAGGCCGGCACTGGCCGAGTCACGGCCGGTAGTGCTCTGCAGCTTCTGGTCGAGTCACGGCCGGTAGTGCTCGGCAGCTTCTGGCCGAGCAGGCCGCACCGTGGGCCGCGGCACATGCCGGCGGGGCCGCGGCACACTCTGTGGCATTTTTCGGCCAAACCGATCTGCATTTGCCGCGGCACACGCTGGGCCGGGCTGACACCTTGCCGACCACTGGGAGCCATTTTTGGGCTGTGCCGCGGCACACTCATTGGGCCGCGGCACACTGTGCAGCCTATTTATGGCCCTGCACACGGGTTTTTGGCCATTTTTCTCCTTCTTCTGGTTCTCTTCTGCGGCTGAGGGTGATCTTACCATGGAGACATGTTGTTTAACAACAAATCCATGAAGTTCTTGAGTTCATATCATCAATCAATCATCCGTTATCATCCTTTGATCCAGTGAATCAAGGTAATCTTCCTTAGAACCCTAATTTCGTGAATTTGGGGGTTTTTGCATTTTTGTCCGATTCGTTCCGTGTTGTTGATTAATTCATGATGGGTATGATTAATCTTGGTAGTATTATTGTGTTTAACATCATTTAATCCATTGTTCTTCGTCGAATCGAAGTATATTTCTTGATTTCCTTCGAATCGACTTTTTGGGGGATTTGTCCTCGATCTCGTTTTTCATCCGTTTTTGATGGATCGATTATGGTTAAATGATGTTGTTAAACATATTCTATGGATTGTATATCCATATTTCAACTTGGAATTCCATTTTTGTGTTTTGTCGGGACGAATCGTGTTCTTGACCGTTTTGGGGAAAACGCTTGAACATTCGTCATTCGTTCTTTGATTTCAGCGGCTTTGGGTCGTACTTTGGAATTCATTTTCGTTGTTATTGTCTTCGTTCGTAGTTCATTGTTGTGGATTTTCGTTCGGTGGAGTCGGCGAGTTCGTAGTCGGTTCGTGCCAACCTACTTCGGTTGATTCTCCGCGTTGTTCTTATTCGAGCCAAGTACCTTGTCCATATAATTCTTGTTGTGGATATGATAATTGGTGATCGTCTAAATGTGTTTGTTTGGTCGTTTGAAAACTAAAGATTCGATTAGCCTTGCTAAATGCTCTCTTTCAAAACGCGTGTGTTTTGTAATTGTGTGGGTTGTAAGTGACTATGTGGATCCTTTGGATATGTTTGGAGTTTATGTGGTGTTCGATAATGCGTGTGTACGTATATGGATTCATTTCAGTGTATTGCGGTTTTGACATGATGTGATGTTAGTTGTTACTCCTTTGAAAGGAGGTTGCGATGCTTAATGTTGTTTGGCTTCATAATCGATTATTGTTGGGTGCTTGTTATACGTGATGTGCCTCCGGGTAGGATTGTTGAATCTCCGGGATCCATACTTGCTAGTATGGGTCGGGCGAGACCGTATGGTTATCCAATCCGGGTATGTCTTGTGGGGACTCCGAGGTTCGTGGCTTGTTAGCCCGATGCCGAGATAACTTGTGGGGTTATCATCGGGTATGTCTTGCGGGGACTCCGAGGTTCGTGGCTTGTTAGCACGATGCCGGGATAACTTATGGTTGTGGTTTTGTGTGTGATTTGTTTAGCTAGCCAGCGCGGGAGGGTCCTTCGAGGCCTCGGGCGGAATCAATGGTATTACCCTGTTCCCAAGGCGATGCATGTGTGTATGTTTGGTGATTGTATTTTACTCACCGTGGGTTGGTTCGATGGGGCCACGACGGGAATTCCAATGGGTGAGTCCGGGATTCATAAGTAAAAACTTCACGAGTTTGCATTCATTTTTATGTCCGTCGAGGACACGTGACTTGGGTTTTGGCCCTGTGAATTGTTGTCGGTTTTCTATTTGTGAAAACAAAACCTTTGGGCTGTGACCCCTGTTGATTTTGTAAAGATAGGATTTGATAATCCTAAATTGTTTTCTATTAAAACTCTCGATGGCATTTTAAACTGTTTCATAAATTGTTTCCCTTTTATTGTGGTCTTTCGTTTTTGGAATGTTTTACCCAAACTCTTGCCTCGGGAAGTACTTTTCGTTACTTTTGGATTTTTGAGGATTCCTGATTATTGTTATTCGTGGAATGTGAATTGTATGGCTCGTATTTTTGCACTTGTACTTACACTAGCAAAACAGTGGAGTTTTGCTAACCCCCGAGTATTCGGGGGGTGGATGTCTATTTTTGCATTCAGGTTTTGGAGCATGACACAGGGTCGGCATGAAGGATGATGAAAGATGAACGATACTAATCACTCGAGGATCCGTTGACGTCGTATTGGTCTAGTTGTATTTTCTTTTCCGCTGCAGTATTTTTCCCCGTTGTACGGGAGTTTATTGTATTTTTACCCCTGCGTGGGTATGAGTTTGGAATTGAGTTGTATGTTTTTGTTGAAAGACCAAATCGGTCTACTGAGTCATTTTAGCCTTAAGGGCGATGTTTAGATGTTTGATTTTAGTTATCAGCCTGGTAGATCCTCGAGGAGAGGGTCTACGGTGTGTAATATCTTTGAGTGGATTGGGGGTGTTACAAAACTAAGACTAGAAATACTGTAATTGATATTAGCAAAAATTTCATTCCCCGGCAACGGTGCCAAAAACTTGTTGCGGATTTTTCGTTAACGCAAGTGCACGTTATCGTTGACAAGTAATAAAGTGATGAGTGAGTATCGTTCCCACAAGGACTGAATTACTAACTACTGATTTTTATGTATTCTAGTTTTATTTGAACAATCGCACTTTGGGTTTGCAATTAATTACTAAAAGAATTAATAAAAGGCTAAACAGTATAAACGGTCGCTTGAAGAAAGAGAATCAAATGATAAATAAGTCTAGGATTCTGAATCCACCTTGGTTTATCCGAATTTACTCTCGATTATCTGAAGTTAATGATTTTCCCAATTTATTGAAGGCGAAGATTGCTAAAATACTCTACCGCCTTTCCCAAGGTCAATAGATTTTTCTAAAGGCGAATAACGCACTCTATCCCTAGGTGAATTAATTCGTCAATAGGCAAAAAACATAAAATCTCCAAAAGGCCACGTAGTTCCTATGAGTATATTCCTATCTCACAGAATAAAACGGTCCTCACCAATAGTTCCTCACCAACTCTCCTCTCCCGATTCGAGTAAGGTAATTAAAACAATCCAATTATTGGCCAAACAATTGAAAGCATTAAAATCAATTGGGAAAACTCAATAGAAAAGGGAATTATATAGATAATCTAAAGCAAATCCGTCAAAACTTAGGTTTCATCAAAATCCTAGAACAAGGGTTTTAGCCTGACATGCTAAATAATGAAAATACAGAATTAATAAATAAAAGCATGAAAATCAAACGCAGATGAAGAGCTCGGATTCCTCCGTTCTTCTGGCTTCCGCCCTCCGCCTTTGATCTCTTCTGCTTCTCTCGTCTGCGATAGTCTTCTGTGATCCTCCTTTTCCCAAGCCTCCAAGATGATTAATTTAGGGTCTTAAACCCTTATTTATAGCTCCCCACAGCCTCCAAATCGCATCCGTGTGAGTAGGTCGAGAACTGGCTTCAAAACGGCCCAAATCCGCGCGGAGCACACCAAAACCGCCCTGTGTGCCGCGGCTCACTTAATCTGTGCCGCGGCACATGGCGTCCAGATTAAAACCTGGGCGCTGTGACTTTCTTCTGGGCCGCGGCTCACATGGTCTGTGCCGCGGCACAGAGTACAGATTACTCTGGTGCCCGCTGCTCCTCTTCGTGTGCCGCGGCCCACTTGCCTTGTGCCGTGGGCCCACGACCAAAATTCGCCGTTTTCGCCCGTTTTGCCTCGTTTTAGCTTCCAGACTCCAATCTTCTGTCAAACATGCGAGAATAAGACATTAAAAGATCATTTATGCAATTTTACTCGCCAAAATAATACAAAACAATGATAAATAAGCGTATAAAAATACGCGTAACACCGGACGCATCACTATAGACCACAAATCCTTCCGTCCCTTGCGGTAAAGAAAGGACAGGTGCAGAAATTAACCGGCTCTTGAGTTCCTCAAAACTCTATTGACACACGTCGGACCATGTGTATTTCTTGTCCTTCCGTAAAAGGTTCGTCATGGGTTGAGCGATTTTAGAAAATCCCTCCACAAATCGCCGATAATAACCGGCTAATCCGAGAAAGCTTCGGATCTTCTTAACATTCTTCGGAGGTAGCCAATCTCGAATAGCCTCTGTCTTTTGAGGGTCGACACGAACTCCGTCTGATGAAATTACATGTCCGAGAAACGTCACTTCGGACATCCAGAACTCACATTTGGAAAACTTTCTAAAAAGTTGCTCTCGTCTCAACATGTCGAGCACTTGATGAAGGTGAAACTCGTGTTCCTCCCGGCACGAGAATAAATCAAAATGTGATCAATGAAGACAACCACGAACTGATCAAGATAGTCGATGAAAACCCGATTCATTAACTCCATGAATACCGCAGGTGCATTAGTCAACCCAAACGGTATAACCACAAACTCATAATGACCATAGCGTGTTCGGAACGCCGTCCTTGCGATATCCGACTCTCGAATTCGCAACTGATGATATCCAGATCTTAAGTCGATCTTGGAAAATACTAAATCTCCCTGAAGTTGATCCAAAAGTTCTTCGATACGGGGTAGAGGATATTTATTCCTGATCGTCACCCGGTTCAATTCCCGGTAATCAATACACAAGCGGAACGAACCATCCTTCTACTTGACAAATAACACTCGTGCTTCCCACGGGGACGCACTCGGTCGAATATAACCTTTCTCGAACAACTCCTCGAGTTGGTTCTTTAATTCCTGCATCTCGGTCGGGGCCATCCGGTATGGTGCCTTCGATATTGGGGACGTACCGGGCTCCAACTCAATCGTGAATTCCACACCTCTGTCTGGAGGTAAACCAGGTAGCTCGTCTGGGAAAACACCGCTAATCGCTAACAATGATACTATGAATGATTGAACGACTCGATTGCCTTAGAATGGCCAATCGACGACAATGATACAATGAATGATTGAACAACCCGATTGCCTTAGAACGGCCAATCGATGACAATGATATCATGAATGATTGAACACCTCGATTGCCTTAGAACGGCCAATCGATGACAATGATACAATGAATGATTGAACAACTCGATTGAGTAATTTCACTACTTTCATCAAGTTGATGACTCTCCCGGAACAACTGGGATTACCTCCCTGGAAAACACATTCGACTCCAACGACGGAAATGATAGTGACCATACGCTTACGAACATTGAGAATGGTGTCATGACAATCCATCCCACTAATACCCAATATTACATCGTCCTTAGGTAAATCCACCACGATTAGGTCCACCAACCACTCGCGGTCATTAAGCATAATTCGGTCAGTTCTTAACCTCATGATTTCTGAAAATTCTTCTACCGTTAGGTAGACCAATGATATAAGGCCCACAATTATTAGGACTGTCTAGGTGAAGTCTAATCAAACATGATTCGGAAATGAATGAATGCGGTGCACCAGTATCAAAAAGGGTACACACAGGTTTAGATAAAATTACGAGTATACCTGAGATCGTTCGGGCCTCCGGATCGTCAGTCCTCTTCATCTTGTGAATCCGGGACTTGCCGGCCCCTGAACCAGACGCTCCCGTCTGATAAATATGAGCTCCGCCTTTATTCGCTTCCTTCGTCTTAAACGACACTGACAGAGCAATCTGATTCTGAATCATTGATTGCTTCAGGGCCTGAGACGCTGCCGGAGTCGGCTTGGGGTCCCTTCGGCAAAAACGGGCCTTATGCCCAAAAATCCCACAATTATGGCACGTGATAGACGGTTTCAGACACTTAGTGCTGTAATGACCCGGCGCTCCACAGTTGAAACAGGTGATGGCCGAACTGGCCACTTGGGACTGAGATCCCGCATGATTATGCGCCGTAGGAGGTCGCTCAGAAACGTTAGGGCCCACACGAGGCTTCTTGAAGGTTGACTGTCCGCCTTCGGGCTGATTACGCCTTGTTGATTTCTTACTGACAGATGAAGGTTGTTGCTCAGCAATTTCCTTAGCAGCAGGCTCATAAGGGAGAGTTCTCTCAATTAAATCGGCCAGAGTGGCGCAATGATGATTAAGCAATTGCATATGGGTCATCATGACCTGCATAAAAGTGAGTGGATCAACCCGAACATCTTTCGATCGAGCGGAGTCCTGGTTATGGTTTCCCGACAGTGAGCGATTATTCCCGGGTTTCGGCCTGCACCACGGCCTCTCCCCGTGCATCCCCTGATAGCTCTCTCCATACTGAAGTAGGAAGGTCGCATGATAATCATAGATCTCGTATGAGTACCGCATCATAATTTACGTCATGAAATGATGAAAATGAGCATACACGCCCTAACACATTGATTACATGAATGATTAACTGAGGTGACATGATTATCTGATGATATTCTTGAAATGGTTATCTTGAACAAGTTAACAAGATTAATGCTATGATCCTCAAGATTAATAACTGATTGATGAAATGAATTGAGTGATTAATGAGTTAACATGATCAACATGATCAAAATGAAAATGATGTTTGAGGATTGTTAACTGATGACTTATGAATGAATGATTCTCATTGCCAGAAATTATATCATGGTGTTAGAAGTCTTACAGTTCTTTCGGTCTGATGGGTTCGGCATTTGCACAGGTCACACGTGACGCGAAAGTCCAATGATACTAATCCGATGACGATGATTTCAAATGAGACATGACTCGGAAGGTAGTATTCAAAACCACGCTCTGATACCAACTCTGTAACACCCCAAACTAGGCGGATATTACGGTCTGTGGACCCCATCGGACCCACCAGGCGAGTGAAAATGAATGAAATACAACGTAAATGTAGTACCGAACCACATCATATTACCAAGTACTCCGATGAGGAGTCTAAGTATAATACACCCAGGAAGAATACTGAATACATGTATATTTTATGTGAAGATAAAATATACAACATTAAATGAAAATGAATATCAAAACGGAAATCTGCAGCGGAAATAAAGATGAAAAGACATGAATAACTGAAACGGACTAGGGCCCCCTACTAGTATCACTGGGACTCCTCGCCGACAACGTTCTATTCCCGTGTTTTTGCCTTGCCATGACCTGAAAACAAAATCCCCCAACGGGGTCAGTTACACAGAACAACAATGCTCAAGAGTTGTATACACACAATCATGTTGATAACATACACAATCAAACATGCTATATGAATCAACTAACAGTACGGCTCAAAGGAATGGTGCCACACTACGTCCGGGATGGAAATGTGTCCGTGCACAAGCCACCAACGAGTATCGATCGAATACACGCGTGGTCTTGTACCTAATCAGTCTCACGAAGCAATCGACTCGTGTGGACAGTCCAATGTGAGGCCAATAACCAACACACGACTTAAATGTGCCCGACATGAAAATCCTACACATACCAACCGGCACGCCAGTATGACCCAGAATGCCACGATATAACAAAAGTGACATCGAAAATGAATAATGACCCACCAAGATAAAATGATGGTGAAATGAATGACAGCTCAATGAAATGATTGGAACCGTCGTTCCTCGTGAATGAAGTAATTAAGTGACAATTACAAGTTTTAAAACGGTTAGTACCTTATGAATGAATTATGATTATGAATGAACAACAACTTAAGGAATGAATATCCTTTTAACTGAGTAAGAATTAACTTACATAACACCGATGAAGAATGTCCGTCCACGAACAACGTCCTAAATGAAATGTCGGTCGCTCGAACAACCTTGAATAACACAATTACCAATAATTCGATCAATACACGCATCAAACACGATTATAACCAACTCAAACGTCGATATAACGATAATTAAACTCATCGGGGCATTCAAACGAATACGTAGCAAAAATCCTTCCCGTTGGTTACAACCAAACCCAAATTATTGAAACCAACTATAAAATGATTGATTCAAACCAGCAAAACAATATCAATGGCATCAATAATCCAATAGGAATCCACAATTCAAGATTACAACAACATCAATCGGAAGTCCCCAAATTAACCGAAGTCAACCCCAAGGGTTCTTGAAATAAATCCCCAAAATAGTCGTTAAATTCGTAGGAATGTATTTATCCAAGGTAGATAATCCATATCTAACATATTCCAACAACAATCCAAGCTTACACGAAGAAATCGGAAGGAAAACCCCAAAAATCCGAAATTCTAGATCCAAGAGATTAATACCTTTGATTTGATGTTTTGGAGATGATGAAGTGATGATTAATCCAACTCAAAGACTTGAAGATGATGATTGATGATTACACCTCGAAGAATACTCTCCAAATCGCCTGGAACCGATGAGAGAATGAGAAGAAATGACAAACGACGAAATCTGGGCTGCACTGTCCAATTTATAGAGATTCCAGTTTAGCGCGTGCTAGCCCCAGTTCTTAGCGTGCGCTAACGGGTATTTTGGTAAGTCCAGTACTCACTGTCCGACAACGGTAGCGCGCGCTACGTACCTTTTTGTAGCGTGCGCTACAGCTGAACACTTAGCATGCGCTAACCCCAAAATGTTAGCGTGCGCTAACGAATTATCTGATGCCCAGTACTGGAGTCCAGAACCTTCTGTCCTCTGATCTAATCGCAGTAGCGTGCGCTACAATCAATATTTAGTGTGCGCTACAATATCGATTGCGTACGCTAAAACCACTCATAGCGTGCGCTATGAATTAATCCAATGCAGTCCAGTAGCCACTGGAGTCAACCTGATCCGACCTTAGCGCGCGCTATACCGACTGCATAGCGTGCGCTACTCCGGCTTACTAGCGCGTGCTACTTACCATTCGTAGCGTGCGCTACTTACAACCCAACTGCAGTCCAGTACCTTCTGGACTGCCTGCTTGAAACATACTGGCGTGCGCTAGTGTTGAGAGGTAGCGTGCGCTACCCGTACTCAATTAGCGCATGCTAAAGAGAGTACGTAGCGTGCGCTACTCCTCACGCACAGCACACTATGAAATGACAACGATGGTAAACACCACACGATTCTCCAACTAGATTGATGATGAATGACGATTGATACACGATACAATTACTCAGAGCGATGAATACAATGATTGAATATGAGTGAAAAATGATCATTAATGAGTGAAAAATACTGAGTGACAATTACTGAATGATAAATACTGAATGATAATGACTGAATTACAACCGGGTATTACAGCAATTCTGTTCTCGGAATCTATGCGAGTTGAGGATCATGTATTGGGCATCCACGCTCACCGCACCAAATTGATATAGTAAAGAGGAATTATTCAATGAATTAATATGAAATATTAGATAGATAGACAATCAGGAGATCTCCCCTGCCCAAGCACAAAGTGCCGAATCAATGGACTAGGGTTTTCAATAATAAATCCTCCTACAACTTACTCATATATATATATATATATATATATTGTTGGGTTATAATAAAAAGTGTGTTATAATAAAAAGTGTAGGAAGCAACCAGGTGCTGCCATGTGTCCCAATTAGTCTGCTCCTTTTTTTATGCTTACGGGGGTATTTTTGTCAATTTGAATAAACAGTACCCTAGTATAATCTCTTTTTCTTTCTCATCGTCTCTCCTCTTTTTATTCTTTTCTCCCCATAGTCCCCGTCCTCCCACCATCTCCCATCATCTTCCCACCGTTCACAAATCTCTTTTTCTTTCTCATCGTCTCTTCTCTTTTTATTCTTTTCTCCCCATAGTCCCCGTCCTCCCACCATCTTCCCACCGTTCACCACCGTCCTTCCATCATCTTCCCACCGTTCACCACCATCTTTCCACCATTCACCACCGTCTTCCACTGTTCACCACCGCCTTCCACTATTCCCCAACGCTATAATTCGTCTACCCACCGCCCGTTGTTGATTATCCCTGATTTTGAAGATGTCTATTGAATCATCAAATATTAATCAGTGTAGTTCATCAACTGATTCATCAACAAATACTAATCAGTGTATTTCATCAACTGATTCATCAACTAATAGTAAGAATATTATTCAATATTTATTGCTAGTTTGATGCAGTATTTTTAGGTGTATGATGCAATAGATAGTATTATAGTGTTTTGTTGTTTAGTTTTTTGATTTTTTAGTTTCAAACAGATTAAATTGATATATTAAACCATATACAAATAGATTAAATTGATATAGGGTAGATGTACTAGATGTAAGATTATGATTCAGTAGTTCAACTGTTTTTGATTTTTGAGTTTTTTTAATCGTAGTTTTATAGGTTACATTTTGATGATCTGTTATTAAATTTTAGCTTTTGATTTTATAATTGTGATGCAGTAGAAATTATTCTATGATGCACTCTTTGATATTATTGTACTTTTTGAAATTTTATGTCTATTTTTAATATTATTATGCAGTGGAGATAAGTGTATGATGCACTAGTAGATAGGTTTTTTATTTTGATATTTTTAAATATCAGCAATGATTTTGTATATTTGTTGTGATATAATTAAAACTATGATTCAATTCTTTAATAACATTCTATTTGTTGAACTTTCAGATACTGAGTTCAAAACTGTTCGAGTGAGAGATCATGTTGGTTATTATATTTGTGATTTTAATGGTAATAGGACATGGTATCCTGATTGCGGCGAAAAACCTATAGAAGGATGTCAGTTTGTTTCAATCGATCAGGCCTATAGTTTCTATGTATCTTATGGTAAAAAGGCCGGTTCTGATTGTAGAAGAGGTGGACAGTACAAGGCTGCAGGTGGAAAGGAGACAACCATAAAGTACTTCTATTGCTCAAGTGAAGGGTTACCTGTAAAAGGGAAATCCAGGGATAAAAATTCAAATGATGATATATCTGGAGAAAGTGATGGTAGTAATGTTTCTATTAAGTTTGGCGAGTTTAAGAATAAGCAAACAAGGAGGAAGGCTTCTTTTAGATGTGGTTGTTCAGCCTCACTTACTCTTAAGAAAATTGGAAATGTGTATGAAGTTTCTAAGCTTGTAGAGGTACATAACCATCCTCTCGTAGCAGAAAAAGATATGATTTTTATGAAGAATTCTAGGAATATGGGATATACAAAGCAACATTTTCTTTACCAAGTTTCGAATGCAAATTTCGGTCCTGCTATAGGGTTTAGGTTAATGAAACAGTTGTTTGGCGGCTTTGATAGAGTTGGTGTAACAAAGAGTGACTGTAAGAATAATAAGAAGAAAATTAGTGTTTTTATTGGTGATCGAGATGCTCAAATGGCTGTTGAGAAGTTGCTTAGTCGAAATCTTCATTCGCCTGGGTTTTATGTCAATTATTATAAAGGTGATTCACTTGTTCCTTACATCACAGTTATAATCTCTAGTGCATCAAATTTTTAATATTTAGTGCATCGCATTATGTCTTAATATTAATTTCAGTTTATGTAGCATTAGTTTTGTAACACCCCCGAGATATTCAAGGTGTATTACAGCGCCGTGGACCCCTACATAGGACCCACCAGGCTAACACAAGAAAACACCCCACGACTAACCATCTCGGTTAGCAAGGAAACAATTGTTAACAACAAGAACACAAAACAACACGTCCGGTACAACCGGCATAATAAACGTCAACCGACAAATACAGTAACTTCAACGGAGACCAATCACAATCCGAAAGCAAAAGCCTAAGTACTCGCGAGTACAATCTATAAGTTTACAATTTGGAAGACATCCACATCAAGGAGAGAGTAGGAAATAACAAGACTCAATTGCGCATGTCAACAACCTTGGCCGACATCCTCGTACCATTCCAGCGCCCGATCGTCTGACTGAACATAAACTGAAATCCATAACAAGAATTTCCCCAAAACGGGTCCCCAAAGGGGTTAGCAATTACGCTAGTACAAGTATTCAAGGCAAACCAATCGCTTACACATTTCATAGTACATGCACCAATATCATTTCAAAAACCAAAACCAGACATGTCTTTTGTGGAAACAAACAGTCAAACAATTTGCCTTGGGAATAGGGTAATACCATAGATCCCGCCCTAGGCCTCTAAGGACCCTCCCGAGCTGGCCATATCATCAAACAAAACACGCACATGCATCGCCTTGGGAACAGGGTAATACCATTGATCCATCCCGAGGCCTCTAAGGACCCTCCCGAGCTGGCTAGCTAAACAAACTCATGAATCCAGGACTCAACCCTTTGGATTCCCTCCGTGATCCCGTCGGACCATCCTGAGGTGAGCAAATCACACACAAAATACATTACCATTCCACGTTAAGCATAAAGGTTTCCAAAAATACTTGCCTTGAATAATTGACGACGCAACGAACGGAAAGGAAAGTCATCGACGAACGCTAGGAACCAACGAAACCGAACCTAACGATTCGAAGAATACAATCACAACCATATCGAAATGAATACAGAATTTGAATACACCCGAAAACCCGCCTACGATTCATGTATATTCGTATATAAACAACGAGGACGGACCACAACCAAACCCTTTTGATTCCGTAAAAACCACGAAATATACCATGAATCCGTAGGGAAACTAAGAATAACAACAAGATTAATCATATTCATCATGAATTAATCAACAAAACGGAACGAATCGGCCAAAAACGTGAAAACCCCCAAATCTACCCAAAAGTAGGGTTCTAAAGATCTAACCTTGATTCGCTGGATCGAAGGATGTTATAGGATGATTGATCAATGATATAACCTCAAGAACTTCATGGATTTGTTGTTAAACAACATGGCTTCGCCACCTCCGAGTCGCCGGCCGCGGACAGAGAAGGAAGGAAGTGAAAAATGACTGAAAATGCGACTGCTCTGTCACATTTATACTGGGCCGGAACTAGCGTGTGCTAGCCTTCCCGGACTAGCGTGCGCTATCGGCCAGTATCGGCCCAGTACCCTCGGCCAGGGCCCGCACGACCCGGCACCACCGACCAATCCTGCCGACCGTGACCCGTCCGCCCGACCCCCGCTAGCGTGCGCTACGACCGGAAGCCTGCGCGCGCTAGCCGACCTGTCTAGTAACCTCTGGACTAAACAGCTAACCCAGGTAACGTACGCTAGTCGGCCGACAGCGTGCGCTACCCCTGCCGGTTAGCGTGTGCCACGACCGACAGTAGCGTGCGCTACCTGCCGATCCTCCCCGAGTCCAGAACCTCAGAACCTCTCTGCCCTGACCCGATAGCGTGCGTCGGCCGACCGCGTAACGTGCGCTACTCCTGCCGGTTAGCGCATGCAGCCTACTGGCAGTAGCGCGCGCTATGCCGGTTCCTGCCGCGTCAGCCCGGCCAGTGCCCACAACCGTCCGGCCAGGACCCGCCACCGTCCGGCCAGCTGCTCAGCCGTCATGATCCGACGACTCGATTTACAAAAACGTACGGAACGAACAAGACGAAAATCTCGCGGACAACATCAACGACCCGAAATGAAAACATAATGCAATAATTAATCATACGCGACCAAGAAAAGGGTCGAGACGACAAATACAGATATGGATACCCGTAACTTTGGGTAAATTACAAAATGGCCCAAAATGCCCGAAAATCACGATATGCGATCGAATAACCAAACCGAAGTTCAAAACACATCTAACAAAGTTAAACGGACTTACGGGAAACTCGAAACAGCAGTTTCGGACGAGATTCGTAAGAATCAAACTCAAGTGCGGAAAAGTCGCTAAAAAGCACGGAACTCAATAAAACAACACCGAAACGAACTCGGATGACAAAAAGTGTAGAATTAATCATTCTCATAATTACGAAACGGTCATGAACGAGTCGTCAAAATGGACTTCCGCCGAAAAAAAAGAAATTACCGGAAATCGAAATTACGGGTAGTACATTCTACCATCCTTAAAAGAAGTTTCGTCCCGAAACTTAAAATAAGTAGGGAGAAGCAATATCCCCTGCCAGGAAAACTCGACGAGATACACAAAAACCGAAAACTCGCGCCCGACGGCGAAACGCTGCAAGAAATGCAAAGAGACATACGGCGTGAAAATACGCTCCACGACGACTAACACAACGCCACCGGTAGAGACATAATAAAATCAACGAGTGACAAGCGCCATCAAATAGACAATACAATCGAGTCGATTATCCGGACAATCACAAAACACAACGAACGAAAATCAATATGATTGACCAACCCAACGGTACATCAATCAAAACGCGAGCCAACTGCTGAACAAATACGGAATCCCACTGCCCAAGGGTTGGAAGATCGAAAACGAGACTAATTTCCCGAACTTAAGGGAATTACGAAGGAGCCTGAATGCTCAACAATCGCGAAACGAGAACAAAACGGAACAAACAAACGATTGAGACGACAAAAAAAATCGAACAATCATATCCGAAACACGTAGGATAATAAAATTCAAACAATAACTCCTAGGATGACCTGGCGAGAACAACAAGACGTGCATTCCCATAAGATCCACAGGAAAGGGAATAGCGATTGAAAAGCCACAACGACAGACGAGTTATTCCGAAACAATACCACCCTCGTTCGATCAACAAAAGCAAGGGATAGGGAAAGTTCAGAAATGTTAACGAGCATAAACGAGTCGATAGAGTCGAAAATACAGAAGTTCAAAATCCGATCCACTTCGAATAAAAGAACTATTAGAGCCAAAAGATGTTACTTCCGAACAAGGTTCACAAGAATCGAACCAAATTCGGAAAAGTCACAGCGATAAACAGATCGACCCAAAACCAGATTACAGCTCGTTCGAACGATGAATCCAAGGTACAGAACAAGTTCAGAAGGTATCAATGAACACGAGCGAATCGATAGACTGGAGAAAGAGAAAATACAGAAGTCAAAATAATACGGGTATTACCTTCGACCTCGCCCCTGAAACTCAACAACGGAACCAAGGTAACGATACAACAAGCATCCGACACAACGCGGAACAATCACCGATGCACATAATCATATCAACCCAAGCTCTAACAGCTCGCATATATGCGATAACGCATAAATTGCTACGAGGCGACAACATCCAATACCAACATCACACCCCTCACAGAGGCTACCACGACAACTGTGTCGCGAACGACTCATTGTTCACACCACCAATTCAATCACAACTCGGGGGTTAACACCCTAACGAGAGTACGAACATCACACATATATTCCCGGACTGCAAATAGGAACGATAGGTTTTGAAAACAAAAAACACCTTTTGAAAATAATTTGCAAGCACCAGTTGATCTTGAGTATCATATATCAAAAAGTAGTACAAACATCGTCATCGAGACTTGGAAAAAAAATCATCTTGCGTTTGATAAAAAAAATGAGGACACCTTTCTTTAAATTAAAACTTTTCAGCAATATTCGACCTTCGGGTCTAAGCAAGTGTGTTTCTAAATCATTAGAAATATCTCAAAATATTTTGATCCTCAAAGTCGAATAATTTTGAAACGTAGCGTGGCCCTAGTAGGCATCTTGAGAACACTGTGAGAAAATAATTCATTTTAAAAGTACGTCTCGAGGTTTATTTTCTAAGATACTCAAGGTTTTTCAGAAGTACAATAGGCCAAAATGCCCAAAATTCGCACGTATCAACATTCACTTAAACACATCATATCACACACATCAAATCGTTCAAAAATCACGACAGTGATATACAATCCCTAGGATATGTTTAACAACATCGTTAAAACAACAATCGGTTTATCAAAACTGGATGGAAAACGACATCAAGAACAAAACTCCAAAAGGCAACTCTAGGGATTCAAGAAAAATACCTAGATTCGCCGAAGAACAATGGATTAGATGATGTTAAAAATCATCTAGGATACTCCAAAACACCTTTGGATGGAAGAAAAATCAGCCCAGATGCGAACCCTAGTCGCTACGTCTCAAACTCATGGAGCAAGAGGAAGAAATGAAGAAAAATGCAACTTCTAGACTGGTGTCCAGTATTTATACTGGACACAATTAGCGTGCGCTAATCATTAAGGTTAGCGTGCGCTATCACGGCACCAAACAAAACTCCTGACCAAAAAATACACTGTTAGCGTGCGCTAACCCCAAGTGTTAGCGTGCGCTAACGAGAACTTCAGACCCAGTCCAGTAGCTCTGGGATCGCTCGAACTACTGTGTAGCGTGCGCTATCCTCCCCTTAGCGTCCTACCAACGCACTCTCGCGCGCGCTAGCCGCAAAGCATAGCGTGCGCTAACGACTCACAGAGACAGCAACAGAACATATCAGAAAATTACCCGCCGTAAACCCTTCTCACAAGGATTTACCAGCTAAGCACAATTTCCTACGTCATTTCGAAAATGCTAAAAAGACCAATGACGGTAATATTTTCCAAAACTCACAAACTCATTTGTCAACCCGTCATAAAATTTTCAAGGCCAAAATGCCAAAACTTGATTTAGGGAATCGGTTTTACAAAATAAAACTCAGTTTGCAAAATACCGAAAGCCGTTTGAAAGAACTCATGCGGCGGATAAAATGCGGTACGAAAATACATCAGCAGCGACGACACTCCTCGTATAAACCAAATACGAGAGTCGAATAAACACATATCGTGAAATCAAAGTCCACAGAAGGATTCCATCATTTAACAACTCATCAAACAAATAACTCGTGTCACGCGAGGCACAACACAAAGAAGGGAGTTTAACATCCATAGGTCGCATGTAAGTGACGATCGCCCCTCGATACTAATCACGACTACTGATCTCAAACGACGCGTCGCGATGCAACTAAGTCAGACAAAATCCAACGAGACAAAACTCAACAAACACAACTTGACTCGACAGCCTAGGTTTCCCCAAGCTAATCTGATTTTAAAATCGTATACTCTAGTTATTCGAAAACTAAATCGATAAGTTAAAAATTGTTTTCAAGACCCTTTCAAACACGACAAGGGTTTAACAGCGGTAGCATTTTATAAAATGTCCTAAAACACTTTTAAACACGACCTTTAAATACCGACACAAGGTTTTATTTGAAAATACAAGGCTGGCTCGCCCAAATTCATGTCACTTTTCAAAAACCCACAATACGATCAAGTCTAAGAAATTTTCAAGCATGCACGCCGCATGTATTATTATTAATAGAAACACATTGGTTGTAAATAACAATAATTAGCCAAGTACTAACAATTTCCAAACACACGCATATACGGCATTCAAAAATCACCAGTTCAACAAGCGCAACTCGGAAATACTAATTCCAAGCATATGTCAAACTCTCTCTTCAAGTTTAACAGCGTAACCAAAGAACACCGATTTAGACATATGTCGAAACCAGCTATGTGAGTTTCTCAACAAACTTTGCCATCAATACCTTTCCCAGAACATTTCAATGTTCAAAACTTCTACATCATACTGCACCCTTCGGTGTCCAAACCATCAGTACATTCGGCTCAGCATACATTTAGTATATCGCAATTACCAAACACAGATTCCATCATACAACAAAAGACTAGAGAGTCAAGCCCTCTCACAATATACCACAGAGCAAATCTCGGATCTTTCGATCACCAACGATCCCACCAATGCTAGGAAGTTTAGCGATGGAAGGCTCGCAAAACGACAAACGGTCAAGCCCAGAACGGCACACATACTCCAGAGAGATAAAGGACAGCGCAATACTAGAATCAAAAGTACACGAACCGGATGAATCAAAAAAAAACAACTCGACGATAAGTACGAGAGAGACCATCACAGTTCAAGAAGTGGAAATACAATACGAGAAAACAAGGGAATCGAGTAAGGAAAACTTACGAGCACTGGATGTACTGAGACGCCGGCAGCGGTGTGACAATGTGCAAAACAAAACACAACTAGACCCAAATAACCGACAAGCCTAGGTATCCATAAACCTAGATCTCCGATACCATTTTCTGTAACACCCCCGAGATATTCAAGGTGTATTACAGCGCCGTGGACCCCTATATGGGACCCACCAGGCTAACACAAGAAAACACCCCTCGACTAACCATCTCGGTGAGCAAGGAAACAATTGTTAACAACAAGAACACAAAACAACACGTTTGGTACAACCGGCATAATAAACATCAACCGACAAATACAGTAACTTCAACGGAGACCAATCACAATCCGAAAGCAAAAGCCTAAGTACTCGCGAGTACAATCTATAAGTTTACAATTTGGAAGACATCCACATCAAGGATACAGTAGGAAATAACAAGACTCAATTGCACATGTTGTAACACCCCCAAGATATTCGAGGTGTATTACAGCGCCGTGGACCCCTACATGGGACCCACCAGGCTAACACAAGAAAAACACCACTCGACTAACCGTCTCGGTTAGCAAGGAAATAATTGTTAACCACAAAAACATAAAACAACACGCCCGGTACAACCGGCATAATAAACATCAACCGACAAATACAGTAACTCCAACGAAGACAAATCACCACCTGAAAGGAAAAGCCTAAGTACTCGCGAGTACAATCTATAAGTTTACAATTTGGAAAACAACCACATCAAAAGAGACGGAAGAAATTAACAAGATTCGATTGCACATGTCAAAAACCTTGGCCGACATCCTCATACCATCCCAGTAGCCGTCTCTTTGAAAATAACCTGAAATCCATAACAAGAATTTCCCCGACAACGGGTCCCCAAAGGGGTTAGCAATTACGCTAATACAAGTATTCAAGGCAAACCAATCGCTTGCACATTTCATAGTACATGCACCAATATCATTTCAAAAACCAAAACTAGACATGTCTTTTCCGGAAACAAACAGTCACAATTAATTTGCCTAGGACCGGGACGAAGCCACGAATCCCACTCGAGGCCTCTAAGGACCCTCCCGAGCTGGCCACATTCATAAAACAAACCAAGCACCACACGTCACCTAGGACCGGGACGAAGCCACGAATCCCACTCGAGGCCTCTAAGGACCCTCCCGAGCTGGCTAGCGAATCAAACTCATGAATCCAGGACGAAGCCATAGATTCCCTCGAGGCCCCGTCGGACCCTCCCGAGGTGAGTAAAGCACACACAATATACATTACCATTTCACGTTAAGCATAAGGGTTTCCAAGAATACTTGCCTTGAATTATTGACGACGCAACGAACGGAAAGGAAAGTCACCGACGAATGCTAGGAACCAACGAGACCGAACCTAACGATTCGAAGAATACAATCACAACCATTTCTAAATGAATACGGAATCGTAATACACCCGAAAACTCGCCTACGATTCATGTATATTCGTATATAAACAACAACGAGGGCGGACCACAACCAAACCCTCTCGATTCCATAAAAACCACGAAATATACAATGAATCCGTAGGGAAACTAAGAATACCAACAAGATTAATCATATACATCATGAGTTAATCAACAAAACGGAACGAATCGGACAAAAACACGAAAATCCCCAATTTTACCAAAAGTAGGGTTCTAAAGATCTAACCTTGATTCGCTGGATCAAGGGATAATATCGGACGGATGATTGATGATATAACCTCAATAACTTCATGGATTTGTTGTTAAACAACATGGCTTCAAGCTTAGAACACGCCCAGCTGCGGAAGAGGAGAAGAAGAAGGTGAAGAATGGCGAGAAAAACGTCTGCAGGGCCTTTTATAAGCCGATCGCCGGGTTACGACGTAATCGCCAAGGGTTACGTGCGTAACCGAGTCAGCTGCAAATCAGCGCCGGCCCGTTACGTGCGTAATCGGCCGGGGCCTTACGACGTGGCGCCTTACGTGCGTACGGCCGAGCACTAACGTCGTTACTCGGCGGTGGCTCGGCCCGAGCATGCCCGGCCATGACTCGGCCGGGACCAATTTCGACGGCCCGAACGACCCCGAAACCCGAACCTGAATACAAATCGAAGATACGGTTACGAAGTACTCGCAAAGACGAATCCGAGCACTAAGAGAACACACGATTCCGACCACCCGAAGGCTCGAAATTCGACAACGGAAAGTAATTACCCCAAACTTTGGGAAATTACGAAAACGGCCCAAAACGTCCGAAAATCACGACACATGATAGAAACACCAAGCCGAAGTTCACAACACGTATAACAAAGTTAAATGAACTTACGGGAAACTCAAACAATAGCTTGACGAGATTCATAAGAATCGAACTCAAGTGCGGAAAAGTCGCTAAAAAGCACGGAACTCAACAAAACGACACCGAAACGAACTCGGATGTCAAAAAGTGTAGAATTAATCATTCTCAGAATAATGAAACGGTCATGAGCGAGTCATCAAAACGGACTTCCGCCGAAAAAAAAGAAATTACCGAAAATCGAAATTACGGGTATTACATTCTACCCTCCTTAAAAGAAGTTTCGTCCCGAAACTTAAAATAAGTAGGGAGAAGCAATATCCCCTGCCAGGAAAACTCGACGAGATACACAAAAACCTTAAACTCGCGCCCGACGGCGAAACGTTACAAGCAACGCAAAGGAATATACGGCGTGAAAACACGCTCCACGACGACTAACACAACGCCACCGGTAGACACATGATAAAATCAACAAGTGACAAGTGTCATCACACCGATAATACAATCAAGTCGATTATCCGAACAATCGCAAAACACAACGAACGAAAATCAATATGATTGACCAACCTAACGGTACATCAATCAACACGCGAGCCAATCGCAAAACAAATACGGAATTCCACCGCCCAAGGGTTGGAAGATCGAAAACGAGACTAGTTTCCCGAACATAAGGAAATTAGGAAGGAGTCTTGAACGTTCAACAATCACGAAACGAGATCAACAAAAACCGAACAATCAAACGATCGAACCACAACGATCGAGACAACAAAAAAAATCGAACACTCATGTTCGAATAACGAAGAATAATAAAATTCAAACAACAATCCCAAGGTTCACATCTCGACTCGAGACAATATATAATCCAGTGAAAACAACAAGATGTGCATTCACATAAGATCCACAGGAAAGGGAATAGCGATTGAAAAGCCACAACGACCGACGAGTTTTTCCGAAACAATACCACCCTCGTTCGATCAACAAAAACAAGGGATAGGGAAAGTTCAGAAATGTTAACGAGCATAAACGAGTAGATAGAGCCGAAAATACAGAAGTTTAAAATCCGATCCACTTCGAATAAAAGAACGAGTAGAACCAAAAGATGTTACTTCCGGACAAAGTTCACAAGAATCGAACCGAATTCGGAAAAGTCACAGCGATAACCAGATCGACCCAAAACAAGACTACAGCTCGTTCGAACGATGAAACCAAGGTACAGAACAAGTTCAGAAGGTATCAATGAGCACAAGCGAATCGATAGACTGGAAAAAGAGAAAATATAGAAGTCAAAATAGTACGGGTATTACCTTCGAACTCGCCCCTGAAACTCACAACAGCGGAACCAAGGTAACAATACAACAAGCAACCGACACAATGCGGAACAATCACTGATGCACATAATCATACCAACCCAAGCTCTAACAGCTCGCATATATGCGATAACGCATAAATCGCTACGAGGCGACAACATCCAATACCAACATCACACCCCTCACAGAGGCTACCACGACAACTGTGTGGCGAACGACACAACGCTCTCACCACCAATTCAATTACAACTCGGGGGTTAACACCCTAACGAGAGTACGAATATCACACATATATTCCCGGACCGCAAATAGGAATGATAGGTTTTGAAAATGAAAACCACCTTTTGAAAATAACTTGCAAGCACCAGTTGATCTTGAGTATCATATATCAAAAAGTAGTACAAACATCGTCATCGAGACTTTTTAAAAAAAATCATCTTGCGTTTGATAAAAAAAAAAAATGAAGACACCTTTCGTTAAATTAAAACTTTTCAGCTATATTCGTCCTTCGGGTCTAAGCGAATGCGTTTCTAAATCATTAGAAATATCTCCAAATATTTTGATCCCCAAAGTAGAATAATTTTGAAACATAGCGTGGCGCCAGTAGGCATCTTGAGAACACTGTGAGAAAATTATTCATTTTAAAAGTACGTCTCGAGGTTTATTTTCTAAGATACTCAAGGTTTTTCGTATACAATAGGCCAAAATGCCCAGAATTCACACTTGTCAACATTCACTTAAACACATCATAGCACACTCATTAAATCGTTCACAATCAAGACAGTGATATACAATCCCTAGGATATGTTTAACAACATCGTTAAAACAACGATCGGTTTATCAAAACCGGATGGAAAACGACATCAAGAACAAAACTCCAAAAAGTCAACTCTAGGGATTCAAGAAAAATACCTGGATTCGGCGAAGAACAATGGATTAGATGATGTTAAAAATCATCTAGGATACTCCAAAACACCTTTGGATGGAAGAAAAAAATCAGCCCCAATGCGAAACCTAGTCGCTACGTCTCAATCTCATGGAGGACAAAGAAAAATGAAGAAAAATGCAACTTCTGGTGAGTCCAAGATTTATACTGGACACAATTAGCGTGCGCTAATCATTAAGGTTAGCGTGCGCTATCACGGCACCAAACAAAACTCCTGATCAAAAATACACTGTTAGCGTGCGCTAACCCCAAGTGTTAGCGTGCGCTAACGAGAACTTCAGACCCAGTCCAGTAGCTCCTGGTAAGCTCTGAACTACCAGGTAGCGTGCGCTATTCTCCCCTTAGCATGCTACCAACGTACTCTCGCGCGCGTTAGCCGTAAAGCGCAGCGTGCGCTAACAATTCACAGAGACAACAACAGAACATATCAGAAAAATTACATGCCGTAAATCCTTCTCACAAGGATTTACCAGGGTAAGCATGATTTCCCATCTCATTTCGAAAATGCTAAAAAGACCAATGACGGTGATATTTTCCAAAACTCACAAACTCATTTGTCAAACCATCATGAAATATTCAAGGCCAAAATGCCAAAACTTGATTCAAGGAATCGGTTTCTGAAATAAAACTCGGTTGCAAAATACCGAAAAGCCGTTTGAAAGAACTCACGCAATGGATAAAATACGGTACGAAAATACATCAAGAAGGATTTACACTCATCGTATAAACCAAATACGAGAGTCTAATAAACACACATCGTGAAATCAAAATAAACAGAATGATTACATCTTTCAATCGACTAATCATACAAATAACTCGTGTCACACGAGGCACAATACAAGGAAGGTAGTTTTACATCCATAGGTCGCACGTAAGTGACGACCGCCTCGATACTAATCACGACCAATGATCTCAAATGACGCGTCGCGATGCGACTAAGTCGACAAAATCCGACGAGACAAAACTCAACAAACACAACTTGACTCGACAGCTAGGTTTCCCAAGCTAATCGATTTTTAAAATCGTATACTCTAGTTATTCGAAAATAAAACCGATAAGTTAAAAATCGTTCTCAAGACCCTTTTAAACACGACAAGGGCTTAACAGTGGTAGCATTTTATAAAATGTCCTAAACACTTTTATACACGACCTTTAAATACGACACAAGGTTTTATTTGAAAATACAAGGCTGGCTCGCCCAAATTCATGTCACTTTTCAAAAACCCACAATACGATCAAGCCTAAGAAATTTTCAAGCATGCATGCCACATGTATTATTATTAATAGAAACACATTGGTTGTAAATATTAATATTTAGCCAAGTACCATCAATTCCCGAACACACGCATATACGGCATTCAAAAATCACCAGTTCAACAAGCGCAATTCGGAAACACTAATTCTAAGCATATGTCAAACTTATCTCTTCAAGTTTAATAGCATAACTAATGAACATCGATTCGAACACATGTCGAAACCATGTAGGTGAGTTTCTCAACAAACTCTGCCATCGAAACCTTTCCCGGAACATGTCAATGTTCAAAACATTCACATCATACTGCACCCCTCGGTGTCCAAACCATCAGTACGTTCGGCTCAACATACATTTAGTATATCGCAATTATCAAACACAGATTCCATCATACAACAAAAGACTAGAGAGTCAAGCCCTCTCACAATATACCACGGAGCAATTCTCGAATCTTTCGATCACCAACGATCCCACCAACGCTAGGAAGTTTAGCGATGGAAGGCTCGCAAAACGACAAACGGTCAAGCCCAGAACAGCGCACATACTCCAGAGAGATAAAGGACTGCGCAATACTAGAATCAAAAGTGCACGAACCGGATGGATCGAAAAACAACACGACGATAAGTACGAGAGAGGCAATCACAGTTGAAGAAGTGGAATTTCAATACGAGAAAACAAGAGAATCGGGTAAGGAAAACTTACGAGCACTGGATGTACTGAGATGTCGGCAGCGGTGTGACAATGTGCAAAACAAAACACAACTAGACCCAAATAACCAACAAGCCTAGGTATCCATAAACATAGAGCTCCGATACCATTTTCTGTAACACCCCCAAGATATTCGAGGTGTATTACAGCGCCGTGGACCCCTACATGGGACCCACCAGGATAACACAAGAAAAACACCACTCGACTAACCGTCTCGGTTAGCAAGGAAATAATTGTTAACCACAAAAACATAAAACAACACGCCCGGTACAACCGGCATAATAAACATCAACCGACAAATACAGTAACTCCAACGAAGACAAATCACCACCCGAAAGGAAAAGCCTAAGTACTCGCGAGTATAATCTATAAGTTTACAATTTGGAAAACAACCACATCAAAAGAGACGGAAGAAATTAACAAGATTCGATTGCACATGTCAAAAACCTTGGCCGACATCCTCATACCATCCCAGTAGCCGCTCAATGCATTGAAAATAACCTGAAATCCATAACAAGAATTTCCCCGACAACGGGTCCCCAAAGGGGTTAGCAATTACGCTAGTACAAGTATTCAAGGCAAACCAATCGCTTGCACATTTCATAGTACATGCACCAATATCATTTCAAAAACCAAAACTAGACATGTCTTTTCCGGAAACAAAAAGTCACAATTAATTTGCCTAGGACCGGGACGAAGCCACGAATCCCACTCGAGGCCTCTAAGGACCCTCCCGAGCTGGCCACATTCATAAAACAAACCAAGCACCACACGTCACCTAGGACCGGGACGAAGCCACGAATCCCACTCGAGGCCTCTAAGGACCCTCCCGAGCTGGCTACCGAATCAAACTCATGAATCTAGGACGAAGCCATAGATTCCCTCGAGGCCCCGTCGGACCCTCCCGAGGTGAGTAAAGCACACACAATATACATTACCATTTCACGTTAAGCATAAGGGTTTCCAAGAATACTTGCCTTGAATTATTGACGACGCAACGAACGGAAAGAAAAGTCACCGACGAACGCTAGGAACCAACGAGACCGAACCTAACGATTCGAAGAATACAATCACAACCATTTCTAAATGAATACGGAATCGGAATACACCCGAAAACCCGCCTACGATTCATGTATATTCGTATATAAACAACGAGGGCGGACCACAACCAAACCCTCTCGATTCCGTAAAAACCACGAAATATACCATGAATCCGTAGGGAAACTAAGAATACCAACAAGATTAATCATATACATCATGAGTTAATCAACAAAACGGAACGAATCGGACAAAAACACGAAAACCCCCAATTTTACCAAAAGTAGGGTTCTAAAGATCTAACCTTGATTCGCTGGATCAAGGGATGATATCGGACGGATGATTGATGATATAACCTCAATAACTTCATGGATTTTTTGTTAAACAACATGGCTTCAAGCTTAGAACACGCCCAGCTGCGGAAGAGGAGAAAAAGAAGGTGAAGAATGGCGAGAAAAACGTCTCTAGGGCCTTTTATAGGCTGACTGCCGGCCGGGTTACGTACGTAACCGAGTCACTGCCGCAAAACTGCCGGCCCGTTACGTACGTAATCGGCCGGGGCCTTACGTACGTAACCGGTCTTACGTACGTAACGGCCGAGCACTAACGTACGTTACTCGGCCAGGGCTGGCCTAGCCCGAGCATGCCCGGCCATGACTCGGCCGGGACCAATTCCGACGGCCCGAACGACCCCGAAACCCGAACCTGAATACGAATCGAAGATACGGTTACGAAGTACTCGCAAAGACGAATCCGAGCACTAAGAGAACACACGATTCCGACCACCCGAAGGCTCGAAATTCGACAACGGAAAGTAATTACCCCAAACTTTGGGAAATTACGAAAACGGCCCAAAACGTCCGAAAATCACGACACATGATCGAAACACCAAGCCGAAGCTCACAACACGTATAACAAAGTTAAATGAACTTACGGGAAACTCAAAGCAGCTTTCGAGATTCATAAGAATCGAACTCAAGTGCGGAAAAGTCGCTAAAAAGCACGGAACTCAACAAAACGACACCGAAACGAACTCGGATGTCAAAAAGTGTAGAATTAATCATTCTCAGAATAATGAAACGGTCATGAGCGAGTCATCAAAACGGACTTCCGCCGAAAAAAAGAAATTACCGAAAATCGAAATTACGGGTATTACACATGTCAACAACCTTGGCCGACATCCTCGTACCATTCCAGTGCCCGATCGTCTGACTGAACATAACCTGAAATCCATAACAAGAATTTCCCCAAAACGGGTCCCCAAAGGGGTTAGCAATTACGCTAGTACAAGTATTCAAGGCAAACCAATCGCTTACACATTTCATAGTACATGCACCAATATCATTTCAAAAACCAAAACCAGACATGTCTTTTCCGGAAACAAACAGTCAAACAATTTGCCTTGGGAATAGGGTAATACCATAGATCCCTCCCGAGGCCTCTAAGGACCCTCCCGAGCTGGCCATACCATCAAACAAAACACGCACATGCATCGCCTTGGGAACAGGGTAATACCATTGATCCCGCCCGAGGCCTCTAAGGACCCTCCCGAGATGGCTAGCTAAACAAACTCATGAATCCAGGACTCAACCCTTTGGATTCCCTCCGTGATCCTGTCGGACCATCCCGAGGTGAGCAAATCACACACAAAATACATTACCATTCCACGTTAAGCATAAAGGTTTCCAAAAATACTTGCCTTGAATAATTGACGACGCAACGAACGGAAAGGAAAGTCACCGACGAATGCTAGGAACCAACGAAACCGAACCTAACGATTCGAAGAATACAATCACAACCATATCGAAATGAATACGGAATTGGAATACACCCGAAAACCCGCCTACGATTCATGTATATTCGTATATAAACAACAACGAGGGGGACCACAACCAAACCCTCTCGATTCCGTAAAAACCACGAAATATACCATGAATCCGTAGGGAAACTTAGAATACCAACAAGATTAATCATATTCATCATGAATTAATCAACAAAACGGAACGAATCGGACAAAAATGCGAAAACCCCCAAATCTACCCAAAAGTAGGGTTCTAAAGATCTAACCTTGATTCGCTGGATCGAAGGATGTTATAGGATGATTGATCAATGATATAACCTCAAGAACTTCATGGATTGGTTGTTAAACAACATGGCTCCGCCACCTCCAAGTCGCCGGGCGCGGACAGAAAAGGAAGGAAGTGAAAAATGACTGAAAATGCGACTGCTCTGTCACATTTATACTGGGCCACAACTAGCGTGCGCTAGCCTTCCCGGACTAGCGTGCGCTATCGGCCAGTATCGGCCTAGTACCCTCGGCTAGGGCCCGCATGACCCGGAACCACCGACCAATCCTGCTGACCGTGACCTGTCCGCCCGACCCCCGCTAGCGTGCGCTACGGCCGGAAGCTTGCGCGCGCTAGCCGACCTGTCCAGTAACCTCTGGACTAAACAGCTAACCCAGGTAACGTACGCTAGTCGGCCGACAGCATGCGCTACCTCTGTCGGTTAGCGTGCGCCACGACCGACAGTTGCGTGCGCTACCTGCCGATCCTCCCCGAGTCCAGAACCTCAGAACCTCTCTGCCCTGACCCGATAGCGTGCGTCGGCCGACCGCGTAACGTGCGCTACTCCTGCTGGTTAGTGCACGCAGCCTACCGGCAGTAGCGCGCGCTACGCCGGTTCCTGCCGCGTCAGCCCGGCCAGTGCCCACAACCGTCCGGCCAGAACCCGCCACCGTCCGGCCAGCTGCTCAGCCGTCATGATCCGACGACTCGATTTCCGAAAACATACGGAACGAACACGACGAAAATCTCGCGGACAACATCAACGACCCGAAATGAAAACATAATGCAATAATTAATCATACGTGACCAAGAAAAGGGTCGAGACGACAAATACAGATATGGATACCCGTAACTTTGGGTAAATTACAAAATGGCCCAAAACGCCCGAAAATCACGATACGCGATCGAATAACCAAACTGAAGTTCACAACACGTCTAACAAAGTTAAACGGACTTACGGGAAACTCGAAACAGCAGTTTCGGACGAGATTCGTAAGAATCAAACTCAAGTGCGGAAAAGTCGCTAAAAAGCACAGAACTCAATAAAACAACACCGAAACGAACTCGGATAACAAAAAGTGTAGAATTAATCATTCTCAGAATTACGAAATGGTCATGAACGAGTCGTCAAAATGGACTTCCGCCGAAAAAAAAAAATTACCGGAAATCGAAATTACGGGTATTACAAGTTTCTTACTTTATTAATTTTTTTGTTTCAGGTGATGACGATCGGTTGGTTGGGCTCTTTTGGGCTGATGAAGAAGCTATTAGGGACTACCATACATTTGGTGATATAGTATCCTTTGATGCGACATTTCGATCTAACAAGTACATTATTTTCCTTATTCTGAAAATTTGTTTAATTACTGTTTTATTTCTAATTTACTTACATATATTTTGTTTATGTCTTATAAAATTTAGGTATCAAATGGTATTTGTCCCTTTATTGGTATCAACCATCATAACCATTCCATTACATTTGCTTCCGGGATGCTTGCTGATGAGACTGCTGGAGCGTACATATGGTTACTTGATGAATTCAAAAATGCTTTTGGGAAGGAACCAAATGTTGTTATTATGGATCAATATCCATCGATGAAGATAGCTATTGAGGAATGCTTCCCGAATTCAAAGTGTCGTTTTTGTATGTGGCATATTATGCAGAAATTGACTACGAAGGTATTTCTTTTATAGTACTTTATGCCTATGATGCACTTGCTTATATTAGGTGATGTTGTTAATTTTCCATATCCATGGCTATACTGCATTAATTGTTTCAAATGATTCACTGAATTTCCGTGACGCACTTAACTATAGTGAACAATTATACCATACTGAAAAGATTTATATATTGAGAACAACTTATGTATTGATTTTTTACAATCTGATGCAATTGTATTTATCACATACGCTGATGTAGTAAAATAATTTATATCCATCCCTAATATGTCTATGATGCACTAATTGTTTTCAAACTGATGCACTTAAATTTTATATTCACAATTTTCTGTTTTTCCAGGTTGGTTCTGCACTATGTAATAGGACAGATTTTAAAAAGCGTATATGCGATATTGTATGGACCGACCAGATTCTGCCTGAAGTATTCGAGAGAGAGTGGGATAGTATGATCAATGATTTTGATCTATGTGATAATAAATGGTTAGTTGATATGTTTGATATGAGAGAGAGATGGATCCCAGCGTACCTGCGTGATGTGCATATGGCAGGTCTAATGCGTACGACTTCTAGATCTGAAAGTGAGAACCATTTTTTTGGTAAATGGACCAGCCCTCATCTTTCCCTTATTGGATTCTTAAGCCACTACGACACTGCTATCGAGTATCAGAGGTACATTGAGCGTAAGAATGACCATGATTCTGTAATATTCGGAATTTCTACTACTGTTGTTTGGTATTATTTTATCCGAGTTATATTGTACAGCATGGAATCTGTACAGTATGGGTAAAATAAATAAAGGACTGAGATGTCAGTATCGGTATAATTGTCGTATCCGGTCGACAGTTGCATTTGAGGATATCGTGTATCAGGTTATCATACTTTCGATATAGAGTATATCGTATAAGAATGTTATTAGATCCAGTATATGTATTCAGTATGTGGGTATGTGTTTTCGGTATGTCGAGACAGGCGGGAACAGTTGGATTTTGGCTAAGTATAGAATACTTAGCGTACGCTAATGTTGAAGACTTACGTATGCTAAATCACAAGAGTTACGTACGTTATGGCCTAGACATTACGTACGTAACATGGGAATCAGACGATTGAGTCATGGTCGGCAAGTGGGACCCTGTGTCGGCAGCTTTCGGCAGAGGATGTGGACAACGAGTCAACCTCGGCCATTACGTACGTTATGCATGGCGTATTACGTACGTAATGTGGGTGGTACTGTAGCAAGTCAACGTACATGTTACGTACGTTATGAAGGAAACATTACGTACGTAAGCATGTTAACAAAACAGTTCAGTTAGTTCTGGGATGATGATTACGTACGCTAAAGCGCATTACGTACGTTAATGATGAAGGATAACGTACGTAATGAGTTATGCAGTTTAATATAATGAAGTTCATCTTTCATTTCACTTCAGCTTTCCTTTTCGTTTTTTGTCTCCAAACTTTGAGAGAGAGAGAGAGAGAGAGAGAGAGAGATGTTAGCCTTCGCAAGTCGATTTTGAGCTTGAGGACTTGGACTTGAGGCTTGGATATGGAGCTATGGATGATTCTTGAAGGGTTTTCTAGTGTTTTTCATCTTCTAAGAGGTATGTTGGATAATCCTCCTTTTCATTTCGGATTTTTGATGTTGTTATTGATAAATGATTCGTATGAAGAGGATTAAGATGTTGTTGTTTCGATTCTTGAGGTTATATGAATTATATGTTGAAGGAAGATGGTGATATGATGGTTTATACCTTGAATATGTTGATTATGATTATGAAATCATAGAGGTCTTGATGTTCTTGGTATTATTATCCGTATTTGATCCGTATGATGATGACTAGGGAGTTGTTGTTACAATCCTTGGGGTTATGTAGAGTGTATATTGAAGAATACGATGATTCATGACTTGGATTACGAATTGGAGGATTATCTTCATGTTAAAGGATATTGAGTTATGCTGTTTTAATGGTTATGAATGAGTTCGAATCCCTTAGTGTTCTTGAGGAAATTTTGATGAATTTAACATAGCAAGACGATCGTATATTGAATTAATCGGATTATGAATCGTGTTGTGGTTTTGAGTTCGTAATTGTTTGAGTTGGATTGTCCGGACTTGTGTCTAATCGAGATATTGTGGAACCGTTGGGGTTTATTGATCGGTTGTATTGATTGATTATGATCATCGAGTTGTAGTTTGTATTGTAGATATCATTGAATCGTTGAGATGATTTGTTTGGTCGTGTCGGTTGTTAATTGTTATCGGATATGTGTTATTTTATTACTTCGATAGATTGAGATTATTGATCAGTGATTAGAACCGTATGTTGCGGTCGTGTTCGAGAACGTTCATGAATCGCTTTGGGCCGGGAGCCGAGGAGCTTGTACTCGACGACGAGGAATTGGTAACGGATTCATCGGTATCGAGGCAAGTTATTACTTGCTCAGTTATAATGTTTAATGAATGGTTTCAGTTTCATTTTGTTTATAATGCATATAGCAATGATTATTACTGCAAATTCTGGAGATTTGTATTATGTGTTGTCTTTCCGATTCTGGGAGTTAAATCATAAGGTTTATGATTCATTTCGGTTATTGGAATTTTGGGTATCGAGTATACATTATGATAAATACGAGGATATGAGTATATGCAGTCCATGGTACGTTTAGGTTGCCGAGCATTGAGGATAGTCACCGGTGACGATTTGATATCGAGGTTCCTCCTGAAGGACTCGGGGCAAGTATCCTAAATTGATTCGGTTTAGTGTTAATGATTTTTGATCATGCCTTTTGTCATTCATGTTATTGAACATGAGGTCATCCTAGTTGTTTCGTCATACTGTCGTTCTTGTTGTGTTGTTCATGTTGATGAACATATTGAGTTGCATAATTGCATTGTTATGTTGTAAATGATCCGAAGGGATTATGAGGATCTATGCTGAGGGCGCTGGATCGGATGTCCACCATGCGTTGGTTCGACGGGATCATCATGGGGATCTATGCTGAGGGCGCTGGATCGTTGGACAGGTTTTCCACCATGTGTTGGTTCGACGGGATCATCATGGGGATCTATGCTGAGGGCGCTGGATCGTTGGATTACCAGTATTATGTTGATGGAATCTTGTGAATTCGCATCATTGATTTTATCATGTGTTGTTGTTCATATGTGTATTGTTGGTTCCACCTTATGATGATCTGATAGGATCATCAAGGGGATCTATGCTGAGGGCGCTGGATCGTCGGATTTCCATTGAGTATACATCATTGTTATTGTTGTGATCATATTGACGTTGTCATATGAGTATGCATTTGTAGGTCTTGTATTAGGACCATGCCCGTATTGCATTGATCTGATCTCGGATTAGACTAATATGATTGTCGTGGCACTTCATATCTCGAGGTATGTTCCGTATTTCCATTGGTCTTTGTCTTTGATGGACAATCGGTTATAGTCTTGGGATTTGATGATGTTATTCGATGGATCGTATTGGTCAGAAATGGTATATTTCCGTATCGTGAGTTGGTGATGATAGTTTGAGAATCTTGAGTATTGTTTGAGGTACAATACAGATATTATGTTCGAGTTTATTGGTTAATCGAGTACGAGATGTGAAATGTGATAATGGTTATTCTGATGAGAATTACTTGAGTAAGTAATGTTATGGCGGTAAGATTACGTTGGTCGTATTCTTATGTTGTATTCTCATTAGTATGTAATTATTAATGTGATGTGACGGTTATCATTGTTGGATATTATGGCTGACCCCGTCATGGGATTTCTTTTTAGGTTCTTGGAGTATCGAGCATGTAGCGGTCGTGAAGAGATGAGCTCCCCGTAGGATACTGGCTAGGACATGTTTTGTGTATTGAGTTTCTTGATGGGTTCTTGTATTCCGCTGCTAGAGTATCTTTATGGTTGGTCTTTTTCCACTGCGTGAGTATTTTGAAATGCTCTTTTGGTATCTGGTAACTGAGATTACTTTGGAAATCGTTTTCTAAACTTTTGAGTGTCGGCCGTTTGGCCTTGCGATTTCAAATGAGTTTTTACGACGGTTTTTGATAAATGGATTTTATAAGTCTTTGTGAATTTTTAAAGATAGTACCGTCGTTGGTCTCTTGGGTATTTGTAAATGTTTGCAAAAATTTCCTTCAGCCTTGTGGGTTCTATCTCGGGGCCCACGGCGCTGTAACATTTTCGGTTAAATCTGGGGGTGTTATAGAATATGGTATCGGAGCTTAGGTTGAGAAAACCCAGGAATTTAGGTCAAGTTGGGTCGTGTTTTGTCGCGTCAGTCGAGTTGTCGATTGACTAATTCTAGAGCCTTGAGTTTTGTTGTTCACTCGGGCTTGTGCGTTATGTGATTTACCAGTGTGGTACTGGGGTTGTCGTAAACTTTTCCAAATGGTTCTAACGTATTTCTTCGGATAAAAATGTGTTGTGTTCTCGAGTTGAACTGAGTTTGCAAAACGTGTGTTTTGAAAATATTTATGTCGAGTATTTTCTAGAGTTGAGACATGTGCCAGTATCACGGGGAATCATCGGCTTCACGATCTGTAAGTATTTGGATTTTTGAGTTTCATTGAGATTATTGTCGTTATAAGTTGATACGTTTTGAGATTCAGCAGATATCATGCGTTACAGTATGAGATGTCAGAGTGGGACAGGATTGATGATCTTGAGAAACTATGATTATGGAAATCAGTATGTTGGTTAGATTTTGGAACGGAATTGTGCGTTTGGGAGAAATATTGTGCATGGTTGAGAAGAATATGTAGCATGTTAATTCATTTTGAGATATATGAACTGCTTTTGAGCATTTGAAAATAGTACTTTTCAAAATGAATATTTCACGGATGTTTTACGGAAAATGATTTTTGGGTCGAGACCCAATCGATTTTGAAATAGTTTTATAATTGAGGACTTGAGGTCCAGAAGGATTTTCTACTTTTTAATCTTCTTGTAATGCGGGACGAGATATGGGCTGAGACCCTAGTGTTTCAAAAAGGCTTTTTAGTTTTCATAAAACTCCCGAGATTTGTAAAACTCTTTATCAATCGTTTATTTATTTCGTTCCTACCTTTTGAGGTTTTGGTTTACTTGTTCAAATGAAACTTCTCGGGTAGTCTTTCGTTGTATTTAATTTTTCGATTATTCAATGTTTTGTCATAGCATATTTGAGGTGATCCGGGATGAATTAATAATTGACGTTGCGAGTCATATGTGTGGAAAAAGGAGTTTTAACGGAATTTATATATATTGAGATTTTGGAACTCTATCGTGTGGTTTTCCCAATGGAATATCGGTGGATATTGGTGACAAGATGAACTGATATACAGGAGTATGGATATGGTCAAGCATTTGCATAAATCCCATTTTATTTAATCGTGTGTATTTGAAAAGAATTTTTATCGAGAACTTGACACGAGCGAGCCGGTTGGTTCGAAAATTGATTTTGCAGTCTTACCAAAAATTTATGTTTTGAATTTTGAAAATTTTGAAAGAACTTTTGAAAATTTGTCTTCTTGACGAGACTATATGATTTCAAACTGGTTTTGAAAGTATGATTGATGTACATACGCATTTGGTGCATAGTGCATATCATGGTGAAGTTGTGAGTGTGACTCGCGAACTGGTTATGACATTCCTATGGTACGATGAATAGAGATCCGAACTTTGGTATGGCATTTTGGTTATCTAGAGATGATCGGTTGGTTGATCAGATAAAGGAAATATGTCGTGTGTTGTAGAATCATGCACATAATATAATTATGGAACTTTGGATTTTGTGAAACCGGGACATATGTGCTATGTGATTCCATTGGTATGGTAATATTGTGACTCTACCATAATGGTTTTGAATGATTTCTTTGTAAGTGTAGATTTGAGGATAGTGACCCATGCTGGTGGTTTTGGATATTGAGTAGGTCGTTTCTACTCCAGCTATGATTGGTTATTTTCGTCGGCTTGATTGGTTGTTCGTATGCCGGGGAGTATGCTCACCAGTCGAGTATGTTTATTGAGATCCACGGTATGTGATTGGTGTGTCGTTTTGAGAACTTTCTTCGTCTGTATATCTGTCTCTGTGGTTCTGTGTTTATCGTTTTGGAATTTACCGTGTGAGGGTATTCCCGATTATTATCGCTCCTTCGTTTGTAATATTAGAGTTTATCATGTTGATGATATTCTCGATTGTGTTTTGACCTCTGGTTGGTCATATTAGAGTTTATCATGTTGATGATATACTCGATTGTGCTTTGACCTCTGGTTGGTCATATTGGAGTTTATCATGTTGATGATATTCTCAGTTATGTTTTAACCATTGGATTGGTCGTATTGGAATTTATCATGTCGATGGTATTCTCAGTTAATTTGTTGGTTGATCATTGTTGATGATCGTATAAGTGTTCGAATTTTGTGTCGATGTTTCGAGATTGGTTGCCATTGTTTTGAGCAGTTGTTTCACAGATGTATGGTGTATTATTCGTCTTATCGGAATTGGGACTTGACTATGTAATCAGGCAGACAAGATTTGATTCGGGCAGATTGTTTCATCCGAAGATGATATATTTTGTTGAGACTCAAGGAATTGTGATTGTAAGCGTATTGAGGCTATATAGTGAGATCGCTGCTAGTATCTCAGGAGATCGTCGACTTTGCGCATTTGTAAGTATACGGTTTTGGTTATTCAGAATGATGATGATTGATCGTTGTCGTGATGGTTTTGGGATATTTTGGTTGAACCGTATGTTTGTTTGTTTTTATGACGGATTGCAAGTTTCGAGGCCGAAACCTATTTTAAGTGGTGTAGAATGTAATATCCGGAATTTCTACTACTGTTGTTTGATATTATTTTATCCGAGTTATATTGTACAGCGTGGAATCTGTACAGTATGGGTAAAATAAATAAAGGACTGAGATGTCAGTATCGGTATAATTGTCGTATCTGGTCGACAGTTGCATTTGAGGATATCGTGTATCAGGTTATCGTACTTTCGATATAGAGTATATCGTATAAGAATGTTATTAGATCCAGTATATGTATTCAGTATGTGTGTCTGTGTTTTCGGTATGTCGAGACTGGCAGGAACAGTTGGATTTTGGCTAAGTATAGAATAATTAGCGTACGCTAATGTTGAAGACTTACGTACGCTAAATCACAAGAGTTACGTACGTTATGGCCTAGACATTACGTACGTAACATGGGAATCAGACGATTGAGTCATGGTCGGCAGGTGGGACCCTGTGTCGGCAGCTTTCGGCGGAGGATGTGGACAGCGAGTCAACCTCGGCCATTACGTACGTTATGCATGGCGTATTACGTACGTAATGTGGGTGGTACTGTAGCAAGTCAACGTATATGTTACGTACGTTATGAATGAAATATTACGTACGTAAGTATGTTAACAAAACAGTTCAGTTAGTTCTGGGATGATGATTACGTACGCTATGTGGGACGAATAACGTACGCTAAAGCGTATTACGTACGTTAATGATGAAGGATAACGTACGTAATGAGTTATGCAGTTTAATATAATGAAGTTCGTCTTTCATTTCACTTCAGCTTTCCTTTTCGTTTTTCGTCTGCAAACTTTGAGAGAGAGAGAGAGAGATGTTGGCCTTCCCAAGTCGATTTTGAGCTTGAGGGCATGGACTTGAGGCTTGGATATGGAGCTATGGATGATTCTTGAAGTGTTTTCTAGTGTTTTTCATCTTCTAAGAGGTATGTTGGATAATCCTACTTTTCATTTCGGATTTTTGATGTTGTTGTTGATAAATGATTCGTATGAAGAGGATTAAGATGTTGTTGTTTCGATTCTTGAGGTTATATGAATTATTTGTTGAAGGGAGATGGTGATATGATGGTTTATACCTTGAATATGTTGATTATGATTATGAAATCATAGAGTTCTTGATGTTCTTGGTATTATTATTCGTATTTGATCTGTATGATGATGATTAGGGAGTTGTTGTTACAATCCTTGGGGTTATGTAGAGTGTATATTGAAGAATACAATGATTCATGACTTGGATTACGAATTGGAGGATTATCTTCATGTTAAAGGATATCGAGTTATGCTGTTTTAATGGTTATGAATGAGTTCGAATCCCTTAGTGTTCTTGAGGAACTTCTGATGAATTTAACATAGCAAGACGATCGTATATTGAATTAATCGGATTTTGAATCGTGTTGTGGTTTTGAGTTCGTAATTGTTTGAGTTGGATTGTCCAGACTTGTGTCTAATCGAGATATTGTGGAACCGTTGGGGTTTATTAATCGGTTATATTGATTGATTATGATCATCGAGTTGTAGTTTGTATTGTAGATATCGTTGAATCGTTGAGATGATTTGGTTGGTCGTGTCGGTTGTTAATTGTTATCGGATATGTGTTATTTGATTACTTCGATAGGTTGAGATTATTGATCGGTGATTAGAACCGTATGTTGCGGTCGTGTTCGAGAACGTTCGTGAATCGCTTTGGGCCGGGAGCCGAGGAGATTGTACTCGACGATGAGGAATTGGTAATGGATTCATCAGTATCGAGGCAAGTTATTACTTGCTCAGTTATAATATTTAATGAATGGTTTCAGTTTCATTTCGTTTATAATGCATATAGCAATGATTATTACTGCAAATTCTGGAGATTTGTATTATGTGTTGTCTTTCTGATTCTGGGAGTTAAATCATAAGGTTTATGATTCATTTCGGTTATTGGAATTTTGGGTATCGAGGATATATTATGATAAAGATGAGGATATGAGTATCTGCAGTCCATGGTACGTATGGGTTGCCGAGCATTGAGGATAGTCACCGGTGACGATTTGATATCGAGGTTGCTCCTGAAGGACTCGGGGCAAGTATCCTAAATTGATTCGGTTTAGTGTTAATGATTTTTGATCATGCATTTTGTCATTCATGTTATTGAACATGAGGTCATCCTAGTTGTTTCGTCATACTGTCGTTCTTGTTGTGTTGTTCATGTTGATGAACATATTGAGTTGCATATTTGTATGCATAATTGCATTGTTATGTTGTAAATGATCCGAAGGGATCATGAGGATCTATGCTGAGGGCGCTGGATCGGATGCCCACCATGCGTTGGTTCGACGGGATCATCATGGGGATATATGCTGAGGGCGCTGGATCGTTGGATAGGTTTTCCACCATGCGTTGGTTCGACGGGATCATCATGGGGATCTATGCTGAGGGCGCTGGATCGTTGGATTACCAGTATTGTGTTGATGGAATCTTGTGAATTCGCATCATTGATTTTATCATGTGTTGTTGTTCATATGTGTATTGTTGGTTATCCACCTTATGATGATCTGATAGGATCATCAAGGGGATCTATGCTGAGGGCGCTGGATCGTCGTATTTCCATTGAGTATACATCATTGTTATTGTTGTGATCATATTGACGTTGTCATATGAGTATGCATTTGTAGGTCTTGTGTTAGGACCATGCCCGTATTGCATTGATCTGATCTCGGATTAGACTAATATGATTGTCGTGGCACTTCATATCTCGAGGTATGTTCCGTATTTCCTTTGGTCTTTGTCTTTGATGGACAATCGGTTATCGTCTTGGGATTTGATGATGTTATTCGATGGATCGTATTGGTCAAAAATGGTATATTTCCGTATCGTGAGTTGGTGATGATAGTTTGAGAATATTGACTATTGTTTGAGGTACAATACAGATATTATGTTCGAGTTTATTGGTTAATCGAGTACGAGATGTGAAATGTGATCATGGTTATTCTGATGAGAATTACTTGAGTAAGTAATGTTATGGCGGTAAGATTACGTTGGTCGTATTCTTATGTTGTATTCTCATTGGTATGTAATTATTAATGTGATGTGACGGTTATCATTGTTGGATATTATGGCTGACCCCGTCGCGGGATTTCTTTTGAGGTTCTTGGAGTATCGAGCATGTAGCGGTCGTGAAGAGATGAGCTTCCCGGAGGATACTGGCTAGGACATGTTTTGTGCATTGAGTTTCTTGATTGGTTCTTGTATTCCGCTGCTAGAGTATCTTTATGGTTGGTATTTTTCCGCTGCGTGAGTATTTTGAAATGCTCTTTCTGTATCTGGTAACTGAGATTACTTTGGAAATCGTTTTCTAAACTTTTGAGTGTCGGCCGTTTGGCCTTGCGATTTCAAATGAGTTTTTACGACGGTTTTTGATAAATGGATTTTATAAGTCTTTGTGAATTTTTAAAGATAGTACCGTCATTGGTCTCTTGGGCATTTGTAAATGTTTGCGAAAATTTCCTTCAGCCTTGTGGGTTCCATCTCGGGGCCCACGGCGCTGTAACATTTCCGGTTAAATCTGGGGGTGTTACAGATTCAAGGTATAGATCTCCAGAATTCAAAACAGATCTTCTGATGGAGGAAGAAGCCCCTAACTTATATACAAGAACAATATTCTTTGATGTGCAAGATGAGATGCTTGCTTCTTATAAGTTCTGTATTGCATTGAACGTTGTTCAAACTGAGACTATGGAAAAATATACAGTTCGTGATTCCCAGTTTGAGAAGAGAAAACTCGTTGACAACGTTTATCAGGTATCATATGTTAGTGCATCACTTTTTTATATCTAGTGCATCACTTAGTTCGAATGTATTGCATCATAGTTATATATCTAGTGCATCAGAGGTTTTATATATCATTTTCAAAAAAAAAATTGTAGGTTGACTTTTGTAAGTCTGAGATGAAGGTTCAATGTAGCTGTAATCGGTATCAGTCGTATGGTCTTTTATGTCGTCATGCATTCTATGTTCTAAGGATGACCATTGTAAAGGAGTTTCCCCGAAACTACTTAGAGAAACGGTGGTTAAAGAACGTGAAACCTTCAAAATCTGCTCTGCCCAGAATCATTGGTGCATCTGATGCAATAAGGAATGAAGTTTTGCATTTGTACGAGATTTTTGAGTCTACTGTTGATCGTTTGGTACATGACTTGAGCAAGATGCATATCTACAAAGAAAAGATGCAAGAGTTATTGAATCAAGCTGTTATTGATATTCCAACAGTTCCCAAAATGAATGGGAAAGCTATTATTGGCTCAATGCTTGGTGTCAAAGAGCCTGAAAAACATACATTAAACAATCCATTGAAGTGTAAAACTAAAGGAACTGGTGTCTTTTCAAGAATGAAGCCAATAATTGAAGTATCCGCTGAAGAACTGTCAAAGAGAAGGGCATGTGGGGTATGTGGAGAGAAGGAAGGACACAATGCCAGGACTTGTGAACAGGCTTTGCCAGCATCAAAGAAACCAAAGCAACAAGATACAACAAAAAGAGCTGATTTGAGAGAATCTACACGCAAAAAATGAATGTTCTTTTTTAAAGATTCTATGTTTTTCCTTTTTTTTACAAATAAAAGACTGATTCAATTGTAAAGAAAGAAAGATTTATCATACAGTTTTAATGGAAGATTGTCTTAGTTACAATATTTTCATCATGCTATTATATTGTTTTAGTGCATCATGATGCATTTTTTTTTTATAAATTTTCTTTCAACAGTTATTTACATTCTTGTTAAGTATATTTATATATTTTTGATGCAGTAAATTCTAAAATTATGATGTTGTGGATTTATAGATTGTATCAAAGTAATTTTACATAATTGTGATGCATTGTTGTAGTATAATATAAAATATGATGCAGTAACAGATAAAGATTGATGCACACCATATAAGCATCGATTCAGTACAGTATGAACTGTGATGCTGTAACAGGTAAATATTGATGCAGTAATTACCAAACCCAAACCATAAATAAAAGTAATTACTAAGACTGGTCATTAGAATTTAAAGTACTTAGTTTTCAACAACCATTAACCAAAGAAGTTCTTCCCATTCAGTAACACATATCCAAAAGATTTCTGTTTTTAAGTAATCCCAATGCAAATTTCCGATTAGCCTTGAACTGTCTTGACTAGAGTATCGTTAAACCTCTTCATCAAATTTTCATCCACTTTGACATCAATATGAGATAAAATCTTGGAGCGCTTTGCTTGCCTCTTCCCAAATGCTTCTGCTGCTTTCACTAATTCCATCTTTTTGAGATTAAGATCTTTGAGTAATATCTTTGCCAAGTACTTTGCGCGAAGCATTTTCAGTTGTCCTTTTTGAGCTGCACCTTCCTTTTGTAGTTCATAGCAAAATACTTCGTGGCCAAGATATGTTTCCATGTGCCTCATGACAAAGATACCACAATCAACACCGTAGGTTTTCTTCCATTTTATCTTCACTAGTCTTGGATTCGCCATTAAAATATCACCGATTTTTGGGTGCTTTTTCCTTTCTAGGTTATTGATAAATGTATCAATCTGTGAAAATAATAAGATTCTGTTAAATTAATTTTAGTTTCTTATATGCACTATATATAACACTTTGATGCAGTAAAAATAATTAAATGTTTCTAGTTATAACATTTTGATGCAGTAAAAAAAATCTTAGTATTTTTAGTTATACTTACCAGAGCCGTTGCATAATTCCCATATATTTCTTTGATATTTTCAATTCCATTGTCGATGTTGTCGAGGATGTCTATATCACCTTTCTTCAGATTAAAGCAGATGACATAATGGTGGTTTGATCCATTTTCAGACATCTTTACACAAGGAAAGAAAACCTGTAAACATTTTAATGCATTCACATTATTGAAATTCATAATAAAAATCAAATCACTGAAACTCATAATAATAAATCTATTTTTTACTTACCAAACTAACATCATTGAAATCCTTCAATTCTGCATTTTCTAAAACACTTTTAACATTCTCATCAAAAACGTTCTTCTTCTCATCATATCCTTTCCAGCTTCAACCATTGAATGAGGTTGTTTTTAATAACATGAAATGTTTTATAAGCATTAAAAAGTTACAACTTAAAATTAGGTATATTATATAGATGAATACTCACCAGCATTGTTGTACTACAGTAAACATTTCTGTTGCCTGAAAGTTTGTTTCTGAATTGCTCTTCATCGTTTAGTATAATGCTCCATACATCAATTATATTTGAAGCAACTGCAATTCCAGGATAAAGGCTCAAGAAAAACACATATTCTAATTCTAAGCCTTTTCCACTGAAAATAATATCACTGCACATTTTTAAGATTAAGTATCAAGTAAGGCATTGATGCAGCATAATGTAAAATATGATGCAGTAACATATAAAGATTGATGCTGTAACAGATAAGCATTGATGCAGTAGAATATTAATTGTGATGCAGTAACAGATAAATATTGATGCAGTAATTATCATTTGTAACAAAATTTACCCTTCAGGACAACTGTCACTCCATATGTATTCAACTAGTTTCATGTCTGCTTCAGGCCATTTTTGGAAAATCATTACTCACTAGTAGAAACAGCCCCTTCCTTGACCCTTTTTTTATGACCAACAGTCGAAGATGACTCGCAAATAGCTTAGTCACATAATCAGAGTCATAACGCGTAAAATGTCCATTAGCGATGACGCGAGTTTACATGTGTCAAAAAGTGGCAGTCATAATCGTTTTCATTCCTCTCCTACTCCACTTATCGATTCATTCCTCCTATTCCCGTCAACACAAGAAACACACTCAAACACACACACTTAACCCAAATCTCAGAAATCTCTCACAAACATCAGTCGATTCATCACTCAAATCACTCAAATCTCTCAAACACACACACTTAGTCGATTCACCCCCAAATCTCACACACATCAGTTGATTTTGCCCCAAATCTCTCAAGCCCTAATTTCAGTCGTTTTGTGGAAGTTGCAGTCGCGTAATCAAAAAGGTATGTTCATAAAACCTAATCAAAACTCTCATGGATAAATCTTGGATTCTGTCCGATAGATTATCAATCGCGTACGAGGAAGGTGTGAATGCATTTTTAGAGTTTGCACAATGTAATAATCCGAATTCGGACGCCATTCCATGTCCTTGTGTAAACTGTATAAATTTGTGTCACACTTGATTTCCAACGTTCGCTATCACTGTTTAAACACGGGTTCGATGAGAAGTATAAGGTTTGGTCCTTCCACGGAGAGAGTTTATCTAAGTCTGAACCTAATGAGTCTAATCGGCCTAGACCTCCTCGGTTCGACTACGCGAAGGAGATGCTACATGATGCCTACACATATGCAGAGAATGAACCTAGTTCATTGAAGTCACTTCTTGAACAATGCGACAAGCCACTTTATGAAGGGTCTAACCATAATGCACTAAGTGGGTTCTTTGAAATTCCAACATTTGAAGGGTCAATTTGGTGGTCCGATACAAGCTTTGATGCTTTATTGGGCGAACTAAATGATGTTTTGCCTCCAAATAATGCAATCCCTAAGTCGCTATACGAAGCCAAGAAGTTGCTAAAAGGCCTAACTATAGAATACATAAAGTATCATGCTTGTGCTAATGATCGTGTCTTATTCGGAAAGAACATGAGGATGCTACTCAATGTCCAACATGTGGCACTTCTCGGTGGAAGGAGAATACCAAGAACGTGCCGAGAAAAGTTGTTTGGTATTTTCCGCCAATTCCTAGATTTAGGAGAATGTTCGCGTCACCAGAAACCGCACGGGACCTGACTTCGCACGCGCAAGGTCGGGTCAGTGATGGAAAGCTGAGACATCCTTCTGATTCCCCATCTTGGAAACTTGTTGATGACAAGTGGAAAGACTTTGGAAACGAAGATAGGAATCTGAGGTTAGCCTTGTCCGCGGACGGTATAAATCCTCATAAGTCATTAAGTGCAAAGTATAGTTGTTGGCCGGTTACCCTAGCAACATACAATCTGCCTTCTAATTTGTGTATGTCAAGAAAGTTCTTGATGTTGACTCTATTGATATCAGGTCCAAGGCAACCTGGTAACAATATCGATGTCTACTTGGCACCACTAATTGCAGATCCGAAAGAGTTGTGGGAACCGGGCGTTAAGACATACGATGCTTATAGGAAACAGTTCCTCAATTTAAAAGCAGTCTTACTTTGGACTATAAATGACTTTCCCGCATATGGTGACCTGTCGGGGTGTGTTACCAAAGGTTATAAAGCGTGTCCAGTATGTTCCGAGGAGACCTACTCACAATGGCTGACAAATTCCAAAAAGTATGCTTCCTCGGGCATAGAAGATTCCTCCCGTAATACATCCGTTTCGCAAAAGAAAATAGGATTTCAATAATCAACAAGAGAGCGGTCTGATTAGAAGACCGAAATCGGGTGAAGAAGTTTACGAGTATCTTGAGGGGTTTGAGACTAAATGGGGTAAGAAGATTAAGGCAAAGAAGGATATTTACACGTGGAAGAAGAAAATATCAAAGAAGAAGAAGAAAATGCCACGTTTGCAGAGATCGAAAAAGATAAAAGAAACTGTCGATGCGAGATCGAAACTTTTTCATAAAAAATCTATCTTTTTTGAACTAGAGTACTGGAAGCATTTGCTTGTTCGTCACCAGTTAGATGTGATGCATATAGAAAAAAATGTATGCGAGAGTATTTATGGGACGTTACTGAATTTGCAAGGCAAGACGAAGGACGGTTTAAACGCACGAAAAGATCTTAAAGAGTTGGGGATTAAGCCTGAGTTAATAAGTCAACCGAAAGGGTCTGGCCATTATCTTCCACTACTCATTAAACAGCTCGGAGAAACTTATGTTTTATGACACGCTGTCTAACATAAAAGTGCCCGAAGGCTATTCCTCCAGTTTTAAGAATCTGGTGTCCAACGATTCGAAGTTGAATGGATTGAAGTCCAACGATTGTCACGTACTAATGCAACAGATTCTTCCTTTTGCAATCAAAGGGGTGTTAGACGTGAAAGTTAGGAAAACTATTATATCATTGTGTCACTTCTTCAACAAGATGTGTAGTAAAGTTGTTGATGTTAGTAAGCTAGGCAAGCTGCAAAATGACATCGTATTAACTTTGTGCTTATTAGAGAAGTATTTTCCGCCTTCGTTTTTCGATGTCATGATTCATTTGATGGTGCATTTAGTCAGAGAGGTTAGGTTATGTGGCCCAGTCCACTTTAGGTGGATGTATCCGTTTGAGAGGTACATGAAAACACTAAAGGGTTATGTACGAAACCATTATCGACCCGAGGGTTGCATGGCAGAATGTTATGTGGCAGAGAAAGCATTAGAGTTCTGTGCCGGTTACTTAGAAAACATGAAGTCTATTGGAAATCGTAATGATCGAGTTGACGAAAGAATTCGCACTGGCAAACCTTTATCAGCGGCTACCATCCGTGTTGTGGATTCTAAGTTACTTGATCAGGCTCATCTCTATGTAATACGAAACACTGCCGACGTTGAACCGTACATAAATCAGCATATGTTAGAACTTAAGGATCTTAACCCGCGTCGAAATAATACATGGCTGCAGACCCAACATAGTCGGACGTTTAGTGGCTGGCTTAAGAAGTTGGTTGAAAAGGGTTTGGCTAACGGGGAAAATATTTGTGAAACTGTTCGTTGGTTAGCAAAAGGCCCTGATTTTGCCGTTAGTGAATATACCGGTTATGCCATAAATGAATATAAATTCCATACAAAATCTCGCGATGAATCTAAAACCACTCAAGGTAGTGGAGTATCTATAGTTGCAAATACTATACATTGCTAGTGCAAAAGACTCCAATCGTGTACGGCGTACATTACCTACTTGGTCGCATATTGGAAATATGGGATCTTGATTATCGTACATTTACGATTCCTGTTTTCATGTGTGAATGGGTAGATAGTCGTGGAGTAAGAAAAGATGATTTAGGGTTCATGTAGTTAACTTTGATAGGCTTGGTTAGCAGTGCGAACCCTTCATATTATCTAGTCAAGAAAGTCTAGTTTTTTCGTTCCGGACCAACAAGATAGGAACCTGTTAGTTGTTGGCTTCACACCACATAGGATGCATAAATATGGAGATTTAAGTGAAAGTGATGGTGTGGGTGAATTTGATGTTACAGAAGATATGAACCTGTCTTTAGTAGACCTAGACGATGATTTTAAGTGTACGCGCCCGGATGACGAGGGCATATTCGTCTTAGATCATTAGTTTTTGGTATGTTTATTTATTATTTAACTGTTTAGCTATTTAACTGTTTATTTATTATTTGTTAACAGTTTATTATGTTAATTTTAAACAGGTTGCTTTTTGGTAATAAGATGGCCTCGGGTTCTGGTTCTGATTCGGACGGCGAAGATGTTTCTGGAACCGGTTCTGGTTCTGAGTCGGATCCCGAATTCGGTTCCAAGCAAAGAGGCCCAACAATAAAAGCAAAGGCGAAGAACAAAACAATAATTACTTATAATAAAAGAGGTGTGCCAGTTGGACCGGGGGCGAAGAAACTGTCAACTTTTGAGGGATTGGTTGCAAGATCTATGGTTCTCATAACCTATGATTCTTGGTTAGTTGTAGATGCTGAAACAAAGGAAGCTTGTTGGCAATATATTTTGGTAAGTATTGAAATATTTTATTCTAATTATGTTTTAGTTTTAGTAATTTATTCTAACTGTGTTTTGTTACGTTTCAGACACATTTTGTAGTTAGCCTAAAGAGTCGGAAGCAAGTCCTCCAGTCAATCGGGGTAAAGTGGAAAAACTTCAAGCATTATCTCTACAAGAAGTACATTAAGCCACTAAAGGATGATGAGTCCCAGGAGGCCAAGGAGCAGTTAAATACTCCTCCTGCATGTTATCCGTCCGTGAAAAAAAAGACTGGAAGCTGTTCGTATCACAAAGAACTAAGAAAGCTTTTGAGGTATTTGTATTTGTTTAAGTTTGTTAAATAGTTATAATTTGTATTTGTTTAAGTTTCTAACTATTTGTATTTGTAAAACAGGAAAGGAGTGCAAAGGCGTCAGCTATCCGGGCACGTAATAAGTACAACCATCGTGTGAGCCGAAAGGGATATCTTTGGACTCATTTACGAGATGGTATATGTAATTTAATTTAATTTAATTTAATTATATTCTTATGTTAATTGACTTTTATTTTGTTGACAACTTAGATGACGAACGCCTAGAGGAAGAAGAAATTGATCGGGTAGAATGTTGGAAAAAGCAAGAGAAAAGAAGAAAGGAGGTTTCGATCCAAATTATCGACAAGTTATCAATAAAATTGTAAGTTTCATATAGTCTCTTCTTTATTTTGGTATGTTATAAGTTTTTAAAAGTTTGACTTGTTGCTTGTTTGTTGTTAACTATTTTGGTATGTTTGACTTGTAATCTGGTTTGTGTATTCAGGAGGAGCTAAAGAAGGACAAAGATTTCATAGAAGATCCAATGGGAGCACAAGATTTGTTAACAGAAGCTCTGGGTACCGAAGAACAACGTGGGCGTGTTCGTGGGATGGGTCGTTATATAACACCGCATCAGTACTTTCTAATACCCAAAAATGTCAAGCAGTACCTGAGACAACATGCTAAGAAGATGAACCAACGGCTCAGATATGTTGAAGATGAGTTAGCAAGAATGAAAATATGTGGAAGTAATGCTTCTGAGGGTGCAAGTAATTACCATTTATGGAGCGATCAAGACGAAGAACCAAATGAACCAAGTGAACCAAATGTAAGTCATTTATATATTCTGTTTGGATTTATAACTTAAACACTCAGGTTTACTAACATATAAATCTTGTGTAGGATAAATTATGCTATCTTGCGGTCGACGATCCTTCAAATATAGTCGCCAAAGGAACCATAGTGAATCTGTTTGTTGAAGGTATATATTTATATATATTTAAACTTTATATATATTCTTACTTATTTAATATTTATTTGTTCATATATTAGATGGGAACCTTCAAGTTACCGTTGATACATCTGTTCAAGGAGAAGCTAAGCTACCGAATCCAATTCCCGATGAGTTTGTTGAGACTGTTAAAGATGCCCTCGGGTACATACTAAGTTGGCCGACTCACCTAGTCATTCCATGTTACGGTTTGGTATGTTTTTATTATAAAACAGTTGACTTTTTATGTTTAAGTTAGTTAATTAGTGTTAGTTATAGTTTGACTTGGTTATATTTGTGTAGAACAAGATAACGGTGGTCAAAAAGATGGAGAAAAGGATGCTACCCAAGAAAAGGAGAAACGAGAATCGAAGAAGCAAACAAGCGAAAAAGATGAAGAAGAAGCCAAAAGAAAAGAAGAAGAAGGAAAGAAGAATGGAGAGTTGGGAACTGTGACCCACGAGAAAAAAGAAAAGAAGAAGAAGCGCCAACGAGAAGCCAACAACGAAGAACCGACAGTTGACAAAAACGACCCGAGGTAAACTGATCGATCTTTGTATTTAACATTTATTATTTTTTCAAGTTTTTCTATTTTTATTAACAAAATGACCAAAATGTCCTCCTACTCGGGTTGACCAATTGCAGACAACATATGTGGATGATAGGAAAAAGTTACACTTGGTTGCGGTATTTTTTCTAGTTTTTCTATTTTTCAAGTTTTTCAAGTTTTTGTAGTTGATATGTTGATAATAACCCGACTTGATATGTTGTAGTTGAAGTGAAGGATAAAGGCCAAAGTCAGGAAACTCTCGCCACCGTTGCAAAAACTAAGAAAAAGGCGAGAAATCCGTTGAGAAAAATGACGACGAGAGGGCGTAAGAGAGTACGGAAGAGAATTAACGAAAGGCTTGGGTTGAAAATGACTGCAATGATGGTTGATGGACAAGTTGCGAAGGTCGATTCCATTAAAGTGCAGTGCGAGGATGATTTGTTTGGGTACGACAGTTTCACGTAAGTTAGTTAACTTATAATTTAGTTATTTTAGCTAGTTAATTTAATTACTTAGTTAATTTAGTTAACTTTATTTTAACAGGTACTTAAACTGGAATGACTTTGACAAGCTTTTTGCGATGGATGAATTAAGCGGTGCTGTCGTTGCATCTTATACCATGTAAGTTAGTTAATTTAGTTAGTTAATTTAGTTAACTTATTATTTAGTAGTTAATTTAGTTAATTAACTCTATTTTAACAGGTTCTTGTATGAGCAAATCAAGAATGGGTCACAACAAGATCATGGAGTTTGTTTCATGACCCCGACTGCAACCATGACTTCTGGACGTAAAGCGAGGGTCCAGAATATCGAGGATGCAAGTCGAGTCATTGCAAAACGATTATCTTCAAGGAGCAAAATGACATTGTCATACTGCCATACAATCCCGGGTTAGATTTTCGACAATCTTCAAATTAATTAGTAAATATTAACTGTTTTTAACAGAATTTGATTTTTGTTTTTTGTAGAAGACATTGGGTGTTGGGCGTCCTTAATATGAAGACAAGCACATGCTATTATCTCGATTCCCTCACGACAAGCGATGTCAATTCTCAGTTTAAGCAAATAGTGGATGCGTAAGTAATACAAATTCTCAGTTTAACCATTATCTCTATGATGTAATACTTAACTGGGTTAATTCGGTGTAGGGCAATTGCAATGTATGATGTACAAGTTGGAAGCAGTAAGAGAACCAAACTTATCTGGGTTAATTCTAAGGTTAGTTAACTGATCTATGGTTATTATATATATTTCTGTGATTATGTAGGGTCAGTAGTAATTAGTCTTGTGTTGTTTTAAGATATATAAAGTTAAGTTGTAGTAAAGTTAGTAATTAATTGTAACAATTAAGCGTATGCATTGTGTAGTGTCCACGTCCCAGATTCACCGAATGTGGGTACTTCATCTTGAAGTTTATGAAGGAGGTTGTTAAGCATGGAGTTCGGGTTCTCGAAAATGACAATGTAAGTTAATTACTTAAAGTAGCTATAAAGTTTACTTTTTTATTAGTTTATTTGAAGTAGGTATGATTAAGTATGAATGAAGTAGGTTAAAGTAAATGGAATGGTTTGTCTTAACTGCTTTTATGGTGTTTAGAGTCTGGTTTGATTTTGTTGATTTGTGTTGTTTTATGGTGTTTAGAGTATGGTTTGATTTTGTTGATTTGTGTTGTTTTATGGTGTTTAGAGTCTGGTTTGAATCTCGGTTTGTATTTGTGAATTGGCGGGTTTTAGAGTTTAGATGCCGTTTCTCGGTTGTCCTCAAGTATCGCTAGTTAACTTGTCTAATTATGCTTGTTTCTTGTTTCGTAACTTGTAAGTGAAGGTTGTTTCTTGCTTGGTAATTGAATCTCGGTTGTGTAGGTTATTGACTAGTTAATTGATCATCTTGTTTTACTTGTAAGTGTAGGTTATTTGTTTTGTTAATATGAATTGGCGGTGGTTTTAGTTGTAAGTGTAGGTTATTGCCGGCTCTCGGTTGTCCTGTTATTGCCTAGTTTTGTATTGTGAATTGAAGTTTTGTGGTGAATTGTGGTCATTGGTGATAATGAGCGATCTAGATTGTCTTATAGTTGGTCTTAGTTGTCTTATTTAAAGCTGTGAATTGTGAATTGTGGTGTTGGTCTTAGTTGTCTTATTTAAACTGTGAATTGAAGTTGTATTGTGAATTGAAGTTGTCACGTGAATTGTGACTGAATCGTGGTTTTGTGGTGGTCGGGTGTAATCCAAAAAGGATTCATAAGTGGTTGTAAATAGAGTTGAAGTTCTTGGTATCAATTTATGCCGAATTGCTAGTATTATGGGTCAAATTCCTATTAGTAATAGGTTTATTATTATGTCTCTTTTATTATGGAGCATCGAGACATACTATGTATAGTTTTCGAGCTTAGGCTTGGGGCAAGACATTATCTTCTCGAATGAAATTATTCTTTTCCTATTTTCAAGTCACGCCATAAAACCGACTCCGCTATTTGAATGCCCCGGTGGTCGGTGATATCATTGGTTGTTGTATCTTATTTTTGTTATCTCTAATGAGTTTTACGAGCATTATCCGTTTATTTTGTGCCTTATTCTATCAATTGAGCTTCTTAGTTTCACTGTACTATGCTTCTTGACGCTAGAATATGTTCAAATATTGTTTACATCTCTTCTTTTTGTCACATTTACAATTGCCGGTCAACCCATAAGCCTCTGTACGATTATTGTGAGCTCTTTTCTTGTTGTCAAGTCGTTATCGTGTAGATTATGATCTGTATTAACGATTATCATTAAAGGACAATGTAGGTTATATCTTGCGAAAAGGTGTTTTCTCCGCAAAGTAATTTTTTCCATAGACAAGATTTCGATTTTCAAAGTTTATTTTGGACATTATTGCTCCTTGAAGATGTATTATCTATTTATTTAGTTCGGAGTTTAATGCATATCGACATTGATGGCCACATATATTTGGCTATTCCTTTTTTGAATATAAAGTTTGATGATCTATTAAATGGCATATAGGCTCGAACTTGGCAGTAATTGACTTCTGCATAGTGCATTATCCTATAGAACAATTCCTTAGGCAGCCTGACTCTTTATCTAAGTTTGTGATTTAATTCCAGGAGATTTGTTTATGCTTCTTATTCCCTTCTTCTTTTGTTGCTTTTTGTGGTAGGGATTTATAGAGGAGTTCTTTGGTTTTTGCCCAACTATTTCAGTGGATGCTAGTTTTGGGTTTTTGTCTAGCTTAGTTAGTCCGCGGATCCTATTTAAACTGTTTTAACTTGTTGTTTTATTTGACTAGATTGGAGGTGAAAGCAACGACTACACTGATGCGGATTTCGACGACATTCGAGAAGAATGGTGTACTTATGTGTCGAATTTTATTTTTAGGGAGTAAAACTGTTTGTAGGAATAGGTACAGTTGGTAGAAATGGGTATGTTGTGTCAAGAATTAACACCTTCCGACTGGCGATCGCCTAGGAGGTCGGGCGACCAAGTCGCTGCCGAGCGTCCGAGGAAGAACCGCCGACCAGCGACCAGGCGACCTAGCCTTAGCCCGGCAGACAAGCATGAATCGCCCAGCCGAAGGTCCCAGGACAAGTCCCGGTGCCGAGCGATCGACCTCAGATACGATCGCCTCTCGGTACTCGGCGACCGACTTCTGGCGACCGACTTATGGACGATCATCTCTCAGCGCTTTGCCGACCAACCCTTGGTGACCGACCATTGCCGACCTTCAGTGACTGGCCGAGAACGATCCTCGGTGTCCAGCTAGAGACGACCGCATCATGACGATCTGGGCCGATGGCCATCCAGTCGGCCAAGGCCGAGCAAACAGGACAGCACCCACGTGCGAGATCCGCAAAAGGCGCCGACAAACTGTCACCTACCTCACCTACCAACAGGCCTGTGCTGCGAAAGGAGCCGACGGACATGGCGGTGACCGCACTGTCACCTACCTTTCCTATGACAAAGTCCGCCGAAAGTAACAAAGTGGGACCTCTGTGTGATGTACTTAGGACGCGTGCGGCTCCTCATTGGGCCACTCGGTGTTGCCAGTGGATCTCTGGACTTTTGGCGGGCGGCCCATGTGACCTTTAGGACGATCGCCCCATTACATTAATGGCCGAAAGGCGATCGCCCACTAGAAACAAGGCACCTCAACCCCTATATAAAGAGGCGACTGCACTTGGATTCTCTCTCTGGCATTCCCGCATTTCACACCATACGAAGCAAAATACTTACACTTGGCTAACATCCAACTCTTGGCAATGATTATCTTTCGGTCTTACTTCTCCGGCTATCTCATCCAGTGATTATCGGCGGGGACGAAGAACACCGAGCTTCGCTCAAGAGCCGGATTAACAGAGTCTTTTTATACTCATTGTATTTAGATTTCTCTCATTAATACTTGTATCCACGAATATTCGTATTAATAACATCTCGCGAGAGCATTCAAGCCCGGGCCTAACAAACCCGGCAAATCTTGTATTATTTATCTACTCTCGGAAGTGCTCCCGCAATTGTTGTTTGTTGTCCGACTTCCAGCAGTATTAATCTTCGGATAAATATTTTGGGCAACAACAATTGGCGCTAGAAGGAGGGGATCAACCCTGGCGGTCGGATTAATATGCTCCAAGCAGGAGGTGGGAACCTCGGGGGCCTTTCCCCAGTTTCCACCGCGTCAAATAGGAAGCGGAAGGCCGAACTAAGGGCATTCGCCGGAGTCCATATTGTGGTGCCCCCAGAGCCGACCATCGCTAGAGACACGCTCATCACCTTCTCCAATAAAGACAGGGAGGGGGTACAATGCCCCAAAGAGGATGCATTGGTGATCTCTGCCTGTATCCTTGGGAAGGCGGTCGACCGCGTGCTGGTTGACAACGGGAGCTTCTGCAATATCATATTCAAAAGCGACTCTGGATCAGATCGGAAACATGACCAAATTCATCAAGCCATTCGGCACCGTGCTCCAAGGATTCGGCGACAGCACTGTCCAAGCCTATGGGAGGATCAAGCTCTCCGTCGAGCTGATATGCATTTACGATCCCAAGGTTAGGATTACTAGGAACCTATCTTTTGTAATCATAGATAGACCCAGCATCTATAATGGGTTCTTAGGTCGTCCATTCTTAGAAACCTTTGAGGCGGTCGCTTCGTCCTTCTTTTATTGTATCAAATTCCCCACTGCCGATGGGACGGTCGGTACTGTAAAGGGGGACCAGCTAATGGCAAAAAGATGTTTAAATTACTCCTATGTCGTTACTGTTTTCAATACTTCCCCCGATATTTGTAACGTTGAAGCGATCGACGATCGACCCATGGAGATCGACGAACCAAACACATCGTACCAACCCAACTCAGAGGACGCCATCTCGGATCAGTTAACGGACGACATCGAGCCAAGGATCGGTTTCGAGCCAAGTCTCGACGTCGATCCAAGGATCGAGTCCGGAAACCGTTCCAAGCAAGAAGCGACCGTCCCCATCGAAGAGTTGGAGAGTATAGCCATAGATCCGGCTCGTCCAGCGGGAAGTACAGTCGGCGCAAGCATCGACCTCGCACCGAAAGGAGATCTGGTCAATTTGCTACGTAAGAACATCGAGTCTTCGCACAGTCGCATCAAGATATGGTTGGCATAAGTCGAGCACTCTTGCCACTATCTAAAGATCGACCCGCGATGAAGCCTGTTCATCAAAAACGTAGGAAATTCGGCCCCGAAAAATACGCGGCGCTCGACATAGAGGTCCAAAAGTTGCTCGACAACAAGTTAATCGGGGTAGCTACGGACGACCCACAATGGGTCGCTAACGCGGTACTCGTCAAGAAGCCGACTGGCTCTGGAGGTTATGCATCGACTTCACCGACCTCAACGCGGCTTGTCCAAAAGATCACTTTCCGATGCCTCATATTGATCACTTGGTCGATATCTTGCAGTGCGAAATGATGTCATTTATGGATGCCTTCGCGGATATCATCAAATCCCAATGGCGGAGAAAGACATAAAACACACATCTTTCCACACGGAGAAAGACATATACTTTTGGGTCCGGATGCCGTTCGGCTTGAAGAATGCGGGGCGACCTACCGGCGTCTGGTCAACAGGATGTTTGCGAATCAGATCGGCAAGACCATGGAGGTCTACATCGACGACATCGTTGTCAAAAGCCTCAAGAAGGAAGATCACCTCAACGGTCTCGCCGAGACATTCGCCATCCTCGAAAAGTTTAACATGAAGCTGAACCCCAAGAAATGCAACTTTGGGGTGGGCTCCGGGAAATTCCTGGGGCACATTGTCGACGGAGGGGGATCGAGGCGAATCCCACCAAGATACGGGCGATCCTCGACATGCGGGAACCTCGGAACATCAAGCGGTACAACGCCTCACAGGTTGTCTGGCCGCCCTCAACCGCTTCATATCTCGGCTCGCCGATAAAAGCAAGCCTTTCTTCGAGACCATCAAAAATAAAAAGTTCGCATGGACGAGGGAGAGTCAGATGGCGTTCGCCAAAATAAAGGAATATTTATCCAACCCCGGATCACGGCAAAGCCGATCCACAGGAGAAATTATTCCTTTACCTAGCGGCCTCGGAGGTCGCGGCCGAGTGCGGTCTTGGTGCGAGCGGAGGGACTAGTCCATCCGCCGATCTACTATGTCACCAAGCGCTCCACGACGCCGAAACACGCTATACACCTTTGGAGAAGATCGCCTACGCTCTAGTCATGAGTGTCCGTAAGCTAAGAGCCTATTTTTCGACCATCAAGTGGAGGTTTTGACAACTCTCCCTCTAAGGCAAGTTCTACATCGGCCAGGACACCAACGGGCGACTCCTCAAATGGTCACTAGAGGTCGCCCAATACGGCATCACATACGCTCCTCGCACGGCGATCAAGGGCCAAGCTGCGGACTTCGTGGTGGAGTTAACATTCCCTCACGGTCGACCCATGTCGGTCGACTGCTGGAAGGCTGTATGTTGACGGTTCGGCGACCAACTCGCGATCGGGCGAGATCGTCCTCATTAGCCCCAACGGACAAAGCTTCACAAATGCCGTGCGTTTGGGTTTCGGCGACCAACAATGAAGCCGAATACGAGGCCTTGGTAGGGGGCTCGACACGGCTCTTGCCCTAGGCGTTCGTCGCCTCCATATCTTCATGGACTCCCTCACGGTGGTGAACCAAGTCAAAGGAGAATATGAGGCACGTGGCGAGCAGATGATCAAATACCAAGAGTCGGTCGCCGAGATGTGCACGAAATTTGAAGAAGCACAAATCGAACAAGTCCCGAGAGAGCACAACTCTCGTGCCGATGCCCTATCCAAGCTAGCATCGTCGGATGGGGACCGATTTCTCTAATATCCAAATTACAAAGTCGAAAGGCCGGCAATCGAAAGAAACTGGTGGCCACGATTGCCGTTACCAAAGAAAATGGATGACTCCGTTCATCACATACTTGAAGGGCGGGACGGTCCACGGCGGCCGTATCAAATCTCGCCAACTCCGGCTCGGCGACCGGATACACCCTCGGACGATCGTCTTTACAAGCGAGCTTTCAGTCTTCCCCTCCTCAAGTGTATTACACCGGAGGAAGGACAGCTCGTTTTAGCCGAGATCCACGACGGAATCTGTGGAAATCACGCTGGTGGACGAGCTCTCATCCATAAGACAACCAGGCAAGGTTTTTTCTGGCCGTCACTTCAGAAGGATGCGATCGCCTATGCCAGGTCGTGTCATAGATGTCAAGTAATGGGACCAAGTATTAAAATCTCACCCGAGCAGCTCACCTCGATGTACAGCCCATGGCCATTCGCTCAATGGGGCATCGACCTTATAGGTCCCTTACCGACGGCTCCAGGAGGCTGTAAGTTCGCCATCGTCGGGGTCGACTATTTCACAAAATGGGCAGAGGCCGAACCGCTAAACAAGATCGGCCAAGAGCAAGTGATCAAGTTTATACGGAGAAATATCATATGCAGTTCGGTCTACCCGAGGCCATCATCTCCGACAATGGAAAGCGGTTCGACGGCTTAGAAGTCATGCAATCGTGATAAGTGGGGAATCAAAGGTTGTTCTCGGCTCCCTATCACCCTCGAGACGACGGGCGGGTAGAGGCGGTGAACAAAATCCTCAAACACACAATTAAAGCGCGACTCGAATCCGAGGCTAGGACGATGGGCGGCGAGCTCCCAGACGTTTGTGGTCTTACCGAACAACGACCCGCAATTCAACGGGCGAAACCCCATTCGCCTAGCCTTGAGCGAAGCGGTGATCCCCTCGGAGATCGCCGTCCTCGGCCATCGAACCGAACAAGAGATGACGATCGATAATGATGTGGCCGGAGGATCGACCTCGACATGCTCGAAGAACGTCGACTGACCTCGGAAATGAAGAACACTATCCACAAAAGGAGATCCGAAAAGTTCTTCAATTCAAAGGTCAGGGAAAGGCGGTTTCAAGTGGGCGATCTCGTCCTCAAAAAGATCCAAACCCACACAGGTGTCTTTGGACCAAGTTGGGAAGGCCCCTTCAGAATATCGAAATGGCTAACTAAGGGAGCCTACGAGCTGGAAAACCCCGACGGTACTCCGGACCGGTATCCCTGGAACGCTATACATCTGAAGAAATACTATCAATGATAACTTTGTATTCATTTTCCACTGCCAAATGTACAAGGAACATAATGAAATATTTTTTGTTCTCTATCCCATCTATTCTGGCGATCGCCCCACAAGCATATTACATACCGTAGAGGATCGTCGTTCAAAAATGACAATCCGAGGTAGAATACACTCCAACCCTGACACTGGAGGTCGATGGAACCAACAGCTTCGCCCATGCAAGGTTCCTTCGAGCTTAGATCGCCCGCCCTTCGTTTGAATACGAGGCCGGCGTAGCCGAAGGACCCTCCAAAACTAATCAGTGGACACGATCGCCCTCCCTCAATGGTTCATCATCTAACTTGGTGAACCCGGGCAATGCGACGTGCCACTACCCCCGTCTCAACGTACACCGTCGAGGGTCGCCATCTTCATGGCGGGCCGAGGTGGAAGCGGAGCTGACAAGCCGCGGGCGTGGAGTCGAATAAACCGACGACGCCCCGCGCAAGGATTCCCCCAGACCAAGATCGCCCACCTTTCGTTTTAACACAAGGCAGGCGTAGTCCAACGGAGGACCCTCACAAAAAGTGAGTCGCGGGATACACAACGTCCCTCGCACACAAAGACACGATAAGGGAGGTCGGTCAATCGAACACCCCAACCATACATGATTCTTCAGAAACGACGAAACTGAAGGTAGCCCGCCGGACAACCTAGTTTTCGTTTCCTTACTTACAATAAGCAAACAAAAACAAGGGGGCAGAGATGGGTCGAGCTAATCCCAAATACGATCGAACAAAAGGAACCACACACGATCGGCCTCACTCAAACACATTCGATCAAACACGCGCAGGACGATCAAAGTCGTCCAACAAAAATTACAAGTAAGAATTCCGATTCAAAACATATCAATGCTTTCAACACTCAGACAATCGATCGGATGAACAAAACGTCGAAAGAAATCATACACATACTTGTAAAAGTTGCGCGAAAACATTCAAAGGCGATCGTATGAAAAGAAGAACATTTTATTCATAACGCAAGTTGACTACATTACGGGGCCCGAAGGCATTACAAAAAGAAAAACGAAAAGTACATAGTGCTGGAGGAAAACAAAAATGCCTCTCAAGGCTCCGCCTGCTGGTCTTCGCCCTCGGTTTGCGGATCGGCTTCGGCCTCGGGATGAATGAGTTTACCCGTATACCAACTCAAGTCGATCCCGAAGTCGGCCAAGTCAAGGATCGGCAAGGAGAACTCCGGGTGCAAAGGATGCGCGAGGGCGTAAGTTTTGAAGCTCTCCATCAAGGGACCGATCTCGATCCCTGCCTCTTTGGCGGCTCGGACAGCATCAGCATATGCCAAGTAATAGGCAAACTCGCCGGCGAGCGCCACACTTTGGTAGGGATCGGTCTCGATCGCCTTCAGTTGGCCCTTCAACTCCGCGGCCGTCTTCTCAGCCTCCGCCAGCTCGGCAACCTTGGCGGCATTCTCATCCTGGGACTTCTCCAGCTCTTTCCTTGCCGCGTCCAGCTCACCGCTAAGCCGATCAACCATCGCTTTGGTCAGTCGCCTCCTCTGCGACGCCGCGAGCTTCTGGCGAGCCGCGCTCGTCACGGGACCGATCGGCAGCCTCCTTGGAGCGGCTCAGCTCCTGCATCAATCGATCCACATCCCGCTTAGCCCTTTTGGCCGTCTCCTCATACTCCTTCTCCATAGCCCGGATCCGGTTGGCATCCTCGATATTTTTGTTCCGGGCGGCCTCGAGGTCGCGATGGAGATGAGCAGTGGAGGGTCGCCCCTCAAAATCCCTTGCAGCTTGGACGGCCATCGTCGCCGTCTGAAGAGCTGTGGCAACGGTCGCCTGCATGGCGTCTCCAGATCGCCGACGAGCGATCGCATCGAGGTCGGTCGTCCAAGCCTTGGGCAAAGAGGTGATGGCCTGGCGAACGTAAGCAGGGACATCGATAGGTTGTTGCGGAGCCTTGCTCGACAGAAAGTCCAGCACCATGGGAGCAACGTCCGGATCGGCGAGACGAACCCTGCAGCGCAAACCAAGGAAACCAAAAGAGTTAGCCTAAGACTTACTCAGAACGCCTAGCTCGGAAAGTTCAAAACATTCTCACCTGTTGACCGGCTGGATCACGGCCGAAAAGGGCTTTCCCAGGAGTCTCGGCGTCGGCCGATCATGTCCTTTTCAAGTAGCCGGAAGACGACTGGAGCCGGACGCCGACACTGGGACAGACCCCTCCGCCATCGGAACAGAAGAAACGGGGGGAGCGGCGATCGGCGGCTCCAGAATAGCTAAATCCGCCTCAGCCGACGGAAGGGACGCCTCCGGCCTCCGCCTCTTGCGGTTGCGCTGGAGTTGTTCCTCACCTTGAGATTCCGGTTCGGCGACCGGCACCGCAACGGGCTTCACCACAGGGGCAGGGCGAGACGACGTCGCGGCAACGCGACCCGTTTTCTTTCCCAGATGAAGGCGACCGAGAAAACCGGGATTGGACATGGCGATCGACTGATGTAGCTCGGTGATACGGGGAAAATAAATCTACGCCAAAGAAGAAACTAAAACAAGTTAGACACTTACGTAAACATGGCGACCTCTTGGAGACAATCGCCTCATGAAAGAGTGGATAAAAAGTCATACCAGTGCCTTCGGTGGCGAGGAAGCGAAGCAGTCGAGCTCCCAACCGATGAGATTCGTGGTGGTCGATCGAACGTCTGTATAGGAGACCGGCAATGCGCGAATCCGCTCCCGGACGATCGAGAAATCAAAGGAGATCGTCTATCGATGGGACAAGGGATCCCGCAAAGGGAAATAAATTAGATCGGTCAAGGAGTATCCAATAAAGGGAGAAAGGAAACCCTTACTTGGATTCCTCTCCGAAAATTGGTAGGGATATCCAACTCCTCCTCCGGCGGTTCGCTCGATGCCGACCTCCATGCACCACCAACCCAAAGACCACTTTTTCGTCAGTCGCCCGAGTCTTGCTCGGCACCTCGATAACCACCCTACCACGCGACCTTGGATATGGTACCCGCCGATCGTTCCCTTACGCACGGTCGGCTTAAAAGATAATTCATCTCCAGTACGAAGGCGGGCGAAACAACTGTGACCGCCAAATAATGTCGGTGTCGATAATCTGCGGCCAGGGCGTTCGGCCAATCAAGAGGCGCCAAATTCCAGCGATCGCAGATCTGGCAATGACGGCAAGGGAAACCACAGACCGGCAGCCAGGGTCATTTCGTTGATGGCGACCATACCCTCGGGAGGCTGGTCGGCACGTTCGTTCTCGGAGGGCACATGCAATGACACATCAGAGGGGATATGATATTTGGCCCTCCAGCGGGTCATGTCCTTCCAGGTCGCCGAACTCCGGATCTGACCAAGAGTCCATTGAGACGGTTCAGCAGCCCGAAACTCCGTCCGCTTCACATGTACGTAGGGATGAGCGGCGGAGTAAGCCTCGAAATCGAACTCCGGACAGGGCCCGGCGATCCCCTCCATCAGTTTAGCAAAAGCCGTATAGACGGGGCCGGAGACGCTATCTTTTTCCCAAGACAAACGCGTCAGTTCATCTTCCTCCACGGCGACGCATCTCGCTCCTCCGACGCCGCAGAGCCCGCCACTACGGCCTCTTTGAAAAGCTCCTCAAGCTCTGCGGGGGCAATCCCCGCACGAATAGCCTCTGTGGCCGTTTCCACGGGGATTCCCACAGGAATTTCCTCCCGGTCCGGCGAAGCCGCGGCGGCAGAAGTGCTTCCGACCTCGAAGGCTTTAGATCCTCCCGACATATTCTCAAAAAATTAAGGGAGAGAGAAAAATTGGGTTTCTTACCTAAAGAAAGGAAGACGGTCGGCACAACAAGCTACGGAAATTTTTGCAGAGCTTCAGCAGGAAGGCAAGGACGCGTAAAAGATGAAAATGGAGTAGCCCTAGCCCCTTTTATAGATGGAGGCAGGGGTCTCTGGGCAAATAGGCGAAAGTCCGAGGGCTGGGATGCAACCGACAGCCAGGACGCAATAAATGCGGCCCTCGAGTCCCGCGTACGCGTCTTTTCGAGGGCACGCCAATCGACAAAGTCTGACGAACCGTCGGGCTCCCTCAATAGAAACGCGACGCGTGTCCTTGCATTGTTTCGCGAGCCCGCGTCTCTTTTCCCGCCGCTCCCAGCGCAAAAGGAGATCGTCCAAATTTGAAATCAGATCGCACGGTCGTCTAAAACATTGGCGATCGCTGAAAGTGCCGCCTCACCCCGTGTTTTCAACATCGAGCCGAGCTGGGGGGCAATTGTTGTGCGGCATTTAAACACGCCTCGAAGGCGATCGTCATAGCAGTCGGGAAGTCTACCATGAGAGATATGCTCGGGGCAAACACCCTGAACTCGGCACCCACGGCGATCGCCTTTTGTTGATTGGCGATCGTCTTTTGTTGATTGGCGATCGTCTCGTGCCATGTATTAATCCAACATCCGTCAAAAGTCATCAAAGCCCAAATCTCGGGCTGGGACCCGCGTGCAGATCTCAAAAGGTGCTGACAGACAAGATCGGTGCCCACACCGCCACCTACTTCACCTACCAACAGGGCCGCAGACCTGCGAAAAATCTTGACAGACAAGACCGGTGCTCACGATGTCACCTACTTCACCTACCAACAAGATCGCCGAAAAGGTGGGTGGCTGGCTCGGGCGCATGCGAGTTCCGTCGGGCCGCATAACCGATCGGTAACAACCGCGGACTTTAAGGGAAAAGCCCCACGCGACGAGACGATCGGCCGTCTTATTATAATATAAATAACGACAATCGGTGCGATCGCAGGAGGGCCCCCAGGAACTTGGTCTGCTATAAATAGAAGGTCCATAACACAGAATAAGGACTTCGAAACACACAGCAAACAAGAGAGAGAAAAGAGAAAGACATTCTCACACATAGAACATCCATAGCAAGAATTCAGAGAACTCCATATCTGATTCTTCTGGCATTCTATACGCTCCACAGCTTAGAGAACTAGAATTCTTTACACTCTTTGTGATAGATTCTAACGTTAATATTTGTACTCAACAGTATACTTATTAATAAAATCTCGCGAGAGCATTCAAGCCCGGGATTAACAACCCCGGCAAATCTTGTGTCATTTAAATTCTCACAGACGTGCTCCCGCACTTGTTGGTTACTCGATCATTCCAGCAACACTATCTTCGGATAATATTTTGGGTAACAACAATTGGCGCTAGAGGAAGGGGATCCAACCCTCGATTTTTTATACCTACCGTCCCGAAGAACACTCACTGTTCTCGGGGCAGATACTTGAAGTGACACTTACTGCACTTCAAAGAAATCCTTCAGAAATCATGTCTTCCGCCTCCGCGTCGAAGAAAGCCGCTGACCAGCCGGCCAAACCCCCTGTTCCGTCCCAGTCCGAGCCACAGCCGATGGTGGAGGGTAGCCGCCGCGGTCAGAAACGCTCGATCCCATCCCTGGACGGAGGCCCAAGCCTCTCGCTCGATCGGTTCCGAACCAAGGAACAGATCGAAGGGGCCCTGGCCGTCCTACAGGAGCGACGGAGTGCTCTCAACGCGCCTCCTGCTATCGCCCCCTCGGCCGTCCGCCGGAAGTCCAAGCGGAAGCTCAAGGCGTCACTGGCCGAGCGATCGCCAGGAGGCTCCCGTCCGCAGGAAGAGGCGCTCGCCAGCCGGGGCACCTCTGTCTTCGATCGCCTGGGCAGTGACCCGACACAGCACGGGCAGTCCGGCCCCAGCTACGAGACGACGGAGTTTGAGTCCGTCACCAGGAGCTCGGCCTACCCTATTCCCAGAAGGCAGCCTAGCCGTCTGGCTCCCCCTCGCCGAATTCCCGAGGCCGGCGGCAGCGGAGCCCGGAGATCGGTACACGATCGCCTCGGCTCCTGCTCCCAAAGCCGATCTGCAAGCGACCAAGCCACGGCAATGGCTGCGATGCAACGTCAACTCAATGACATGAAGGCGCTAATGGAATCCAGGGCAGGCGCCAAGAAGACGATCGCTGGGCCAAGCGAGCCGCTCGCGATCGACATCGAGCTCGCCCCCGTGCAGCACAAGATCGCTCCCCCGCAAACACCCGTGTACGAGGGGCGATCGGACCCCCAAGTGCACCTGAGGAAGTTCAACATCTATATGACCGGGTGTGGGGCATCTGACGCGACCAGATGCCGAATGTTCCCTCTGACGCTGGACGACCTCGCCCACCGGTGGTACACTTCATTGCCACCTCGGTCCATTGGCTCCTTTAACGAGCTGGCGCACGTCTTCACGGAGTACTTCGCCACCAGGGTCGTCCGGCCCGAAGGTCCCCTTCGCATGATGCAAATCAAGCAGGGAGAAGAAGAGTCCGACTCGGACTACATCGACCGGGTAGACGTAATCATCCTCAATGGCGAGCCCATAAGCGATGAGACCGCCCTCTACGCGGTCCTAGGAGGTTTTTAGGGTTTTTCGCCTATGTTCAGGCATCTTACGAAGACCCGACCGATGACCTACGCAGCCTTCCGGGCTAGAGCCGCAGATTTTCTGGCCAGGCAAAGGTTCCTTCTTAGCCTGTGAGCAGCGCGATCGGCGCCCGGACGACGATCTCCCGCCCGATCGCCAATATCGACATACGAATAAAGCGATCGGCGATCGGCGACGATCGCGATCTTCCCGCCCGATCGCGATCATCACGCTACATCATCGGAACCCGGTGGACACGATCGCCATCTGATCCAACATATAACATGACGGACTAAGGCATAAGATCGCCTCCACCGCACATCATAAAGCCATGGTCCTGGCAGTCGATGGAACCGGCTGCTTCGGCCATGCAAGGTCCCTTTCGGCCGAGATCGCCCGCCCTTCGTTTAAATACGAGGCCGGCGTAGTCTGAGGGCTCTCCAACATTAATCAGTGGACACATGCCACAATCCCCGTCTCAACGTACACCGTCGAGGTCGGCCATCTCCATGGCTGGCCGAGGTGGAAGCAGAGCTAACAAGCCGCGGGCGTGGAGTTGATTCATCCGACGCTGCCCCGCGCAAGGACTCCTCTAGACCGAGACCGCACGCCCTTCGTTTAAATACGAGGCGAGGCGCAGCCTAACAGAGGACCCTCATAATAAAGTGAGTCACGGGACACTCAATGTCTTCGCGCACCAAGACACGGTCATGGGGTCGGTCCATCGATCTCCGCGACCGTGCACGTTTCCTCAAACAAAGCGAAACCACCAAGTTTCCATGGGGGATCGGCCAACGTTGTTTTTGCAGGTACAAGACCGAAAGATAGCTAAGCCAATCGACCATAATAGCCCAAGTCCGAAATCATAAGTCAGCTCAGCAAGATCGCCCGTCCTCATCCTTACACGATCGCCAGCAAGAACCACCTCGCCCCATGTCTTCAACATAGGAGCAAGCTGGGGGGCAATTGTTGTGTCAAGAATTAACACCTTCCGACTGGCGATCGCCTAGGAGGTCGGGCGACCAAGTCGCTGCCGAGCGTCCGAGGAAGAACCGCCGACCAGCGACCAGGCGACCTAGCCTTAGCCCGGCAGACAAGCATGAATCGCCCAGCCGAAGGTCCCAGGACAAGTCCCGGTGCCGAGCGATCGACCTCAGATACGATCGCCTCTTGGTACTCAGCGACCGACTTCTGGCGACCGACTTATGGACGATCATCTCTCAGCGCTTTGCCGACCGACCCTTGGTGACCGACCATTGCCGACCTTGATGGTGGCCGAGAACGATCCTCGGTGTCGGCTAGAGACGACCGCATCATGACGATCTGGGCCGATGGCCATCCAGTCGGCCAAGGCCGAGCAAACAGACAGCACCCACGTGCAGATCCGCAAAAGGCGCCGACAAACCTGTCACCTACCTCACCTACCAACAGGGCCCAGCTGCGAAAGGAGCCGACGGACATGACCGGTGACCGCACTGTCACCTACCTTGCCCTCGACAAAGTCCGCCGAAAGTAACAAAGTGGGACCTCCTGTGATAAGATTACTTAGGACGCGTGCCGGCTCCTCATTGGGCCACTCAGCTGGCTGCCGGCTGGATCTCTGGACTTTTGGCAGGCAGCCCATGTGACCTTTAGGACGATCGCCCCATTACATTAATGGCCGAAAGGCGATCGCCCACTAGGAAACAAGGCACCTCAACCCCTATATAAAGAGGGCAGCCTGCACTTGGATTCTCTCTCTGGCATTCCCGCATTTCACACCATACAGAAGCAAAATACTTACACTTGGCTAACATCCAACTCTTGGCAACAGTTATCTTTCGGTCTTACTTCTCCCGGCCTATCTCATCCAGCAGATTATCGGCGGGGACGAAGAACACCGAGCTTCGCTCAAGAGCCGGATTAACAGAGTCTTTTTATACTCATTGTATTTAGATTTCTCTCATTAATACTTGTATCCACGAATATTCGTATTAATAACATCTCGCGAGAGCATTCAAGCCCGGGCCTAACAAACCCGGCAAATCTTGTATTATTTATCTACTCTCGGAAGTGCTCCCGCAATTGTTGTTTGTTGTCCGACTTCCAGCAGTATTAATCTTCGGATAAATATTTTGGGCAACAACAGGGTACAATTGGTAGTAATCGTAAACTAGATAATATTGATTCGATTTTGACATGATCGAGTTTAGTCGAGTCATGTAATGAATTGGTAACGCATGGTTTTGCGATATATATGAAATGCGTTAATTTTGTACAATCGATCGTGAGTTTTGTAATGAATTGGGTACAATTGGTATATAATTGCGAGTTTAGCGGGGGTCATAAAAGCGGAAAAAAAAATAAAAAATTTTGAAGTTATGACACGCAAAAACTGAAATCAGAAAAAGGGGTCATAACTTTTATGACACGCATATATAGTTGTCAGAAAAGGGCGTCATAAAGTGGGTGTCATAAGTGCGTGTCATTGTACAATGACGAACAAATGCGAGTCATAATGAGTTATGGCTGGTCCTTCTATGACCAGCATTTGCGCGTCATAAAGGCCCTTTATGACGCCAAATGCGCGTCAAGAAAGACTCTTTTTCTACTAGTGACTTTTCTATTATAGAATGGCGACACCATAGCATTAGAGGGCTTTATTGTACGCTTTTCCTTTACTATATCAGCCTCTTTAGTATGTTCTATAGCATTTGCGCCTCTCTTTTGGCCTCTTTTAAGTTTTTGTGTATCCTCTTTAACTGTTTTAGGCTCAGGCTTTTTCGTTGGAGCTTTTTTAGCTTTTCCCATTTCCTGTTTTGTTTCTCCCTGTTTACCCACTGCCTTTTTTGCTTGTTCCACATTGGTTGCTGTCTTTTTTGCCGGTTCCTTGTTGGTTGCTGCCTTTTTACCCTATGCCTTGGATTTTGTTGCAGCTTCTGAATTATCACTGTTCTTTGCCTTTGATTTTGTTGCAGCAATACTTTTTTCCTTTTGTTTTTTCTCTATGAGAATGTAATTTTCTGGCGCAACAGAACTCACAGGAACCGCATCAAGCACATTAACAGTTGACTCCTTTGCCACATTTGATTTATCAACTTTCTTAGCATCATAGTTTCCAGAATTGTTGCGTTTTAACTTTAACTTCAGAATATGGTAGGGCGGAGTTGCAACTTCAGCTTTTGATTTTAGAGCATCAACAGCTAACCCTTTCATTGCACCTATTACACCAGTAGATAGGAATGGCAGTTTGATGATGTTGTCAACCATCTCAGTTTCAACCACACTTGGTTCGCCTGCAATTGCCCAAGTTAGCTGTGATAGTGTAACATCATCTCCAGGATTTAATTTTCTTCTTTTATTATTACTTGAAATGATATTTTCAGGTTCTTGAGATACGGGCAAAGGTACAATATCTTCAAGATCATCATACTGCATCTCTTGGGTTTCTGTTTCATACTTATCTGCTGATTGAGTTCCGTTTTGGCTTGACAATAAATCCAAATCGAATGGAACAATAGCGTTATCTTTGGTCCCAACTAATCCTTTCCCCAGCAACTCATAGTTCTCTTTCTCATTACTTAACTTTTTCAGAATATCATTCAAATCAACTGAATCATGCTTCTCGTTCGCTTCATCTTTCTTTCCCTCTTCTTTTCTACCTTCGCCCCCAGTGATATTATCATTTCCCCGATCTTCATTATTCTGCTCACCCATTTGATCATTTTGATAGTTTCCATCATCACCATACTTTCCACCATTTCCATCATTCTTATGATTTTCATTGTCACCATCATTATCATTATTATCATCCTCCCCACCGTTTTCATCAATCTCATCTCCTGCATCATCACCATCTTTCTCATTTTTTTTACCACCCTCATCATCTTTTTTCATCTCAAAATCATCTTCTTTATATGATTCAGCAAACATATCCTTTCTAATTTCAACCATTTCCTTCAACTCTTCATCCTCAGGGTTTAGTCTCATAGCTATCCTCAACTTGTAATCAGTATCCAACATCAACTGATTACACAACACCAGATTGTCTCTTATAATCCCCTTCATTTCCTAAATAAATATTTAAATGAAACAAAATTAGATAACTGCATTACAGTGTTTTTTTAGTGCATCACTGCTCATAGTGTATATAATTTCAATTTAATTATAGTGCATCAAAGTGTATTAATGTACTGTATCTTTTAGTTTAGTTCTAGTACATCACAGTTCAAAATTACTGCATCATACTTTTATATGTTTAAAAGTACTGCATCATAGTTCAAACTATAGTGCATCACAGTTCAACCACTAGTACATCATAGAAACCATCAAGCATATAAAATCTAATGCACCACAGTTCAACCACTAGTAAATCATAGAAACAAACAAGCATACACAGTGAATAATGCTTTTAAATTAATAATACCTCAAAAGATTTTGATTTGAACTCTTTATTTGCTTCATCAATATCAACTGTTCCATATACTCCATATTTAAGATCAATTGTTGGAGTTTGTAGTTGACTTACAGGGTTTTCTTCTTTGTCCCCTGTTTGTACATCAACATCGAATTCAATTAGAAATAAACAAGTTTTACAAAATGTAATAAATTTTTATATATTATACTTGTTACACTCTTCTGTTTTTTATTCAATTTCTTCTTTTTTGGGGTCTTTTTCATCGGTGGTCCAATTATTTTCATCGGTGGTTCAATCAACTCCACACCTTCCGCAATTGGCAGACAACCAAAACCAAATTCAAGTTCTTCTTTTTGTCTTTGAAACAAAAGTCTTGAACTCCATGCTTTGAAGGCTGGAACAGTTTTTTCCACTTTGATAGACTCAGATGTCGTTGAATTAACGTATATGATCTGCAACAAATAAATTAGTTTTAAAATATAATAGTAAGTGTATTATTTGTTTAATATGTATTACATCACAGTTTAAAATTCATTGTATGAGAGTGTAAAATATAGTGCATTAATGTTTCATGTCTACTGCATCATAGTAGTCAGAATCAGTTAATCATAGTTTTATATCTAGTGCATTCCTGTTTCAAACTTAATGCATCACAGTTTTAAATTTACTGCATCTTAGTCTCATAATCACTACATCATACTTTGAATTACTAGTGCATTACAAAGTAAATAAATATAGAAAACTTACAGCCAACAAAAGCAATGGTCCACTGAAATATTTGTTTGGTTGATATCTAGAACACTCCTTTACCATACACTCTACAACGTACGAGCACCAATCCATCTGAGAAATGTTATCAGTATTAGAGAGAATTGGTATAATTCTCTCATTTACCTGCCCATCTTTGTTTCCTTGGCCAAATATAGAGAAGGAGAGGACAGTGAAACAAACTCGAAATTCCCAATCAACTTCTGTGAGACTGCACAAATGTTCCTCCAACTTTCTTATATAAATTTTATTTTTAGCAACAATACTTTCCAATAATTCTCTCCATTTCGCAGTAGTCTCTTCAAATAGATTTTTCTCTTTAAGTGCTTCAACTTTCATATCCCCCATTGGGATTCCAAGCATATCCCGAACCAATTCTCGAGTAATTTTTATCTTTCTTCCATCTTTCATTTTTATCGAGCAAGTTTTTTTTATCAAAATTTCTAACCACCCACAAACCTAATTCTGATGGTGTAGAATCAAAGTTGAAATTATTATGAAAATCACCAAATCCCATATTTTCTAATTCCTCCACCTGAGGAGTTCTCAAATTCTCAAGAACCTTTTGCAAACTTCTAGGCGACATTCTATTCATGATAGATTTGGGTTCGTTCTTTTTAACGTCTTCTTTTGTTGCAACAGCCAGTTCTGAATTCAAACTTTCATCGTCATTTCCTATTTTTACTTTCTTTTTCTTTTTGACTGGTGTCGTATCAAAATCTGAATCCATCTCTATTGCAGCCCTTTTACCCTTAATCTTCTTTTTAGTAATAGAAATGGGATTCTTCTTCTTAATGATTTTCACTTTAGTCATAAAGATGCGTTTAGTAATCTTCTCAACTACAGCATGTTTAGCATGATTTCCTGCTGCTTTTTTATTTTTTTTTTGCCGCATGTTCAAGAATAAGACTTTCCAATAATTCATTCCATTTTGCTTTAGCAGCCTCTTCAATAGCAGCTGTATCAATTGTATCTTCTTCCTCTGTTTCTACCTCATCTGTTTCATTATAACCAATTGTAACTTAGTTCAAGTTCTATTACATCGAAGAAACTGCCAAGCATATAAAATCACTTTCGAACATCATAGAAACTGTTAAGCATTCAGTCTCATTTACACACATCACACAAACTACGTTTAACCTAACTTATGTTCATACGCCGCAAACTAAAAGCTACTACATTTCAATTTCAACTACTAGTACATCACATAAATTTTCAAGCATACAATATCATTTTCACACATCACACAAACTACGTTTAACCTAACTTATGTTCATACGCCGCAAACTAAAACTACTGCATTTCAATTTCAACTACTAGTACATCACGTAAATTTTCAAGCATACAATATCATTTTCACACATCACACAAACTACGTTTAACCTAACTTATGTTCATATGCCTCAAACTAAAACCTACTGCATCTCAATTCAACTTCTAGTGCATCACAGAAACTGTCAAACATACAATATCATTTTCACACATCACACAAACTACGTTTAACCTAACTTATGTTCATACGCCGCAAACTAAAAGCTACTGCATCTCAATTCAACTTCTACTGCATCACGGAAACTGTCAAGCATAAAATCTCATTTTCACACATCACACAAACTACGTTTAACCTAACTTATGTTCATACTCCGCAAACTAAAAGCTACTGCATCTCAATTCAACTTCTAGTGCATCACAGAAACTGTCAAGAATACAATATCGTTTTCACACATCGCACAAACTACGTTTAATCTAACTTATGTTCATACGCCTCAAACTAAAACCTACTGCATCTCAATTCAACTTCTAGTGCATCACACAAACCATCAGTTTTACAAAATCTATTTTGCACATCTCATACACTTCATTTAACCTAACTTATACTCATATTCCACAAAATAAAAGCTACTGCATCTCATTTTAACAGCTAGTACATCATAAAAACCAACAGTTTTACAAAATCTATTTCACACATCTCATAGACTGCTGCGAAATGTATTTATGCTCATATTGCACAAAATAAAAACTACTGCATCTTATTTCAACAGCTATTGCATCATAATAACAAAACTTACTTGATGTTTCTGTAATCGATTTTTCAGCAGCTTCAATCAACAATCGACTCCTTTTATTTTCTAAATTTATAAAAAAATAAACTATTTTAGTAAAACATATATCAAATCGATTCAGTAAAATATGATTATCCATTAATAATACACTTACTAGGTCAGAGTTTCTTCTTCGCCATTGAAGATGCGGTAATCTTTAAGAATTTTTTAGGGTTTTTATTTTTAGAGAGAGAAATTAGTAGAAGTGGAAGAGAGAGAGAGGGGGAAAATCATCGGATTTTTTGGGGAAAATGAAATGCGGTAATCGAATTATTAACGCAGCGTATTTTTTATATACTACATCTCTTACCCTCAAGTGTCTCTTATTTTCAAAAATGCCACTCCGCTTTTTTAATGTTGCAATGTAAATTCAATGGTTGAGATCGCTTCCTACACTTTTTATTATAACACACTTTTTAGAATAACTCCACCCTATATATATATATATATATACCTATGCAGATGCCTAATAATAAATAATGACTTAATAAATTAATAATAATATAATAAGTAGTCCAATAATAAAATAACCCTTATGACTCCAAATCTGCGCCCGCAGCCCGTGTGACCCGCGGCCTTCTACGGCGGGTGTAAACCCTGTTGGAAAAAGCTAGAAAATTAAATAAGAGATTTAATTTTGTAAAGCTTTTATTTGATTGTTCATTAAAAGACAAAATAGTGTATTTTGTGAATGGAAAAGAATCCCACATAGAACAAAAACAAAGGAAATGAGCACCTTATAAGTGTGAGCAATTAAATAACCATTAATAACATGTGGTAGTGCCATGTGGATGTGAGGTGGAGGTGAGGTGGCAAATCTATGCCAATTTTCACTCTCACATCGCCGCTCGCCGGTGTTGCCACCGGCGACAACGGCGTCCGACGTCCGGCTCCGGCTCGGGCTTAGAGGCTTTAGTGGCGCCGTAGGCGCACTTTGGCAGCGCCCGGCACGCCGGTCACGTGGGCTCGTGGCGAAACGGCGCGGTCCGCGGGTTTCTGTGGCGATTCTCGCCAACGGTTGTGCCTCTTCAATTGGTGGTTATTTTCTTGATTAAATGAAAAGTCATGCCTCTTCATTTGGTGGTTATTTCTTTGCTTAAATGAAAAGTCATGTCATTTGAAGCGAGCGGTTGTTTGGCGGCCAGTCGTGTCGTTTGAACGAAATGGTGCTCCCTTTCACGAATAGGTATGATTTATTTATAAAACCAAGTTCGGTTTCATAAGTATATCTGATTTTGAATCACCTATTCTCTTTTCTTGAATACTTATAATCCGAGAAAAATTATTCTTGCCTATTTTCGGATTTCACTTTGTCTTAGTGCGATCAAATTAAGGCTTGTCGTATCTGCGGTATTCTTGTTTGTGACCTTAAGACACATTTCGAGTGCAAGAAATACTATAAGGAAAGCGCTTCCATGCGTGATTCAAGCCTCGACGTCTTTAACTTTGAAGAATTTTCTAACAATCTTATAGTATACATTGCAATGGCGACCGAGGCTCTTGTTTGAGTTTGAAGGTGATGAACCAAGACTTCGTCAAGTTGGACCGCTTGATGGAACCAACTACACTCATTTGGCGAGGACAAGATGCGTTTCTTCCTCATCGCCATGAAGGTCTTCTACGTGTTGGACCCAACGTTGAAGCCTATCCTGAGCCAACAGAGGAAGATTCTCAAGAACTCAAGGCGAACGGAAGAAACGTCAAGAGGACGAGTTCTTTGCCGTGGCCATATTTTGAACACTCTCTCCGACCGTCTCTACGATCTCTACACCGACAATCCATCGCTATGGAGATTTGGAAGGCACTCGAGTACAAATTCAAGGCCGAAGAAGAAGGTACCAAAAAGTTCCTTGTCTCTAGTTACTTCGATTTTAAGATGTTTGACGATAACCCCATACTTGCTCAAGTACATGAATTGCAAGTTATTGTCAACAAATTGAGGTGTGAAGATTGATATTAGGAGACTTTCCAAGTTGGTGCAATTATTGCGAAGTTGCCCAATTCTGGAAAAGCTCTAGGAAGAAACTTCTTCACAATACCGAGGACTTCTCTTTGGAACAAATCCAGAAACATCTTCGAATCGAGGAGGAATCGAGGATGAGAGAGAAGACGACGGATACTGGTACTTTCAAAGCCAACGCGGTGAGCGCGAAAGGCAAGAGAAAGTAGAATGAAAAAGGAAGTTCTTCGGGTCCCAAAAAGGATTCAAAGAAATTCAAGCATTCCAGCAAATTCAAGTCCGGCAACAAGTCCGTGTCCAAGGGATCCAACGGGGGCTGCTATGTGTGTGGCAAACCCGGTCACTATGCTAGAGACATCGACTCAGTAAGGCAATGGAAAAGAAGTCGACACCACTATGACCGATGGGAATATAATCGCTACGGTGAGCGAAATTATGGCGGTCAAGGTAAAGATTCAAGGGTGGTGGTACGACACTTGTGCTACCGTCCACGTATCCTATGATAGGACTACTTTCAACACCTATTCTGAAGTCGACGGAGGACCAGAAGTTCAGATGGGAAACGAGCAACGCTCAAAGGTCGTCGGCATCGGAAATGTGGAACTCAATTTCACATCTGGGAAGAAGGTCACTTTGACCAATGTTCTCCATGTTCCGGAAATGAATAGGAACCTTGTTAATGGTGATCTCTTAGGTAAACCGGGGATCAAATCTGTGTATGAGTCGGGAAAGCTTATCTTGACCCGTAATGGTGTATTTGTTGGAAAGGGCTACTCCAGTGAACGGATGGTCAAATTATGTATTGTTGACAATGTTATTAATAAGATTTCTCTTTCTGCTTATATGATTGATTCCGTTTCTTTATGGCATAGTAGATTAGCACATATAGGATTTAGCACTATGAAAAGATTAAGAAAATGTGGTTTAATTTCGTGCAAATCTAATAAATTAGATAAATGTGAAATATGTGTGAAATCTAAAATGATAAAGAAACCCTTTTATAGTGTAGAGAGAAACTCTAAATTGTTAGATCTTATACATTCTGATTTATGTGAATTCAATGGGATGTTAACCCGTGGGGGTAATAAGTATTTTATTACCTTTATTGATGATTGTTCTAGATTTACATATGTGTATTTATTAAAACATAAAGATGATGCTTTTAATGCTTTTAAGATGTACAAGGCTGAAGTTGAAAATCAATTAGGAACTAAAATTAAAATTCTTAGAAGCGATAGAGGTGGTGAATATTTTTCTAGTGATTTCAATGCCTTTTGTGAAGAAAATGGTATTGTTCACGAGTGTTCCGCACCACGCACACCACAACAAAACGGTTTAGCGAACGTAAAAATAGAACACTTCAAGAGATGATAAATGCCATGTTAATGCATTCGAATTACCTTTTAGTTTGTGGGGTGAAGCTTTATTTTCTCGCATGTCATATTTTAAATCGTATACCTTTAAAGAAAACCCAAATTTCTCCGTATGAGGTATGGAAAGGGCGAAAGCCGAATATTGGGTATTTCAAAGTGTGGGGGTGCTTAGCCTACTATAAAAACATGGATCCTAAAAGGACCAAGTTGGGTCCTCGAGGGATACGAAGTGCTTTTATTGGCTATGCTACGAATAGCAAGGCATATAGACTTCTAAATTTAGAATCTAATGTCATAGTAGAATCCCGAGACGTGGAATTCTTTGAAAATTCTAATTCTAAAGAAAAGGAATCTCAAAATTCCACAAATGAAGAACCTCGAGAGGAGAGTTCTTCTAGGGTTGTTGTAGAACAACCGGAACCTCGGATTAGCAAGAGAGTTCGTAAGACTAAGGATTTGGGACACGATGAAATAGATTCTCAACTTATTTCTTTTACATAGTAGAAGGAAATAGAGAGAATTTTGCCAGAAAGATTCGATTATTCTTCTTGTTGAAGATAGTCCTAAAACTTATAATGAAGCAGTGGCTTCTCGGGACTCCACTTTTTGGAAGGATGCTATCCAAGATGAAATGGATTCTATTATGGCAAATCACACTTGGGAGATTGTCGATCTACCCAAAGGGTCGAGACCCATTGGATGTAAGTGGGTGTTTCGAAAGAAATACAAAGATGGCACTCTTAACGCTTACAAGGCTAGATTGGTAGCCAAAGGATTTCGACAACGGGAAGGAATCGATTATTTTGACACATATGCACCGGTAGCAAGAACAACAACAATTAGAGTGTTGTTCGCCTTGGCTTCTTTATATAACCTAAATGTTCATCAAATGGATGTCAAGACATTTCTAAATGGAGATCTCGATGAGGAGATTTACATGGAGCGGTAGGAAGGCTATGTGCTTCCGGGTAATGAACAAAAAGTTTGTAAACTTGTCAAATCCTTATATGGATTAAAACAAGCACCCAAACAATGGCATCAAAAGTTTGACTCGGTCATACTTTCGAATGGATTTATTCCTAACGTTTGTGACAAGTGTTTGTACACAAAAGTGCGTGGTAATGTTGTGATCTTCCTATGTCTCTATGTTGATGATATGTTGATCATTAGCAACGAGATGGAAGGAATATTAGAAACGAAGAGGTTTCTATCTTCTACTTTCAAAATGAAAGATCTTGGACAAGTTGATACTATTTTAGGTATCAAGGTTCGTAGAACTAGTGGGGGTTATGAACTTAGTCAATCACACTATGTTGAAAAAGTGCTTGACAAGTTCAAACATCTAAAATTCAAGGAGGTGAACACCCCTTTTGATCCCAGTGTAAAACTTGAAAAGAATGATGGAAGAGCTGTGGCCCAATTGGAATATGCTAGTGCTATTGGTTGTCTTATGTACTTGATGCAATGTACTCGACCAGACATAGCATTCGCCGTTAGTAAAATGAGTAGATTTACTAGCAATCCAAGTGCCGAGCATTGGAAGGCCATTAGAAGAATTTTTGGATTTCTTTTAAAAACAAAAAATCTTGGACTTCAATCTGATCGATTTCTGCCGTACTAGAAGGATATACTGATGCAAGTTGGATATCAAGTGTCGGAGATAACAAATCTACGACAGGATGGGTATTTACACTTGCCGGAGGAGCAGTTTCTTGGAAATCAAAGAAACAAACGTGTATTACTCATTCGACCATGGAATCAGAGTTCGTGGCTCTAGCTTCCGCAGGTCAAGAGGCTGAATGGTTAAGGGATCTTCTTTTAGAAGTTCCATTGGCTAAAGACAATATATCAACCGTGTCGATACATTGTGATAGTCAATCAACTTTAGCAAGAGCATACAGTGAAGTGTATAATGGAAAGTCTAGACATATTAGTCTTAGACATAACTATGTGAGGAAATTGATCAAAGATGGAATCATTTCGCTCACATATGTGAGATCAAGCTTTAACATTCTTTGATCCATTCACAAAACCTCTTGCTAGAGATTTGGTGAAATCGACCTCGAGAGGGATGGGTCTTAAACTCCTTGAGTAGTGATCCGACTATGATGGCAACCCAACCTAACGTTAGGAATTGACTAACATTAGGTTCAATGGGTAAGAACAAGTCATTGATTTGGATGTTCACAACATTATACAATAATGTTGGCTGTTACTATTGGAGGTTGAGTTTTTTTTTTTCTTAACTCTTAATGAAGTTCAGTCATGAGGACAAGTATCTGTAAGTAACAGAGATCTTTGTAAGAACTTCACCTATGTGAATTTAAGGATGGTGCCGTCCCAAAGTGAGAGTTGGAGTTTCTCTCATGAAAAATTCACGAGACAGGATGAGCACATGGCCATTAACGGTGCTAAGCGTGATATGTAGGCAAAGAACACTAAAGAGTGTGTGTTGAGTAATACCGACTTTATCACAAGAAAAATAGGTTCAAAGCCTAGCTACCTAATTTTTCGATAAAGTCTTGTGTTGTTTATACTAAGGATTAGTTCAAATCGAAAGATAGTTATCTGTACTAACACTTTTTGTTTTTCTTACGGATTCTATTTTGTCTTTTACGAACAAGTGGGGGATTGTTGGAAAAAGCTAGAAAATTAAATAAGAGATTTAATTTTGTAAAGCTTTTATTTGATTGTTCATTAAAAGATAAAATAGTGTATTTTGTGAATGGAAAAGAATCCCACATAGAACAAAAACAAAGGAAATGAGCACCTTATAAGTGTGAGCAATTAAATAACCATTAATAACATGTGGTAGTGCCATGTGGATGTGAGGTGGAGGTGAGGTGGCAAATCTATGCCAATTTTCACTCTCACATCGCCGCTCGCGGTGTTGCCACCGGCGACAACGGCGTCCGACGTCCGGCTCCGGCTCGGGCTTAGAGGCTTTAGTGGCGCCGTGGCGCACTTTGGCACTTCCGGCACGCCGGTCACGCGGGCTCGTGGCGAAACGGCGCGGTCCGCGGGTTTCTCGCGGCGATTCTCGCCAACGGTTGTGCCTCTTCAATTGGTGGTTATTTTCTTGATTAAATGAAAAGTCATGCCTCTTCATTTGGTGGTTATTTCTTTGCTTAAATGAAAAGTCATGTCATTTCGAAACGAGCGGTTGTTTGGCCAACGGTCGTGTCGTTTGAACGAAATGGTGCTCCCTTTCACGAATAGGTATGATTTATTTATAAAACCAAGTTCGGTTTCATAAGTATATCTGATTTTGAATCACCTATTCTCTTTTCTTGAATACTTATAATCCGGAAAAATTATTCTTGCCTATTTTGGATTTCACTTTGTCTTAGTGCGATCAGAAATTAAGGCTTGTCGTATCCTGCGGTATTCTTGTTTGTGACCTTAAGACACATTTCGGGGTGCAAGAAATACTATAAGGAAAGCGCTTCCATGCGTGATTCAAGCCTCGACGTCTTTAACTTTGAAGAATTTTCTAACAAACCCGATCCGTAACAAAAATATCAGGATGGTTTGCGAGCGCACTGCAAAAAGGAATAAGAAATTCTTTAGTCAGTAAATATATAACAGCGTGGAGCAAGTAAATTCTATTATAATTAGTATGTTGAGAGACTTTATGTTGGAGTATGCAGCAGATCTGAATTTCTTGATGCCTCCGTTTGGTCGCACGTCTTCAATGCTGTATCTGAGGGGAGCTTCGTAGAATATGGATTTACTACTACTGGACTTCTTTTTCCCACCTTTAGAATCCATTAGATCATCAACTTTTTTGCTGCATGATAACCAGACAAGGTTAAGAGAAGCATGCCCAAGAAAAGGATGGTTGGAACCATAGAGTACACAACAAAAGACACTATGAAAGTGTTTGATGCATGTAAAAAAAAATACCAAGTGACAAATATTGTGCACACCGCAGGATATACTATTAAACATACATATATGTTTTATAATACGACATGAAGCTGGGAATACCAAATATAAAAAAGGACAGCCAGATGCACGAAGCGTCGCAACAAGGCGAGGGTCCGGAAAAGAATCCCACCACAAGGGTGTATAGGGGGCAGGCATTCCCTTGCCAATTTTTTGGCAAGGGGCCGCTCCTAAGACTCGAAACCGTGACCACAGGTCACACGGCAACAGCTCCTACCACTGCGCCAAGGCTAAAGACCTACCGACAGAAAGTGTAAATATATGTCTGAGGAACAGCTCAAGCGCAGGGCAAGTCGCCTTTTAGGCACAAAGGTGGGCAACCTCAGGTCTGTTCGTCTCTTAGGTGCGCCTCGGCATCATGTCTCTTTTTTAATTTTGAAATTATTTTCATTGTTCTAGACACTTTAATTTTGTTAATTATTCAGTTTTTTTGGTGAATAATTATATTTTCTTGTCAGTGTTTATGCATTTGATAATGTTGTATATTTTATTTTTTGTGCGCCTTACCTGCGCCTCATCCTTTCACTATCAGCTTATTATTAGTAGCCCATTGCTTCATCCATAAGAACAAAATCATTTATCCAAACATTAGTGGTGCTTAAAGAGTTCATACAAGAGTCTAATCTTTACTATATAATACTTATCCCCCTTAATTTAATGTGAAAGGGGGATTTAATTGTAACTTTTAATTGTAAATATATGAAGAGACTATTTTAATTGTAACTTTTAATGTAAATAAAAATAAGAGTAAACTACATTTTTGGTCCTCGTGGTTGTATCAAAATCTCACTTTTGGTCCAAAATTCAAAAAATCGCACGGATTAGTCCAAAAGTCCACGTGGACTTCACTTTTGGTTCAATTTTCTAACCTAGTTAGTTTAGCCGTCAATGTTTGCACCGTTAGTCCTTTCGGTTAAAAAAAATCCAAAAAAAATAATTTGAAAAATTCAAAAAAAATTCTAATAAAAATTTTTCTTAAAAAATTCGAAAAAATTTCTAAAAAAATTTTTGACGAAATTTTTTCAATAAAAAATTTCTAATAAAAATTATTCTTAAAAATTCGAAAATTTTTCTAAAAAAATTTTTTGTGACGAAATTATGTAACTTATTAAAATAACCTTTGTAAAGTTTATTTTATAAATTCTGAGAACATTATGTAATTTATATCGTTTATTTATATTCGAATAAAAATATGTAATAAAAATTTTTATAAATTACATAATATAAATTACAGGGTTATATTCGAATTTAGATTTTTATAAATTACATTACAAATTACATATAAATTACATATAAATTACATAATGTAAATTACATAAGTAATATCTAAAAAATTTTGTAAATTTATATTCGAATATAAACTTGTAATTTATATTATGTAATTTATAAAATTTTTTATTACAAATTTTTATTCGAATATAAATAAACGATATAAATTACATAATGTTCCTGTAAATTTATAAAATAAACTTTAGATTGTTATCTTATTAAGTTACATAATTTTAAATCAAAAACTTTTTTTTTTAGAAAATTTTTCGAAAATTTTAAGAAAAATTTTTATTAGAAATTTTTTTTTTCAATTTTTTTTTTGGAAAAAAAAATTTCGTCAAAAAAAAATTTTTATAGAAATTTTTTCGAATTTTTTAAGAAAAGTTTTTATTAGAAATTTTTTTTCAAATTTTTTTTTTAGAATTTTTTTAGAACTTTTTTCGAATTTTTCAAATTATTTTCGAATTTTTTTTAGAATTCGTCAAAAAAAATAATTTTAGAATTTTTTTCGAATTTTTCAAATTATTTTTTTTGGATTTTTTTTTAACTGAAAGGACTAACGGTGCAAGCTAACGACTAAACTAACTAGGTTAGAAAATTGGACCAAAATTGAAGTCCACGTGGACTTTTGGACTAATCCGTGCGATTTTTTGAATTTTGGATCAAAAGTGAGATTTTGATACAACTACGAGGATCAAAAATGTAGTTTACTCTAAAAATAAACTAATTTAAATACAAAAGTTATGATAAACATCACAATGCAAATGCACCTTCTAATTCACATGGTGATTAAAATGAACTTCTAAATGATAGTATAAATTACAAGATGGTTAAATTTTAGTTATGAAATCTTAGATACAATCGGTGCATCGCACGGGTTGAATAAACCAAAAACAACCCCGGAGCAACATACGGGTTACTAAAGCCTCATTTCATATAACTAATTTCATAGACTAAAATAAAATGACAGTAACAATAAAAAAAACATATAAACTTCTCTAAAAGGCATTTAAATTCTGTCATCTGCTTATTCAACCGTCTGCCCCAATATTACGTACAAAACACGTAGATATTCAACCAAAGACCGTACATCGCACGGCTTGGATAATGCCTCTATCAATTAAAAATTTCTTACACACCATCAATACGGCATAGAAACCAAATCCACCGTGAAAAATAACATCACGTACCGTGAATTAATATCATGAATAAATCTTCAACGCACAAATATCATAACTTCAAATCATTTACAGAAAACTTATAGACAACAGTAGATCTTAATGAAGAAAACAGAGAACTTTATCATCATTTTCAAAACCAGATCTAAAAAAAATAACAGAAATCTCCGATCTACAGACCCGACTACCAAGTCCAAAACAGTCTTATCATATGACATTTTTAACTCAGCTCGTTTACCTCTTTCGTTTAATTTCTAGCCCTAATTCGAAAAACAGCAAGTCTCTTCGTCTAAGTCGCAGCCTTCAGTTCACTTCACTCCTACAGTGACTGACATCCACCTAAGGGAAAATTATAGTGTGCAACATGATATATCGTGCATGATACATCAATTGTGATTATCTTGTACATCATATTTTCACTGTAATTATATTATATATCAGTTGTGATTACGCTATACACCAGTATGATTATACTAGTACTCCTAATTAATGTGTATCATGTACCGTTGTAGTATATACCAACTATATAAGCAGCACATAACTTCGAATTTATGAATTGTTAGAATTTATGTACCGTAATTTGAATGTATTATCATGTAAAAAATAGTTATCTCACGAATGTATAACCCCATGCTTTCTCGCCTTTGATCGTCACACCTCTCATACTCTTGAATACGAAATAAATCAAACTTCGCCAGCCTCATCTAAGGCCCTGTTTTTTTGGACTTATTTTTGATTCGATTCGATTCGATTCAGTCTATTCGATTTAGTTCGATTCGATTCGAGTCCATTCGATTCGATTGATTCGATTCAATTCAGTTCAATTCTTATTCTTCTTCTTATTATTATTAATCTTAATTATTATTATTGTTATTATTACTAATAATGGGAATTACTAAACACCGCCCAAAATTACTAGCCACCACCCTATAAGATTACATTTTTATCCATTTCAAGTCTTTCATTATTTCTAAACACCACACCACACCAAAATCTTTCAAGCTCAAGTTTTTCGAATATAACACACAATCAAATATATATCGTCAATATTATCGACAACTACGAAAATGGACGAGAATTCGCATCTGGAGGTAATTTTTCGGAGAAAATGACGCGGCGTCGATTATTCCGCTGTTCCATGGTACAGGCGTCCCCAGTTCACTGGACCATGGTACGGGCGTGCAGTTCTGACGCTCCGTCTAGGTCTAGCGTCTAAACCAGACGCTTTGAACCATGGTCGGGGCGTCCGATTGACGCCCGTGCCATGGCTAGGCGTCCGATTGACGCTGTCACGGTGGCAGGCGTCAGCCAGACGCCTCGGCCATGGTCCAGCGCAATTTTTGGGCCTTTGGACCCTTTTTTTGCACGATTTTAAATATTAATAATAATATTATTGGTATTATTATTAACATTCTGTCAATTAAAAATTTCAGGTTATATTGGAAGAATTTGAAGGCGACGGCGTTGATTATAGTGGTTATTTCGTTAATGACGAAATATTCGCTAGTGATTGTGATGCGATTGCTTGGGCAAAAAAAATTGCTCTTCAAATTGGTTTCGAGTTGATCATTTCATCGTACAAGAATAAAGGAAAGACAAAGCTATTGAGATGTAACCGTGGTGAACGGTACAGAGGGGTATTAAGAGATTTGGATGTCGCTGTTCGAAAGGACACAAAGTCGAAAGCATGCAAGTGTACATTTCAGATAAAGGACGAACAATTACATTTCAATGAGTTGTATCTTTTTAAGTTCGATAATATCTAATATATTGAATATGTGTTTGCAGATGGACACCACCGAGTGGAGATTGGTAACTATCACCATATCGACAAGATACCGGGAATTATTTTGCCGTTTGTTGAAGGTTATCTCGATGTCCCCGGAGACGGTAATTGCGGATTTCGTGTTATCGCCGACTACATATTTGGCGACCAAGATAAATGGCGTATTGTACGTGTATGCATTGCAAATGAAATTATGGCTAACTGTACACTCTACCGATCGATCTACTATGATGGGATTGAACCTGAGGTTCGACGTATTACATGGGATGGTGGTGCGTGTGGATTGGATCATTGGATGGCTATTGCTGAAGATTTATTCCCTATTGCTACTATTTTCAATGCCGCTGTCATACTATTCGGATTCGGAAATGGTAGATCTTTATTTGCATGTCTCACTGTGCTGCCGTTGAAAGCACCCTCAACGGCAACATGGCCTAGCCAATAGATTGTCATTTGTCATTTAGGAGATACGTACAAACATTTTATTCGTCTAGATTTAATGCCTAATTTTCCTGTACCGCCCATAGCGAGTAACTGGTTTAGATTCCATGATAGTAGTGTTGGTGGCTGGGAGAATTTGTATACGAGCAGGAGAGAAAAATGGAATAGATTAGTCGGTATGATGTAAAACTTTATTTGTTGTATGTTCCTTAATTAATAAAATTTTCATTTTTTGTTGATCTTTATAATTGATAGTTGATTTTGTTTTATGTTGATCTTGATAGTTGACAGAAAAATTTTCGTTTTTGTAAGCGGAAGAGAAAAAAACAAACAAAAGTAAAGTGTCAAATGCAAAACGAAAGTGCCAATCAATATACAAAATACAAAAAAAAAAAAACGAAAACGCCAAACAAAATACCGTCTTACACAAAACAAACAAAATATAAAATACAAAATCAGTTGGCCAAATGCCAATCCCTCATGTACTCCTCGAGCATCGTAAACGCTTCTTCCGCCCGATGCAGGGAAGGTGTACGTCTGATCTTTGGGTAATAGCGACGGATCGACTCACCCATTTGTAAAAAATAGAGACAATATAATACTGATGAGTAATGTATGATGAAATCAAACAAAGTACAAAGTTAAAGAACATACGTAATCGGTCTTTGGAGCGAGAAGGGATCATCGATCCAGTCTTTGCCGTCGTTCGATATTTGAGGGTGCGAATACCGATAATACCACTCAATGTAATTATCGGCGCAAGAAGCCTGATCATGAGTAGCAGCCTGATAGTCAGCGAGAGGAAGCCTGTATGCACCCGGAAACATCATCCAAGCATCAGATGACATCCGAATGGGATAGTCAACTCGGTACAATCTGCTCGACCACGCCCGAACCGCTTTCTCCGGTCTAGTGATCGGGAAAGGGATGGTCTGCACATAACCGAGCTGCCGTAATGCCCGACCAGGCATGTATGGCTCGATAATATCCCGATATCGTAGCCATCCAATGAATGTGGTCCTCGGGACATCCCTCACCGAATCAGGGCCATAAGGCAACCACTGTATCTACGTACATGTAATCAACAAGTTATACAAGTTATTTTTAAATGAATTGTGAGATTGTTAGAAGGAATCGTTATACCTATGCGGCTGTCAACTGATCAATGCGGCGACGCAAAGACTGGAGTCGGTGCTCGTCCCTACCCTCGGGCTGAACACTCCATGTAGAAGCTCGAGGCTGCGTGAAGTCAACAATCATACGCTCTCGATGAGGTCGAAAGCAGGGAAAATACTCATAAATCCAAGCCTGAACGAGGGTAAGGCATCCACAAATCCCCATGGAGTCGCCGCGACTAGCGATACCGAGCTGACGGTACATGAAAGCCAATGCGGCCGAACCCCATGAATACTGACCGGTAGTATCCATACCGTCTCTCACCTCCAATATGCAGGAAGGCCTAATCCGGCACAAACCTCCCCCCTCTCCCCTTCCGAACCCGGCACGAAAATGAAGAAGAATCATCACCGCCCTCCTGATCGTCGGCCTCATCGTGCGAATAATACTCGCTCGAATCCTCAGTGCCAAAATCGGTATAAGGTACGTCCTCGAATCCCCTACGCTCTGCCTCCCGCTGTCTACGAACGGAAGCATCAACACCACGAGCTCTGGTGTGACGCGCTCCAGAACCCATCAACTCTGTGACTAGCGGCATAGATTTGCCCGCTCCTCCTCTCATCTGCATTTAGCAAACAATACAACTAATAAGTAATAATCATACAAAGAATACACATTATTAATTATTAATTGAAAATTTTATTTTGTTTCCAAAAATATGGCTGGAGCGTCCGGAACGGACGCTTGAACCATGGCACAGGCGTCTGGTCTGGACGCTACTTCCATGGTTCAAGCGTCCGAGACAGACGCTTCTCCAGCGGCTAGGCGTGCGATCTGGACGCCTAAACCATGGTATGGACGTCCGCTGTGGGCGTCGTACACCTGAGATGAGCGTCCGCCGTGGGCGCCTTAGGTGACGCTGTGCCATGGCAGTGTCATCGTTGACGCCTGTAACAAAATAACGGCCGCGGCCTCTGCCGTGCAGTCCGGGACGGCGGCGGCAATGAAACGATAAACGAAAAATAAAATTACCGGCGCTTTTCCTTTTAGGACATGGCGGCGGTGCGGCGCGGCCATGGCTCTGTGGCGGTAATATGGCGGCGGACGGCGGCTGTGCGACGGTAGTGTGGCGGCGGTTCGGCTGCGTCGGGTGGGTTGTTTAGAGAGAAAAGTATTGTTAAATTAGGATCCAAAATCTAATTAATATGAATTAAGGGCAAAAAGGTAATATTCTAGGGTGGTGGCTAGTAATTTTGGGCGGTGTTTAGTAATCCAGTAATATTACTATTATCGTTGTTGTTGTTGATTACATTTACTATTATTATTTACCATTATTATATTATTTACCCTTAATATATATTTGATTCGATTCGATTCAGTCAATTCGATTGATTCGATTCGGAATCCATTCGATTCGATTCGATTGATTCATTCGATCAAGTGATCAAAACAGAGCCTAATTCTCTTATCGGCAGTCTTATCGGCTAAGGTATGAAGGCATTTGCTTCCTTTTTTTTTCCTATTTTCTGTGTCGATCCATCGCTGATCTATGTTCACCATTTTAATCCAGATCTACCTATTCGTGCTGTGATTTGTGTTTCATACTTTAATGATTGAGATCTTGTTTTGGATGACTCTATTTTTGTTCGTTATTCGAAGAACAATCTAGATCTCGATTTGGGTTTATTGTTTGTTATTTTGTTTGGTTCTCCTTGATCTAATTTGATATCCATGTTTTTATTTCTTGAAGATCAATTTAGACATGTGATGTTTCAGTTTCCGTGAGACACTGCCTCATGAGTTAGCCAAGAACATATCAAGAAAGTGATAGATGTTTTCGAAGAGTAACTAGTCGCATTATCTTTTTTTTTTTAATAAAATGGGATTTTGTAGATGACAACTGATGATTTCATGAGCAAATCTCCGATACACATCTCAGATTTTAATTAAGGGCTGTTATGAACCGTCCGTGCTATTTCCCAAACACTAGTAGGCCCAAACACTAGTAGGCATAAGCATGTAACTTTTGCATAAAAAAATTCCCATTTACATATACAGGACTAAAGTTGCAATTAAGCGGCAAAATTACATATAAAGCAAAAGAAAACAAATTAATCCCTCTGTTGTGTAAGTGAAAAAGTGTCTTACAGGGGCTGAAAGCCTGAAATTCAGCAAAACTAAGTCGTCGAAGAAAAAAATTACCCACTAAAAATCCCTTCTAATTCTTGGCCTTCGAAATATTATTCTCCTTGATCCTAGCTCGATTATCCAGCTTGACAAACCTCCTCAACTCATCGTACGGAAGAGTTTCCAAGTCTTTCCTCCTTAGCTCACTAAGAGCCGGGCGTTTGTCCAGCAAGTGCCACAACCAATCAGGGTACTCCGAGTCCGGCAGGATTTTTGGGTCCTGCCCGTCTTTTAGAATATTAGCACCAAAAACAGTAGTGGATTTTACTTCTTTGCTCAATAAAGAAGCCTTTGGAGCATCTGCCGATGCACCGCCTTTAGAGGCTTTCTTTTTAGCTCCACCGGCAGCATATGTTCTGGGGCCCACAGCACAAACTATCTCCTTAAGTGGGGTAGGTTTTCTCAGTGATCTGAAAAAAGTAAGCGGCATGTTTTCTGGCTGCAGCGGACGACGAGCATTATCGTCAGGATCGAACGATGAATACAGTGTTCGTCTTACATAAGATGAAAATATGGCATTAGTCAAGTTTTTGAGTTTTTGTTTAATGCACCTGGTATCGAATCAGAGTGTTCATAGGATGTCAAAGATAGTCGATTTTTAATTCGCAAAAATTAAGAAACTAAGTGGCATATCAAGTATAGGCAAATCCTGCAACATCCAACTTCCTTAATTTCTTTCAATTGGAGTTTCATAACAGATTTACAGTTACTTGAACCAGCAGTAAATTTTTAACATGCATTTTTTCAATTTTACAAGTTCTATTAAAAATATCATGAAATCATCAGTTGTCATCTAGGAAATCCCATTTTATTAAAAAAAAAAAAAAAAGATAATGCGAGTTTGAGTTAAAAATGTCATATGATAAGATTGTTTTGGGCTTGGTAGTCGGGTCTGTATGTATCATTTTTTGTGCGCCTTACTTCGACCTGAGCCTCATCCTTTCATCTTTCGAGTTTAACAACTATGGTCATGGGTGAATAATCAGCTTAATATTAGCCCATTGGTTCATCAATAAGAACAATCATTTATCCAAACTTTAGTGGTGTTTAAAGAGTTCATACATGGGCCATCAATACGGCATAGAAACCAAATCCACCATGAGAAATAACATCACGTACCGTGAATTAATATCATGAATAAATCTTCAAAGCACAAATATCATCACTTCAAATCATTTCCAGAAAACTTATAGACAACGGTAGATCTTAATGAAAACAGAGAACTTTATCATCATTTTCAAAACCAGATCTAAAAAAATAAGAGAAATCTCCGATCTACAACGCATATATTAATTTCACATCATCAGAAAACAACGGTCGATAAATTCACGAAAAAAATCTTCGATCCGAACAATCCCATAATCGAACATAGAAGAAAAGTAACAGAGATCGATAATGAATTTCGCACTTACATAAATGAAACTCAATGTCGTGCGCAGTCACTAATCCCGTTATAACCACGATTCACGTTCTATAATTCCTGGAAAACAGAATAAACAATAAGATCGAACACGACGGCGAATCAAGGCTGTAACACCGTTTATCAGCCTAGAAAAAAGTACTCACAGGACAAGTATTGTTGCGGCCGGTGGAGAAGAACAAGAACAAACCCTAGAAATGTGCAGCGCCTCTCTGATGAAAAATTATGAGAAATTATAGGTGGGAGATTTGTTGAGATGAAAGGCCACTTTATCTATCTATTATATTATAAGATTTAGTCACTAGATGTGGAGTAATTAAGACCCTCAAAATTTAGTCCCAAAACTTAATATGAAGTATTAGAAGGTACATTCATGTCTATTTACTAATCGTGTATATCATATAAATTCTTTAAAGTCACTCCTTGAAACATGCTCTGAAGACATGTCATCACAACCACCTCTTATTGGTATAAAAGCAAAGGTATCACCTGAACAAGGTAAGTAGTAACTGATTTCAAAACTGTACCACAAGATCATTTGTCTAGAATATGTGTTAATGATTGTTGTTTTGGATATTGCTCGTACCTTGTGTATATGTGGATAACATATTGCTCTATTTTTATTGTGTGATGTGTCTCATAGTGCATTTATACATGTTGTATTGTCATGATGCATATGATCATAGCATAGCATTGGAGGTTGCTGTCGCATGCATTGATCATAGTACAAGCGTTCTAAAAGTGATCAGAACAAACTGTTTTGGTTATGTGCATCGCGGGCTATTGGTAAGGGGCTATTTTGTGGTGGAGTCTAGGACACGTCATAGTGATCCACGTGTTATGATTGGACACTTTGTGTGATGTTTTGCGGTGGAGTCTGGGACACACCGTGGTGACTCATGTGTATGATTGGGCACCTTTATAGCCATGATCCTGGTGGATTCTGGGACACGCCAGGCTGACCCATGTGTTATGATTGGGCAGTTTGTTCTGGCTATGGTTGGCCCGGGCCAGGAATTCGAAATGTACATAGCAGCGCACTATAAAAGAGTTTTTGAAAGTTAAAGGAAAGTGAAACTGCATTTCATAAACTCATTCATAAATGCATTCATGCATTGTGTGTCACTACTTACTGAGCTTTCGCTCATTTAGTTGAATTCTTGTGATACAGGTAATAATTCGGGGTATCAGGTATAGGTTGATGTCCGGGACGCTTCTCTACGCCAACGAGCCGTTGTATATGAACATCAGACCTGTAGAGTGTTCTGTGTGTGTGTTAAGTCTAAGTTTGCTTATAAACCTATACAGCTGATGTTTTATTTTGGTTGTAATATAACAGTCGGCTGATGTGTTAAAGTAACTTTTGGTGTGTAAAAGGAGTTTCCCTCTTAAAGGTTTTAAGTTTTCCGCTGTGTTGTAATATATAATAAGGATATTTTAATATCCGGTATCTGATAGCCAAATCTAGGGGGTGTGACAGATTTGGTATCGGAGCCACTCTGCTGTGTAGTGCGAGTGTGCCGACGAGGACGTCGGGCCCCTTGAGGAGGGGTGGATTGTGATATCCCACATCGACTAGCGGAGAGGGGGCGAAGTGCCTTATATGTGCATGCCCGACTTCGAATAGCATGAGGCCTTTTGGGAGCCCAGTAGCTTCGGAGAGATGAGAACTCCGAAGTTAAGCATGCTCGGGCGAGAGTAATCTTAGGATGGGTGACCTCCTGGGAAGTTGCTCGCGGGCTCCCAGATACAAAACCGTGAAGTCCAGCTCAGAGGAGAGTGCCCAGAGCAGACAATATCATGCTACGGCGGAGCGGTCTTGGGATGTGACAATAGTCGTATTAGGCGATCAATTCCACGAACACACAAATGTTTGGATAATAAAAACTCACTCGGAGCTCTCTCTCCGAAAATGAAGAAGGAAGTGATGAAATGAGAAAAAAGCTCTGCCTGTAGTCTTATGTACTGCTCCGGGTTACAGTCATAGCTATACCACATATGGCGGTAACACCCCATACTATGCGTGTAATATCCGCAAATTCGATTTCCAGTAATTTTCTTTTTTTGGCGAGAGTCCGTTTTGACGACTCGCTTGGGACCGTTTCATCATTCTGAGAATGATTAATTCTGCACTTTTTGTCATCCGAGTTCTTTTCGGTATCGTTTTGTTGAGCTTCGTGTTTCTTAGCGACTTTTCCGCACTTGAGTTCGATTCTTGTGAATCTCGTTCGAAACTACTGTTTCGAGTTTCCCTTAAGTCCGTTTAACTTTATTAGACGTGTTGTGAACTTCGGTTTGGTTATTCGATCACGTATCGTGATTTTCGGGCGTTTTGGGTCATTTTGTAATTTACCTAAAGTTGTGGATATCCGCATTCGTATTTGTTGTCTTGACCCTTTTCATGGTCGCGTGTGATTAATTGTTACATGGTATTTCATTTTGGGTCGATGATGTTGCCCACGAGCGTTTTGTCGTGTTCGTTCCGTGCGATTTCGGATAATCGAGTCGTCGAGTCCTGGTGTCGGGCCTTTGGGCGAGACGGTTGCAGTCTTGGCCGAGCAGTTGCAGTGCGGCCGGACGGTTGCGGGCACTGGCCGGACGGGTGCGGCAGGAACCGGCGTAGTGCACACTACGGTCAGAAGGTAGCGCACGCTACGGCTGGTTAGCTGCGCGCGCTAGTCGGCCGAGACAGTAGGGGCAGTGAGGTTCTGGACTAGAGTGGATCGGCAGGTAACGCACGCTACTGTCGGACACTGTGCACGCTACGACCGGCAGGTAGCGCACGCTACGGCCGGAAGGCCTACCTGGCTGAGCAGTCTAGTCCAAGAGGTCTCTGGATTGCGGCCCGGGCCGATAGCGCACGCTAGCTCGGCAGCCTAGCGTACGCTAGGTTGCACCAGTATAAATGTGACAGAGCAGCCGCATTTTCACTCGTTTTTCGTTTCCTTTCTTTTTTGTCCGCGGCTGGAGTTTCGGAAGAGGCGAAGCCATGTTGTTGAACAACAAATCTACGAAGTTGTTGAGTTCATATCATTGATTGATCATCCTATATCATGCTTTGATCCAGCAAATCAAGGTGAGATTTCCTACAACCCTATTTGGAGAAATTTTGGGGGTTTTGCGTTTTTGTCCGATTCGTTCCGTATTATTGATTAATCCATGATGGGTATGATTAATCTTAGTAGTATTCTTGTGTTTAACATCATTTAATCGATTGTTCTTCGTCGAATCAAGGTATATTTCTTGATTTCCTTCGAGTTGACTTTTTTGGGGGATTTGTTCTCGATTTCGTTTTCCATCCGTTTTTGATGAACCGATTGTTGTAAAATGATGTTTTTATACATATCCTATGGATTGAATATCCATATTTCGGTTGGGAAGTCCATTTTCATGTTTTGTCGGGTCGATTCGTGTCGGGTCGATTCGTGTTCTTGGGCGTTTCGGGGGAAACCCTTGAACTTTCGTCGTCTGTTCCTTGAATTCAGCGGCTTTGGGTCGTACTTTGGAATTCATTTTCGTTTTTATTATTGTCGTTCGTAGTTTATTGTTGCGGGTTGTCGTTCGGTGGAGTCGATGAGTTCGTAGTCGGTTCGTGCCAACCTACTTCGGTCGATTCTCCGCGTTGTGGTTATTCGAGGCAAGTACCTTGTCCATATAATTCTTGTTTTATATATATGATAATTAATGATCGTCTAAATGTGTTTGTTTGGTCGTTTGAATTGAACTTTCAAAGATTTGGTTTAGCCTAGTTAAAGGCTCTTTTTCAAAACCGTGTGTATTTTGTGATTGGTGTGTTCCGTAAACGATTATGTGAATCTTATGGGTATGGTTGGTGTTGATGTTGCGTTTGATAATGTGCGTGTACGTATATTGCTTCATTTCGGTGCGTTATGGTTTGACGAGGTGTTTTGCTAAGTGTTTGACCTCTCTGGGTGAATTGTTTGGATATCTTTGTTGCATTGTACTATGTGTGAATATGTGGATGTGGGCGGGGCCTACGGTGGCACATGGCATGTGATCATGTGGTCAGGATGCAACAAGCGATTGATCCAACCTTGAGAGCCTAAGAAAAACTACGGTGACACATGGCATGCGATCATGTGGTCAGGATGCAACAAGTGATTGATCCAACCGTGAGCGCCTAAGATAATCTACGGTAACATATGGCTTGTGATCATGTGGTCAAGATGCAACAAGTGATTGATCCAACCGTGAGATATGGTGTGTGATTTGTTTAGCTAGCCAGCTCGGGAGGGTCCTTAGAGGCCTCGAGTGGGATTTGTGGCTTCGTCGCGGTCCTAGGCGATGCATCTGCGTGATTTGTTTTATGATTGTGGCCAGCTCGGGAGGGTCCTTAGAGGCCTCGAGTGGGATTTGTGGCTTCGTCCCGGTCCTAGGCGATGCTTGTGCATGATTACGTTGTGTTGATGTTATGTCCGTCGAGGACACGTGATATGGGTTCTGACCCTGTGAATTGTTAGTGGTTTTCTATTTGCGAAAACAAAAACCTTTGGGCTGTGAACCTGTTGATTTTGGAAAGAGAAATATTTGATAATCCTAAATTGTTTTCTATTAAAACTCCCGAAGGTATTTTAAACCATTTTGCAAACTGTTCTCGTTATTTGTGATCTTTCGGATTTGGAAAGCTTTACCTAAACTCTTGCCTCGGGAAGTATTTTCGTTATGTTTAAATCTTTGAGCATTCCTGATTATTATTGTTCTTGGAACTTGTATTGTATGGCTCGTATTTTTGCACTTGTTCTTGCACTAGCAAAACAGTGGAGTTTTGCTAACCCCCGAGTAATCGGGGGGTGGATGTCTGTATTGCATTCAGGTTTTGGATCATAGCACAGGGTCGGCATGAAGGATGATGAAAGATGAACGATACTAATCACACGAGGACCCGTTGATGTCGTATTGATTTAGTTGTATTTTATTTTCCGCTGCAGTATTCTTTCCCCATTGTACGGGAGTGTGTTGTACTCGACCCATGCGTGGGCATTTGCTGTGATTGAGTTGTATGTATTTATTGAAAGACCAAATCGGTCTACTAAGTCATTTTAACCTTAAAGGCATTGTTGAGTTGTTCGATGTTATTACCAGCCTGGTAGATCCTTGAGGAAAGGTTCTACGGCGTGTAATATCCCTGAGCGGATTGGGGGTGTTAAATAAATGGTATCGGAGCTTAGGTTGTGGAAACCTAGGCTGTCGGGTTTAGTGGTGTCGATTGAGTTTTGTCTCGTCGGATTTTGTCTGACTGAGTCGTGTCGCGACGTGTCGTCTGAGTTTGTTGGTCGTGATTAGTATCGCGGGGCGAGCATCATCTTCGTGCGACCTGTGGCCGTAAGTCTCCCTTCTTTGTATTGTGCCTCGTGTGACACGAGCTATTTGTTTGATTATTTGTTAAGTGATGGAATCCTTATGCAGATTCTTGGTTTCGTGATGCGTTTGTGTGACTCTCATATTTCGTTTATATAATGAGCGTTGTCGTTATTTATGTCTTTTTGACTAGGATATTTGACTATTTGTTTCCGGTAAAAGACAAATGTTGTCTTGGTTTTAAATGAGTTGATGCGTGTATTATGATTGTATGTAAGTGAATGTCAATACGTATGAGTTTTGGGCATTCTGGCCTATTGGATTTTTGAAAACCTTGAGTATCTTAGAAAATAAATTTCGAGATGTACCCTTCAAATGAATTATTTTCTCGCGGTACTTTCAAAGTGCTTTCTAGTGCCGCAATATATTTCAAATTATTCCAATTGGGGACCAAAATATTTTGAGATATTTTCAATTATTTCGAAATTCTTTGCTTAGACCCAAGGGTCGAATATTTCTGAAAGTTTCAATTTAAAAGAAAGTGTCCTCGTTTTATCAAACACAAGATGATTTTCAAAGTCTCGATAATGGTGTTTGTACAACGTTTTGAAAATGTGATACTCAAGATCAACTGGTGTTTCCAAACTGTTTTCAAAAGGTGGTTTTCGTTTTTTTTTTTAAACCTATCATTCCTGTTTGCGGTCAGGGAATGTATATGTGATATTCGCATTATCGTTAGAATGTTAGCTCCCTGTTGCGAGATTTGGTGAACGCAAGTGCACGTTGTCGTAAACAAGTAATAAAGTGATAAGTAAGATATCGTTCCCACGAGGACTGACTTACTAACTACCAATCTATGAGTATTCTAATTTTATCTGAACGATCGAAATTGGAATTGCAAGTAATAACTAAAAAGAATAAATAGTAAATACGGTTGTTTGAAGAAAGAAAATCAAATAAGGAATTAATCTAGGATTGTGAATCCACCTCGGTTTATCCGAATTACTCTTGATTATATGAATTTAATGATTTCCCAATTTATTGAAGGCGAAGGTTTCTAAAATACTCTACCGCCTGTCCCGAGGTCAATAGAATTTTCTAAGGGCGAATAACACACTCTATTCCTAGGTGAATTAATTCGACAATAGGCAAAAAGCACGAAATCTTCAAAAAGGCCACGCAATTCCTATAAGTATATTACTATCTCACAAGATAAAACGATTCTCACCAATTTTTCCTACCAACTCTCCTCTCCCGATTTGAGTTGCGTAATCAAAACAATTCAATTATAGGCCACACAATTGAAAACATTAAGAACAATTGGGGAAAACTCAATAGAAAAGGGAATTATATTGAGAATGCAAAATCAAAAGTTAATTCATCAAAACCTCGGTTTCATCAAAATCCTAGAATAGGGTTCTAGTCTGACATGCTAGAAAATAAAAATACAAAAAGAATTAAAGAAAGCATAAAAATCAAACGCAGTCGAAGAACTTGGATTCCTCCGTTCTCTAGCTTCCGCGCTCTGCTCCTTCTCTTCGATTCCTTGATGATTCCTCCATCTTTCTTCCCCAGACTTTTAATCTCTATTTATAACCCTCATTCGTCTCCAAAACGCGTCCGGGAATTAGGTTGAGAATGGGCTTCAAAAACGGCTCAGAAACGCGGCAAAATTAGCAAAACCGCCCCGCGGGCCGCGGCTCTGTAAGTGCGTGCTGCGGCCCTTACTGCTCAGCGCCCCATGCCTGAGCGCAGTTTTTCTTCATGAGCCGCGGCTCAGTAAGTGCGTGCTGCGGCCCCCGGTACAGTTAGATCGGCGCCTTGCTGTGCCGTGCATGTGCCGCGGCTCATCTTCATTGTGCCGCGGCCCCAAGCCAAAAATTGTCGTTTTGGCTTGTTTTTCGCCGTTCGAACTTCCGGACTCCAATTTTCTACAAAACATATAAAGATAGTGCATTAGAAGCTCATTTATGCAGATTTAGACTCAAAATGGATATAGAATAATGATAAATAAGCGCATAAAAATACGCCTAACAAATACCCCCAAACTTGAGCCTTTGCTTGTCCTCAAGCAAAAATTAATTTTAAACAAAAAGTATCGTGAATGATCGTGCACATCCGTAGTGCTCAACTAAATCGATACTACCCTGAAAATTTCAAAGAATAATACGAGTATCGTATTAGTGAGTCACATCACGGACACTGATTCCACAAAGTAACCATTTTTAGTGCTAAATAATCGTTCATGAAGAAAATCAAGCTCAAAGATCAACAAGCGTGAATTTAACCGACCGCCAATATGAAAGGTTAGATTAAACAAGCCAACTCGCCCAGTCCCACAGTCTAGTGGCAAAAATTTCAAGAGTTTCATCGTCAAAAATAATCCTCGGACAACATTCCCTTATGAATGATCAATAAAATGATTCGAGTTAACCACTAGGTTTCGGCTCTCGGGATGTTTCATCGGAATATCCCTAGGGTGGATTTCCATTCTTATGTATTGGGGAACCGTTTGACGTAAAAGACACTCATGGGGCACATGGATGCTTCTAGTTACTAAGTTCCCTTCTACAGCGGAGAAAAAACTCGAATAGCTATTCCCACATGTCTGATTCAAGGTTGCTGTTTTACGCGAGAGTAAACAACGGGTCACGTGAATACCCCCGATTAGTAGGCTCCCCATCATCGGCAAATGCGATATCTCTAAACCATTAGTCTATTCAGGGTTGTCGTTTTACGCGAGAGTAAACAACGGGTCACGCGAATACCCCCGGTTACTAGACTTCCCATCATAGAACATGTACAATTGCTCTACTTTTTGGGAAAGACTGTCCGACTCTAAACTCAATTTAAGTGCCAACAAGACTTGTGTTACTGGACGATACTCTAAACTCAATTTAAGTGCCAACAAGACTTGTGTTACTGGACGACTAGCTACGCAAAAAGTGTAACCAAACATATAGATGGCTATTTGAAAACACGTATGTCTCCTTTCTTATACGCTTAAATTGCTACAATCACGAAAAATTTCAGACCTAGATGAATACTCAACAGAAACAGATATCGCTGACTACAACTCGACCAAAACTCAACCGTTTCTTCAAAAAGAAATCAGTATCATATCATCAATTTTACACAAAGAAGCACGAAAAAATTCACGAATGCAAATAAAAACAAGACAAGCAAGGCTAGCGTCAAAAATAACGAAAAATAACGAAAAATGTCAATGAATAAGTAAAAATCAACTGAAAGTAAACCCCCCTCAAACTTAGGACGTACATTGACCTCAATGGACGTAGATAATAATATGTAATAAGAGAAAAGGTCAAGTACTCCCCTAATGTCAGCTCAGGAACTGGTGCCGGTGATTGTGTCCTAGCCCTCGTACTAATCTTCATTTTTCTAGCCATGGCGAGGTTCCTAAAAAAATAAACACCGGAAATTACACAACCTTTAAGGAAAACCAGACCACTCTCGACTTAAGATACGCTAAACGTGAATATAGAGTCTTGCATCATCATAAGAGGAAATTAAGGCTAAGCTTTCAAATTTAAACATGATGTAAGGGCTGGGGTACAATGTAATTCGATAATAGAATTCGTTGCATATAGTTTTAAAACGTTTGGCTCAAAAAATTTCATTGACCATTTTATCAAACACTTAACATACATGAGTTTAAATGAAGAACAAGAATAACAATGGCTTAATCCAAATCCCCAACAATGATGACAACAATTAATAGTTGCAAATAGCATCAACAATCCATAGATAATCAACAATTAACATCAACAATCGATCAATAATCACCATAATGCAACTCAACTTTGATAGCACTTTAAGAAAACTAACAACAAATTAAACCATGAATAAAGAAAATCACCTCACTTTTAATTCTATGTTGCAATTAAGATTAAGAATTGAGAATTACCTTGCTTGGATTTAAGAATGCAAGAAGAAGAAGAATTCAGAAGGATTCGTCCGGGCGCTGCGCGAAGGAAGGGAATGGAAACTTACCTGGTGTGCCGGCCGATCGATGTTAAAAAGGGATGCTGGGCTGTTCATCTTCGCAGCAGGGGCCGCGGCACAGCTTAAGTGAGCCGCGGCCCAGAGTACAGCCTACCTGGGCGTGTATTGGACATTTGGTGTGCCGCGGCTCAGTACATATGTGCCGCGGCTCAGGGACCGGGTGTGCCGCGGCTCAGTAAGGTCGTGCCGCGGCACAGAGTACAGGAAGTTTAGCCCCTTTTTTTCGACTTGTGTGTGCCGCGGCTCACTATCCTTGTGCCGCGGCTCAAGGTTAAATTTTCCCCTGGGGATATTCCTGCACATAATTTTCAAAGGAAAACACCAAGAACGTGAGGGATAAGCATATCAAAGCAAAAATGATGAAAAATAAAGATTCTAAAATGCAAGAAAACACTGAAAAACAAAAATCTACAACTAATACTCGGGTTGCCTCCTGAGAAGCGCTAAGTTTATAGTCTTCAGCTGGACCTTTTGAAAATCAATGTGCTTTTCGCAAACACCATTTGGACTCCGCCCCGTCCATCGAACCGTTAATATGTGTTTTAAATTTTTGACCATTGGTCTTTAACAATTCGATTTTCGGTTTGGACACCCAATGTTCTTTGCAAAAAGATTTGAACAAAAACAACTTTCCGAAACACCCATATTGCACATGACTTGGCACCCGTTTCACTTCCGGCTTATTCTCCCTTTTCACAAACGAACTTATGACAGCATTAGAATTTTTCGTTGGTGGATGAACGGTTGATGAAGACGACATGTCCAAATGCCTAAGATATGCGACTCGTTCTACATTTTTCTTAGACGACGGAGCAACTAAAGCGGATTCTGAACATTTCAACCGGCAACTCTCCCTGTGTGTCTTTCTCAAAGATATCAATTTGTGAACACTTCTCGACCTTGCTTGGACACGGGAGAGATCGAAACACTTTGAATGTGACTTGCTCATCTTCAACCCAAAGTATTAATTTACCCTCCTGAACATCAATAAGGGTCCTTCCTGTAGCTAAGAACGGTCTACCCAATATAATGGGAATCTCATGGTCTTCTTCCATATCAAGCACAATGAAATCAGCATGGAAAATGAATTTATCGACCTTGACCAAGACATCTTCTATTACCCCTCTCGGGTACTTGATGGATCTATCGGCTAGTTGTAAAGATACCGTAGCAGGTTTCGCTTCCCCAATTCCTAGCTTCTTGAAAATAGAAAGAGGCATGAGATTAACGCTAGCATCGAGATCACATAATGCTCTGTCAAAAGAAAAATTCCCAATAGTGCACGGTATAGTGAAACTTCCTGGATCCTTCAATTTAGGCAGGAGATTTCTCTGCAAGATTGCGCTGCACTCTTCAGTCAGTACCACCGTTTCATATTCCTCGAGCTTCCTTTTGTTAGATAAGATTTCTTTCATGAACTTAACATAGCTCGGCATTTGTTCCAAGGCATCAGCAAATGGAATGTTGATGTGTAGTTTCTTGAAGACGTCGAGAAACTTTGAAAATTATTTGTCCAATTTTTGCTTTTGCAATTGCTGCGGAAACGGGACGGGTGGCACATAGGCTGTCGGATTATCTGGAAACAATTTCGAGGATCTAGAAATTTGTGATTCCTCGGTCGCCGAATTTTTCTTCTCCTCATCCTCACTTCTCTTTTTGTTCCTCTCGGGCTGGTCACACACTTCCTTCCTGCTTCTCAAACTAATGGCATTAATACTCTCTCTAGGGTTCGTCTCAATTGTACTTGGAAAGGTACCCTCAGGGAGGGCTGTTAACACATTTGCTATTTGGCCCAATTGGACTTCCAAGTTGCGAATAGAAGCGGAATGGTTTTGCAAGGTTGCTTCCGTACGGGTCATGAACTGACTTGTATTTGCTGCTAATTTCGCCATTGATTCCTCTAGAGAGATTTTTGGGGCGGGAGGAGGTTGCTGTTGGTGTTGAGCAAACTGAGGTTGGTTTAAGTTTTGTCCATTTTTCCACGAAAAGTTAGGGTGATTTCGCCACCCCGGATTATATGTGTTGGAGTACGGATTGTTCTGCCAATTCCCATTCCCCACAAACTGAGCTTGTTCCATCGGGTGTTGCTCGAAAGGATTTCCAACTTGGCACTCTGCGCTAGGATGAGACCCATTACACCAATTACATGATTCTGTAGTGACAGTAGAAGGAGCATGTGAAAAAGCTTGAAGTTGCTGAGTCAAGGCGGCAACTTGGGCCGATAGTGTAGATATTGGATCATTATTAGAGATTTCCATTACTCGTTTCGGGATCACTCGTTCGGAAGGCCACTGATAAGCATTTACAGCCAAAGCTTCCAATAAAGAGTGGGATTCTGCCATCGTTTTTCCCATTAAGGCACCCCCAGCGGCTGCATCAACAAGAGTGCGTGTAGAAGCACTCAATCCGTTATAGAATGTCTGAATTTGCAGCCAATCTGGTAGACCATGGTGTGGGCATCTCCTTAGCAAATCCTTGTATCGCTCCCAAGCTTCATGAAGCGACTCCATATCAAATTGCCTGAAAGTAGTTATCTCATTCCTTAGTCTCGCTGTCTTCGATGGTGGAAAGAACTTAGCCAGAAAGGCTTGATCTAACTCCGCCCAAGTCGTGATAGAGCCTGGCGGTAATGAATTCAACCAAAATTTGGCTTTGTCCCTTAGAGATAAAAGGAAAAGCCGCAGACAGATAGCATCATCGGTAACACCGTTATTCTTGAAGGTGTCACAAATCTCGAGAAACGAAGCGATGTGTGCATTGGGGTCATCGTTCGCCAGTCCAAAAAATTGGCTTGCTTGCACCATCTGAATAATAGTTGGCTTAATCTCGAAGTTGTTGGCTTGGATGGTTGGACGCCGGATCCCCGAAAAGTTTGCATTTATTTGTGGCATTGCATAATCACGGAGTGCCAATGCCGGTTGAGCTTGCTAAATGGGGTTGTCTACTCCGTGATTTTCCGTGTTATCGGCCATGGTGTCTTTTGCTGGTAGCTCGCGCTTTTCCTTCTTGCTTTTCCGAAGAGTGCGCTCGAGTTCGGTATCCAAAGGTAGTATGTAATACCCGGTTGTAATTCAGTCATTATCATTCAGTAATTTCATTCGGTGATTGTCACTCAGTGGATTTTCACTCATTTATAATCATTCATCAATCATGTTCGTTCACCGTGTTCACCGTTCGGAAAAACTTCGAGTTGTGTATCGTTATTGTTCATTGTTTCAACTTTCCTCATATGAGTTCGACTTTGTTAGATCACCATTAATTTTTGGTGACTCCAAAAATTCTAAATCTTTGCAATATTATAGAGCATCGAGTTAGCTTTCCAATGGTTCAAACGGTGAGTCAATTGGAGTCCGGACGAGAGAGTTATGGTCGTTTTAGCTCACCCCGCTCATTTTTCAGTTATTGGCCGATCACTGCCGACTGAACTCGGCCGTGTCGTCCGACACGGCCCGTGCTGTACTCGTCTGGAAATTCCTAAGTCTCTGCCCACAGGACTCGACCGTCTCGTTTGGCACGGCCGAGTCGAACTCTTCCGGATAAGCCAGAACCGATTGCCGACACGCCCGACCGTGTTCCAGGACACGGTCGAGTCATGCCGAGTCGCTGTCGGATGGGTCACTATCGGAAGGCCCCTCCGCGCCGCGACCGTGTCAAGCAGGACACGGTCGAGTCCCTGCCGGCCAGTTGCGCGACGCGACCGTGCCGATCGGCACGGGCCGTGTCCGGCAGGGCAGTTAACCCCTATAAATTCGTTTTTTGAGCATTTCAGCTCATTTCTTTCCCTTTTCTTCACCTTCAACCGAGAGAGAGAGCTTGAGGGAGGGTTTTTCCTTCACAAATCATTTGAGTGTTTGATTTTCTTCATCTCCTTTCGATCGTGAAGCCCGGATAATCGATCTAACGTGTGTTCTTCGGATTAAAGTACTTGGATCTTCAAAGGTAATATTCTTCAACACCTTGGATTTCGATTTTTGTGTTGAGTTATGATGTTTTGGACGTTATAATCATGTTATATGAAGGGATATGTATATGATTATGAGTTTGTATAAGGATTCATTGGATTATTGAAGGATTATTCAAGAACACTTTGAATATCGAGTTGAAATTGGGGGTTTTCGATTAATTGTCGTTATAATCACGATTTTGGATATTCATAATGGATTATTGATCGTATTGGAGATGTTTTGTTGGTTTGAAACACTTCTTGGGGGAATTGATAGTGGCTTATTGAGATTTGATTGTAAACAACCGGAGTTTGGCCACAACGTATTTGATATAATGCCCCAATGAACTTAGTTTAATCGTATCGACGTTTTGAGTTCGTTATATTCGTGTTTGATTCGTATATTGAACGAGTTGTTGGATATTGTATAATTCAAGGTTGTTCGAGCGACCGATATCTCAATTAGGACGTTGTTCGTGGAAGGATAATTGTCACCGGTATTGTGTAAGTTAATTCTTACTCGGTTAAAAGGATATTCATCCCTTTTGTTGTTGTTCATTCATAATCATAACTCATTCATCATTATATTAACCGTATCAAAACTTGTTGTTGTCAATTAATCACTTCAGTCATAAGGAACGACGGTTCCAATCTTTTCATTGAGCTGTCATTTATTTCGTTACCATTCCACCTCGGTGAGTCATTATTCATTTTCGATGTCACTTTTGTTATATCGTGGCATTCCGGGTCATACTGGCATGCCGGTTGGTATGTGTAGGATTTTCATGTCGGGCACATTATAGTCGTGTGTTGGTTGGTGGCCTCACATTGGACTGTGCACACGAGATTGATTGTTTCGTGAGACTGATTAGGTACAAGACCACACGTGTATTCAATTGATACTCGTTGGTGGCTTGTGCACGGACACATTTCCATCCCGGGCGTAGTGTGGCGCCACCCTTTGAGCCGTACTGTTAGTTGATTCATATAGCATGTTTGATTGCGTATGTTTCGACAGGATATTTCATAATTTCAGATATAATCATGATTGTGTATTTTCAACCCTTGAGGATTGTTGTTCTTTGTAACTGACCCCGTTTGGGGATTTTGTTTTTCAGGTCTTGGCAAGGCAAAAGCACGGGGAGAACACGCTGACGTCGAGGAGTCCCAGTGATACTAGTAGGGGGCCCCGATCTTTCAGTTATTCATGTTATTGTCCTTTATTTTCCGCTGCAGACTTTCATTTGAATACTCCGTTTCATTCAGTGTTGTGTATTTTATCTTCATATAAAATACACTAGTATTCGGTATTGTCCTGGTGTGTTGTAACTAAACTCCTCATCGGAGTAATTATTGTTGTAATGTAGTTCGGTACTACATTTATCCTGTGTAATTCATTCATTTTCATTTGCCTGGTGGGTCCCAGTTGGGGATCTACGGCACTATAATATCCGCCTAGTTTGGGGTGTTACAGAGTTGGCCTTCGTTACCGAATTTTCTCATGCACTAACCAGAAATTCCTGAAAGGAAAAACAAATAAAAAAAATTACACAAAAATAAAATAATGTTCAAATTAAGACTAGAAATACTGAAATCGATATTAGTAAAATAATCAGTCATCGGCAACGGCGCCAAAAACTTGTTGCGAGATTTGGTGAACGCAAGTGCACGTTGTCGTAAACAAGTAATAAAGTGATAAGTAAGATATCGTTCCCACGAGGACTGACTTACTAACTACCAATCTATGAGTATTCTAATTTTATCTGAACGATCGAAATTGGAATTGCAAGTAATAACTAAAAAGAATAAATAGTAAATACGGTTGTTTGAAGAAAGAAAATCAAATAAGGAATTAATCTAGGATTGTGAATCCACCTCGGTTTATCCGAATTACTCTTGATTATATGAATTTAATGATTTCCCAATTTATTGAAGGCGAAGGTTGCTAAAATACTCTACCGCCTCTCCCGAGGTCGATAGAATTTTCTAAGGGCGAATAACACACTCTATTCCTAGGTGAATTAATTCGACAATAGGCAAAAAGCACGAAATCTTCAGAAAGGCCACGTAATTCCTATGAGTATATTCCTATCTCACAAGATAAAACGGTTCTCACCAATTTTTCCTACCAACTCTCCTCTCCCGATTCGAGTTGCGTAATCAAAACAATTCAATTATAGGCCACACAATTGAAAGCATTAAGAACAATTGGGGAAAACTCAATAGAAAAGGGAATTATATTGATAATGCAAAATCAAAAGTTAATTCATCAAAACCTCGGTTTCATCAAAATCCTAGAACAGGGTCCTATCCTGACATGCTAGAAAATAAAAATACAAAAAGAATTAAAGAAAGCATAAAAATCAAACGCAGTCGAAGAACTTGGATTCCTCCGTTCTCTAGCTTCCGCGCTCTGCTCCTTCTCTTCGATTCCTTGATGATTCCTCCATCATTCTTCCCCAGACTTTTAATCTCTATTTATAACCCTCATTCGTCTCCAAAACGTGTCCGGGAATTAGGTTGAGAACGGGCTTCAGAAACGGCTCAGAAACGCGGCAAAATTAGCAAAACCACCCCGCGGGCCGCGGATCAGTAAGTGCGTGCCGCGGCCCTTACTGCTCAGCGCCCCATGCCTGGGCGCAGTTTTTCTTCATGGGCCGCAGATCAGTAAGTGCGTGCCGCGGCCCCCGGTACAGTTAGATCGCGCCTTGCTGTGTCGTGCGTGTGCCGCGGCTCAGCTTCATTGTGCCATGGCCCCAGGCCAAAAATTGTCGTTTTGGACCGTTTTTCGCCGTTCGAACTTCCGGACTCCAATTTTCTACAAAACATATAAAGATAGTGCATTAAAAGCTCATTTATGCAGATTTAGACTCAAAATGGATATAGAATAATGATAAATAAGCGCATAAAAATACGCCTAACACTCCCGAGTATGATGGAATCGGTGGCGTGAACGTTGAGTCGTTTGCTACGCATTTGTTGTGATTAGCCCTCTATGAGAGGTGAGATGTTAGTATTGAATGTTGTCGCTTTGTGATGATTTGTGTATTATCCCACCAGTGCGAGCTGTTGGAACTTGAGTTTGCACGTTTGTGTAAATTCATGATTGTTTCATGCTGTTTTGTGATTATATGCTGGTTATCGTTCGGGCCGTTGTAATCGTCGAACGATGACGTGGTTGATGTGATTTTAGTATGTGTTGATATGTTATGCCAAGTTGGCATCTCCGGTTTGTTGTTTGTGATGTTATGTTCCATTGTATCTGGCATTTGTATATTTGGTATGCCGAGCCGAGGTGTTTCAACCGTGGTGTGCCGGGGGCATGTAAGTACAATTGTCCTTCTCGTCGGTAATGCGTTTCAAGTGTGGACCCGCGAGACACAGGATCCAGTTTTGCGAGTTGGGTTCCGAGTCTTTCGGGGCGCGAACTTCAGCACAGTTATCAGGATCAGCTTTGAGAGGCCTTTGAAGGATGTTTATGTCGGTTGCTTGTTGTTGTAACACCCCCCAAGTTATTTAGGGTATATTACAGCGCCGTGAACCCCACCGAGGGACCCACAAGGCTAATCATACACGGAACTATAAAACTTGACCGAGAAGGTCCAAATACAATGAGATGAAAGACGATACAAAGGGTATTCAAACCATGTCCAATGTATCCAAATACATCACAGTACAAAATCAAGACCTCGGCAACACAGGCCGGAATACCAAGAAAGATTGAAAATAAACAATACTCGAGTATTCAATAACCATTCCAGTACAACAACACTGAATGGAGGAACACAAGACATGACTGGAGATAAAACACAATATCACGCTTGCCCATCATCTTCGTGCTGACCCGATACCTGCCTATCCGCCCTCCTGGAACCTGAAATACATAAAAAGTATTTCCCCCATAAAGGGGTTAGCCGTCGAATAGCCAGTGCAAGTATATCGAATATGAAACACAATACTCCTCGACAATAAAGTAAAGGTAACCGTCAATTCATCAATTCAAGACTAGTATTCCGGAATAACTAAATCTCATAGCACCACAACAATGCATACATGATCAACCATGGAACCGCACAAAAGGCTACGGAACCCTCAGCGGACCCGTCGGTCCGCCCCAGAGTGGTTAACCCAAATTATCCGTGGAATCACACCAAAGGCTACGAAACCCTCAGGGGACCTGTCGGCCCGCCCCAGAGTGGATATAAATAAACATGCCATTCATATATCTTACTTTCAAAGTCGAGAACGTACAATCATAAATATATACTTGCCTTTGAGACATCGTGAAATTGAGCGGAAAAGAGTATGAGTTCGGTAGGTCCAAGAACGCACTTCCGGCACCTAAACGATTCGTAAGGGATATGATAATCAATAATCTATACTCATAATTCATGAAGAAACTCCCGAAACCCGTCTATGATTCACGAAAATTCACGGATAAACAATTAGAGGTTGGAAAATCACCCAAACTCTCACAAGTCCGAAAACGGCACAATCCAATCCGTAAAATCATAGGAAAAGCATGTATATGGAATAGGTACATCATAATCTCAAGGTTCTCAAGCTTCAAAATGGATAAATCGGACGAATCAAGGAAAAACCCCAAAATTCCCAAAAATAGGGTTCAAAGGATTTTTACCTTGATTTGGACGTTAGGATGGATTAGATGTTGTGAAATCCTTGTTATCCAACCAAATATGTTGTTGTTTGACGAATAATCGCTTCCAATCACTCAAAATCGCCACTCCCGAGCTTCTCCCATCGAAAATAAGTGAAAATAGATGAAAAATGACGAAATGGAAGTCAACTGTCCAATATATATCCGCCCAGTCTAGCGCACGCTACACTTAAGAATTAACGTGCGCTAATGGGGTCACCGGTCAGTCCAGCGGCTCCTGACAGTCCCGCTAGCGTGCACTAGATAATCCGTTGCGTGCGCTACTCGACTATTCTTAGCGCGCGCTAGCCGATAGTTAGCGTGCGCTAACTGGGAGTTAATGTCCAGAAATTGGAGTCCAGTACCTACTGTCCTCTAGCCTGCTCGAGTCCTAGCGTGCGCTGCTGTGCCAGCATAGCGTGCGCTACGAAATGCTTGTAGCGTGCGCTAGCCAAAGCCTAGCATACGTTACCTAACAGTCCAGTCACTCAGACAACCTCACTGTCTCTGCCGACCCAGCCCGTTAGCATGCGCTACGGACGGTGTTAGCGCGCGCTAATGCCCACGAATAGCGTGCGCTAACGAACTCCTAGCGTGCGCTAACTGCTAGTCCAGAGAGTAGTATAAGTTACTGACTCTCCCCTGTCTGGCCCGTTAGCGCGCGCTACAGCTCAAAGCTAGCGTGCGCTACTCAGGCATAATTAGCGTACGTTAGTCTAGGCCTAGCATCCACTATTTCCACTGACCAGAACAGTACCGAAAGGTCTAAACAACCCAAATCATGATCCAAACAAGGTACGAAGCTCAACGACAATATCGACAAAAACATTCAGAGTTTCCAGAGCGAAAACAATAGGAAGAACAGTAAGGTCAAACAGTCAATAAAAGTACGGGTATTACATTCTCCCCTTCTAAAAAGAAATTTCGTCCCGAAACTTAAGAAATAAAAAGTTCGGGGTATTCTGATCGCATCTTCTCTTCCGTCTCCCAAGTCGCTTCCTCGACCCCATGTCTCGACCATTGGACTTTAACCAATGAAATGGTTTTGTGCCGAAGTTGCTTCTCACGACGTTCAAGGATCTTTATCAGCATCTCCGGAAAGGTAACATCCTCAGCTACGTCAATCTCACTATAGTCGATAACATGACTTGGGTCCGGCACATATTTCCTCAACTGAGATACATGAAAAACACTATGGACATGACTCAAGGCTGGGGGCAATGCCAAGCGATAAGCTAAATCTCCAACCGTGTCCAAAATCTCGAATGGTCTGATATACCTCGGACTAAGTTTCCTTTTTTCCCGAAGCGGAAAACTCCTCTGGTCGGCGACACTTTGAGTAGAACGTGGTCTCCCACTTCGAATTCCAAAGGTCAACGACGAGTATCAGCATAAGATTTCTGATGGCTCTGGGCGGTCAACAACCGGTCCCGAATAATGGAAATCTTCTCCTTAGTTTCCAACAGCATATCCGGTTCCATTCCGACTAGTTCCGAAGCCTCGTCCCAACATAATGGCGATCTACACCGCCTGCCGTAAAGTGCCTCGAACGGTGCCATTTTGATGGATGCATGCCAACTATTATTGTAGGCAAACTCGATCAACGGCAAGTGAAGTTCCCAATCATTACTCCAGTCTAAGGCACAAGCTCGCAACATATCTTCCAACGTCTGAATCGTCCTCTTTGTCTGACCGTCCGACTGAGGATGAAATGAAGTGCTCAATCTCAACTCAGTACCCAAATCCTGATGAACGGCCTGCCAAAAATGTGATACGGAACGGCCGTCTCGATCAGAAACAATGGTCTTGGGGGCACCATGCAACCTTATGATCTCAGCTATAAAAGTTCGAGCCAATCTATCTGGTCCCCAAGTATCCTTAATACCCAAGAAATGTGCAGACTTGGTCAACCGATCGACAATTACCCAAATCATATTCATTCCGGCCCGAGTTCACAGCATGCCAGTGATGAAATCCATAGAAATGTCTTCCCACTTTCACTCGGGAATGGAAAGCGGTTTCAACAACCCCACTGGTCGTTGATGTTCGATCTTGACTTGTTGACACGTCAAGCACCGTAGTACAAATTCCGTGACATCCTTCTTCATTTTGTTCCACCAAAAATTTCGTTTCAAGTCCTTATACATCTTACTCGTCCCGGGGTGGATTGAGTAAGGCGTAGCATGGGCTTCTCGGAGAATTCTTCGCCTCAACTCTAGATCATTCGGAACACAAAGTCTGCCCTGAAATCTCAGAATATTATCCTCGTGAACCATAAAGCCAGGAGCTTTTTCTTTAATTACATCTTCCCTCAGTTGAGAAATCATCGGGTCACTCCACTGCTTCCCTTTGATGTCGTCAACCAAGGACGAAGTAATTTCGAGAGTACACAACTATCCCTGTACTCATTGAAGCCAAACTTCTATCCCTTGCTCAATTAAATCCTGACGAATTTTAAATGCGAGATGTAAGAACCTCGAGCATTTGAAGAGATGCCGATTTGCGGCTCAAAGCATCCGCGACGACATTGGCTTTTCCGGGGTGGTAAAGAATTTCCAAATCGTAATCCTTTATCAACTCTAACCAACGTCTCTGTCTCATATTCAGGATCTTGTGATCGGTATAAATCCGACACGGAGAACCATACAAATAATGCCGCCAAATCTTGAGTGCGAACACAATTGCGGCCAATTCCAAATCGTGAGTAGGATAATTCATCTCATACGGCTTTAGTTGTCGTGACGCAAAAGCTATCGTCTTATCATGCTGCATAAGCACACAACCAAGACCTTGACCCGAAGCGTCACTATAAACTACAAAGCCCTCACCACCATGTGGTAAAGTTAAAATCGGCGCTGAAGTCAAATGTCTCTTCAGCTCATCGAAGCTCTGTTGTCTCTCATCCGACCAAACAAATTTTTCGGTCTTCTGGAGTAATTTCGTAAGCGGCCGAGCGAGTTTCGAGAACCGCTCGACAAACCGACTGTAATACCCAACAAGGCCCAAAAAGCTACGAACTTTCTTAACATTTTTAGGCGGTGCCCAATCTAGCACTGCCTTAATATTTTGCGGGTCTACACGAACCCCTTCAGCCCAAATCACATGGCCGAGAAACATATCTTCTTCCAACCAAAACTCACATTTTGAGAATTTTGCATAGAGGTGCTCAGTTCTCAAAATATCTAGTACCAAATGCAAGTGTCGGGCATGTTCCTCTTTATCTCGAGAATAGATCAAAATGTCGTCAATAAAGACAACTACACACTTGTCGAGATACTCAATGAAAATCTTATTCATTAATTGCATGAATACTGTCGGTGCATTAGTCAACCCAAAAGGCATAACTACAAATTCATAATGCCCATATCTCGTCCGAAATGCCGTCTTCGGAAGGTCGGACTCTCTCACCCTGAGTTGATAATACCCTGATCTTAAATCAATTTTCGAGAAAATTGCAGCCGAGGCAAAGGGTACTTGTTCTTGATGGTCACTTTGTTCAGATCACGGTAGTCAATGCATAAACGTAGTGAACCATCCTTCTTTCTCACAAAAAGAACAGGCGCGCCCCAAGGCGAAGCGCTCGGTCTGATGTACCCTCTTTCCAGAAGTTCTCCCAACTGATTCTTTAATTCTTGCATCTCGGAAGGTGCCATTCGATAAGGTGCCTTAAAAATCGGAGCCGCATATGGCTCTAAGTCCACAGAAAATTCTATCTCCCGATCTGGCGGTAATCCCGGGAGATCGTCCGGAAAAATATCGGGATACTCATTAACAACCGGGATCGAAGAGAAATCGACTTCGTTCCCTTCCGTTTTCAAGGCATAACACCAATAGCCCGTACAACCTTTATTTAAAAGTTTTACGGCCTTCAAGGCACTGATAAGTAACTTGGATTGGCCCGACTTACGTCCCAAAAATGAGTACTCGGCTCCGTCTTTAGTCATCATGGTGATAACTTTAGTACGGTAATTCATAATCGCTTGGTGACTATCAAGCCAATCCTCGCCAAAGATTACGTCCTCGCCTACCATATCCACTACAATCAGATTCGATAACCATTCTATACCGGATATAATCACCGGAAAATCTTTAATCTCCCGGTTTCCCACAATTCTATCCCCGCTGGGTAGTTTCACAATGAAGGGATCGCAAGCAGTCATACAAGTTATATTCAAACGGCGTACACACTCCAAGGAAATAAAAGAATGTGTAGCACCCGTATCAAAAAGCATACGGACTGGATGAGATAAAATATTAATGGTACCTGAAGCCACCGCTGCATCGGGTTCGTCTGATCGACGCATCTCATAGACCTGTGGTTGTACCGAACCAATGCTAGAGTTTCCCCCTCCAGCGTTTTGACCACTTCCCCGGCCCCTGCCGAAATTCTGCTGAGATTGACCAAAAGATTGTCGCTGATTAATGCCTTGGTCAAGTGGTGCTGGGGCAGAAGCCCGAGTGTCCAAAGTCTGATTTGGTTCGGAATAATAAGCCGCTCTATGTCCCATCTGTCCGCAAGTGTGACACTTCAATGGTGGAAAGTTGCATTCCAAATTAACGTGGCCTGGACGACCATAATTATAGCAAGTTACCGTGTGATTTGTGGTGCCCGGAGCAGAATGGAAACCCCTCTTTCCTTTAGCAGAACGTGACGACTATCCGGTAGAACGGTTAGTCATCTGTGACTTTTGGAAATTGCCACTCTTAGAGCCAGAAAAATTCCCCGCAACCTTCTGCTTCTTCGATTCTTCAACGGTATCGTTGTCGGGGCTTAACATATCATGGGCTAAAGCTCTGTCCTGATACTCCATCAATATGGTGCAAGCAAATCCGATCATGTACCGCCATTAGTCCAAATTCATCTGCATATCGAAATAACGGATCTTATCACGCTCGTTCCGCACTTGATCCTTCACGTGGATCAATTGTTGGTTGTACTCTACAATTACTTGTGAAACAGGAATATTCTGCAGTTTAGCCTTGAAAAATGCTCGGATTCGGCCCTCTCGCACCGGCCAAGGACAAAACTCGGCCTCCAAAAGCTCCTTATATTCATCCCACGTGGCAACACGATCCTGTGGCTTGATGACTTTCCACCATGTAGCAGCCTCCTCAGTGAGGAAATACTGGGCAATCGGTACTTTCCTCACTTCGGGCAATCAACCGTTTCAAAAAATTTCTCCAACTCCGCTAGCTAATCTTCCCAACCTAACGGGTCTGTGGCACTGCCAAACTATGGAGGGTGCATACGCATTACATTCTGAAGCAAGGCATCCACGTTCGGATTCGGATTATTCAGCTGAACAGTTTGGGCTAAAATAGTCATCTGGTTGGCCAATTGTTGAAGTACATTCGCAACTCCAATGTCCGCGTTGTTCCCCTGGCCAGTCGACTGGTCGTGCTGACTTTCGGTGTCCGCATGCACCGAGTTTGAGAAACTGGGGTTGGTCGACCCCGCAACAGAACTGAGGGAAACGGCCGCGCCACGTCCTCTTCCACGGCCACGGCCACGACCACGGCCACGGCCCATACCAGCTGACATACTGAAGAACACACAAGGCACGTAAGTACAATTCAATCGCACGTCACCAAAGTGACTGATTCTCACGAATACCAAAAATGGAAGCAAAGCGAATAAGGAAACACCAGAAGAGTAAGAGGTCTTACAAGTACCGATCGCATTGTGATGATGGCAGAGTAGTGATACTGTGGACAAATGACGACTCAACCGACCCAAAAGACCCACAGCCTAGGTATCCAAAGACCTAAGCTCCGATACCATATTCTGTAACACCCCCAAGTTATTCAGGGTATATTACAGTGCCGTGAACCCCACCGAGGGACCCACAAGGCTAATCATACACGGAACTATAAAACTTGACCGAGAAGGTCCAAATATAATGAGATGAAAGACGATACAAAGGGTATTCAAACCATGTCCAATGTATCCAAATACATCACAGTACAAAATCAAGACCTCGGCAACACAGGCCGGAATACCAAGAAAGACTGAAAATAAACAATACTCGAGTATTCAATAACCATTCCAGTACAACAACACTGAATGGAGGAACACAAGACATGACTGGAGATAAAACACAATATCACGCTTGCCCATCATATTCATGCCGACTCGATACCTACCTATCCGCCCTCTTGGAACCTAAAATACATAAAAAGTATTTCCCCCATAAAGGTGTTAGCCGTCGAATAGCTAGTGCAAGTATATCAAATATGAAACACAATACTCCTCGACAATAAAGTAAAGGTAACCGTCAATTCATCAATTCAAGACTAGTATTCCGGAATAACTAAATCTCATAGCACCACAACAATGCATACATGATCAACCATGGAACCGCACAGAAGGCTACGGAACCCTCAGCGGACCCGTCGGTCCGCCCCAGAGTGGTTAACCCAAATTATCCGTGGAATCACACCAAAGGCTACGAAACCCTCAGGGGACCTATCGGCCCGCCCCAGAGTGGATATAAATAAACATGCCATTCATATATCTTACTTTCAAAGTCGAGAACGTACAATCATAAATATATACTTGCCTTTGAGACATCGTGAAATTGAACGGAAAAGAGTATGAGTTCGGTAGGTCCAAGAATGCGCTTCCGGCACCTAAACGATTCGTAAGGGATATGATAATCAATAATCTATACTCATAATTCAAGAAGAAACTCCCGAAACCCGTCTATGATTCACGAAAATTCACGGATAAACAATTAGAGGTTGGAAAATCGCCCAAACTCTCACAAGTCCGAAAACGGCACAATCCAATCCGTAAAATCATAGGAAAAGCATGTATATGGAATAGGTACATCATAATCTCAAGGTTCTCAAGCTTCAAAATGGATAAATCGGACGAATCAAGGAAAAACCCCAAAATTCCCAAAAATAGGGTTCAAAGGATTTTTACCTTGATATGGACGTTAGGATGGATTAGATGTTGTGAAATCCTTGTTCTCCAACCAAATATGTTGTTGTTTGACGAAGAATCGCTTCCAATCGCCCAAAATCGCCACTCCCGAGCTTCTCCCATCGAAAATAAGTAAAAATGGATGAAAAATGACGAAATGAAAGTCAACTGTCCAATATATATCCGCCCAGTCTAGCGCACGCTACGCTTAAGAATTAGTGTGCGCTAACGGGGTCACTGGTCAGTCTAGCAGCTCCTGACAGTCTCGCTAGCATGCGCTAGATGATCCGTTGCGTGCGCTAACTGGGAGTTGATGTTCAGAAATTAGAGTCCAGTACCTACTGTCCTCTGCCCTGCTCGAGTCCTAGCGTGCGCTGCTGTGCCAGCATATCGTGTGCTACGAAATGCTTGTAGCGTGTGCTAGCCGAAGCCTAGCGTTCGTTACCTGATAGTCCAGTCAGTTAGACAACCTCACTGTCTCTACCGACCCAGCCCGTTAGCGTGCGCTACGGACGGTGTTAGCGCGCGCTAATGCCCACGAATAGCGTGTGCTAACGAACTCCTAACGTGCGCTAACTGCTAGTCCAGAGAGTAGTATAAGTTACTGACTCTCCCCTGTCTGGCCCGTTAGCGCACGCTACAGCTCAAAGCTAGCATGCGCTACTCAGGCATAATTAGCGTACGTTAGTCTAGGCCCAACATGTGCTATTTCCACTGACCAGAACAGTACCGAAAGGTCTAAACAACCCAAATCATGATCCAAACAAGGTACGAAGCTCAACGAAAATATCGAAAAAAAACATTCAGAGTTTCCAGAGCGACAACAATAGGAAGAACAGTAAGGTCAAACGGTCAATAAAAGTACGGGTATTACAGTTGTGTTGTCACCTTGATTTCATTGTTGTGAGTTTCGGGGACGACACTTCTTTTAGAAGAGGTCGAATATAATACCCGTATTATTTTTGGCTTCTTCATTTTCTCTTTCTTAATTCTATCGACTCGCTCATGTTCGTTGATACTTTCTGAACTTGTTCTGTATTTCGGTTTCATCGTTCGAACAAGCTGTGATCTTGTTTTGGGTTGATCTGGTTATCGCTGTGACTTTTTCGAGTTCGGTTCGATTCTTGTGAACCTTGTTCGGATGTAACATCTTTTGGTTCTACTAGTTCTTTTATTCGAAGTGGATCGGATTTTGAACTTCTGTATTTCCGAATTTGTCGACTCGTTTATGTTCGTTGACATTTTCTGAGCTTGTCCTGCCCCTTGCTTTTGTTGATCAAACGAGTGTGGTATTGTTTCGGAATAACTCGTTTGTCGCTGTGACTTTTCAATTGCTATTCCCTTTCCTGTGGATCTTATGTGAATGCACATCTTGTTGTTTTCACCGGATCATATATTGTCTCGAGTCGAGATGTGAACCTTGGAGTTGTTGTTTGAATTTTATTGTTCTTCGTGATTCGAACATGATTGTTCGATTTTTGTTGTCTCGATCATTGTGGTTCGATCATTTGATTGTTCGGTTTTTGTTGATCTCATTTCATGATTGTTGAACGTTTAGACTCCTTCGTAATTCCCTTAAGTTCGGGAAATTAGTCTCGTTTTCAATCTTCCAACCCTTGGGCGGTGGAATTCCGTATTTGTTCAGCTATTGGCTCGCGTTTTGATTGATGTACCGTTGGGTTGGTCAATCGTATTGATTTTCGTTCGTTGTGTTTTGTGATTGCTCGGATAATTGACTTGATTGTATTATCTATTTGATGACGCTTGTCACTTGTTGGTTTTACTATGTTTCTACCAGTGGCATTGTGTTGGTCGTCGTGGAGCGTGTTTTCACGCCGTATATTCCTCTGTGTTGCTTGTAACGTTTCGCCGTTGGGCGTAAGTTACGCGTTTCTTCTGTATCTCGTTGAGTTTTCCTGGCGAGATATTGCTTCTCCCTACTTGTTTTAAGTTTCGGGACGAAACTTCTTGTAAGGAGGGTAGTATTTAATATCCGCAAATTTGATTTCCGGTAATTTTCTTTTTTGGCGAGAGTCCATTTTGACGACTCGCTTGAGACCGTTTCATCATTCTGAGAATGATTAATTCTTCACTTTTTGTCATCCGAGTTCGTTTCGGTATCGTTTTGTTGAGTTTCGTGTTTCTTAACGGCTTTTCCGCACTCGAGTTCGATTCTTGTGAATCTCATTCGAAACTAATGTTTCGATTTTCCCGTAAGTCCGTTTAACTTTGTTAGACGTGTTGTGAACTTCGGTTTGGTTATTCGATCACGTATCATGATTTTCGGGCGTTTTGGGCCATTTTGTAATTTACCTAAAGTTGTGGGTATCCGCATTCGTATTTTTTGTCTTGACCCTTTTCATGGTCGCGTGTGATTGATTGTTGCATGGTATTTCATTTCGGGTCGATGATGTTGCCCACGAGCATTTTGTCGTGTTCGTTCCGTGCGATTTCGGATAATCGAGTCGTCGAGTCCTGGTGGTCGGGCACTGGCCGGACGGTTGCGGGTACTGGCTGGACGGTTGCGGGCACTGGCCGGATGGGTGCGGCAGGAACCGGCGTAGTGCACGCTACGGCCGGAAGGTAGCGCACGCTACGGCCGGGAGGCAGCGCACGCTATGGCCGGTTAGCTGCGCGCGCTAGTCGGCCGAGACAGTAGGGGCAGTGAGCTTCTGGACTCGGGTGGATCGGCAGGTAGCGCACGCTACTGTCGGACACTGCGCATGCTACGACCGGCAGGTAGCGCACGCTACGGCCAGAAGGCTGTGCACGCTACCTGGCCGAGCAGTCTAGTCCAGGAGGTCTCTGGATTGCGGCCCGGGTCGATAGCGCACGCTAGCTCGGCAGCCTAGCGCACGCTAGGCTGCACCAGTATAAATGTGATAGAGCAGTCGTATTTTCACTCTTTTTCATTTCCTTTCTTTTCTGTCCGCGGTTGGAGTTTCGGAGGAGGCGAAGCCATGTTGTTGAACAACAAATCCACGAAGTTGTTGAGTTCATATCATTGATTGATCATCCTATATCATCATTTGATCCAGCAAATCAAGGTGATATTTCCTAGAACCCTATTTGGAGAAATTTTGGGGGTTTTGCGTTTTTGTCCGGTTCGTTCCGTATTATTGATTAATCCATGATGGGTATGATTAATCTTAGTAGTATTCTTGTGTTTAACATTATTTAATCCATTGTTTTTCGTCGAATCAAGGTATGTTTCTTAATTTCCTTCGAGTTGACTTTATGGGGGGGATTTGTTCTCGATTTCGTTTTCCATCCGTTTTTGATGAACCTATTGTTGTAAAATGATGTTTTTAAACATATCCTATGGATTGAATATCCATATTTCGGTTGGGAAGTCCATTTTTATGTTTTGTCGGGTCGATTCGTGTTCTTGGCCGTTTTGGAGGAAACCCTTGAACTTTCGTCGTTTGTTCCTTGAATTTAGCGGCTTTGGGTCGTACTTTGGAATTCATTTTCGTTGTTATTGTTGTTATTCGTAGTTTATTGTTGCGGGTTGTCGTTCGGTGGAGTCGGCGAGTTCGTAGTTGGTTCGTTCCAACCTACTTCAGTCAATTCTCCGCGTTGTGGTTATTCGAGGCAAGTATCTTGTCCATACAATTCTTGTTTTATGGATATGATAATTAGTGATCGTCTAAATGTGTTTGTTTGGTCGTTTGAATTGAACTTTCAAAGATTTGGTTTAGCCTAGTTAAAGGCTCTCTTTCAAAACCGTGTGTATTTTGTGATTGGTGTGTTTCGTAAACGATTATGTGAATCTTATGTGTATGGTTGGTGTTGATGTTGCGTTTGATAATGTGTGTGTACGTATATTGCTTCATTTCGGTGCGTTATGGTTTGACGTGGTGTTTTGCTAAGTGTTTGACGCCTCTGGGTGAATTGTTTGGATATCTTTGTTGCATTGTACTATGTATGTGAATATGTGGATGTGGGCGGGGCGTACGGTGGCACATGGCATGTGATCATGTGGCCAGGATGCAACAAGCGATTGATCCAACCGTGAGAGCCTAAGAAAAACTACAGTGACACATGGCATGCAATCATGTGGTCAGGATGCAACAAGTGATTGATCCAACCGTGAGCGCCTAAGATAATCTACGGTGACACATGGCTTGTGATCATGTGGTCAGGATGCAACAAGTGATTGATCCAACCGTGAGATATGGTGTGTGATTTGTTTAGCTAGCCAGCTCGGGAGGGTCCTTAGAGGCCTCGAGTGGGATTTGTGGCTTCGTCCCGGTCCTAGGCGATGCATGTGCGTGATTTGTTTTATGATTGTGGCCAGCTCGAGAGGGTCCTTAGAGGTCTCGAGTGGGATTTGTGGCTTCATCCCGGTCCTAGGCGATGCTTGTGCGTGATTACTTTGTGTTGATGTTATGTCCGTCGAGGACACGTGATATGGGTTCTGACCCTGTGAATTGTTAGTGGTTTTCTATTTGCGAAAACAAAAACCTTTGGGCTGTGACCCTGTTGATTTTGGAAAGAGAAGGATTTGATAATCCTAAATTATTTTCTATTAAAACTCCCGAGGGTATTTTATACCATTTTGCAAACTGTTCTCGTTATTTGTGATCTTTCGTATTTGGAAAGCTTTACCTAAACTCTTGCCTCGGGAAGTATATTCGTTATGTTTAAATCTTTGAGGATTCCTGATTATTATTGTTCTTGGAACTTGTATTGCATGGCTTGTATTTTTGCACTTGTTCTTGCACTAGCAAAATAATGGAGTTTTGGTAACCCCCGAGTAATCAGGGTTGGATGTCTGTATTGCATTCAGGTTTTGGATCATAGCACAGGGTCGGCATGAAGGATGATGAAAGATGAACGATACTAATCACACGAGGACCCGTTGATGTCGTATTGGTTTAGTTGTATTTTATTTTCCGCTGCAGTATTCTTTCCCCGTTGTACGGGAGTGTGTTGTACTCGACCCCTGCGTGGGCATTTGCTGTGATTGAGTTGTATGTATTTATTGAAAGATCAAATCGGTCTATTGAGTCATTTTAGCCTTAAAGGCATTGTTGAGTTGTTCGATGTTATTACCAGCCTGGTAGATCCTTGAGGAAAGATTCTACGTCGTGTAATATCCCTGAGCGGATTGGGGGTGTTACAATGGGGTCGTAACACCACAACATACGATCATATTTTGCCCAATTGGCATCCACTCAACTCAAAGATCAATGGCTATATGGTGTACCTTGCCTTCCTACGGTTGTAACTTCTCATCATACAGCCATATCATCCCATGCATACCACCATAACTTGCTTACGGCAAAATGTATCAAGACCACATTCTTCCGACTGTACCCTGCCAACATTACAACCGTAACTCAATCACATAGGCCAAATCATCCACATATTCGGACTCACCTCACGTACCCTGAACAAAGCCCGGACGTTCCAGACCACTATATATGGTCGTATACTACCATCGTACGGTCGTATTACGACTGTAGTATCCAATACTTACCGTTCGTAACTTGCCTGTAACACACAATTGAAAAAGCAACTGTTCGATTCCAAAGGTCAATAGTATCATAATAAAGATTAAAGGATATGTACTAAAAAAGGTAGAATTAAATTGATTAAAAAAGTATTATTTTTTTTCTTCTCAAAATGCTAGAAAAAATCCTTTAAAATTAAATTTCCTTATTTTATTGCAACTTTTCGGAGTCTTATTTTAATTTGGGTGCTTATATATATATATATATATATATATATATAAATTAATTACATTTTTATAACACAAAGAATATAATATAAAACTGATGTATTGAGTAGTTGTAGATAATATTTTGATTGTCTAGATATCAATTATTCGATAATTAAGCGTGTCAGCTCAATAAAATATATGGATACCTGTAAGTGATTTAGTTACCTGAATTCGTTCGGATAATTGTTGTTTTTATAATTATATTTATTATGATATTTTTATTGAGTTTTTTTAGTTATAAAATGTTGGTATAATTTATTAAAATTATATCGATAAATTTGAATTCATATAATTATACCATGAAGTATAATAATATTTGATGATTTTTCATTATACCTGTAGATCCAAAACCTTGTCTTGGACTCGTCCGTGTCCGTCAAATAACGACTTAAGGGATCGCATGCCTTGAATCTTCCGCATGAGCTGCAAATCTGAAAAGAACAAAGTAAGAAACAGATTCGTTAATAACGAAAACATTGAATAATATATATATATATATATATATATATGTAAGTAATTGAAAGAATCAAATAGAATGTGGGCGATGTTGAGTCCAGAATTTCTGTCTGCTTAAAGCAAATTCGCCTCCACCGCAGTGTGTAGCGTCTGCCTCCCAGGATAAAACAACATCTCGATGCGTTGATAAATCGATCATCGCACACTCAGCGAACTAGAATAAACCTGAACTACCACCGACGCGACCCAAATTATGAGTAGAAATTATTTTTGAAACTAAAATTTTGAAGTCGGAATTTTTTGGTGAAAAAAACGGACGAAATTTCTCTGTAAAAATAAGACCCCTCACATCTTTATTTATAGGTGAAGATGAGAGAGAGACATGTGCTGGAGGAACTCTATACCGATCGAAATTGGTATCTGGAGGAACTCTAAACCGATCGAAATTGGTATCTGGAGGAACTCTAAACACATCAGGATTAGTATCTCAATACTTATCTAAACCGATCTTTTTAATTCGATTTTATCCGGATCCAAAAAATTCGGAATTTATTAATTGAGGTATTTTCGGTAAAACAAAATTTTACCGAATAAAATTGCAGTAAAAAGATAACTTCGAGACGCCGAGACATTTCGCCCAAATCGCCCTTCGACCGAGACCGAGCTGGCCGGCCGGCCGGACGGACGGCGGCGGCGGCGGCGCGCGCGTGTGTGTGTGTGCGCGCGAGGGGCGTCTAGTCACACATCCACACATGTCTCATTTTGAACATGCCTTTGTCCACATCTCCTTATATACTCACAATTTCTCCCTTCTTTTTCCAATGTGGGATAGCATCCCAAACCCATTTCTAAAGGGTTCATTTTGGAACATTATCTCTCATTCATACCTCAATCATTTTGAGTGTTCTTACATATTTTGGAAACCTCGTACGGAGTACTACATATTCCAACTAAGTCCCGACTTTAACTCATAGTCGAGCCAACTCAAAATTTCCTCTCAAATGGGCTGCCAAACATCCCATTTCCTCCATTTTATCTAATATTTCCAACAATCCCCCACATGAATGAGATTGATGGTCCAGCAGCACACGTCAGACACGGAGTTGACTTGGTGATAGTTACTACGGTTAGGCATTGCATAGGATAGGTAGAGTATGCTCCTTGAACCTTCCCTCGAAAAGATATATTCTCCTTACTGGCTAGACAGTGTGACTAGATGCCTTTGAACTATCCGACCGTTTGTGTAAGTGATCGTATATCCTTCACAAGTGCCCTCCCTGATTTATTCTGTTCTCATTATTGTGCCCGTTTTGGCCGTGGACACCGTCCTGGTTCTGCGGGAGTTTCTAGAGAATTGTGCCTTGCAATTCTCCTTTGAAGCGGCCCCTCTTCACTCCAACATAGGTGATTCTCGTTAAGTATTTCGAGTAAACCCGTATTTTACTCCACCCGACTATACGTTGTCGACTTAAGAATCATTAAAAGCATAAGCTTAACCTCTCCCTACGGGTATCACTGTTTTCATCTTAGGAATGGTCGGTTCGGGGTAACCCCCACAGTGATCGTGCCCAGTTTTATGAATTGGTTGTCCCATTGAACCTAGATCTTGGGATCTCCAGTCAGCTTAGGTTGGGTATCCTCCATAAAACCATTAGCTCATGGCAATAGACCCATTCCTCTTGATGATTTATCAACAAGGTCTTTTGATAACCCCTTGGTTAGCGGATCCGCGATGTTATCTCTTGACGAATCGTAGTCAATAGTGATAACCAATGTTGATAGCAAATGGCATTATGTCTTTGCCTTATATGACGAGACTTACCATTATACTTTTGCTCTGTGCTCCGTCAATCATAGATTGACTATCACATATTGCGGTCACAGCTTTGCCCATTTTGGAATATCTTCTAGAAATTGGTATTGCATTATGCCTCTCATGCATATTTGTCTAAGGTTATGAGCTCATATTCCTTTGTAAATCGAGCAATAACCATCTATATTAAAGATTTCCATACCAATGCTGCACTAGCTAGTGTGAAACATATTCACTATTTAGACATTAAATTCATAATGTCAGATATCCAATTTTCGTCACTATATCATTTTATAGTTCTTGAATTTCTCATATCATGCAACATATACACACAAGTAATCTTTACATCATTGTAATCACCAATTGATAATTAGTTTCCTGATTACTCGTGTATCCACATAGTCTTACTCATGATATAGACTATGTTTAGTCTTGTACATTTCACTTAGTACATTAGACTTTTAGTTACTCTTGAAAGATCAGTTGTCTTTATCCTTGGATAGATGCACAATATCCATTGGCATTCCAATTGATTCTGTTGATCTTTCCAAGATTCATGTCATCATAGTATGACTGACCTCATATGAGAGATTGTGGACGACTTGAGATTTTATATCTTAAAGTCATCTCTTTGGTCTCATATATTTGTCTTTTCAGACTTAGTTGAATTGATCTCCTTGTCATTACTTACATCAATGACTCGATCATTCAAATTCATTCTTAAAATGACATAATCGTCATGTGTATTTGACATATACACACTTGATATATTCATTGTCTTGAATCTTTTTGACATTGGCATTTTTTAACGTTTTGAAATTATGTTACCAACTATTAACCGAGACTTTAATTTCTCATTGATCAAATTACTAATTTTAAGCGTCCCCAAAATTAACAATTTTTCATTAACTACATTACCAAATTTGAGCGTCCCCAAATTGGTACTTTTCGGTCATTTAATCACCATATTTGAGCGTTGTCAAATGGAGATTTTATCTCATCCTTTGAAGTCATTGCTTGACACCACAGTGTCAAAGATTTTATGCCACTACTTTAGTGTCAATTTAGATTCATAATACTTTCACTAAGTTGCAGACTTTCAATCGCTGCGTTAGGCACATATGCCTTTGGTTCTTCCAAGTTGGCTTTTCTCAAAGACGCCATTTAGAAAGGCTGCATGTATGTTCATTTGATATACTTCTACATGTATATCATAATAATGAACTTTTTTCTCGTTACTAGAGAATATATCTCAAAGTACTTTAGGCTCTCATGTTACTACAACCTCAGTTAGTAGTTTTGCCTCTTATTTATCCATGGATCCATTTAATTGAATTTACGTTGGATCCTAGCGGTATCTTTTCCAGAGGAAGATCTACCGAACATTAAACAAAATTCTGCACAACAAAATTATTCTTTCTCTTATATGACCATATGAAGAGTGTATATGGCATTGTAAGTTATCTTCTAGTACGCATGCTAGAAATTTCAAACGTAGTGATTTTCCAAGTTCAAGCCTTTTTTCTTCAACTTTTAAAACCACTTGGTGATTCATTTCACATTGATAAATCCACAGTATCTCATAATTGATTTAGTTTTTTAAATCAGTTATGCGTTTGATACACGTTTTTCCTTAACTCGATTAGTACATACTGACATGTCAGACTATCAGATTTTTGCACTACGAATTTGTACGCATCATGCATCATGTGCGTATCCAGTGAAGATGCAGTCGACCATCTTGGGTCAGGCCTTCACTTGCTTTGGCTTAGGAACTTTTGCCTTAGCCATACACCCCCACATTTTTAATATTTCTAAAATTGTTTTACTAAATTTCAGAACTAATGGGAAATTTCAATTATTTTCTTGCATGGTATCTTGTTTTAAATTAAGTAGTCTTCACGTGACTAATATCCTCATATTCAGTGATAGTTTGAACTGATTAACATCGTTTTTGCGTCTCCGTTAGAACACAATTCAACCATCTTAATTTCCGGATTAAGTTGGTTTTGTATCTCAAGCTTTTAGAGTGTAAATTTATCTTTTTAGCTTCATCCTTACTCATTATCGAGTACACGTAACAAATGTATCACTATATTTATAGAGTGATCACATTTCTTGTTACAACTTCTCATAAGAGTAGGTTTCATCATCATTTAAAACCTCTCTGGTTTTAACATTCGATTAAAGAACTTTTATGTTCTTAGCACTAAAATTCAATTATTGAATTTCTCCGAAATTTCAGCATGATTCCAAGGAGAACCAAAATTTCTTAGCACAAACGCTAATACATCACCTTAAACCCACATTCAGTGATCCTCGATCAATCGATGCGTTGGGTTAACAAGATCTCGAGTTTGTCCGAATTTTCCGCGTATAGATCTAATATCAATATTTGCCGTGTTTGGTATCACATGGATCACCGTAATAGGCTCGTGTGTCACATCCGCAGCAGACCGACACCAACACGAGAATATATAATTTAACCGGAAGAACAAATCCACCCAAAAAATTATAATTCTCAAGCCGACCCACAACCTGTACTCACTAGGTACTAGGCCCGTTAGGTTTTTTAATGTCTGAGCATCCGACCAAGATTGATATTCTATCACATAAAAGGATTGAAATCAATCAACAATATTATTTAGTTAATATCTTAATTAAACTAAATAATGTTAACATCTTAATCGAATAATCAATTAATAATTGATTCGTCTCTTATCAAGCAATGCTATACCTTATCAAAATTATCATATGCATGATTATATGATAGCAAGTATAATCACAATCTTGTTTAGCAAAATGCATGGCAACAAATAATATAAATTCTTCTCATTTATATTAACCATAACCACTTCTAATAATGACCGACGTGCAATCCACAATAATTCTAATCAGCTATTAGCAACTACGTTTGCTGACAGTAGTTTCCCACCTCTTCTTTGCTGATGATAGCTTACTATTTGCTAGAGCCAACCGAACGGAATGTTCGAAAATAGTTGATATTCTCAATAATTATGAAGCAGCTTCCATGACAGCAAATTAACAATGATAAATCAAAGGTATCTTTTAGTGGTGGAGTGCCTGAGTCTACAAAGGAGGATCTTATCGACTTGTTTAAATGAAATTAGTGAATGGGCACGACAAATATTTGGGCATCCCCACAATGATTGGCCGATCGAAAAAAAAAATGTTTTCGCAGCTCCAAAAGACAGAATATGGAAGAAATTACAATGGTGGAAAGAAAAACTCTTCTCTCGCGGAGGAAAGGAGATTTTAATCAAAGTTGAGATTTAAACCATTCCTACATATTTAATGGGAGTCTACAAAATTTACTTAGTAGTGGGAGTAAGGAATGCAATGATTGCTTAGTAGTGGGTAATGAGACATTACTCAGTAAATTGGGAGGAAAGGTAATGATTACCTACCACCACCACCACCGCCACCACCAGCCACCACCGCCACCACCAGCCACCACCACCAGCAGCCACCACCAGCAGCAACCGCCACCACCACCAGCAGCCGCAGCCGCCACCACCACCACCAGCCACCACCACCACCACCAGCAGCCACCACCATCACCACTTTGGAGGTTAATGTGTTTTTCTTAAACCAAGCGCTATCAAAGATAATGATAATCTCCATTCCATTCCTTTATATTCCATTGTATTCCCTTTACCTTTGCTATTCCCATTACACTCTTTGAACCAAGCGCACCCTAAATCATCTTTCCCATAGATGGAAAATATGCAGAGATCCGATATCAATAATTTTGATATTTATGCTACGAAATAGTTAAAATTTGCTTTAAGATTGTTGGTATAATTTACTAAAATTATATCGATAAATTTGAATTCATATAATTATACCATGAAGTATAATAATATTTTATGATTTTCCATTATACCTGTAGATCCAAAACCTTGTCTTGGACTCGTCCGTGTCCGTCAAATAACGACTTAAGGGATCGCATGTCTTGAATCTCCCGCATGAGCTGCAAATCTGAAAAGAACAAAGTAAGAAACAGATTCGTTAATAACGAAAACATTGAATAATATATATATATATATATATATATATATATATGTAAGTAATTGAAAGAATCAAATGGAATATGGGCGATGTTGAGTCCAGAATTTCTGTCTCCTTAAAGCAAATTCGCCTCCACCGCAGTGTGTAGCGTCTACCTCCCAGGATAAAACAACATCTCGATGCGTTGATAAATCGATCATCGCACCCTCAGCGAACTAGAATAAACCTGAACTACCACCGACGCGACCCAAATTATGAGTAGAAATTATTTTCGAAACTAAAATTTTGAAGTCGGAATTTTTGGGTGAAAAAAACGGACGAAATTTCTCTGTAAAAATAAGACCCCTCACATCTGTATTTATAGGTGAAGATGAGAGAGAGACATGTGCTGGAGGAACTCTATACCGACCGAAATTGGTATCTGGAGGAACTCTAAACCGACCGAAATTGGTATCTGGAGGAACTCTAAACCGATCAGGATTAGTATCTCAATACTTATCTAAACCGACCTGTTTAATTCGATTTTATCCGGATCCGAAAAATTCGGAATTTATTAATTGAGGTATTTTCGGTAAAATAAAATTTTACCGAATAAAATTATAGTAAAAAGATAACTTCGAGACATTTCGCCCAAATCGCCATTCGACCGGGCCGGGCCGAGCCGGCCGGGCGGATGGGCGGCGGCGGCGCGCGTGTGTGTGTGCGCGAGGGGCGTCTAGTCACACATCCACACATGTCTCATTTTGAACATGCATTTGTCCACATCTCCTTATATACTCACAATTTCTCCCTTCTTTTTTTAATGTGGGATAGCATCCCAAACTCATTTCTAAAGGGTTCTTTTTGGAACATTATATCTCATTCATACCTCAATCATTTTGAGTGTTCTTACATGTTTTGGAAACCTCGTACGGAGTACTACGTATTCCAACTAAGTCCCGACTTGAACTCATAGTCGAGCCAACTCAAAATTTCCTCTCAAATGGGCTGCTCAAACATCCCATTTCCTCCATTTTATTTAATATTTCCAACATAAAATATAGTTGATAATATAAATTATCCTTTTAAACTCTTGGTCGATCCCAATATGCCAGGACCCACACCTTACCTCCTGCAAAGTGCTTGTCCAGTGCGTGTTTCGACTTTTCAGCATGGGAAAAAGTCGGAGAAGCCTGAAATAAGAATTCTAGACGAATATGCGAATTTTGTAACTGAAGGGATGGATGAATGGTCGGAAGTGGAGTCTTATGTAACCATAACACCTTCCTTGGACGCACTCTATGTATTACAATTAAGCCCTGTTCTTTTGAATTTAATTTTCAGTTTTTCAATTTAGTTCAGATCCATTCAGTTCAGTTCCATTAAGTTCATTTCATTTCAGTTCAGTTCAGTTCAATTCAGTTCCGTTATTATTATTATTATTATTATTATTATTAATCTTGATTATTATTATTATTGTTGTTGTTGCTGTTGTTAATTACTATTGTTATTACAAATAATATTTACTATTATTAATAATAATATTCCTTGTTGTTGTTGATTGTTGATTACTATTATTATTATTATCATTATTATCATTGTTATTATTATTATTATTTGTGACATTTGATACTTTTGTGACATTTGGGATATTCGGGCATATTTATTAGTATTATTATTATTTTTTTATTAGGATTGTAATTAATTTATATTATTATTATTACATTATTATTTATTATTATTTTATTATTTTTCTTATTATTTTATTATATTTATTATTTTTAATATTTATGTTATTATTATTTTATTATTATTTACTCTTAACATATATTTTAATTCAATTCGATTCGAGTCCATTCGATTCGATGGTTCGATTCATTCATTCAGTCCAAAAGAACAGAGCCTTAGTCTCCTCCGTCGAACTTCGAGATGGATTAATTTATAAATTATTTTTTTTAAAAAAAAGAAAAGAATATTTAAGTCACAAAAAGTCACACTATTTACTAAATACGAGCCATTCGGACCCGTGCGATGCACCGGTCTTGTTTTTTTGATAAAAGTTAAATTTTTGCTTATGTCTAAAACTCAAATTTTTTAAACAATCAATATTTCCTTGTAAAAGCACATATTAATATTGTAGTGTAGGCTTGATTGTTGTTGCTAAAAAGTTAGACAAAAAAAGTTAACAGATTTAAGACTTGGTATTTGGTAGTATAGGTCTTTTATGTAGTCAAGTGATTTTACTCTATATATGCAGGCTTAACTTAGTTTCTTATAATATGATGATATCAAAGACATAACTCGGATGATATCGCATGAAAGCAAAATATTGTATGCAGATATACAAATTGCTACAAAGTAGCTATTTGTAGCATCAAACAACCATAGCTTACCTTGTAATAAGTTCATGCATCATTGTTGAGTTTATAAATACGAAAGAATGTTGATTTCAAGTAGTAGAATTTTCACATGTTACTATCTTTTGACACTCAATGGAAATTGGGTTACACTAAAACCAGAAGACGAAATAACGATTCTAATTCATTATAACATTACTAACTTTTAACATTTTGCTAGTAAAAAATTTCACTCACACTATTCAAAGACAAATGATCTAACTTGTAATATGCAACTGAGAGTCACGGTAGAAGGTAGATCGACACTCTTACTTGAAAAATTATCACTTGTTTCCAAAATCTTCATCCCTGAAAAAAAGAGTCCCAGTCTTCATCCTCAAAAAAGAAAAAGAGTAATTAAGCTAATGTAAATGGAGTTATTGCAAATAATTTTTTTAATCAGATATTAAAGAAAAACTAACTCGACATTAACATATATTGTTACAAATACAATTACAAATAAAGCACCATTCCTAGTTGTATATATAATAGCGTTCTATCCTTCAAAGAAACAATACAATTAATAAACCACGCATACATGTTTTACTCCATAATTTAATCCTCATTTAAAGAGGCTACTGAACTTCACGTCTTTTCAATTATCCATCCACCTCATTTAAAGAGGCTACTAACTTCACGTCTTTTCAATTATCCACCCATAACCAGCTTTGTACATTTTCCACTCTATTTAAACTAAATGCATCATTTTGTTTTTAATTGTCAATAACGTACTTTGCCAATTTAACATCAAATGAATTGAGTGATAAATCGTTAAATAAGACTCAATTGCACATAATTGATTTTATAATTTTATATTATTGCATTTAATCTCAATCTATTTTATAATTTTATTTATCTTATATATATAATTAAGTCATTAAGACTCTACAATTAATGATTGGACTCAATAATCTCAATCTATTTTATAATTTTATTTATCTTATATAAAAATTAAGTCATTAAGACTCCACAATTAATGATACCAGCTTGATGCAACAAATAATAACAAATATGCAATGAAATTACTTAATAATGCAATTGGTTTCTAGATTTCACCATTAAGGGTGTTTCCACCATAGTCAATCCCTACATCTATATTTTAATTATTGATGTAATTTTATTTTTTTATGTGACTTTGTGATTACTTTGTAGTATATCACATCAACATATACTATTATTTGATGATTTTTTTAAAATATTAGTAATAATAAATGATATAATGATCAAATAAAAATATTTGTATATTTATTTTTTGATTGTGGTAGTGTAGTAAATAATGTAATTATAAAATAAAAATAGTTGTACATTTTTTTTATTATGATAGTGTAGTGAATAATATAATGATTAATGATGTAAAAATTTTCGTACATTTATTCAGAATATTATATTTCTTATTTTTCTTTAAAAAAAATTCAAGGCCCGCGGGCCGGGCCATGCCCGTCCTGGGCAGGCCGCGGGCCTAATATTTTAGGCCCAGAAAAAAAGGGCCTTTTTGGACCAGCCCAAAAAAAGCCCACCCGTTTTTTGTCCGGCCCGTTTGGGCCGAGCCCGCCCGTTTGCCAGGTCTATACACCATCGTTGGAATATAAACAATCTTTGGAGTTACAACATTAACCATAATCTCATGACTATAAAATAGAGGTGCACTCCTTTACATTCCACCATAATCGCCCATAGAGTCATGAACAGAACTATTAATCGCCCAAAGTATGTTCATTGTTTATTTCTTTCAACTTCTTCATGTTAAGTCTTAAATGCAAAAAGTATTTAAAGTGTCAAGCAACAATTAAATTTTAAGAATTTGCAGAGTCATGAACATAACTATTAATCGCCAAAAGTATGTTCATTGTTTATTTCTTTCAACTTCTTCATGTTTATTGAATAATCAATCAACATTTATTATAAACTTTTCATGTGTCTACTTGAAAAAAATACTATAAATAACACATTCATGCAAAAAAACACATCACATTATATCACAATACTAGCACAAAACTAGATGTTTAACGTGCCATTTATCTATCGAGAATGATGCAAGTAACAATGTTTCCATGTTTGATAGTGATAAGAGGAAGGCAAAAGCTCGCGAGAGGCAAGCTGCAATAATGGTACAGTATTTGTTTATATTCTGTAGGGTTGGGACCGGTTCGATTCTTGGTAAAAAAATTAAAGAACCGGAACCGGTTTTTAAATACATAAACTGGTTTGGTTTTTTACCACTTTTTTTCAGGAACCGAAACCGAAAAAACTGCTTTTTTTCTTCAGGAACCGAATTAGAAACCGGAACCAAATTTAATGTGTAAAAACCAGGTTTTTCGGTTCTTTTAGAAACCGAATTGTGCAAAAAATGAATTTTGTAAAAAAAAAACGAATTGAGTAGAAACCGAATTTAATGTGTAATATTTTGAACAAAATATATTTAATTGCTTTATTTAATACCTATGTTATGTAAAAATTTATATATAATATTATTTTTATTATTATATATATATAATATATAACTGGTTCTAAACCGGTTTTTTCTAACATCATAAAACAGGAACCAGAACCGGAACCGAATTATTAAAAAGGAACCAAATTAAGAACCGGAACCGGTTAATAATAAAAAAAGGAACTGGAACCGAATTTTTCAGTTCGGTTCTTATTAAAATTCGGTTCTTCGGATAAAAATCCCAGCCCTAATATTCTGTAATATGAATTACATTTTTACGATATTATATTAATCGTTGATACCAGATTTTCAACTATATTAGATGCATGCAAAAATGGAGAACGTAAATTCATAAGCAAAAAGTGGCTTAGATGATTCTAATGATGCTGAAGAAAGTATCTCTGGAGTTGCAAATTATTTGGATGAACCTGAGTGTGTAATTTGTTTTCTTGCCGTGAGGCCAACTGAAAGACTCCTTTATCATTTTTAATTCTTCTCCAGGTTTGTGATCTCATTATACACCATAGTTTAAGCTTTACGTTAGTGAATTCTCTATTGAAAATATGTGTTTGGGTTTTTACTGAGCCTTTGATGTAGTTAGTTAGTACTATATACGAGTATCTAATTTATATGATTTTGTTGTATAGGATGAACGAATATCATAAACTTTCAAGAAGATGGATATTCTTAAAGGGGAAGCTGCGAATCTCGAGAGATTAGTTTTGCTTCTCCAAACGAAAAGGGTTGCGATTTTACGGATAAATTGTTAGATATGTATTGCTATGTGGAAATGATTATGATTTTATAATGTGCCTTTATATTTGTGATTTAGTTTCTGGAGAAGCGAGGAGCGGAAGTTGAGTTCGAAGTATAGTAAATTGTTTATGTGTGTTGTGTTTGTATTTGTGTTTGCCTTTTTTAGTTTTTTCATTTTTAGTCCATTTGAATGTTTTTATTACATCGTTAATCCTTGATGTATTTACATTGTTAGTCCCTAATGTACTTTTTCAAATTTTATGTAATGTGTTTTCCATTAATGAAATTTATTTTTAGTTAAATATGTTGTTTTATTCGAAGTAAAAGGCAAATGAATAGCATTTCTATTATATTATAAGATTGAGTCCCTCTATTAAATGTGGAGTAATCAAGACACTCAAGATGTAGTCCCAAAATTTAATATGAAGTATTAGAAGGTACATTCATGTCTATTCACTAATTGAAGGTATATAAAACAGCATGGAGTTACACTCTCATCATTAATCGGAGGCATACAAAGCATCATGGAGTTACACCATTAGACCCAGCAAAATAGGCCCAGGCCCGCGGGCCGGGCTAGCTCGCCCGTTTTTGGGCGGGCATTGGGCTCCAGATTCGTGGTGTAACACCCCCAATCTGCTCAGGGATATTACACACCGTAGACCCTTTCCTCAAGGATCTACCAGGCTGGTAAACAACATCAAACATCTCAACAATGCCTTTAAGGCTAAAATGACTCAGTAGACCGATTTGGTCTTTCAATAAATATATACAACTCAAACACATTACATGCCCACGCAGGGGGTCGAATACAACATACTCCCGTACAACGGGAAAGAAATACTACAGCGGAAATAAAATACAACTAAACCCATACGACATCAATGGGTCCTCGTGTGATTAATACCGTTCATCTTTCATCATCCTTCATGCCGACCATGTGCTATGCTCCAAAACCTGAATGCAATACAGACATCCACCCCCGAATACTCGGGGGTTAGCAAAACTCCACTGTTTTGCTAGTGCAAGTATAAAATACGAAGACAAGCCATATATATCATACTCCAAAAACTTAGAGATCATAAACATATTTCCCGAGGTAAATCACTTGATCAAAACGGTTAAACCGAAAGATAGGGGTAAACCCGATATACATCTTGTAAAAAACATTTTACGATATCGGGAGTTTTGAGTACATTTGGGATTTTAAGAATTATCAAGCCTTTCAAAAACATTTAGGGACACAGTCCAAAAGTCATTTTCCCAAAACAAAATTTCGATAACAACACACGGGGTCCACGACCCGATCATACCATAACAACCTGTTTCCACAGATTATTCGCGTCCCGTGATAGCAAGCCACGGACCCCAGATTCTCCCATAGAACAAACCCGAGTAAATAACCCACAGGGAAACTATATCAAATCACATGTCATCGTAACAACAGTTACGTGACTACAAGCAAAGATGCGTACTTAACCAAACCACAACCATAAGTTATCCCGGCATCGCACTAACAAGCTACGAACCTCGGAGTCCCCGCAAGACATACCCTATGATAACCCCATCGGTTATCCTGACATCGGGCTAACACGCCACGAACCTCAGAGTCCCCGCAAGACATACCCGTTGGATAACCCTACGTCCACGCAGTATGGATGCCGGAGATTCAACAATCCTACCCGGAGGCACATCACATACAACAAGCACACAACAATAATCACTTATCAAGCCAAACAACATTAAGCATCACAACCTCCTTTCACAGGGGTAACAAGCAATATCACACGTCACGTATTCGCCGAACAAACACACATAACAACACGTAATCCTCGGTAAATGATTACGGTTTAATACATTCACTAAATGTGATCACAACATCTTTCAACATACGAAACTAACACACATAATCCGAGAACACATCCATTCACGAAGTATACGAATTATCGTTGAAAGACAATATTTATCGAGAACATACCGATCCTTTTTAACGTTCATTAAACATTTGGATTTCGTATAAAAATCATTTATCAACAATTATGCCTATGAAACATGAAATGTATGGGCAAGATACTTGCCTCGATACCACGAGCAACCGAACAACGAACGGACACGTTCGGATAGTTCTCGAGCTTCCAAAAATGAACAAGGATTCGGCAATCCCACGAATGCTACGAAAATAACATTACCACGAATCCATAACACTAGTCGGAATCTGAAATGATCCTAAAAACAACAAGGATCTAAGTGTTCTCAAAGAAATCAAGAATCATTGATCCGGGCGATAAAAATCGATGAACGGTTAACAACATCTGAAGATTACGGTCAAGACAAACAAGAATACACAACCGATCGGATGATATCGGTTAAGAATCACAAATCCAAGGAAAAACCCCAAATTCAAGAAACTAGGATTCTAAGAAGAGATTACCTTGATTTGAGCAAAGTAGATGATCAAATGTTGTTAAACACCTACAAATCCACTCCGAGATGAAGCTTGAGGAAGAAGGTCGCTCAAAATCACCTCTGGAGCTCGCTCCCATCGGAAGGGATGAAGAAAAGTGAGAAATGACGAAGTGAAGCCTGCTGTCCAGTATTTATACTGGACAGTAATTAGTGTGCGCTAACCAGACAGCATTAGCGCGCGCTAACGAGGTCAACGCCCAGAACTTACCGCAAATAATACTGTTAGCGTGCGCTAGACCCATGAGCGTAGCGCGCGCTAACGGGTCACGAAGCCAGTCCAATGGCCCCAGGACTGTAACACCCCAAACTAGGCGAATGTTACAGTGCCGTGGACCCCCGACTGGGACCCACTAGGCGAAAGAAAATTAATGAATTAAGTGATATAATTGTAGTACTGAACCACAGTATATCAATAATTACTCCGATGAGGAGTTTCATTACAACACACCCAAGATAATACCGAATACATGTATATTTTACATGAAGATAAAATATACAACACTGAATGAAATGAATATCCAAATGGAAGTCTGCAGCGGAAATAAAATAAAGAAAACACGAGTGAATGAAAGGACTGAGTCCCCCTACTAGTATCACTGGGACTCCTCGCCGTCAACGTTCTTTTCCCGTGCCTTAGCTTTGCCATGACCTGAAAACAACATCCCCCAACGGGGTCACTTACACAGAACAACAATCCTCAAGAGTTGAATAAACACAAATCATGATATATCTTAATTATGAAATGACGCTGAAGAGAGGCATCATAGTACGCCCGTAATGGAATGTGCACGTGCACAATACGAGTGTCAGGACACACCTGCCCTTGTACCTAATTAGTCTCACAGAGGTACATTACCATGTGCACAGTCCAATGTGTCGGTGAACCCAACACATGACTATCGTATGCCCGACTAAAAATCCCACACATCCCTACCCGACCACGCAATATGAACCCAGAAGGTCACACGATCAAAAGTGACCAATGAATATAATGAAATACAATCCGACAAAATCAAGAATGACTCACCGAGATGAAATGATAGTGAAACGAATGATAGCTCAATGAAATGATTGGAACCGTTGTTCCTCGTGAATGAAGTGATTAATTGACAATTACAAGTATCAATGCGGTTAATACATTATGAATGAACTATGATTATGAATGAACAACAACGAAAGGAATGAATATCCTTTTAACCGAGTAAGAATTAACTTAGTCAACCGGTGAAGAATGTCCTTCCTCGAACAACGTCCAAAAAGGGATGTCGGTCGCTCGAACAACCTTGAATGACAATTACCAATAATGCTCAATATACATATCAAACACGATTATAACCGACTCAAACGTCGATACAACAATATCCAAACTCATTGAGGCATTCTAGCGAACACTTAGCAAACACACAACCTTTGATAATGTCTAAATCTCGAATATATCAAAATCAACTCCAAAATGAGTATTTCAAACCAACAAAACAACTTCAATGATATCAATAATCCCATAGGATTCCACAATTCGAGTTAACGACAACATCTAATCGAAAACCCCAAAAATATCAAAGTCAACCCCAAAGTGTTCTTGAATCAAACCTCAACAATTCATGAAATCCAAAATATACACTGAATAATCGTAGGAAAACATTTATCCAAGGTTAACCCGTATCTAACATATTCCAACAACAATCCAAGCTTACATGAAGAAATCGAAAGGAAAAACCCAAAAATCCAAAATTCTAGATCCAAGAAGTTAATACCTTGATTTGATGTATTGGAGATGATGAAATGATGATTAATCCAACTCAAAAGCTTGAAGACGAAGATAGGTGATAGTAGCTCGAAGAACACTCTCCAAATCGTCCAAAATCGCCCGGAATCGCCCAAAAACGAAGTGAGAAATGAAAATGAAGAAGAAAGGGCTGAACTGTCCTATTTATAGTAATCCCAGTTTAGCGCGCGCTAGCTCCAGTTCTTAGCGTGCGCTAATCGGTGTTTTGGGTAGTCCAGCACCCACTGTCCGAAAATGATAGCGTGCGCTACGTACCTTTTGTAGCATGCGCTACAACTGTACACTTAGCGTGCGCTAACCCCAATATGTTAGCGTGCGCTAACTTAAAAATCTGATGCCCAGTAACTGAAATCCAGACTTTCTGTCTTCTGACCTGCTCGCGATAGCGTGCGCTACATTCAATATTTAGCATGCGCTACTACACCGTTTGTGTACGCTAAAAACCACTCATAGCGTGCGCTATGAATTAATCGGTCATCCGGTACCTCTTGGACTCGCTGTCCGACCTTAGCGCGCGCTACACCAAAATGTATAACGTGCGCTACTACAACACACTAGCGCGCGTTACTTACCATTTGTAGCATGCGCTACTTATAACTCACCTGCAGTCCAGTGCCTTCTGGACTGTCAGCCTGAACAATATTAGCGTGCGCTAATGCTGAGTGGTAGCGTACGCTACCTGTACTCAATTAGCGCACGCTAAAGAGAGTACGTAGTGTGCGCTACTCCTCACACACAACCCACAACAAAGATGACAATGATGATACGCTCGGCCCGACTATCTAACCGGGTTGAATGATGAATAAAACTGATACGTGATACCAATATACTCCGAACGGTGAATACAATGATTGAATATGAGTGACAAACGATCATTAATGAGTGAAAAATATTGAGTGACAATTATTGAACGATAATTAGTGAATGATAATGACTGAATTACAACCGGGTATTACATACATCCCCTATTAAAAGAGTTTCGTCCCCGAAACTAAGGGTCAAACAACTCGGGATGACTCTCCCGCATACTATCCTCGGTTTCCCAAGTAGCCTTTTCGACTCCGTGTCTAGACCATTGAATTTTTACCAAAGGAATCATCTTGTTCCTCAACTGTTTGATTCGTCGCTCTAAGACTCGTATAGGACGCTCCTCGTATGAATGATCATCGGCGATCTCGATTTCATCGAACTGAAGTATGTGACTCGGGTCGGCAACATACTTCCGTAACTGAGATACGTGAAACACATTATGAATTCGGCTCAACGCCGGAGGTAAGGCAGATCGATAAACCAACTCGCCTACTCGATCAAAAATCTCAAACGGTCAAATGAATCTCAGACTCAACTTTCCCCTCTTCCCAAAACGGAAGATACCTCGACTTGGGGATACCTTGACCAACACATGGTCACCCGTCTCGAACTCTAATGGCCGACGACAATTATCTGCATAAGATTTCTGTCGACTCTGAGCGGTCAACAAACGACTCCTGATCAAAGCTACCTTCTCACGGGCGGCTATAAGCATATCGGGCTCGGTGCCGATTGATTCTGATAAGTCATCCCAACACAAAGGAGATCAAAAACGATGACCGTACAAGGCCTCGTAAGGTGCCATATTAATCGAAGCATGCCAACTATTATTGTATGTAAATTCGATCAACGGTAGTTGGTCTTCCCAATCATCTTTCCAATCGAGAACACATGCCCTCAACATGTCTTCCAAAGTCTGAACAGTTCTCTTCGATTGTCCGTCGGACTGAGAATGAAAAGCTGTACTGAGATTAAGCTGAGTTCCCATAGCACGATGAACTGATTTCCAAAAATTAGACACGAATCGTCCGTCACGATCGGAAACGATACTTTTAGGAGTACCGTGCAGTCTCACTATCTCTTTTATGAACAACTGGGCCAGTCTCTCGGGACCCCACATATCTTTAATATCAAGGAAGTGAGCTGATTTAGTTAAGCAGTCCACAATTACCCAGATTGTATTCATGCCACGATGACTCATCGGCAAACTCGTGATGAAGTCCATTGAAATATCCTCCCACTTCCACTCTGTAATAGGGAGAGGTTTCAGCATACCCGCCAGTCGCTGATGCTCTATCTTGACTTGCTGACAGGTCAAACATCTCGAAACAAATTCCGCGACTTCTCGCTTCATATTACTCCACCAGTAATTTTGTTTCAAGTCTTTGTACATCTTGCTAGACCCCGGATGAACGGAATAAGGGGTAGCATGAGCTTCTCTCAAAATCGAGTTTTTCAACTCGTCATTCGCCGGTACGCACAACCGATTCTTAAATCGCAAAAGTCCATTCTCGTGGACCACAAACCCAGGGGCTTTCCCCTGAGTCACATCATCTCGAACGCGTAACAAAAATGGGTCTGAACCCTGATTCTCCCTGATCGCCTCCTCAAGTGGCGATGAAATCTCTAACGTACAAAGTTTCCCTTGTACTCGCTGTAACCAGAACTCGATCTCGGGTCTCAAAAATTCCTGCTGAAGTTCCTTCTGAACTGTTAACCGATCAAGCAACTGCTCCTGAACGGACTTACGACTCAAGGCGTCGGCGACAATGTTTGCCTTGCCCAGGTGGTAAAGTATCTCAATATCATAATCTTTGATTAGTTCCAACCACCGTCTCTGTCGCATATTTAACTCCTTCTAAGTAAATATATATTTTAAACTCTTATGATCGGTGAATATCTGACAGGTAACACCATAAAGATAATGACACCAAATCTTCAATCCGAATACCATGGCTGCTAGCTCCAGGTCTTGAGTCGTATAATTAACCTCGTAAGGTCTCAATTGCCGTGAAGCATAAGTAATAACTTTCCCGTTCTGCATTAGTACACATCCAAGACCCTGTCCGGACGCATCACTATACACCACAAATCCTTCCGTCCCTTGCGGTAAAGAAAGGACAGGTGTTGAAATTAACCGGCTCTTGAGTTCATCAAAACTCTGTTGACACACGTCGGACCACATGTATTTCTTATCTTTCCTTAAAAGGTTCGTCATGGGTTGAGCGATTTTAGAAAATCCTTCAACAAATCGCCGATAATAGCCAGCTAATCTGAGGAAACTTCGGATTTACTTAGCATTCTTCGGAGGTTGCCAATCTCGGATAGCCTCCGTCTTCTGAGGGTCGACACGAACTCCGTCTGATGAAATTACATGTCCGAGAAACGTCACTTCGGACATCCAGAATTCACATTTGGAAAACTTTTCCATAAAGCTGATCTCATCTCAACACGTCGAGCACCTGATGAAGGTGAAACTCATGCTCCTCCTGGTCATGAGAATAAATTAAAATGTCATCAATGAAGACAACCACGAACTGGTCCAAATAGTCGATGAAAACCCGATTCATTAACTCCATGAATACCGCAGGTGCATTAGTTAACCCAAACGGCATTACCACAAACTCATAATGACCATAGCGTGTTCAGAACGCCGTCCTTGCGATATCCGACTCTCGAATTCGCAACTGATGATATCCAGATCTTAAGTCGATCTTGGAAAATACTGTAGCTCCCTGAAGTTGATCCAAAAGATCATCGATACGGGGTAGAGGATACTTATTCTTGATCGTCACCTGATTCAATTCCCAGTAATTAATACACAAGCGGAACGAACCATCCTTCTTCTTGACAAACAACACTGGTGCTCCCCACGGGGACGCACTCGGTCGAATATAACCCTTCTCGGTTAAATCCTCTAATTGATTCTTCAACTCCTGCATTTCGGTCGGGGCCATCCGGTACGGTGCCTTCGATATAGGGGACGTACCGAGCTCCAACTCAATCGTGAATTCCACATCTTTCTATGGAGGCAAACCAGGTAACTCGTCTGGAAATACATCGGCATATTCTCTCACTACAGGAATATCCGTCAATATTACTGATGGTTTCTCGGTCTTGGTCATATAGCACCAATAACCGACACACCCCTGATTGAGTAATCTCACTGCTTTCATCAAGTTAATGACTCTCCCAGAACAGCTGGGATTACCTCCCTGAAATACACATTCAACCCCATCGTCTGAAATGATAGTGACCATACGCTTACGGACACTAATGACGGCATCGTGACGATCCATCCAATCAATACCCAGAATGACGTCGTCTCTCGGTAAGTCTAACACGATTAGGTCTGCTAAGCAATCATGACCATGAAGCTGAATCGGACAATCCTTAATCTCATGATTCCCGATAATTCTTCTACCATCAGGTAGACCAATGACATAAGGCTCACAACTAGTAGCACTACCCAGACGTAGTCTACTCAAACATGACTCGGAAATGAATGAATGCGATGCACCAGTATCAAAAAGGGTACACATAGGTTGAGATAGAATATCGAGTGTACGTGAGATCATCCGGGCCTCTGGATTGTCGGTCTTCTTCATCTCATAAATTCGGGGCTTGCCGGCCCCCGAACCGGACGCTCCCATATCTGATAGCTCTTGGCTCCGCCTTTATTTGCTCCTGTCGTCTTGAGCAGCCTTGGTGAAGTGCTTTGATTACGCCTGCTTGAATGTCTCGGGGCCTGAGATGACGCCGGAGTAGGTTTAGAATCTCTATGGCAAAAACGGACCTTATGCCCAGCAATCCCACAGTTATGGCACGTGACAGTCTGCCTCGGGCACTTGGTATTGAAATGACCCTGTTCTTCACAGCTAAAACAGTTGATGGCTGAAATGGCCGCTCGTGACTGAGATTCCATGGGTCTCGGCGCCATAGGAGGCCGCTTAGAAAAAGTAGAGCCCGCACGAGGTTTCTTGAAAGTGGCCTGACTGCCGTCAGACTGATTACGATTCTTTGACTTCTTTCCAGCAGATGAAGGTTGTTGCTTAGCAATCTCCTTGGCAGTAAGCTCATAAGTAAGAGCCTTCTCAATGAATTCGGCCAGAGTGGTGAAATTGTGATTAATCAACTGCATCCGCATACGAGGCTTCAACCTCTTGCTGAAATACTTGACCTCGTCCGCCTCAGAGTGAATAATGGACGAGGCGAAAAGAAGTAGCTTCTGAAATTTCTCGGTGATGGCAAGAACATCATCATCCGCTGAGAGATCGGGAGTGAGTAATTCTGACAACTTGGCCTCCCTGAGTGGGGCCGGATAATACCTCTCCATCATGAGAATCCTGAGTTGATCCCATGTACAAGATCCGTCGGTGGGCTTCAGCGATAACCACCATGAATGTGCACCCTTACCAAGATAGTAAGCCGCAACTGAAACTTTGTGTCCCTCAGGACAATCCTCCATAGCAAACAGTTTCTCGAAATGCTCAAGCCAGTGAATGATATCCGCCGGCTCAGATGAGCCCTCGAAGGTAGGTGGTCTCTGGCGAGAGATGTCGCCAATGATACTGTTCACACCCCTCTCTTGCCTCTGAGGTGGTGGTGGAGGAGCCTGTTGATTTTGAGTAGTTGAGTTATGCATCGTCTCCATCAGTTGTGCCATCTGAGTCATTTGGGCCATCATGCCCTACATAAAAGCGAGTGGATCAACCTGAACACCTTCTGACTGAGCTGTGTCCCGGGTACGACTCCCTGATAATGAATGATTACGTCCAGGTGAATGAGTGGCAGCGTCACTGCTCGATGAATTAACATTATTCCTTGCATTAGCGCATGTATTCACACGAGCTCTCGGGTTTCGGCCCGCACCACGGCCTCTTCCCCCGCGTCCTCTGCCAGCTCTTTCCATACTGAAGTGGAAAGTCATATGATAATTATAAATCTCGCATGAATATCACATTATGATTATATTATGAAATGATGAAAATGAGCATACGCGCTCAAACACGATGATTACATGAATGATCAACTGAAATGACGTGATTATCTGATGAAATTCTTGAAATGATTATCTTGAACAAGTTAACAAGATTAATGATATGATCCTCAAGATCAACAACTGAACAATGAAATGAACTGAGTGATTAATGAATTAACATGATCGACTTGATCACAAATGAAAATGTTGAATGATGAATGAGTGATTCTTATTGCCAGAAATTATACCATGGTGTCAGAAATCTTACTATTCTTTGGTCTGAGGGGCTCAGCTCTTGCACAGGTCACACGTGACGCGAAAGTCCAATGATACTAGTCTGATGAACGATAATTTCAAATGAGACATGACTTGGAAGGTAATATTAAAAACCACACTCCGATACCAACTCTCTAACACCCCAAACTAGGCAAATGTTACAGTGCCGTGGATCCCAGACTGGGACCCACTAGGCGAATGAAAATTAATGAATTAAGTGATATAATTGTAGTACCAAACCACAGTATATCAATAATTACTCCGATGAGAAGTTTCGTTACAACACACCCAAGATAATACCGAATACATGTATATTTTATATGAAGATAAAATATACAACACTAAATGAAATGAATATCCAAATGGAAGTCTGCAGCGGAAATAAAATAAAGAAAACACGAGTGAATGAAAGGACTGGGGCCCCCTACTAGTATCACTAGGACTCCTCGCCGTCAACGTTTTCTTCCCGTGCCTTAGCCTTGCCATGACCTGAAAACAACATCCCCCAACGGGGTCAGTTACACAGAACAACAATCCTCAAGAGTTGAATAAACACAAATCATGATATATCTTAATTATGAAATGATGCTGAAGAGAGGCATCATAGTACATCCGTAATGGAATGCGCACGTGCACAAGACGAGTGTTCGGACACACCCGCCCTTGTACCTAATTAGTCTCATGGAGGTACATTACCGTGTGCACAGTCCAATGTGTCGGTGAACCCAACACATGACTATCGTGTGCCCGACTAAAAATCCCACACATCCCTACCCGGCCACGCAATATGAACCCAGAAGGTCACACGATCAAAAGTGACCAATGAATATAATGAAATACGATCCGACAAAATCAAGAATGACTCACCGAGATGAAATGATAGTGAAACGAATGATAGCTCAATGAAATGATTGGAACCGTCGCTCCTCGTGAATGAAGTGATTAATTGACAATTACAAGTCTCAATGCGGTTAATACATTATGAATGAACTATGATTATGAATGAACAACAACGAAAGGAATGAATATCCTTTTAACCGAGTAAGAATTAACTTACTCGACCGGTGAAGAATGTCCTTCCTCGAACAACATCCAAAAAGGGATGTCGGTCGCTCGAACAACCTTGAATGACAATTACCAACAATGCTCAATATACGTATCAAACACGATTATAACCGACTCAAACGTCGATACAACAATATCCAAACTCATTGAGGCATTCTAGTGAACACTTAGCAAACACACAACCTTTGATAATGTCTAAATCTCGAATATATCAAAACCAACTCCAAAATGAGTATTTCAAACCAACAAAACAACTTCAATGATATCAATAATCCCATAGGATTCCACAATTCGAGTTAACGACAACATCTAATCGAAAACCCCCAAAAATATCAAAGTCAACCCCAAAGTGTTCTTGAATCAAACCTCAACAATTCATGAAATCCAAAATATACACTAAATAATCCGTAGGAAAACATTTATCCAATGTAGATAACCCATATCTAACATATTCCAACAACAATCCAAGTTTACACGAAGAAATCGGAAGGAAAAACCCAAAAATCCGAAATTCTAGATCCAAGAAGTTAATACCTTGATTTGATGTATTTGAGATGATGAAATGATGATTAATCCAACTCAAAAGCTTGAAGATGAAGATAGGTGATAGTAGCTCGAAGAACACTCTCCAAATCGTCCAAAATCGCCCGGAATCGCCTAAAAACGAAGTGAGAAATGAAAATGACGAAGAAAGGGATGAACCGTCCTATTTATAGTAATCCCAGTTTAGCGTGCGCTAGCTCCAGTGCTTAGCGTGCGCTAATGGGTGATTTGGGTAGTCCAGTACCCACTGTCCGAAAATGATAGCGTGCGCTACGTACCTTTTGTAGCGTGCGCTACGGCTGTACACTTAGCGTGCGCTAACCCCAATATGTTAGCGTGCGCTAACTTAAAAATCTGATGCCCAGTAACTGAAATCCAGACTTTCTGTCTTCTGACCTGCTCGTGATAGCGTGCGCTACATTTAATATTTAGCGTGCGCTATTACACCATTTGCGTACGCTAGAATCTACTCATAGCGTGCGCTATGAATTAATCCAATTCAGTCCAGTACCCTAATGGACTCTGCCTGTCCGACCTTAGCGCGCGCTACACCAAAATGTATAACGTGCGCTACTATAACACACTAGCGCGCGCTACTTACCATTCGTAGCGTGCGCTACTTATAAGTCACCTGCAGTCCAGTGCCTTCTGGACTGTCAGCCTGAACTATATTAGCGTGCGCTAATGCTGAGTGGTAGCGTGCGCTACCTGTACTCAATTAGCGCGCGCTAAAGTGAGTACGTAGCGTGCGCTACTCCTCACACACTATTAGGCGTATTTTTATGCTCTTATTTATCATTATATTATATCCATTTTAAGTCTAAATCTGCATAAATGAGCTTTTGATGCACTATCTTTATATGTTTTGTAGAAAATTGGAGTCCGGAACTCGAACGGTGAAAAATGGGCCAAAACGACAATTTTTGGCCTGGGGCCGCGGCACACCAAGGTCAGGCTGCGGCACACGAAGGTGACTAGCAGGGCGCGGTACACACTGTACCGGGGACCGCGGCACGCACTTACGGAGCCGCGGCCCATGAAGAAAATATTGCGCCCAAGTCTGCGCGCTGAGCATTAGGGGCCGCGGCACGCTCTTATTGAGCCGCGGCCCGCGGGGCGGTTATGTTAATTTTGCCGCGTTTCTGAGCCGTTTCTGAAGCCCGTTTTCGACCTAATCCATGGACGTGTTTTGGAGACGACTAATGGTTATAAATAGGGATTAAAGGTCTGAAAAAAACCGAGGGATCGAATAATCAAGGAATCAAAGAGAAGGAGAAAAACACCAAGGAGCAGAGAGCGGAAGCTAGAGAACGGAGGAATCCAAGTTCTTCGACTGCGTTTGATTTTTATGCTTTCTTTAATTCTTTGTGTATTTTTATTTTCTAGCATGTCAGGCTAGAACCCTATTCTAGGATTTTCATGAAACCGACGTTTTGATGAATTAACTTTTTATTTTGCATTATCAATATAATTCCCTTTTCTATTGGGTTTTCCCCAATTGTTCTTAATGCTTTCAATTGTGTAGCCTATAATTGAATTGTTTTGATTACGCAACTCGAATTGGGAGAGGAGAGTTGGTAGGAAAAATTGGTGAGAACCGTTTTATCTTGTGAGATAGGAATATACTCATAGGAATTACGTGGCCTTTATCAAGATTTCGTACTTTTTGTCTATTGTCGAATTAATTCACCTAGGAATAGAGTGTGTTATTCGCCTTAGAAAATTCTATTGACCTCGGGAGAGGCGGTAGAGTATTTTAGCAACCTTCGCCTTCAATAAATTGGGAAATCATTAAATTCATATAATCGAGAGTAATTCGGATAAACCGAGGTGGATTCACAATCCTAGATTAATTCCTTATTTGATTTTCTTTCTTCGAACAATCAATTTTACTATTTATTCTTTTTAATTATTACTTGCACTTCCAATTTTGATCATTCAGATAAAATTAGAATACTCTTTGGTAGATAGTATGTCAGTCCTCGTGGGAACGATATCTTACTTATCACTTTATTACTTATTTACGACAACGTGCACTTGCGTTCACCAAATTTCGCAACAAGTTTTTGGCGCCGTTGCCGGGGACTGATTATTTTACTAATATCGATTTTAGTATTTCTAGTCTTAATTTGAACATTATTTTATTTTTGTGTAATTTTTTTATTATTTGTTTTCCTTTCAGGAATTTCTGGTTAGTGCATGAGAAAATTTGGTAACGAAGGCCTACTACCTTTGGATACTGAACTCGAGCGCACTCTTTGGAAAAGAAAGAAGGAAAAACGTGAGCTACTGACAAAAGACACCATGGCCGATAATACAGAAAATCACGGAGGAGACAACCATATTCAGCAAGTTCAACCGGCATTGGCACTCCGTGATTATGCAATGCCACAAATCAATGCAAACTTTTCGGGGATTAGGCGTCCAACCATCCAAGCGAACAACTTCGAAATTAAGCCAGCTATTATTCAGATGGTACAAGCAAGCCAATTTTGTGGACTGGCGAACGATGAACCCAACGCACACATCGCTTCATTTCTCGAGATATGTGACACCTTCAAGAATAACGGTGTTACAGATGATGCTATTCGTCTGCGGCTTTTCCCTTTCTTTCTAAGGGACAAAGCCAAGTTTTGGTTAAATTCATTACCGCCGGGCTCTATCACGACTTGGGCGGAATTAGCTCAAGCCTTTCTAACTAAGTTCTTTCCACCATCGAAGACAGCGAGACTAAGGAACGAGATAACTACTTTCGGGCAATTTGATATGGAGTCGCTTCATGAAGCTTGGGAGCGATACAAGGATTTGCTAAGGAGATGCCCACACCATGGCTTACCGGATTGGCTACAAATCCAAACCTTTTATAACGGATTGAGTGCTTCTACACGCACTCTTGTTGATGCAGCCGCTGGAGGAGCGTTAATGGGAAAGACTATGGCGGAAGCTCATTCTCTATTGGAGGCGATGGATGCAAATGCTTATCAGTGGCCTTCCGAACGAGTGAACCCAAAGCAAGTTATGGGAGTTTCCGACAACGATCCGATCTCTACACTATCAGACCAAGTCGGAGCGCTAACTCAGCAATTGCAAGCTTTTTCACATGCTCCTACCACCGTTACCACAGAATCATGTAATTGGTGTAATGGGTCTCATCCTAGCGCAGAGTGCCAAGTCGGAAATCCTTTCGAGCAACCTCCAATGGAACAAGCTCGGTTTGTGGGGAACGGGAATCGGCAGAACAATCCGTATTCCAACACATACAATCAAGGGTGGCGAAATCACCCAAATTTTTCGTGGAAGAACGGACAAGCTTTAAAACCTCCGCAAGATCAATTCGCGCAGCCCCCACAGCAGCCCCCTCAACCACCAAAGGTATCCTTGGAAGATGCTCTTGCTCAAATGGCGGCTAATACGAGCCAATTCATGACCCGCACTGAGACTACCTTACAAAATCATTCCGCCTCCATACGAAACTTGGAAGTACAAAAGGGGCAGATTGCAAATCTATTATCCTCTCGACCTCAAGGTGTACTACCCAGCGCCACCGAAATTGTAATATCCGGAATTTCTACTACTGATGTTTAATATTATTTTATCCGAGTTATGTTGTACAGCATGGAATCTGTACAGTATGGATAAAATAATGAAGGACTGAGATGTCAGTATTGGTATAATTGTTGTATTTGGTCGACAATTGTATTTAAGAATATTATTGGATTCAGTGTTTGTGTTCAGTGTGTCTTATGTTCGTTTTTGATATGTCGAGACGTTGGACAAGAATAGCTGAAATTGGCTAAGTGTAACACTATTAGCGCACGCTAATAATCATGAGTAGCGCACGCTATCGTGCAGGTTTAGCGCACGCTACAGATATAAGATAACGCACGCTAATGCGATCGATCGGAAGGAATCTACGCGTGGACCAGGCCACTTTCGGCGCACGTTCTGATAAGTCAACGGATGTTGTAATGTAGTGTTAGCGCACGCTAATGCATGTTGATTAGCGCACGCTAACTGTATATCGGTCAACATGGAATCTTGGCTTTATTGGTTGCTTTCGGCATGTGGGGTCACGAGCATCTTCGTGGTAGGTGTAGACTGTAGCAAGTCAACTGGTATTAGCGCACGCTAAAGGTAAATGACTTGCGTACGCTAAGCAGGATGTTTTACGTACGTTAATGCATGGGCATTACGTCGTAAGCTAGTTCTGAAGCAAGGCGGTAGCCTGCAGGCTTCGATAGCGCACGCTAACAAAGTCGTAGCGCACGCTAAGTCATTGCGCACGCTAAACATAAGGTTTAGCGCACGCTAGTAATATACTTTATAAAAAGGGACAGACGGGTTTTGAGATGCATTTAGTCCATTCTTTCTCCTTGATCGATAGAGAGAGCTTTGGGAGGTTACGGAGGTTCCCAAACACCGTGAGATGATAATCTTTAACAACATTAGATTGAGAGCTTGGATTCAAGCCTTGTTCTTCAAGTTGTTCATGATTCTTTGGATGGAGTTCTAGTGTTCTTCTTTTTGGTTCATCTAAACCGTAATCTTCGTATTCCTTCGTTAGTGGTTCGTTTTCTTGGATGATTTCATGCAAGGAGCATGTTGGATAATCATATGATGATGTTCAATGGAATTTTGATAAGAGTTTGGACGTTAGTTAAGATTCTTCATACCATAAGGATGTTGATTCATTTAACCCGATCTAAGAAGGATTTACGAATCATGGTAATTATATTGGTTGATATAGATGAGATGAATCATGATACTAGGTTGAATTCAGTTAGCATGATACGATCCTTGTTATCGAGTCGGTTTGATTGTTGATGTTGTTATTGATATATGGACATTGACATGATCATGGTGATAATTATGTGGTCGTTTATCTTCAAGAGATATGGAGATTTATGTCTTCCTTCATTCGGTTTCGTAGTCGCAAGATGTGAGTCGAAGTTTGGAATGCATGCCATCATGCGGCATTAGCGCACGCTAAGCTTACCGCTAGCGCACGCTAACGGGACAACTTAGCGCACGCTACGTTATGCGTTTAACGTGCGCTAAGTAGGCGACAGTGCGATATTTTTGTGTTTTGATTATGAATTCGTGATGGTTTGACTTGGTTGGTTACATTGTGTTTATTCGAGGTTGTGTTGAACCGTTGAGTTCGATTGGTTAGTTTTATCGGTTTTTGATTGTTATCGGATATGTGTTATTTGATTTCTTCGATAGGTTGAGACTATTGATCGGTGATTATAACCGGATATTGCGGTCGTGTTCGAGTATATCCATTGTATTGCTTTTGATCGGGACTGAGGAGCTCGTAGACAAAGGCATTATGACTGGTAGCGGCTTCATCATCATCGTATCGGTATCGAGGCAAGTTATTACTTGCTCAGTTATAATATTTAATGAATGGTTTCAGTTTCATTTCGTTTATAATGCATATGGCGATGATTATTATTGTGAACTTTGGGTATTCGGATCGCATATCGTTCTTTCGATTCTGGGAGGTAAATCATAATGTATATGCTTTATCTCAGTTATTGGTATGTTCGAATATCTAGGTTACATTATGGTAAAGACGAGGATATGAGTATCTATAGTTCATCGTACGTTTGGATCGCCGAGCATTGAGGATAATCGTCGGTGATGATTGGACATCGAGGTTGCTCCCGAAGGACTCGGGGTAAGTATTCCATATTGGTTATGGTTTAGTGTTATTTATTTTGGTCTCGTACATTTCCTTTCATGTTGTTGAACATGGAGTCGTCCTAGTAAATTGTCATGTTATCGTGCATGTTATGTTGTTCATGTTGATGAACATGTTGATTTGCATATGTGTATGCATATTGTGTTGTTTATGTTGTGTAAATAATCCGATGGGATTATGAGGATCCATGCTGAGGGCGCTGGATCGAATGTCCACCATGCGTTGGTTCGACGGGATCATCATGGGGATCTATCTTGAGGCGCCGGATCGTTGACGGAGTTTTCCACCATGCGTTGGTTCGACGGGATCATCATGGGGATCTATGCTGAGGGCGCTGGATCGTTGGATTACCAATATTGTGTTGATGGAATCGTGTGAATTCGCATCATTGATTTTATCATGTGTTGTTGTGCATATGTATATTGTTGGTTATCCACCTCGTGTTGATCTGTAGGATCATCGTGGGATCTATGCTGAGGGCGCTGGATCGTCGGATTTCCATTGAGTATACATGATTGTTATTGTTATGATCATATTGACGCGGTCATATGAGTATGCATTTGTAGGTCTTATGTTAGGACCTTATCCGTATTGCATTGTTCTGATCCCGGATTAGACTGATATGATTATCGTGGCACATCATATCTCGAGGTATGTTCCATATCTGCTTTGGTCTTGTCTTTGGTGGACAATCGGTTATCGTCTTGGGATTTGATGATATTATTCGATGGATCGTATTGGTCAGAAATGGTAGATTTCCGTATCGTGAGTTGGTTATGATAGTTTGAGGATCTTGAGTATTGTTTTAGGTACAATACAGATATTATGTTCGAGTTTATTGGTTAATTGAGTACAGAATGTAAAATGTGATAATGGTTATTCTGATGAGAATTACTTGAGTAAGTAAAGTTATGGCGGTGAGATTACATGGGTCATATTCTTATTCTGTATTCTCATTGGTATGTATTATTGATGTGATGTGATTGATATCATTGTTGGATATTATGGCTGACCCCGTCGTGGGATTTCTTTTTAGGTTCTCGGAGTATCGAGCTTGTAGCGGTCGTGAAGAGATGAGCTTCCCGGAGGATACTGGCTAGGACATGTTGTGTGCATTGAGTTTCTTGATTGGTTCTTGTATTCCGCTGCTAGAGTATCTTCATGGTTGGTCTTTTTCCGCTGCGTGAGTATTTTGAAATGCTCTTTTGGTATCTAGTAACTGAGGTTACCTTGGAAATTGTTTTCTAAACTTTTGAGTGTCGGCTGTTTGGCCTTGCGATTTCAAATGAGTTTTTACGACGGTTTTTGATAAATGGATTTTATAAGTCTTTGTGAATTTTTAAAGATAGTACCGTCGTTGGCCTCTTGGGCATTTGTAAATGTTTGCGAAAATTTCTTTTAGCCTTGTGGGTTCCATCTCGGGGCCCATGGCGCTGTAATATTTCCGGTTAAATCTGGGGGTGTTACAGAATATGGTATCGGAGCTTAGGTTGAGAAAACCTAGGCATTTGGGTCGAGTTGGGTCATGTTTTTGTCGCGTCATTCGAGTTGTCGATTGACGAATATTAGAGCCGTGAGTTTTTATTGTTCGCTCAGGCTTGTGCGTGATGTGATTTGCCAGTATCGTACTGGGCTTGTTATAACTTTTCCAAATGGCATTAACGAGATTCTTTGGAATGAGATGTATTGTGTTCTTGAGTCGAACTGATTTGGCAAACGTGTGTTTTGAAAATATCCATGTCGAGTATTTTCTAGAGTCGAGATATGTGCCAGTATCACGGGGAATCGTCGGCTTCACGATCTGTAAGTATTTGGATTTTTGAATTTCATTGAGATTTATTGTCGTTCTAAGTTGATATGTTTTGAGATTCAGCAGATATCATGCGTTACAGTATGAGATGTCAGAGTGGGACAGGATTGATGATCTTGAGAAACTATGATTTTGGAAATCAGTATGTTGGTTAGATTTTGGAACGGAATTGTGCATTTGGGGAGAAATATTGTGCATGGTTGAGAAGAACATGTAGCATGTAAATTCATTTTGTGATATATGAAACTGCTTTTGAGCATTTGAAAACGATACTTTTCAAAATGAATGTTTTACGGATATTTTACGGAAAATGATTTTTGGGCCGAGACCCAATAGATTTTGAAATAGTTTTGTAACTCAGGACTTGGAGTCCGAAAAGAGTTTTCTACTTTTTAAAATTCTTCTAATGTGGAACGAGATACGGGCTGAGACCCTAATGTTTCAAAAGGTTTTTTTTTCTTGTTTTCTAAAACTCCCGAGATCTGTAAAACACTTTACCAATCGTTTACTTATGTTATTTCCGCCTTTCGAGGCTTTGGTTTACTTGTTCAAATGAAACTTCTCGGGAAGTCTTTCGCTGTATTGATTCGTTTCAATATTTTGTCATATCATATTTAAGGTGATCCAGGATGGGTTAATGGCTGACGTTGCGAGTCATATGTGGAAAGGAGTTTTTAGTCGGAGTTTATATTTGAGATTTTGGAACTCTATCGTGTGGTTTTCCGATGGAATATCAGTGGATATTGGTGACGAGCCGAAGTGGTATACAGGAGTATGGATATGCACAAGCATTTGCATAAATTCCATTTTATTTAATCGTGCATATTCGAAAAGAATTTTGATCGAGAACTTGGCACCAGTGAGCCGATTTAATTTTTTAAAATTGATTTCGTGGTCTTACGAAAATTTATGTTTTGAGTTTTCAAACTCTTGAAAGAATTTTCGAAAAATTTCTCTTCTTGACGAGACTATATGATTTCAAACTGGTTTTGAAAGTATGATTGATATACATACGCATTTGGTGCATAATACATAACATAGTGAAGTTGCGAGTGTGACTCATGAACTGGTTATGACATTCCTATGGTACGATGAATAGAGATCCGAACTTTGGTATGGTAGTAGCTCGACTTTACCATAGTGATCTTTGAATGATTTCTTTGTAAGTGCAGATTTGGGGTTGTTGACCTCATCTTTGGTTGTTTTGAGTATCGATTGGTTGTTCCCACTCCATGTATAATTTTTATATGTTCGACGGGTTGTGATTGGTTGTTAAATGCGCCGAGGATATGCTCACCGTCGGGTATGTTTATTGAGATACACCGTATGTGATTGGTGTGTCATTTTGAGAATGTTATTCTTTCGTATATTTGTTTATGTGGTTACGTGTTGATCGTGTTGGAGTTTATCACGTTGATGATATTCTCGATTGTGTTTTGACCTCGGTAGGTCATATTGGAATTTATCATGTCGATGATAAATTCGGTTGATTGTTGATCATTGTTGGTGATCATCCGAGCGTTCGGATTTTGTGTCAATGTTTGGGATTCGTATCGTTGTTTTGGGCGATTGTTTCGCGAGATGTATTGTGTATTATTCGTATTATCGAGGTGGGACTTGATTATGGAATCGGTGACGAGAATTTGATTCGGGCGGTGCTTCATCCGAAGGTGATATATTTTGTTGAGACTCAAGGAATTGTGATTGTAAAGTGTATTGAGACTTTACAGTGAGGTCACTAGCTAGTATCTCAGGAGATCCTCGACTTTGCGCATTGGTAAGTATGCTGTTGTGGTTATTCTATAGTGATGATGATTGATCATTGTCGTGATGGTTTTGGGATATTTTGGGTTGAACAGTATGTTTGTTTGTTTTATGACGGATTGCAAGTTTCGAGGACGAAACTTATTTTAAGTGGTGTAGAATGTAATATCCGGAATTTCTACTACTGATGTTTAATATTATTTTATCTGAGTTATGTTGTACAGCATGGAATCTGTACAGTATGGATAAAATAATGAAGGACTGAGATGTCAGTATTGGTATAATTGTTGTATTTGGTCGACAATTGTATTTTTGAATATTATTGGATTCAGTGTTTGTGTTCAGTGTGTCTTATGTTCGTTTTTGATATGTCGAGACGTTGGACAAGAATAGCTGAAATTGGCTAAGTGTAACACTATTAGCGCACGCTAATAATCATGAGTAGCGCACGCTATCGTGCAGGTTTAGCGCACGCTACGGATATAAGATAACGCACGCTAATGCAGTCCGATCGGAAGGAATCTACGCGTGGACCAGGCCACTTTCGGCGCACGTTCTGATAAGTCAACGGATGTTGTAATGTAGTGTTAGCGCACGCTAATGCATGTTGATTAGCGCACGCTAACTGTATATCGGTCAACAGGGAATCTTGGCTTTATTGGTTGCTTTCGGGATGTGGGGTCACGAGCATCTTCGTGGTAGGTGTAGACTGTAGCAAGTCAACTGGTATTAGCGCACGCTAAAGGTAAATGACTTGCGTACGCTAAGCATGATGTTTTACGTACGTTAATGCATGGGCATTACGTACGTAAGCTAGTTTACGAAGCAAGGCAGTAGCCTCTGGGCTTCGATAGCGCACGCTAACAAAGTCAGGTAGCGCACGCTAAGGCTGTTGCGCACGCTAAACATAAGGTTTAGCGCACGCTAGTAATATACTTTATAAAAAGGGGACAGACGGGTTTTGAGATGCATTTAGTCCATTCTTTCTCCTTCAGTCGATAGAGAGCTTTGGGAGGTTCTGGAGGTTCCCAAACACCGTGAGATGATAATCTTTAACAACATTAGATTGAGAGCTTGGATTCAAGCCTTGTTCTTCAAGTTGTTCATGATTCTTTGGATGGAGTTCTAGTGTTCTTCTTTTTGGTTCATCTAAACCAGGTAATCTTCGTATTCCTTCGTTAGTGGTTCGTTTTTCTTGGATGATTTCATGCAAGGAGCATGTTGGATAATCATATGATGATGTTCAATGGAATTTTGATAAGAGTTTCGGACGTTAGTTAAGATTCTTCATACCATAAGGATGTTGATTCATTTAACCCGATCTAAGAAGGATTTCTGAATCATGGTAATTATATTGGTTGATATAGATGAGATGAATCATGATACTAGGTTGAATTCCAGATTTAGCATGATACGATCCTTGTTATCGAGTCGGTTTGATTGTTGATGTTGTTATTGATATATGGACATTGACATGATCATGGTGATAATTATGTGGTCGTTTATCTTCAAGAGATATGGAGATTTATGTCTTCCTTCATTCGGTTTCGTAGTCGCAAGATGTGAGTCGATGTTTGGAATGCATGCCACTGTACAGCATTAGCGCACGCTAAGCTTACTGGCTAGCGCACGCTAACGGGACAACTTAGCGGACGCTACGTTATGCGTTTAACGTGCGCTAAGTAGGCAGACAGTGCAGTATTTTTGTGTTTTGATTATGAATTCGTGATGGTTTGACTTGGTTGGTTCTGACTGTGTTTATTCGAGGTTGTGTTGAACCGTTGAGTTCGATTGGTTAGTTTTATCGGTTGTTGATTGTTATCGGATATGTGTTATTTGATTTCTTCGATAGGTTGAGACTATTGATCGGTGATTATAACCGGATATTGCGGTCGTGTTCGAGTATATCCATTGTATTGCTTTTGATCGGGACTGAGGAGCTCGTAGACAAAGGCATTATGACTGGTAGCGGCTTCATCATCATCGTATCGGTATCGAGGCAAGTTATTACTTGCTCAGTTATAATATTTAATGAATGGTTTCAGTTTCATTTCGTTTATAATGCATATGGCGATGATTATTATTGTGAACTTTGGGTATTCGGATCGCATATCGTTCTTTCGATTCTGGGAGGTAAATCATAATGTATATGCTTTATCTCAGTTATTGGTATGTTCGAATATCTAGGTTACATTATGGTAAAGACGAGGATATGAGTATCTATAGTTCATCGTACGTTTGGATCGCCGAGCATTGAGGATAATCGTCGGTGATGATTGGACATCGAGGTTGCTCCCGAAGGACTCGGGGCAAGTATTCCATATTGGTTATGGTTTAGTGTTATTTATTTTGGTCTCGTACATTTTCTTTCATGTTGTTGAACATGGAGTCGTCCTAGTAAATTGTCATGTTATCGTGCATGTTATGTTGTTCATGTTGATGAACATGTTGATTTGCATATGTGAATGCATATTGTGTTGTTTATGTTGTGTAAATAATCCGAAGGGATTATGAGGATCCATGCTGAGGGCGCTGGATCGAATGTCCACCATGCGTTGGTTCGACGGGATCATCATGGGGATCTATGCTGAGGGCGTTGGATCGTTGGACAGGTTTTCCACCATGCGTTGGTTCGACGGGATCATCATGGGGATCTATGCTGAGGGCGCTGGGTCGTTGGATTACCAGTATTGTGTTGATGGAATCGTGTGAATTCGCATCATTGATTTTATCATGTGTTGTTGTGCATATGTATATTGTTGGTTATCCACCTCGTGTTGATCTGTAGGATCATCGTGGGATCTATCTTGAGAAGCTGGATCGTCGGATTTCCATTGAGTATACATGATTGTTATTGTTATGATCATATTGGCGCGGTCATATGAGTATGCATTTGTAGGTCTTATGTTAGGACCTTATCCGTATTGCATTGTTCTGATCCTGGATTAGACTGATATGATTATCGTGGCACATCATATCTCGAGGTATGTTCCATATCTGCTTTGGTCTTGTCTTTGGTGGACAATCGGTTATCGTCTTGGGATTTGATGATATTATTCGATGGATCGTATTGGTCAGAAATGGTAGATTTCCGTATCGTGAGTTGGTTATGATAGTTTGAGGATCTTGAGTATTGTTTGAGGTACAATACAGATATTATGTTCGAGTTTATTGGTTAATCGAGTACAGAATGTAAAATGTGATAATGGTTATTCTGATGAGAATTACTTGAGTAAGTAAAGTTATGGCGGTGAGATTGCATGGGTCGTATTCTTATTCTGTATTCTCATTGGTATGTATTATTGATGTGATGTGATTGATATCATTGTTGGATATTATGGCTGACCCCGTCGTGGGATTTCTTTTTAGGTTCTCGGAGTATCGAGCTTGTAGCGGTCGTGAAGAGATGAGCTTCCCGGAGGATACTGGCTAGGACATGTTGTGTGCATTGAGTTTCTTGATTGGTTCTTGTATTCCGCTGCTAGAGTATCTTCATGGTTGGTCTTTTTCCACTGCGTGAGTATTTTGAAATGCTCTTTTGGTATCTAGTAACTGAGGTTACCTTGGAAATAATTTTCTAAACTTTTGAGTGTCGGCTGTTTGGCCTTGCGATTTCAAATGAGTTTTTACGAAGGTTTTTGATAAATGGATTTTATAAGTCTTTGTGAATTTTTAAAGATAGTACCGTCGTTGGCCTCATAGGCATTTGTAAATGTTTGCGAAAATTTCTTTTAGCCTTGTGGGTTCCATCTCGGGGCCCACGGCACTGTAATATTTCCGGTTAAATCTGGGGGTGTTACAGAAATGAACCCCAAGGAAAACGTGCAAGCAATCGAGCTACGAATCGGAAAGGAGCTGAAAGTGCAGCCTACCAATAACAAGGATAAGAGCGACCACAGTGAGAAAGAAAAGGACGAGGCGCCCAAGCCAAAGGCAGTGTCGACTACTCATCCCACTCCTCAAATTCCATTCCCACAACGTATGCAAAAGCAAAAATTGGACAAGCAATTCTCCAAGTTTCTTGACGTCTTCAAGAAACTACATATCAACATTCCATTTGTCGACGCATTGGAACAAATGCCGAGTTATGTGAAGTTCATGAAAGAAATCTTATCAAACAAAAGAAAGCTCGAGGAGTATGAGACAGTAGCATTAACGGAGCAGTTTAGTGCTATTCTACAGAAGAATCTCCCACCTAAATTGAGGGATCCGGGAAGCTTTACTATTCCATGCACCATTGGGAATTCGTCCTTTGAAAGAGCCTTATGTGATCTCGGAGCCAGCATAAACCTTATGCCCCTTTCTATTTTTAAGAAGCTGGATATTGGGGAAGCCAAGCCGACGACGGTCTCGTTGCAATTAGCCGATAGATCTATCAAATATCCGAGAGGAGTAATAGAGGACGTCTTAGTCAAGGTCAATAAATTCATCTTTCCGGCCGATTTCATTGTGCTCGACATGGAGGAGGACCACGACATCCCAATTATCTTGGGAAGACCATTTTTGGCAACCGGCCGAACTTTGATCGATGTGGAAAAAGGGAAGCTTACTCTACGAGTTCAAGAGGAGCAAGTAACGTTTAATATCTTTCGATCTTTAAAATATCCTAGTGATGCTGAAAATTGTTTCCAAGTTGATGTCATTAACTTGTGTGTAAGTAGAGCCTTTCGAGAGAATTATCCATCCGATCCACTGGAGTCCGTTTTAATTGGGTCTGCTTCCGAATTGAATTCAGAGCATGTAGCCTATGTACGACACATGGATGCTTCCCCACCATTTTTCACTCGTCGACCATGTGAGGAGCTCGAAAGTTCACCAACTCGACCCGTCCCATCAATCGAGAAACCCCATTAAGGGAATCAGCCCGTCCATTTGCATGCACAAAATTTTGATGGAGGAAGACTACAAACCATCTGTGGATCATCAGCGCCGTTTAAATCCAAATATGAAAGAGGTGGTAAAAGTCGAGGTTTTAAAACTCCTCAATGCAGGTATGATCTTTCCTATTTCTGATAGCAAGTGGGTAAGTCCGGTCCAAGTTGTGTCAAAGAAGGGTGGGATAACGGTTATTCAAAATGATAATAATTAATTAATTCCCACCAGGATTGTCACGGGGTGGAGTATGTGCATAGATTATAGGAAATTAAATAAAGCCACTAGAAAAGACCATTTCCCTTTACCTTTTATTGATCAAATGTTAGATAGATTAGCCGGACACGAATTCTATTGCTTTCTTGATGGTTATTCTGGGTATAATCAGATTTATATACCCCAGAAGACCAAGAAAAGAAGACGTTTACATGTCCATTTTCGCTTATAGGTGCATGCCTTTTGGTTTATGTAATGCGCCGGCCACTTTTCAATGGTGTATGATGGCTATTTTTTCTGACATGGTAGAGCATTGCATTGAAATTTTTATGGATGATTTTTGTTTTCGGTGATTCGTTTGATATGTGTTTGCAGAATTTGCAGAAAGTCCTAAAAAGATGCGAAGAAACAAATTTGGTCTTGAATTGGGAGAAGTGCCATTTTATGGTTCAGGAGGGAATTGTACTTGGCCACCGAATATCCTCACTGGGTCGACCGGGCAAAAATTGAAACAATCGAGAAGATGCCTCCGCCTACTTCGGTAAAAGGGATAAGGAGCTTTTTGGGACACGCCGGTTTTTACCGCCGGTTTATTAAGGATTTTTCAAAGATCACGACGCCGTTGTGCAATTTGCTCATGAAGGATGTTCCGTTTAATTTTGACGAGTCGTGTACAGAAAGTTTCGATCTATTGAAGAAAGCTCTAAGCACCGCCCCGATAATAGTCACTCCAGACTGGGACCTTCCGTTCGAGTTAATGTGTGATGCTAGTGATTTTGCCATTGGGGCTGTTTTGGGACAGAGGCGAGGAAAGTGTTCCACGTCTTGTATTATGCAAGACGAACTCTTGACGATGCCCAAAGAAATTATGCCACAACGGAAAAGGAATTGTTAGCTGTAATCTTTGCTTTTGATAAATTTTGGGCGTATTTGTTGGGGACGAAAGTAGTGGTGTGGACCGACCATTCGGCAATCAAATACCTTTTGAAGAAGAAGGATGCTAAACCAAGGTTGATTAGGTGGGTGCTTCTCCTTCAAGAATTCAACTTGGAAATTCGCGACAAAAAGGGGACAGAGAATGTTATTGCCGACCACCTTTCACGGTTAGAGAGTCCCCTTGAGAAGGGAGAAAGTCATCCAGAAATCATGGAAACCTTTCCCGATGAACAGCTCTACAAGTTGGGTTCTCAACACGTGCCTTGCTATGCTGATGTAGTGAACTATTTGGCGAGCAAAATAATTCCGAAAGACCTCTCGCGCCATCAAAAGAAGAAACTGATTTCAGACGCTAAGTATTATTTGTGGGACGATTCTTTTCTGTTTAAAAGATGCCCTGATCAAATCATTCGCAGATGTGTTCCGGATGAGGAAATATGCAGTGTGCTGAATCAGTGTCATGCATCACCCTACGGTGGGCATTTTAGCAGAAATAGAACAGCGGCAAAGGTCTTACAATCGGGGTTCTATTGGCCGTCATTATTCAAAGATGCTCACTCCTTTGTGTCCATGTGTGATCGGTGTCAACGGACGGGAAACATCTCAAAACGACATGAAATGCCGTTGAACACCATACTTGAGGTTGAATTGTTCGACGTATGGGGGATCGACTTCATGGGCCCATTTCCTCCATCAAATAAGAATCTCTATATTCTGGTAGCAGTGGACTACGTCTCAAAGTGGGTCGAAGCGGTGGCACTACCAACGAATGGGTCCAATGTCGTAATCAATTTTATAAAAAAAAAATATTTTTACGCGTTTTGGGACTCCACGTGCTATTATCAGTGATGGTGGTTCACACTTCAACAACAAATTCCTTGATGCGGTCTTGAGAAAATATGGAGTTACTCATCGTGTTGCTATAGCCTACCATCCCCAGACGAGCGGTCAAGTGGAGATATCAAATCGAGAGCTAAAGTGGATCTTAGAAAAAACAGTCAGCTCGTCTCGAAAAGATTGGTCCTTTAAACTCGATGATGCACTTTGGGCATACCATACTGCGTATAAAACACCTATCGGGATGTCGCCTTATAGATTGGTTTATGGGAAAAGTTGTCATTTGCCCGTAGAGATGGAACATCGTGCTTACTAGGCGATAAAGAAATTAAATTTTGATCATAAATCTGCTGGTGAAAAGTGTTGTTTGCAGCTGAACGAGCTGGAGGAAATTCGCCACGATGCGTACGAAAATGCGAAGCTTTATAAGGAGCGGATAAAGATTTGGCATGATAAGCACATCACACAGCGAGAGTTCATCCCGGGTCAAGAGGTGTTGTTGTTTAATTCTCGCTTAAGGTTATTCCCTGGGAAATTGCGTTCACGATGGTTGGGACCATTTACAGTAGTTCAAGTATTTCCACACGGAGCAGTGGAAGTACAAAAAGATGACCGTAAATTTAAAGTTAATGGGCAGCAGTTGAAGGCCTACTTGGGTAATCCAATAGACGCGCAGAAGATGAGCGTCGTCTTATCCACCGCCGGGTGAATGCTAGAAAAGTCCGGCTGAAGACTATAAACTTAGCGCTTCTCGGGAGGCAACCCGAGAATTAGTTGTAGATTTTTATTTTTTCAGTGTTTTCATGCATTTTATGAGTCTATATTTTTCGTCATTTTGCTTGGATATGCTTATCTCTCACGTTCTTGGTGTTTGCCTTTGAAAATTCTGTGCAGGAAAACCCCCAGGAAAAAAATTCAGCAATGGGCCGCGGCACAATGATTGTGAGCCGCAGCACGCACAAATTCATGCTAAAGGGCTAACCTTCCTGTACTATGTGCCGCGGCACAACCATACTGAGCCGCGGCACACTCTACCCCTGAGCCGCGACACAATTATACTGAGCCGCGACACACCAAACGCCCCAGCAACGCCTAGGAATCTGTACTCCGTGCCGCGGCACGGACCAAATGAGCCGCGGCACACTTACACTACGAGCCGCGGCACCCATATGTTGAGCCGCGGCACACGGCAAAAGAACAAACACGCCCAGGCAGGCTGTACTCTAGGCCGCAGCTCACTTAAGCTGTGCCGCGGTCCCTGTTGCGAAGATCAACCGCCCTGCTCTCCTTTATAACATGGATCGACCGGCACAAACTGTAAGTTTCTTTCCCTCCTTCGCGCAGCGCCCGGACAAACCCTTCTCAATTCTTCTTCTTCTTGCATTCTTCAATCCAAGCAAGGTAATTCTCAATTTTTAATCTTAATTGCTACATGAATTGAAAAGTGAGGTATTGTTCTTCATTCAAAGTTGAATATGTTTAGTTCTATAAAGGTTAAGTTGGTATGGTGATTATCGATTGATTGTGGATGATATTTAATGATGAGCCTCTTCTTCTGAGACATGAACGAACGGAGTCTAGCCTACCGCCCGAGAGAGAGCACCTTCAAGCGATGTTCGACAGCCTGAGAGAGGATATGCGGAGAGAGAGAGAGAGTCATCTAGCTGTTGTGGGATAGGAGATGAGGAGAGTTTCAGAGAGCCATCTAGCTGCTTTGAGAGAGGAGATGCGGACAGAGAGAGAGAGAGAGAGCCTTCTCGCAGCTGTCCGGGAGGAGATGAGCGAGCAGGCCCGCCGGGCCAATCGACGTGAGGAGAGGCGCTTGGCGGCGAGGGATGCGTACCATCAGGATTACCTTTCTGCGTGGACGAGCCATATACTGCACCCGGACGGGCCATTCATTCCACGAGTTAGGCCATCCACACCACCCTCCTCGCCGGACGAGGCCGGCACCAGTTCATGAGCTGACATTAGGGGAGTACTTGACCTTTTCTTTTATCGCATATTATTATCTATGTCCATTGAGGTCAATGTACGTCCTAAGTTTGGGGGGGTTTACTTTCAGTTGCTTTTTACTTATTCGTTGACATTTTTCGTTATTTTTCATTATTTTTGACGCTAGCCTTGCTTGTCTTGTTTTTATTTGCATTCGTGAATTTTTCTTGCTTCTTTGTGTAAAAGTGATGATATGATACTGATTTCTTTTTGAAGAAACGGTTGAGTTTTAATCAAGTTGCAGTCTGCGATATCTGTTTCCTCTGAGTATTCATTTAGGTCTGAAATTTTTCGTGATTGTAGAAATTTTAGCGTATAAGAAAGGAGACATACGTGTTTTCAAATCGCCGTCTATACGTTTGGTTACACTTTTCGCGTAGCTAGTCATCCAGTAACATGAGTCTTGTTGGCACTTAAATTGAGTTTAGAGTCGGATAGTCTTTCCCAAAAAGTTGAGAAATTATTCATGCTCTATGATGGGAAGTCTAGTAATCGGGGGTATTCACGTGACCCGTTGTTTACTCTCGCATAAAACGACAACCCTGAATAGACTAATGGTTTAGAGATATCGCATTTGCCGATGATGGGGAGCCTAGTAACCAGTGGTATTCACGTGACCCGTTGTTTACTCTCGCGTAAAACAGCAACCTTGAATCGGACATGCGGGAATAGCTATTCGAGTTTTTTCTCCGCTGTAGAGGGGAACTTAGTAACTAGAAGCATCCATGTGCCCCATGAGTGTCTTTTACGTCCATGAGAATGGAAATCCACCCTGGGGTTATCCCGATGAAACATCCCGAGAGCCGGAACCTAGTGGTTAACTCGAATCATTTTATTGATCATATATAAGGGAATGCTGTTCGAGGATTATTTTTGACGATGAAACTCTTGAATTTTTTGCCACTAGACTGTGGGACTGGGCGAGTTGGCTTGTTTAATATAACCATTCATATTGGCGGTCGATTAAATTCACGCTTGTTAATCTTTGAGCTTGATTTTCTTCATGAACGATTGATTAACACTAAAAATGGTTACTTTGTAGAAACAGTATCCTTGATGTGACTCACTAATACGATACTTGTATTATTCTTTGAGATTTTCAGGGTAGTATTGATTAAGTTGAGCACTACGTTTGTGCACGATCATTCACGATACTTTTTGTTTAAAATTAATTTTTGCTTGAGGACAAGCAAAGGCTCAAGTTTGGGGGTATTTGTTAGGCGTATTTTTATGCGCTTATTTATCATTATTTTATATCCATTTTAAGTCTAAATCTCCATAAATGAGCTTTTGATGCACTATCTTTATATGTTTTGTATAAAATTGGAGTCCGGAAGCTCGAACGGCGAAAAACGGGCCAAAATGACAATTTTTGGCCTAGGGCCTTGGCACACCAAGGTCAGGCCGCGGCACACGAAGGTGACTAGCAGGGCGCGGTACACACTGTACCGGGGGCCGCGACACGCACTTACTGAGCCGCGGCCCATGAAGAAAATATTGCGCCCAGGTCTGCGCGCTGAGCATTAGGGGCCGTGGCATGCTCTTATTGAGCTGCGGCCCGCGGGGCGGTTATGTTAATTTTGCCGTGTTTCTGAGCCGTTTCTGAAGCCCGTTTTCGACCTAATCCACGAACGTGTTTTGGAGACGACTGATGGTTATAAATAGGGATTAAAGGTCTGAAAAAAAACCGGGGGATCGAATAATAAAGGAATCAAATAGAAGGAGAAAAACACCAAGGAGTAGAGAGCGGAAGCTAGAGAACGGAGGAATCTAAGTTCATCGACTGCGTTTGATTTTTATGCTTTCTTTAATTCTTTGTGTATTTTTAGTTTCTAGCATGTCAGGCTAGAACCCTATTCTAGGATTTTGATGAAACCGATGTTTTGATGAATTAACTTTTGATTTTGCATTATCAATATAATTCCCTTTTCTATTGAGTTTTCCCCAATTGTTCTTAATTCTTTCATTTGTGTGGCCTATAATTGAATTGTTTTGATTACGCAACTCGAATCGGGAGAGTAGAGTTGGTAGGAAAAATTGGTGAGAACCGTTTTATCTTGTGAGATAGGAATATACTCATAGGAATTACGTGGCCTTTCTGAACACTACGCCATAGATGGCTTTCTACAACACTTAGGGGGGGTGTTACCTTCTTGGATGTTACCATAGCTATGAAATTTTGGACCTACCACAACGTTCGGGTTATGGTGTTACCAAATCCTGAAATATATGTTACTCTAGCTATAAAAGGTGTAACTCTCAGTAACACCATGAGATGTGTTACCTTAGAGTATTAATAAACAAAATTTTGAATTTTATATAAAATTAATGATTTAATAAATTTTTTACTTTAAAAATAATTAATCTTAATAAAACATTGAATCTATTTTTATAAAAAAATTATTCTATCAAATAATGAATTATATATATTTTTATAAATAATAAAATATTTTTAATAAATTTAAATTGAAAAGGTTTTAAAATAAAGTAGTATTTGAAAATTAATAAATTTTAATTTAAATAAATAAAAAATTTATTAAAAAAATAAAAGCTTGTAATAACTATGAATAATTACAAAATAATTAAAATAACAGATTTAATGTCTACATATAATAACAAATTTTAATAAAAATAATGTCGAGTCGCTACGCTGACTAAAATAAATGTCCATTAATTAAGGCAACGACATGACATAGATAAGAGGTAATAATTGCGGCGGAAATAAATTTATAAATAAATATTTCTAATCAAGATTTTCCCCAAATAATATTTCAAAAACATGAGACATAAAGAAAAGCATCGTTTTAATAAATATCATCATATGCCCTCTCGGCTCGCTTTTTCGTCCATCCGGCTCGGTTTAACCTGCGGGATTAATATAGGTGGGGGTGAGCTTCATTCAGCTCGTGGAAATCACACATATCACAATAATGTACAATCTCATGGAAAGCCATTAAATGATTATTCTATCAATAATAATTCCTTGTTAATATCTACATACAATAATAATAATAATTATAACCCTTATAATTTATTATTCTATAACAACTGAAAATAAGATCTAATGCATAAACTAAAATTGTTTATTAATATTAATTGAAGAGTTGGGTGTAAAATAGGGCTGGACTTTAATTACTAAAAAGTTGATTGGGGATTGAGAGGACTAACGTCTGAGGACTGAAATTGAAGGAATATAAACCTAGTTGGGGGTTAATTGTAATAATTAAAAGATGTATGGGGTGAAATTGAATAAATGTAGAAATAAGACACTTAATTGATCTTGACACAAAACTCTGGGTATATAAACCCTCATCGATCGGCCGCTGTCCTCCCTCACTTCTCACTTCTCTACCTCGCGCCTCTCTCTCTCTCTCCTCTTCTCTCTATCTCTAAACTTCTCTCGGCCGTCGGTCGAAGACAATTTTTTTTACAGAATATCACACACACACACACACACACACGACCCGCGGCAAATCCAAAAGAAAACGGCGGCAGAGATCCTGTCCGTGATGTGCGCCTGTAGCGGCGGTGGTTCGAACGGACTGCTCAGCGGCTATTCCAGGTAAGGTTCGGGCCTAAATTTGTGTTTGGCCATGAGTTCGGGCCGAGTTTGAGGGTTATTGATTTTTGATACTCAAATCTTTTTTTTTTTCAATTTCAGGTTGGGTCACCGATGGGTCCTGAGCAAACGACTTCTGGTTCGATTCTCTGGAAACCTCGATGTGGTTCTGGCCAGAGCGGCGGTAGTTGGTGGTGGAGGTGGTGGCAGCGATTACGAACCTGGCGAGGTCCGTCGTGACCCGGCAATAGTTTTTTTTTCTGCACAATTTTCTTAAACGATGCTCGAATATTTCTTGATTCAACACTGATTCGAACTGATTTTGGTATCTGTTTTGTACAATCTTCTTAAACGATGTTGTGCTCTCTTGTTCTTATTTTTCATGCCCTGATTCTTCTTAACTGGCAGCTGTTTTTTTTTTTTGTTTCTGCACTATCAAGGTATTCATGTTCATGTTCTTCATGCTCTCATTTTGATAGGTTCGTATTCTTGTTTATGATTTTGATTTTGGTATCTGCTCTGAACATGGTTTTGTTTTGGGTTCAATTTAATCTGATTATGCTTTTGTTCTCTGTTCTTTTTTGATGTGTTTGTGGTGCAGTATATGTGCGTTTTTTTTTGGTTAAAAGCTGCGTTTTTGCAGCACTTTAGGTGCAGTATAGGTGTTTTTTTTTTTGATGTTTAGGTGCTTTTTTGTCGGGTTTTGGCAAAGAGGTCAAGTAGATTGGTGCCCTTGAAGACGTAAAGAAAGCACTAAACGAACTCGTAATTCTCCCTATGCAGAGGTCCGAGCTTTTCTCTCGTGGAAATTTCCGAGGGTAACTAATTTGTTGTGTACATTGCATGCAAATTTTCAATTATATCACTTCCTGCAAATTGTTAACATGCTTTTACTTGTCACCTTGCAAGGGGATATCCTGAACAGAAAACGCTTCTTGCAAAGGCACTTGCAATGGAAGTCGGGCTAATTTCATTAGCACATCGGCTCAACACTTACATCTAAGGCAAATGAAATTATGTGTCCTTCGATATTTTAATGTTGTCAATATTTTTCCTTTTGGATTTAGATTATGATGTAAACCCCGCTTTTAAAGATTAATGATGGTAACTCATTAATAAAGTCATGTTGTCATATTGCTTGGTGTAGTTATCTTTATTAACTAACACAACTTGTACTGATGTTCGGAGAATGACTCTTCTTAATTTTATTCACTAAAGAACTAAATTTGACAAAATTATGGTCATTATGCCCACTGGTGAATTGATTTGAGTAATATGGATCAAGTTAGTCAAGTGTTTTAAAGAGAGAAGACAATTTATTTCTATTGGATTGCTACCATGGCTTTTTATTTGGACAATATTCCACAATATGTCCTGGTTTGCGGTTTTATTTATGTCCTGTCTTTGTTAAATCCGTTTAACTGGTTAACTCACCTTTTGCAACATCTGGTGATTATGATTGATTCCTCCAATTCCGCAAATTATTTTTGTTTTGATGCCAGAGATGCCTTATTATTGGCAAGTGTAGTACGTCCGTACAATCTTTATCCATGTTTATGTTGTTCTTTAAAGAAATTTTGTTCTTGGACTTGTTTATGACACTGATGAAATTGCTTGTGAAAGGGGATTCTCTATGGTGTTCCTTGCCAACATAAGTTGCTATGAGAATTTTGTGTCCATTACTACAAAATGTTGAGAAACCTCCTAACTGCATTGCATTCATACGCAATAAAGATCAAAATTTTGGTGTTCTTATAATTTGCTTATTATTGTAATTTTTTTATATTAGCGTAAATAGTGTTGATATCAAGCTCAAGCGATATTGCTTATGATGCTGTCATTCGACGTTTACCAAGAAGGTAAGTTTCTATGGGTAGCCAATATTGACCCTCCTGAAGGAAAAGAATGCTATGGTGCAATTGGTTAGAGATCTTTAATTTTTTTTTCTAGAGAAAAACACTGTTACCCAGAAACGCGATTGCTTATGAAAATTTTAGAAAATAAACATTATTCATTCTTTAACTAATGGGATTGTGTCAACAGGCCCTTATTTCGATGAAAACCAACCCATTTTCTTTTTGTATTATAGTATAGTTTCTCTAATTGGTGAATGTTTGTTGTGCAGGTAGTATTAAGGGATGAAGAGGATATTTAACCAAATGATCAAAATGCAGATCCTGGACATCTAGATAACTTGGTAAGTTATTTTTGCTCATGAAGATTCTGCATATCGTATGCTGTTATGTTGTCTGTATTATGTTGCAAGTTTGTGGTTAAAAGTACAATCTGTTACGTGTTACCCCCTGAGTTCGATTTAATCCACTTTCGACTTTTAGATGTCAAGCCTAGCCTTCTTAAGAATCACAGATTCAGGTGTTCTTCACTACTATAACTAATTTATCAGGTGATTAATATAGCTACTAATGCTGCACACTTTCTTAGAGGTGGTGGACATTACATGATTTCCACACATGTTTGTTTTGTATGATAATTTTGATGTAAAATTTGCAACATAATGTTTTTGAGTTTTGTTAATCCATGTTATAAACTTTATGAATTACAGGCAAACCAAGCCGAAGCTATGTTTGGTTACCTTAACAAATCACAACAGAGGGAGTTCAGGCCAATTGAACTAGTCATGTGGAAACCAATAGAAAGCGACCATGCCATGGCTGTTGGTGGATTCGGCATACTAGAGGTATAGATATATAGATATATATTGTTCTGCTGTGGTATTCTTATGCATTTTCTTTTAGATTCTTACTGCATAAAATATATGTTCTTCTAAATTCTAAAATGTTTTACTTGTTAGGTCATTGCTGCAACAGTAGCAGGTGATCTTAAAAAAGAGAACAACTTGGCAAATTGTTTCTGGTTTAGAACAACTAGTTTAGAGACCTTATTTTTCTGATAGTTGTTAACAGGCTGCTTATTTGGAAGATTAGTAACCTATCACTAATTATTCACTTTTCTTTCTTGTTTCATTCTGCAGCTCTCTACTTCAAAGAAGGTGAAGTTTGTGAATGGACACCAACTCGGACAAATTGGCTAATCTTTGGCTAATTGTTTAAGTGTTTAGAGTCTTTTTGTATATTAGTCTTAGACGTCCACTGATGTAATTGGTTAAAAATGACCAAGTTATTTTCTTCTAGTACTTGTATATATGTAGTTGGTGATGTAGTTGATTGGTTTTGTGATTGGATATAGTTGTTTTTTTATGATGGGATTATGTAGTTGGTTTCTGTGAATTGGTTTGTTGGTTTTTTTTAATGGAAAATGCTAAATTTAAAATTTACATTTTTATTTTGTTAAAATGAAGGTGTTACCTTAGGTACTATATATATGTTGCAAATGTCTTTCATTGATAATGCCTATAACACCTAGTGTGTTGTAATTGGTAATATAGGTGACCCCACTAAGTGGGTTCCACCGGTGGGCCTGGTCAGTGGGGCCCACAAAATGGGCCCCACATTTGGGACCCACTAAATTGGCTATATATTTTACAAAATTATAAAGTCTATTGCAACACGAATATGATGTTGCTGTAGGGTCCTTAGGATGTTGCTGTAGGGTCCTTAGGTAACAAATAATCCTATGTTAGCTTAGGATGATTCACATGTTGCCTTTGAGTCCAAAGGCTACTGCTCACAGAGCAACTTAGGTAAAATGTTACCTTTGCCCATTTTGGGTCTGTGGCAACAGAAAATTGGGTCTAAGGTAACACAGTTATGTGGTTGCCGAAGGCCATTTATGGCGTAGTGGAAGATTTCGTGCTTTTTGTCTATTGTCGAATTAATTCACCTAGGAATAGAGTGTGTTATTCGCCTTAGAAAATTCTATTGACCTCGGGAGAGGCGGTAGAGTATTTTAGCAACCTTCGCCTTCAATAAATTAGGAAATCATTAAATTCATATAATCGAGAGTAATTCGGATAAACCGAGGTGGATTCACAATCCTATATTAATTCCTTATTTGATTTTCTTTCTTCGAACAATCGATTTTACTATTTATTCTTTTTAATTATTACTTACACTTCCAATTTCGATCGTTCAGATAAAATTAGAATACTCATAAATTGGTAGTTAGTAAGTCAGTCCTCTTAGGAATGATATCTTACTTATCACTTTATTACTTGTTTACGACAACGTGCACTTGCGTTCACCAAATTTCGCAACACACACAGCCCACAACAAAGATGACAATGATGATACGCTCGACCCGACTATCCAACCGGGTTGAATGATGAATAAAACTGATACATGATACCAATATACTCCGAACGGTGAATACAATGATTGAATATGAGTGACAAACGCTCATTAATGAGTGAAAAATACTGAGTGACAATTACTGAACGATAATTACTGAATGAGAATGACTGAATTACAACTGGGTATTACAAGATCTGCACCTATCGGGTAGCGTGCGCTAGAAAAAAAATAGCGTGCGCTATGCAGTCGATAGCATGCGCTAGCTATCATCCTTAGCGTGCGCTAACGAAGCCCCAGTCCCAGTCCAGTAGCTCCTGGACTGCCTCTGGACTGCCAGTTAGCGTGCGCTACTCATCCGGTAGCGTGCGCTAAACACCACGCAGTAGCGTGCGCTATGCCACAAGCATTAGCGTGCGCTACACCACAAAAACCCAAAAACTCACATAGTGATCCGAAACACCTCCAAACACATGTCCCAACAAGGCACACCCAAACATGGCACAAAATTCCAACGATGAGGACAATGACAATCGATAAAACCCCGAAAACTCAACGAATCCGGAACAAAATTCTCGGGTATTACATTCTACCCTCCTTAAAAGAAGTTTCGTCCCCGAAACTTGAAACATATAATGATTAACGCAAAACAATTCCAGATAACATTAGCTATCCATTGCCGACAACCTGCAATGAATCGCATGCAGCACGTGGCTACTACCATGCATATTGCTATGCCAGAATGATAACGAAACACAACGAATAAAATCAATATGGTTGGCCAGCCCGAACTGAACATACTGGGGGCTACTATCGATGCGGAAATGCAGGTCGATATTATCTTAGGAAGCTTACCTAGAAGCTTTGAGCAGTTCCGCCTTAACTACAAATATGAACCGAAGGACATATAGTTTGGCGGAACTTCTGACAGAGCTTTAGTCTGCTGAAGGTCTCTTCAAACAAGGTTATCATCAGATTCTTGCGGCAACCAGTGCTACTTCTTCCAAACCCAAATGGGGAAAGAAGAAGAAGCAGGTTGGCCATAAGCAAGTGGCAACCCTCAAGGTGAAAAGCAAGGATCCTCACCCCGAGGTGAACAAAAAGCCAAAGGGAAAGTGCTACAAGTGCGGTCAGGAAGGACATTTTAAAGTGGACTGCCCTGCTCTTAAGAAAGGTATGTCTCGTGCACTAGTAGTCAAAACATGTTTGGCAGCTTGTTCTTCCACTTCGTGGATAGTTGATTCAGGCTCCACTGATCATGTTTGCTTTGACTCGCATGGTTTTCAGGTAACCAAGCAGCTTAGTGCGGGTGAGATTACCATCAACTGGGGTGATTATTCCAGGATTATGGCTGTTGCAGTGGGAGTCGTGCAGTTGAAGATTAATGATAAATTATTAGTTGTCAATAATGTATTATTAGTACCGGATTTTAGAATGAATTTAATTTCGGTTTCTAAATTAAAAGGCGATGGTTATTCAGTTTCTTTTGATGATGATGCCATTATTAAGAAAAGAAGCGGTGAATATATTTGCAAAGGTACTTTTAATGATGGACTATATGTCGTTAATACTGCACAAACTTCTATGCATAAATCACTTAACTCTTTGTCTAAACCTAAAAAAAAAAGAGAGAAGAACCTTCAAGCATAAACCAAACATATATGTGGCATTTATGGTTAGGACATGTAAACCTTGGAAGGATTCAAAGATTGGATGATCTCCAAGTTGAGTCATTTCCAATTTGTGAATCCTGTCTGGAAGGTAAGATGACCAAAAGGGTTTTTAAAACCAAGGGAAACTGTGCTCAGAATGTGTTAGAATTGGTTCATACGGATGTATGTGGTCCAATGAATATCTAGGCTAGGGGTGGTTTCGAATACTTCATCACGTTCATAGATGATTATTCGAGATATGGATATATCTATTTGATGCGATGTAAGTCTGAAGCCTTTGACAAGTTCATAAACTTCAAGGCTGAAACGGAGAAGCGTCATGGGAAGAGTATCAACTCACTACGATCTGATCGTGGTGGCGAATACCTTAGTGAAGAGTTTTTGGATTTCTTGGCGAATGAGGGGATTTCGTCCCAGCTCACCACGCCGGGAAATCCACAACAAAATGGTGAGGCTGAAAGAAGGAATAGGACTCTTTTAGAAATGGTTAGATCAATGATGAGTTATTCAGATTTACCTATTTCGTTTTGGGGATACGCCTTAGAAACAGCCGCGTACATTCTAAACCTGGTGCCTTCGAAATCAGTTCCAAAAACACCCACAGAACTGTGGAGTGGGCGTAAGCCCAGTCTAGGACATGTTCGGATTTGGGGTACTCAGCACATGTGCTGAATAAGGAAGCTGATAAGTTGGCATCTTGTACATAAGTACGAGTGTTTTTAGGATATACTAAGGGAACGAAGGGTGGCTTGTTCTATAGTCCCCAGGATCAGAAGGTCATTGTTAGCACCAATGCCCGTTTCCTGGAAGAGGATTATATGATTAGTCACAAGCCCATGAGCGAGATAATTCTGGAAGAGCTGAGGGGCGAGACTCCGTCTATACCAATCGTACAAACGCTAACCAACACTGCACCACGTATCGATTTTGATACTTTTACACTAACTCAGGATTTGCCTCGTCATAGTGGAGGGTTGTTCGTCAGCCAGAATGATTCATAGGCGTGGGAAAGTCTTCGGACTCAGTCCCAGGCGAAGATGAATCAGATCTCTGGACCTATAAGGAGGCAATCCAAGATAAAGATGCTGACTCCTGGCAAGTAGCAATGGAATCAGAAATGGGATCTATGGATTCCAATCAAGTGTGGGAGCTAGTAGAGCTACCTGATGGTGTACAAGCCATTGGGAGTAAATGGGTCTACAAGCGAAAGAAAGGACATGACGGGAAGGTTGAAACCTTCAAAGAGAGGCTTGTTGCAAAAGGTTACACTCAGAAAGAGGGTATCGATTATGATGAAACCTTTTCGCCGGTAGACATGCTTAAGTCAATCCGGATTCTTTTAGCTATAGCTTCGCATTTGGATCTGGAGATTTGGCAGATGGATGTCAAGACTGCATTTTTCAATGGGAGTCTAGGCAAGGAAATCTATATGCGCCAAGCAGAGGGATTCATTACTGAAGGAGAAGAGCACTTGGTGTGCAAACTTAAGAAATCCATTTATGGACTTAAGCAAGCATATAGATCTTGGAACACTCGTTTTGACGAAGTTGTCCAGTCATATGGATTCGTCCAATGTCCGAGTGAGAGTTGTGTGTATAAGAAATGCGATGGAAACGTGTTGGTGTTTCTTGTACTGTATGTAGACGATATTCTTCTGATTGGAAATAACGTGAAGGAATTGTCGGACGTACGGGTATGGCTATCTGAGCAGTTCGATATGAAGGATCTAGGAGAAGCAGGACACATCCTTGGAATCAGGATCTGTCGTGATCGGAAAAAAAGGATGTTATGCTTATACCAGGCATCCTATATCGATACAGTGCTGAAGCGGTTTAGAATGGAGAATTCCAAGAAAGGTTTTCTACCTTACAGGCATGGAATTCAACTATCTAAGAACATGTGTCCTAAGACACAAAAGGAGATAGATGACATGAAGATGGTCCCTTATGCATCTGCTGTGGGAAGTCTCATGTATGCTATGCTTTGCACTAGACCAGATATCTGTCATGCCCTGGGCATGGCTGCTAGATATCAGTCAAACCCAGACGAGGACCGGATTCTTTGGATTGTCAAGCACATACTCAAGTACCTGAGAAGGACTAGGGAGTACATGCTTGTATATCAATCAGACGACCTGTTTCCGGTAGGTTACACTGACTCAGATTTTCATCGGACAAAGAAAAGTCCAAGTCTACTTCGGGTTATGTATTTAACCCGGGAGGTGGAGCCATTAGTTGGAGGAGTGTGAAGCAGTAATGCATCTCGGACTCTACCATGGAAGCCGAGTACGTGGCAGCCTCTGAGGCAGCCAAGGAGGCAGTGTGGCTCAAGTACTTCCTGCAGGACTTAGATGTGATTCCCGATTTGCCAGAGGGTATTACACTTTATTGTGATAATACTGGTGCAGTCGCAAATTCGAGGGAACCACGAGCCCATCAGGCAAGTAAACATATCAACCGCAAGTACCACATCATACGACACTTCGTAAATGAAGGAGACGTAGTTGTAGCCAGGGTTGCACTGGAAGATAATCTTGCTGACCCTTTCACGAAAGGCCTACCTTCAAAAGTTTTTGAAAAGCATGTGGAAGGAATGGGATTACGGTGTATGGCAGCATTGCTTTGAGTATAAGTGGGAGAAATGAGAGACTATGTAATAGAGTAGTATACTTAAAAGCATGCTTTGAGTATAAGTGGGAGATTGTTAGGATTGTATACTGCAAAGCATACTTTATGCTTGTATTACCTAATTTCCCTGTTACTACCTATGAGAATATTAATTACATTTAATCACATATTTTTCATATTAATTCACGTTATGGTTATGCAAATGAAATGTCTAATTATTTTATATTGTAGATAATGTGGTGTGTTGGTGTCACACGGAAGATCACATTATCGGTGCCTTATAAAATAATAATAGTTCACAACTTATATAATTATTAGACAAATTATATAAAATATTGTAGTGTATGCTTGAGAATAGTTGGTCTTGACTATTAGCATACATTAGCGTATTTGCATACGTTGAACTGGATTGAGGTGAGATAGTGTCTTCTGTACTGACTGTAAGAAGAACGTAAATCTCGGATAATTATTATTTCTTAATTCTAAGTATATAATATTTAATTGTGTATTTATAATAATTATTGCTTTGATTTATCATAGGTGAGAGTCAAAATGATCGTCTCAATAAGCCTCGTATCTTGGTCAATAATATTGTTTATACGACAATTATTATTATTACTGGAAATCGTGTCCCAACTCGTGCGGGTTAATGATGTCCCCTTGAGGAGCTCGATAATGATTATTATATTAAACCCTGCAGGTGGATTTAATTCCGATATAATAATAAGGTTCGAATGGTACTACTCTTGGATAAGATATTAATTAATTAAAGCTGTCAGTAGCTTATAATTAATTAATAGACATTTGATATCTTAAACACGGGAAATAATATATTTAATGAGGAGTCCAATTTTGTAATTTGGGATTTTGGTAGGAAGTGCAATATCAACTTTTTAGTGGACTAAGTTGATATTAATAGATTCAATATATTAGGAAGAGTCCTAGTAAGGTAAGATGAATTTATTAGGGAGTCTTCCATAATCCTCCTTTAGATCCCTAGTAGTAGTCCAAGAGTCTATAAATAGGACATATGGGGTGTTGGCCGATTTTAATCATATACTTACACGAGGAATTTCGATTTTTCTTCTAAGTGTTTAATTGTGGATCTTGACTTGTGTCTTTGATTCCACAATTGAGAGAACACTTTAATTCTTGCTACATATCGGAATTACTTGAAGAAAAGAAAATCGAGAATTGTAAGGCATAGAAATCGGCCAATCCATAGGTGTCCAAACAAGATCCGGTAGCTTGTTGCCCACACAACGTCCGGTTCAAGGCGGATCATACTCTAGAAGATCTAAAGGTAGAAATACAAGGCGATCAAGACGGAAGTAACCAATACTCTTCAAAAGTTAATATTCTATGATCTTGGATCTAGATTAGGATATTTTAATTATCAACATATTTAATTAATAAATAATAAATAATATTTAAATTGCTTATTAGTCTTAGTAATTAATTAATTAGCATGCCTAAATAGATCTTATGCTCGTAGATGCGTAAAACGCGATTATCATCTTTCACAAACTTCGCTTCCGCTGCGTTTTACTTTCCAACACGTAGTTCATACGTAACCGCACTTCCAGACTTGAATGAAATTCCAGACTGGAACGAAATTCCAGACTTGAACGAAGAGCCTTAGTCATGCTACATTCATCGACTAATGGATGAAATTCCATTGATGTTTCATCCTTACATCACACATATTCAAGATGTCAGAGGTGATGGAAACTGTGGATTTCGTGCAATATCTATTTGTCTTGGTATGGCGAAGATGAGTGGCTCTATATTCGGCGTCAACTGCTAGACGAGTTATTGAGTTCATACCATGCCTATGCTAGAGTTTTCACTGATGGATTCGATGAACTACATACTTCATTGAAGTACTTACAATCGCCTGCACCTCCAAAACACTGGATGCTTATGCCTGACACAGGTATCCTGATTGCCAACACGCTTGGTGTGGTCCTTATTTTTTTAACCAAGCAAGGCGCTATCACTTTCTTTCCTCTTTGGAAAGGTCCGGAAGAATTTTTGTACCATTGGATTATTACGATATCACTTGTATATGATAGTCATTATGTGATGGTACAATTAGAAGGAGATTGTCTGATGCCTATCATTTCGGCTTACTGGATCTGCCACAAAGCCCTGTGTGCAGCTGGATGGGAAACTATGTTCATGTCACGTCTGGAACTTTATAGACAACTGAAATCTTGTAATTCCGAAGCACCTTTTTGTAATATCCGCATTTTTTTTTCTTTCCCGTGTATTTTCATTTTTGGTGTATTTCTCGATCGTAGTGACCCTCATGTATCTTTCAGTGTATTTTTCCTGTCATTTATCGATCTGATTCTCGTTATTGTTGTGCGGAACTGCCGTTTTGGGGTTGCCATGGGTTCATCTCGCGTTATTGTTTCCCCGATGTTGATTCCTATCGCTTTTATTCTCTTTCCGGATCATTTTTATCTTTTTGGGACCAAAAAGGGGTGTGAGCCACCTGACAATGTGTGCGCGCGGCACACACATTTCTCGATTGTTGGTCGAGCAATCAGACTGTGCCGCGGCACACCCATCCGTGCCGCGGCACGATGCAATCGATCTTGTGCACACCGTCCGTGCCGCAAAGACACTCGTGTGACATCTGCGACCAAAACCGTATCAGGTCTTTGCTGCGGCACACGCAGCCTTGGCACCTGCCGCCGAACCACAGGAGTAATTTTTGGCATGCGCGGCACACAATGCGGTCAACCCTCTATAATTGTGTTGTTTTGAGCGTAAACAGCTCATTTCCTTCTTCCTTCTTCCATTGACGCGAGAGAGAGTGAGAGAGGAGGAGAGCTTCTCATCCTTATCAATTGAGGGATTGATTTTTATCATTTTTCTTCGGTTGTGAAGCCCGGACAATTAATCCAACGCGTGTTCTACGGATCTTAGTACTTGAATCTCCAAAGGTAATATCTCTAGAACCCTATTTTCGATTAATTTGGGGGTTTTGGGATTTTCTTCCGATTCGTTTCGTTTTGTTGGTGGATTCATGATGAATATGATTAATCTTGTTGATATCATTAGTTTTCCTACGGATTCATGGTATATTTTCATAGTTTTGCGGAATCGAGAGGGTTTGGTTGTGGTCCGCCCTCGTTGTTATTTTTGTGCGAATATACATGAATCGTAGGCGGGTTTTCGGGTGTATTCCATTTTCGTATTCGGCTAGAGTTGGTTGTAATTATGTTCTTCGAATCGTTAGGTTCGGTTCCGTTGATTCCTAGTGTTCGTCGGTGATTATCCTTTCCGTTCGTTGCGTCATCAAAATATTCAAGGCAAGTAATTCTTGGAAACCTTTATGCTTAACGTGAAATGGTAATGTATATTGTGTGTGCTTTACTCACCTCGGGAGGGTCCGACGGGGCCTCGAGGGAATCTATGTCTTCGTCCTGGATTCATGAGTTTGATTCGCTAGCCAGCTCGGGAGGGTCCTTAGAGGCCTCGAGTGGGATTCGTTGCTTCGTCCCGGTCCTAGGTGACGTGTGGTGCTTGATTTGTTTTGTGAATGTGGCCAGCTCGGGAGGGTCCTTAAAGGCCTCGAGTGGGATTCGTGGCTTCGTCCCGGTCCTAGGCAAATTAATTGTGACTGTTTGTTTCCGGAAAAGACATGTCTAGTTTTGATTTTTGAAATGATATTGGTGCATGTACTACGAAATGTGTAAGCGATTGGTTTGCCTTGATTACTTGTACTAGCGTAATTGCTAACCCCTCTGGGGACCCGTTTTGGGGAAATTCTTGTTATGGATTTCAGGTTATGATTATCCGGACGAGCGAGCACCGGGACAGTACGAGGACATTGGCCAGGGTCGTTGACATGTGCATTTGGATCGTCTTAATTCCTGTGTCTAATTCGATATGGTTGTTTCCTATATTTATAAATTGATAGACTGTACTCGCGAGTACTTAGACTTTTCAAATTCAAACTCCGTGTTGTACTACTTTTAAATTGTTACATCGTTGGTTGATGATCATTTCGACGGTTGCTCCGGGCGTAACTTTTTATGTCTTATAATTAAATGTGTGTCCTCGCTAACCGGGATGGTTAGTCGAGTGGAGTTTTCTTGTTTGTAGCCTGGTGGGTCCCATGTGGGGGTCCACGGCGCTGTAATATACTCTGAATATCTCGGGGTGTTACAGAAAATGGTATCGGAGCTCTAGGTTTATGGATACCTAGGCTTGTTGGTTATTTGGGTCTAGTCGTGTTTGTTTTGCACATTGTCACACCGCTGCCAGCATCCCAGTACTTCCAGTGCTCGTAAGTTTTCTTATTCGGCTCTTTTGCTTCTTGCATTGTATTTCCACTTTTGAATCGTAGTTGCTTTTCCTGCCTTACTCATCATCGATATACTTCTGTTATCTCTCAACATCAGTATGGATGCCGGAGGAAACCGTGGTCGTGGTCGTGGACGCGGCCGAGGACATGGGGCAGCCGGTGGGGCGGCCACGTCGCATTCTTCGGGAGCCGGCAGTACTGGTGACCGTCACAGTCATGCTTCTTCTCAGGAGCGCGCCGATCTTGGTATTGCGGCTGTTATGCAGCAAATGGTTAACCAGATGGCGGCTATAGCTCAGGTGGTCCAGAACCCCGATCAGGCCCATGCTAATCGGGGCGGAGCGGATCGCTGGCTTCAGGATGTCATCAAGATGCATCCTCCTCAGTTTTCGGGAGCTTCGGACCCGATCGGCTGGGAAGGGTGGATCAAGGAGATATCCAAAGTCTTCACTGCTACCAACTGCCCCGAGCACCGTAAGGTCCCAATTGCTCAATACTTTCTCACGGGAGATGCTACGGATTGGTGGGAGGCCGTTGGTCCCAAAGATCATGTTGCTTCATGGGCCGAATTTCAAGAATTGATGCAGACCGAATATTGTCCGTGGCCGGTCACACAGGCTCGAGTGCATGCTTTCTATGATGCTCAACCACGGGATATGTAATACCCTCGCCTTTAATATTGTATTTCATGATTTAAGTTAAGTGTTTTCGCACCATATCTGTGATGTTGTAGCAAGTATCGACGAATTATGTTAAGTTGGATTCATGGTCATTCATACTATATTAGTTGTTGGGTGATATTGGGAGAATTCCATTTATGCTTGTTATAGTACTTAACGTACGTTAACATGTATTCATAACGTACGCTATGTAGGTCGCCTTACGTACGTAACATCAATACGTTAACGTACGTAATGCGGAAGATCCTCGGTGATCCGCCTTTGGTAGTGGGCGGCGAGGGTAGGTGGTGAGTCGATCGCGGCGGCCAAGTCAACGGCTATTACGTACGTAATAGCCATAGTTACGTACGTAACGAATTGCGTGTTTTGAGGCAGTGAGATTTGATGAAATTGGTTACGTACGTAATGATCACAAGATTACGTACGTAAAGGCTATAACGTACGTTAACCACGTTCGTTAACGTACGTAATGTCAAGTTCAGATTATAAAAGTATGACTTGCCATTCACTTCCTACTCGACCCTTTTCAATCTCCCAACTGAGGAACGATTCTTTTCCCCTCCAACTTCATTTCTAAGCCTTCCTAACTTGTGTTGGAGCTTCAACACTTGATTGGTGACTTGGAGAGCTAGAGATTGAAGTGTATCCCTTGAAGTGTTGGTGTTGTTCTTCATTTTAAGGTTGGTCTTTCTTTAACTCATATCAATTCCATGCTTATGATGATGTTAGTAGATAAATACTTCACATAATGTTAGTTTAAACTAGTGCAAACATGATAAGTTAATTGAATCATGCTCAAACTAAGTGAAGATTAACATTGAAGGTATTAGTGTTACTTCTTGTTGTAAATAACTTCATAATGTGATTGTGTTGATAAGGATATACTTAAAACCTGATATATAACATGATAATCGGAAGTTAATTATAGTCTCAACACTAGGAACATGTTAGGGATGATATCCTTAATGATTAAAAGTGAGAAATATTAAATTTGTCTTGAACATTCTATTGATTCTTGAAGGTAGTATGGAACCATGAATTTTGGCCTCTAAAACCTTTGTAATAAAATTGTTGGAAAGATTATGTTAACCCTTTGTAGATGATCTTTGTTAGATGGATGAAGTTACTTCAAAAATTTCAAGTATCCAATGATATAACTAGGCTATTAATAAATTCTTCAAAGTAAATCAATGAATGTTGATAGAAGGAAGTTGTAATCTTCATATGTTCGAATTTATCGATTTCGTTAAAGGGTGTTAATCACTACATTAATAGGTTGATAATGTTCTTAAGAGAATTGTGTTGAATATGATGATACAAATGCGGTAGATGAGTAGCCGAATTCCATTTCATTAATCCGTGCGTGTTTAGAGACGTAAATTAAGATGATGTTCTTAGTTCACTCAAAACTTAAACTTATGTTTCATATAGTAATCAAGTTTTGAATGAAATCGTTGGTAAAATAATGAAGAACGTAATTAAACACAACTTATATCGTAATTGGAAGTGTCGATGATTTGAAAAGATATTTTCACGATATTGCATTGATAATAAACTAGACATCAAGAATTTGACAATAAGGTTAGAATATGTAATGAACATAATAAACATACGATGATTTGTAATAAGAACATTAAAATGATCAATAGGATAATCGATTTATTCAAGTAAATTTATGAATATTGTTTATGCGATAATACCATTATCGTACGAATGTGTTGTTGAATGAATTATATTTCATTCAAGGTTGCTTGTTCACGTGAGTATTGTTAGACGAGGATACCGTTCGTTTGACCATTCAAAGAAGGATTATTCGTCTACGGAATTGAGGCAAGTTATCTTGCTTGGTTATAATGATGTGTGGATTCTTATGATAATTATGCATTTCGTGTATATGAAACACTTATAAACTTGTGTCTTGTGACTTGAGGTCGTTCTTAATGATGTCCCGTTTTCATCGTGGGATTGTATTCCCAAGTTTCGTTACTTTTGGACCCTTGATATTGTTGAGCTTTGTTGACACTTCGGTGAGTTGTTCGATTCCTTAGTAAAAGTGTAATTCGTTGAGTTTCGTTGTCATGTTGTATCGTGACATCTCTGGAGTCATATCTGCGCGCCGATTGGTTATGTGTAGGATTTTTAGCCGGGCACTTGATGATCATGCGTGGAGGTTTTCCGCATTTAGATCGTGCACACGAGACGTAGTTCGTGAGGCTAATTAGGTACATCGTCCCATGTATATTCTGGATTCCGTATACGAGGTGGACATGTGCACGGACACATTTCCGGATCGGGCGTATTGTGACGTCCGTCTTGAGCCATAGTATATGGTCGTTCGTATATGTGGTTATGTTCGACAGTTGGGACTGATTGTTTATACGCCTTCGGGGTATATTCAGTAGTCGGTGGATTTCTTTGAGATCAGTATATATGAATTGTATAATGTCATGAGAATTATTATCATGTATAGCTGACCCTGTGGTTTGGGGCGAAATACTTGTATTTCAGGGCAAGGAAAGGGCAAGGCACAGGAGGAGCACAATGGCGACGGAGGATTCTGATGTATGCTATTTCGGGGGGCCCGAGTCTTTTGGTTGTTCGGTTATGTTTTATTGTGATTTTCATTTTTATTTTGTGTCGGATGAATGTACTAAAATTTGTTAGGTACTGCCCATCGTCATATGGTCTGTACCGAATTTGGATCCTGTGTTTGTTTGCTCGTGTTTAAAGATATGAATAACTCATGCTCCATACCGAGGTTTTGATAAATGTTGTGGTACGGTGCCACGTTGTCAGATTTTGAATGTATATTGTGATATCGCCTGGTGGGTCCCAGTAGGGGTCCACGGCACTGTAATAGCCACTGTTTTGGGTACATTACGAGAAGATGGTATCAGAGAGTGTGTTTTTATTTTGAGTCATTGTAGAATCGAAATAGCATCAAGAAAACTTCGTGCCACGTGTAACCTGTGCAAGCGCCTGACCCGTCGAATATGGTATGTTCTCATGAACCATAATTTGATTACTGGCATGATATTGACGATGTATTGGTCTCCTTACTTATCTCGGCATCTTGCTATCATGAGGCAAAATTCATCTGTTTGAGGAGAACATAAATTAATTATGTGATTGGAATTGTTTCGACTTAATGTTGATATGATATTGAGTGTGTAACATTTGTAGTGCCAGTGATTCTTTACAACTGCTTTGTTGGATAGGAAATTCCGTGTTGCTATTAACTTAGCATGAATTATGATTGATAAATCGAACTGTACTTGTGACTTGATTCTTTCAGTATGGAAAGGAACCTGAGAGGCCGTGGCAGAGGGGGACGAGGCCGGGGAAGAGGCCGAATTCCGATACCACGAGCTAACAGACGCGCGAATGTGGAACAGAGTTCCGCAGGCAATGATTCGCCTTCTAGGGACCAATCACACCACACCGGAGAGAATGCACGTGCCGATCCTTACACCGTGATGCAGGGCATGATGGCCCAGATGACCCAAATGGGTCAGCTGATGGAAACTATACAGAGGAATACTACTGGTCAACAGCAGGGACAACAGCCTCCGCCTCTGGTGCCTGGCAGGATCGTGAGTCGGATTATTAGCGACATATCACGTCAGCGACCTCCGACTTTTGAAGGCTCATCTGAGCCTGCTGACATTGTACACTGGAGAGAGCATTTCGAGAAACTGTTCGAGATGGTGGAGTGCCCAGAGGAAAATCGAGTTGCTGTGGCAGCCTACTACCTTAGTAAGAGTGCCCATACTTGGTGGCTTTCTGTGAGGCCTGCCGAAGGCGCGAGTACTTGGGAGGAATTCAAGAATCTTATGCTAGATCGTTACTATCCTACATCCCTCCGTGAAGCCAAACTGTCCGAATTATTAAACCCCGACTCATCGGAAGATGAGGATGTGTTAGCAATTGCCGAAAAATTCCAAGCACTTCTCCCTTTTGCTACGTCAGTTGTCCGTTCGGAAGCTGATAAGATCAAATATTTCCTCAAGAGGCTTAAACCCCGAATGAGGATGCAATTACTCAATCACCACTGTACGACCTTACCGGAGTTTATTGAGAAGGCTTTGGAGTATGAACTTACTGCGAAGGAGATTTCCAAGAAGCAGCCTCAGTTTTCCAACAAGAGATCCAGGAACTGACTCAAGAGGAGATGGCAAGGGGATATTCAAGAAACCCCACTGTACCAAATCCTTCCGAGCGGCCACCTATGGCACGAAACCGCGAGAACGCACTCTCGGGCAATCGGCTCACTGTCGTGTGTTATAACCGTGGGGACCGAGGGCATATCGGCTCAGTGTCCGGCCGGCCGTTACTGTCACACTTGCGGGAAGAACGGTCATCGTGCTCGCTATTGCCGGGTGGACTCGGGCGTGTTCCAAGTAGCATCTATTGCTCCGGTGCGATCTTGCTCAGAACGTGCTCCTCCATCCGCTTCTTACCGGACTACCGGCGAACAAAGGGATGGGCCGTGGAAATCAAGTTGGTACACACCTTGGGGTTGCAAAACCCAGAGTCTACGAGATGAAGAAAGCCGATGATCCCGAAGCCAGCATGATTGCAGGTACTCTCGAGATCCACTCTCAGTCCGTTTTTGTTCTTTTTGATACTGGTGCTTCACACTCCTTTTTGTCTAGTTCTTGTTTGAGTCGTTTGCATTTGAATCGTGTTACCGATTGTGAACCTTATGTAATTGGTCTACCCGATGGTAGAAGAATTATTGGGAGTCGTGAAGTACAGAACTGTCCGATTAGCATGAACAACCGTGAGTGGTTGTCCGACTTAATTGTAGTTGATTTACCTAAAGATGATGTAATCTTGGGTATCGACTGGATGGATCGTCACGATGCCGTGCTTAGCGTCCGTAAGCGAATGGTGACCGTCACATCGGATGATGGCGTCGAATGTATTTTTCGGGGTGATAATCCCAATCATTCTGGGAGAGTCATCAGCGCTATGAAGGCTATGAGATTACTGAACCAGGGATGCATTAGTTATTGGTGTTACATGACTAAGACAGCTGACCAGCCAGTCAAATTGATTGATATTCTAGTAGTTTGAGATTATCCAGATGTATTTCCAGACGAGCTTCTAGGAATACCCCCACAGCGAGAGGTAGAATTCACCATTGAGTTGGAGCTAGGGACGTCCCCGCTTTCGAAAGCACCATATCATATGGCCCCGACTGAGATGCAGGAGTTGAAAAGACAACTTGAAGAATTAACTGAGAAAGGATATGTTCGGTCCAGTGCATCCCCTTGGGGAGCGCCGGTGTTATTCGTACGGAAGAAGGACGGATCGCTGCGTTTATGTATTGATTACTGGGAGCTGAACAAAGTAACAATTAAGAACAAATATCCTTTACCTCGCATCGATGATCTATTGGATCAGCTCCAAGGAGCCGCTGTATTTTCCAAGATCGACTTGAGGTCCGGGTACCACCAATTGCGGATTCGAGAGTCTGACGTCCCGAAGACAGCTTTTCGCACTCGCTATGGGCATTATGAGTTCGTTGTCATGCCATTCGGACTGACTAATGCACCTGCAGTATTCATGGAATTGATGAATCGGGTTTTTGTTAATTATCTGGATCGTTTTGTAGTCGTTTTTATTGACGATATCTTGGTCTACTCTCGTGATCATGAGGAGCATGAGTGTCACCTCCGCAGGTTCTCGACGCATTAAGGCGAGAACAACTCTATGGAAAATTTTCTAAGTGTGAATTCTGGATGTCTGAAGTTATTTTTCTGGGTCATGTGATATCAGCAGAGGGAGTAAGAGTAGACCCACGAAGACGGAAGCTATCCGAGGTAGCTACCCAGAAGAACGTGAAGGAAGTTCGTAGTTTTCTGGGTCTAGCAGGCTATTACAGATGATTCGTGGAAGGATTTTCCAAAATTGCTCAACCGATGACTAATCTGTTGAGAAAAGATAAGAAGTACTTGTGGTCAGAAGCATGTCAGCAAAGTTTTGATGAACTCAAGGGTCGATTAATTTCAGCACCTGTTTTAGTACTACCTAGAGGAACGGAAGGATTCGTGGTATATAGCGATGCATCGAGGCAGGGCCTTGGCTGCGTGTTAATGCAGGACGGGAAAGTGATCGCCTATGCGTCTAGACAGTTGCGTCCTTACGAGGTCAATTACCCGACTCATGACTTGGAGTTAGCAGCCGTAGTGTTTGCTTTAAAAATCTGGCGCCACTATCTGTATGGAGTTGCCTGCCAGATTTTTACGGACCACAAGATCCTGAAGTATATTTTTACCCAGAAGGAGTTGAATATGAGACAAAGGAGGTGGTTAGAGCTAATCAAAGACTATGATATCGAGATCCTTTATCATCCAGGCAAGGCAAACGTGGTTGCCGATGCCTTGAGCCGCAAGACGGTGCGGGGAGCGAATACTAGCTCGTTTGACCGCTGCAGAGGAGTTGCAATTAGAGTTCATGAGACCGAGAGATTGAGGTCTGGATACAACGCATTCGAGGACAACTGTGCATGCTTGAGATTTCACCATCCCTTGATGAGACGATCGGGGCGAAGCAGGATGACGGACCCATTCTTATCCGATTCGAGGAGAAATCGATCGGGGAAGGCCCCTGGATTTGTGGTTCACGAGGATGGACTGTTACGCTTTAAAAATCGAGTGTGTGTACCGGATACGAAGAGTTGAGGAATACTATTCTGAAGGAGGCTCATGCTACCCCGTATTCCATACACCCGGGATCAAACAAAATGTATAAGGATTTGAAGCCGTATTATTGGTGGGGTAACATGAAACGGGAGGTTTCCGAATTCGTTTCGAAATGTTTGACTTGTCAGCAGGTCAAGATTGAGCATCAACGACCAGCAGGCATGATGAAACCGCTTCCGATTCCCGAGTGGAAGTGGGAAGACATATCGATGGATTTTATTACTAGTTTGCCGACGAGCCGTCGAGGCATGAATACGATTTGGGTGGTTGTGGATCGATTGACTAAATCAGCCCACTTCTTGGAGATCAAGGACACTTGGAGCCCTGAGAGATTGACCCAATTATTCATCAAAGAGATTGTGAGACTGCATGGCACCCCTAAGAGTATTGTATCAGATCGGGACGGACGGTTCGTGTCGCACTTCTGGAAGGCGGTTCATCGTGCTATGGGTACACAGTTGAACTTGATGCGGCTTTTCATCCTCAGGCCAATGCGGTCGATCTGAAAGGACAATTCAAACTCTAGAGGATATGTTGCGGGCATGTGCTCTCGATTGGAAGCCTGACTGGGAAGCCCAACTGCCGTTGGTAGAATTCACGTATAATAACAGCTGGCACGCCTCGATCATGATGGCACCTTATGAGGCATTATATGGTCGTCGTTGTAGGTCCCCTTTGTGCTGGGACGAATTATCTGAATCTATTGGTACGGAACCTGATATGTTATTGGCAGCCCGCGAGAAGATTTCCCTGATCAAGAGCCGTCTATTAACGGCCCAAAGCCGCCAGAAATCATATGCAGATAATCATCGACGACCACTCGAGTTTGAAGTTGGTGACCATGTACTGGTCAAAGTATCTCCTACCAGAGGTGTTTTCCGATTCGGGAAGAGAGGCAAATTGAGCCCAATGTATATTGGTCCGTTTGAGATCCTGGAACGAGTAGGCGACCTAGCCTATCGTTTAGCATTACCACCAGCTTTGAGTCGGATTCACAACGTATTCCATGTATCTCAGTTAAGGAAGTATGTTGCTGATCCAAGTCACGTTATTCAATTCGACGAGGTCGAAATAGCCGACGACCATTCGTATGAAGAACATCCTGTGCAGATACTCGAGAGAAGAATTAAACAGCTGAGGAACAAGATGATTCCCTTATTAAAAATTCAGTGGTCAAGACATGGAGTCGAGGAAGCTACGTGGGAGACCGAAGATAGCATGCGAGAGAAATACCCCGAACTGTTTACCCCTTAGTTTCGGGGACGAAACTCCTTTTAAGGGGGGGAGTATGTAATACCCTCGCCTTTAATATTGTATTTCATGATTTAAGTTAAGTGTTTTCGCACCATATCTGTGATGTTGTAGCAAGTATCGACGAATTATGTTAAGTTGGATTCATGGTCATTCATACTATATTAGTTGTTGGGTGATATTGGGAGAATTCCATTTATGCTTGTTATAGTACTTAACGTACGTTAACATGTATTCATAACGTACGCTATGTAGGTCGCCTTACGTACGTAACATCAATACGTTAACGTACGTAATGCGGAAGATCCTCCAGCAGTCCGCCTTTCGGCGGGTGGGGCCGATCAGGGGTAGGTGGTCGGGAGTCGATCGCGACAGCCAAGTCAACGGCTATTACGTATGTAATAGCTACATAGTTACGTACGTAACAAATTGCGTGTTTTGAGGCAGTGAGATTTGATGAAATTGGTTACGTACGTAATGATCACAAGATTACGTACGTAAAGGCTATAACGTACGTTAACCACATTCGTTAACGTACGTAATGTCAAGTTCAGATTATAAAAGTATGACTTGCCATTCACTTCCTACTCGACCCTTTTCAATCTCCCAACTGAGGAACGATTCTTTTCCCCTCCAACTTCATTTCTAAGCCTTCCTAACTTGTGTTGGAGCTTCAACACTTGATTGGTGACTTGGAGAGCTAGAGATTGAAGTGTATCCCTTGAAGTGTTGGTGTTGTTCTTCATTTTAAGGTTGGTCTTTCTTTAACTCATATCAATTCCATGCTTATGATGATGTTAGTAGATAAATACTTTACATAATGTTAGTTTAAACTAGTGCAAACATGATAAGTTAATTGAATCACGCTCAAACTAAGTGAAGATTAACATTGAAGGTATTAGTGTTACTTCTTGTTGTAAATAACTTCATAATGTGATTGTGTTGATAAGGATATACTTAAAACCTGATATATAACATGATAATCGGAAGTTAATTATAGTCTCAACACTAGGAACATGTTAGGGATGATATCCTTAATGATTAAAAGTGAGAAATGTTAAATTTGTCTTGAACATTCTATTGATTCTTGAAGGTAGTATAGAACCATGAATTTTGGCCTCTAAAACCTTTGTAATAAAATTGTTGGAAAGATTATGTTAACCCTTTGTAGATGATCTTTGTTAGATGGATGAAGTTACTTCAAAAATTTCAAGTATCCAATGATATAACTAGGCTATTAATAAATTCTTCAAAGTAAATCAATGAATGTTGATAGAAGGAAGTTGTAATCTTCATATGTTCGAATTTATCGATTTCGTTAAAGGGTGTTAATCACTACATTAATAGGTTGATAATGTTCTTAAGAGAATTGTGTTGAATATGATGATACAAATGCGGTAGATGAGTAGCCGAATTCCATTTCATTAATCCGTGCGTGTTTAGAGACGTAAATTAAGATGATGTTCTTAGTTCACTAAAAACTTAAACTTATGTTTCATATAGTAATCAAGTTTTGAATGAAATCGTTGGTAAAATAATGAAGAACGTAATTAAACACAACTTATATCGTAATTGGAAGTGTCGATGATTTGAAAAGATATTTTCACGATATTGCATTGATAATAAACTAGACATCAAGAATTTGACAATAAGGTTAGAATATGTAATGAACATGATAAACATACGATGATTTGTAATAAGAACATTAAAATAATCAATAGGATAATCGATTTATTCAAGTAAATTTACGAATATTGTTTATGCGATAATACCATTATCGTACGAATGTGTTGTTGAATGAATTATATTTCATTCAAGGTTGCTTGTTCACGTGAGTATTGTTAGACGAGGATACCGTTCGTTTGACCATTCAAAGAAAGTGTGGATTACGGAATTGAGGCAAGTTATCTTGCTTGGTTATAATGATGTGTGGATTCTTATGATAATTATGCATTTCGTGTATATGAAACACTTATAAACTTGTGTCTTGTAACTTGAGGTCGTTCTTAATGATGTCCCGTTTTCATCGTGGGATTGTATTCCCAAGTTTCGTTACTTTTGGACCCTTGATATTGTTGAGCTTTGTTGACACTTCGGTGAGTTGTTAGATTCCTTAGTAAAAGTGTAATTCGTTGAGTTTCGTTGTCATGTTGTATCGTGACATCTCTGGAGTCATATCTGCGCGCCGATTGGTTATGTGTAGGATTTTTAGCCGGGCACTTGATGATCATGCGTGGAGGTTTTCCGCATTTAGATCGTGCACACGAGACGTAGTTCGTGAGGCTAATTAGGTACATCGTCCCACGTATATTCTGGATTCCGTATACGGGGTGGACATGTGCACGGACACATTTCCGGATCGGGCGTACTGTGACGTCCGTCTTGAGCCATAGTATATGGTCATTCGTATATGTGGTTATGTTCGACAGTTGGGACTGATTGTTTATACGCCTTCGGGGTATATTCAGTAGTCGGTGGATTTCTTTGAGATCAGTATATATGAATAATGTCATGAGAATTATTATCATGTATAGCTGACCCTGTGGTTTGGGGCGAAATACTTGTATTTCAGGGCAAGGAAAGGGCAAGGCACAGGAGGAGCACAATGGCGACGGAGGATTCTGATGCATGCTATTTCGGGGGGCCCGAGTCTTTTGGTTGTTCGGTTATGTTTTATTGTGATTTTCATTTTTATTTTGTGTCGGATGAATGTACTAAAATTTGTTAGGTACTGCCCATCGTCTAATGGTCTGTACCGAATTTGGATCCTGTGTTTGTTTGCTCGTGTTTAAAGATATGAATAACTCATGCTCCACACCGGGGTTTTGATAAATGTTGTGGTACGGTGCCACGTTGTCAGATTTTAAATGTATATTGTGATATCGCCTGGTGGGTCCCAGTAGGGATCCACGGCACTGTAATAGCCACTGTTTTTGGGCTGTTACAGGATATCCCCGTATCTCAGGCCATTGCCGACTTTAACAAGGAGTTGGGTTATGTGAAGACCCAAGTTGTCGAAGAGAGCGACAAGATTTTCCATTTTTCCAGGAGGATGAAACTGTCCATTCGGGACTATATGTCTGGGCTCGTCTGTACTACCTTGAAGGATTATCAGAGTCGAGCTCTTGCTTATGATATGTCAGTGACGGCTAGCGATTTGGCTCGTGAGAGCAAGAAGCAGAAGTCGGTCGGAAATTTTTCTGGTCCCAAGAGTGGAGACCAGCAGAAATCTCAGGCTGCAAATATTTCTACGGGCGGTTCGGCTCGTTTCTCTAGGAACTTTCGGAGTGCCGCCGGAACCGTCGTCCGGGACCCCAGATGCTTTAACTGTGGCAAGCCAGGCCACGTGAACCGGGATTGTCCTCGTCCACCTTTGACTTGTCATACTTGTGGTCAGTCGGGCCACAAGGCTTATTTTTGCGAGAAACTCAGACAGTTTCGCGGCGCCCGTTCTTCTCACCCAGCACCTATGGAGCCGAGTGTGAACTAGGGCTCATTTGTTCCGCCGCCTCCACCCCGCTAGAGGAGGAGCTTCCAGTGTCGGCTCTGCCCAGCCGCGTATCTACGAGATGAGGAGGACCGATGACCCAGCGGCTACTGTGGCGACAGGTACCGTTTATATCCATTCTCATCCTGTCGGTGTGCTTTTTGATTCGGGTGCTACGCATTCATTCATTTCTCTAGAGTGTGTGCGCCGTTTGAGTCTCGATTGCTTGTCACCTTGCGAGCCTTTCATCGTTAAACTTCCTAGCGGCGATAAAATTATCGGTGATCGAGAAGTCCGGGACTGTTCTGTGTCTATTTGTGAGAGGGCTTGGCTCTCTAATCTTATTGTCGTAAGTATCGAGGGCGAGGATTTAATTCTCGGGAATGATTGGCTCGAGCGGCATGGTGCAATCATGAACTACCGCACGAGGATCATTACCATGTTAGCCGAGGACGGCACTGAACACTCTTTCGCGGGGCGAAAGAGAAACCAGAAGTTTGTTATTAACGCCACAGGCGATGAAACTCTGCGAAAGGGTGTCTTGGTTATTGGTGCTACGCCTTGAAGGCGGAGAATGGTGGAGTCGAGTTTTCGTCGATTCCAGTCGTTAGTGAGTTTCCTGATGTTTTCCCTGACGAGTTACCGGGATTGCCACCGGATCGTGAGGTCGAGTTTGCTATAGAGTTAGAGCCGGGCGCGGCTCCAATTTCGAAGGCGCCGTATCACATGGCACCTTCAGAGATGTCAGAGTTGAAGAAGCAGTTGAGTGAGCTTCTTGAGTCAGGGTATGTCCGACCGAGCGCCTCGCCTTGGGGTGCACCGGTCCTGTTTGTGCGAAAGAAGGATGGTTCACTACGTTTGTGTATCGACTATCGCGAACTAAACAAAGTGACCATCAAGAACAAGTATCCTTTGCCGAGGATTGATGACTTGTTCGATCAGTTGCAGGGAGCTGCGGTGTTCGCGAAGATCGATTTAAGATCGGGGTATTATCAGCTCAGGGTGAGGGAGTCCGACGTGCCGAAAACAGCTTTTCGGACGAGATACGGACATTACGAGTTTGTAGTTATGCCTTTCGGGTTAACTAATGCGCCGGCGGTGTTCATGCAATTGATGGACAGAGTCTTTATCGAGTATTTGGATAAGTGTGTCGTCGTCTTCATTGACGATATTCTTATTTATTCGAGGAACGAGGAAGAGCATGCCCATCATTTGCGGGTAGTGTTAGACATTTTGAGGACCGAGCAACTCTATGCGAAGTTCTCGAAATGTGAGTTAGTGAAGGAAGTGATGTTTTGGGTCACGTGATTTGGTAGGGAGTTCAGTGGATCATGAGAAGATTGAGCGGTGTTAGATTGGGCACCGCCAAGAATGTGAAAGAGATCCGTAGTTTCTTGGGTTTGGTGGCTACTACCGTAGGTTCGCCGAGGTTTCTCAAAACTAGCTCGGCCACTTACACGATTACTCCGTAAATCAGAAGTTAAATGCGGAATGACGAGAGGCGATCGATTTTGAGGAGCTGAAGAAGCGTTTGACTTGACTCGGTTTTGGCGTTGCCATGTGGCAACGAGGGATTTGCCGTTTATAGCGATGCTTCGGGTCAGGGTCTTGGGTGCGTATTAATGCAGCACGGCAAGACCATTGTCTTTGCGTCGAGACAGTTGAGGCCATATGAGCTTAACTACCCTACTCATGATTTGGAGTTAGCGGCAGTCGTTTTCGCGCTCAAGATTTGGCGTCACTATCTTTTCGGCTCTGCATGTCAGATTTTTACCGATCATAAAAGTCTGAAATACATATTTACTCAGCGGGAGTTGAATATGAGGCAGAGGAGGTGGTTAGAGCTGATTAAGGATTATGACCTTGAAATCCTTTATCATCCGGGCAAGGCGAACGTCGTGGCCGACGCCTTGAGTCGGAAACCGATTGCGTTGCGATCGCTTGAGATCCTTACGTCTCAGTCTGAGCTTCGACGAGCTTTGATCGAGTTAGATGTTGATGTTCTGTTGCCGGGAACTGTCGGGCAACTTTGTACTTTGGAAATTTCGTCGTCTTTGATCGATGAGATTAAGCTGAAGCAATTAGAGGATCCGATGATTACTCAAATCCGAGGGAACGTTCTTAAGGGAAAGTCTCCTGGGTTCGTGATTCACGAAGATGGTGTTTTGAGATTTCGGAGTCGGCTTTGTGTGCCGAATGACTTAGAATTGAGGCAGAGTATCCTGCGCGAGGCCCATGCTACACCTTACTCCGTTCATCCTGGTTCGAGTAAGATGTACAAGGACCTAAGGAGGAATTTCTGGTGGAATGATATGAAGGAGGAGGTCGCGCAGTTTGTAGCGAAATGTTTGACTTGTCAACAGGTCAAAATCGAGCATCAGCCATTTAGGTTATTGCGATCACTTCAGTTACGGAATGGAAATGGGAAGATATATCGATGGATTTTATTACGAGTTTGCCGAGATCGAGATCGGGCATGAATATGGTTTGGGTGATTGTCGATCGCCTGACCAAGTCGACACATTTTCTGGGCATCAAGGATACTTGGGGCCTGGAGAAGTTGGCCTGTATATTTATCGCACAGATTGTGAGGCTTCACGGTACTCCGAAGTCTATTGTTTCGGATCGTGATGGTCGTTTTGTATCACACTTTTGGCAGGCAGTGCATAAGGCGTTGGGTACTCGTTTTCGTTTGAGTACCTCTTTCCATCCTCAGTCAGATGGACAGTCGGAACGCACTATCCAGACGTTCGAGGATATGTTGCGTGCGTGCGCTCTCGATTGGAGCAGCGACTGGGAGGAGCATTTGCCATTGATCGAATTCACGTACAACAATAGTTGGCACGCGTCGATTCGGATGGCACCGTACGAGGCACTTTATGGGCGGCGATGTCGATCACCGATTTGTTGGAATGAGGCATCCGATTTAGTCGGGACCAAGCCGGATGTCGTTTTAGAGACGAGGCGGAAGATAGAATTAATTCGGGAACGGATGTTGACGGCCCAGAGTCGACAGAAGTCATATGCCGATGTCCGTCGTCGAACTTTAGAATTCGAGATGGGAGACCACGTTTTGCTGAAGGTGTCGCCGACGAGAGGAGTTTTCCGTTTCGGGAAGAAGGGGAAGCTGAGTCCGAGATTTATTGGACCCTTCGAGATTCTCGAGCGAGTCGGTGGGTTAGCATACCGTTTGGCGTTACTCCCGGCCTTGAGTCATGTTCATAGCGTTTTTCATGTTTCCCAGCTGAGGAAATATGTCTCGGATCCTAGTCACATCATCGATTATGGCGAGATTGATATTGCTGAAGATATTACTTTTGAGGAGCGTCCTTTGAAGATTTTGGAGCATCGTGAGAAACGACTGAGGCATAAGACCATCCCTTTGGTCAAAGTGCAGTGGTCGAGACACGGTGTCGAGGAGGCAACTTGGGAAACCAAGGATAGCATGCGTGCTAGGTACCCTGAGTTGTTTGTTTCTTAAGTTTCGGGACGAAACTTATTTTTAGAGGGGTAGAATGTAATATCCGCATTTTTTTTCTTTCCCGTGTATTTTCATTTTTGGTGTATTTCTCGATCGTAGTGACCCTCGTGTATCTTTCAGTGTATTTTTCCTGTCATTTATCGATCTGATTCTCGTTATTGTTGTGCGGAACCGCCGTTTTGGGGTTGCCATGGGTTCATCTCGCGTTATTGTTTCCCCGATGTTGATTCCTATCGCTTTTATTCTCTTTCCGAATCATTTTTATCTTTTTGGGACCAAAAGGGGGTGTGATCCGCGGCACAAGGTGTGTGCGCCGCGGCACACACATTTCTCCAGTTGTTGGTCGAGCAAACTGTACTGTGTGCCGCGGAACACCCATCCGGTGCCGCGGCACAGTGCCAAGTGAGTGCCGCGGCACACCCGTCCGGTGCCGCGGCACACTCGTGTGACATCTGCGACCAAAACCCGACTGTACCGGTGTAATATCCGCAATTTTCGATTTCCGGTAATTCTTTTTTTTTCGGTCGGAGTCCGTTTTGACGACTCGCTCATGACCGTTTCGTCATTCTGAGAATGATTAATTCTACACTTTTTGACATCCGAGTTCGTTTCGGTGTCGTTTCGTTGAGTTCTGTGCTTTTTAGCGACTTTTCCGCACTTGAGTTCGATTCTTGCGAATCTCGACCAGCTATTGTTTGAGTTTCCCGCAAGTCCGTTTAACTTTGTTAGACGTGTTGTGAACTTCGGTTTGGTTATTCGATCACGTATGGTGATTTTCGGGCATTTGGGCCATTTTCGTAATTTCCCAAAGTTTGGGGTAATTACCTTCCGTTGTCGAATCTCGAGCCTTCGGGTGGTCGGAATTGTGTGTTCTACTAGCTCTTAGATTCGTCTTTGTGAGTACTTCGTAACCGTATCTTCGGTTCGTATTGAGTTCGGGTTTCGGTGTCGTTTTGTTGAATTCAGGATTACTTAACGACTTTTCTAAGTATGAGTTCGTCTTTGTTAGATCATCATTAATTTTTGGTAACTCCAAAATTATAAATCTTGCAATATTATAGAACATCGAGTTAGCTTTCCAATGGTTCAAGCGGTGAGTCAATCGAGTCAGGACGAGAGAGTTATGGTCGTTTTAGTGGAAGACCCATCGGTGTCGGGCACCGTCCAGAGCCTTTCGGCCGATAGGGGGCCGATAGACTCTACCGCCGGCATTTTGTATAGGGTATCGGTTGGGCCTATCGGCCGATAGGCCGGCCGATAGGTTCTGCTGTGTTGCACTATAAATGTGGTTTTGAGCGTGAGCAGCTCATTCTTTCCCATTTTTCCACCGAGTCGCGAGAGAGAGAGTCGAGAGGGAGAGAGTTCTTCATCCGGGGTCGATTTTCATCATTTCTTTTCGGTTGTGAGGCTCGGATAATCAATCTAACGCGCGTTCTACGGATCTTAGTACTCGAATCTTCCAAGGTAATGCTCTAAAACCCTATTTCGATCAATTTGGGGGTTTTGGGTTTTTCTTCCGATTCGTTCCGTTTCGTTGGTGGATTCATGGTGTATACGATTGATATTGTTAGTATCTTTAGTTTTCCTACGGATTCATGGATATTTTGTGGATTTTTATGGAATCGAGAGGGTTTGGTTGTGGTCCGCCCTCGTTGTTATTTTTGTATGAATATACATGAATCGTAGGCGGGTTTCCGGGTGTATTCCTTTTCCGTAATCGTTTAGAAGTGGTTGTGATTGTGCTATTCGAATCGTTAGGTTCATTTTCGTCGATTCCTCGCGGTCGTGCTTGATTCTTCCATTCCGTTCGTTGTCGTATTCCTTTTCGTTAGCATCGGGCGTTCCGAAGCTTCCCGGTTGAGCCGTATCCGTTCGTGGTTCCGTGCTCGTGGTATCGAGGCAAGTACCTTGCCCATACTTTTCTCGTTTTATGTATATGATGATCGGTGGTCGTTTTGATGTGTTTGTTTGGTTATTTGAAATGACGTTTCTAAAGGATTTCGGTTTGGCCTCGTTAAAGGCTTTCTTTCAAAACGCGTGAGTTTTGTGAACGGTGTTTTGAGAATTGATTATGATTTGATTATTTTGAACGTTGAAGGATTTTATGAGGATACTCCTCTTGTTTAAAGTTATGGAATCGTGTATTCCGTATTTAAGCTTGTTATTGTATTTTTGAAGAGTTTGGTAATGGTGTCGAGTTAATGGCCATCTCTAGTGGGTATTCTTAATGAACTTACATTCTTAGCATGTTAGTATTGCATGAGTAACGTGTTTTGTGTGTAACTCACCTCGTGTTGGCCCGGAGGTCAAGGAGGAAATCTATCCGCCGCCTGGATTTCACGAGTTTCGTACCGCTAGCCAACTCGTTAGGGTCCTTGCAAGGCCTCGAGTGAGAATGTATCTTGCCGCCTGTTCTCACGGCTTAGCGTGTGCGTGGTTTGTTTTTACGTAATTGTAGCCAACTCGGTAGGGTCCTATGAGGCCTCGAGCGAGAATGTATCTCGCCGCCTGTTCTCGAGGCTAATTGTGGGTATTCATTTCGGAAATGAGTGCTTTGAACGGTTTTCATGATTGCATGCATTGACTAAGTGTGTAAGAGGTAAGTGTTCGTTGGGCTTACTTGGCTAGGATGGCCTTTGGAGTATTTTGTTGTTTGTTTTAAATCCTTTATTTGTGGATTTTGATGTTGGGATACGAACCTCCCGGTCGTTCTTGTGTCTTGTGAGTTGATGAGATTTGGGGCTAAAATCCCAATGGTTTTGTAAAAGTCGTTTCTGGATTTGGGGCTAAAATCCCAACGGTTGGTTAATGTCATTTTTCGTAAAGTAAACCTTTGGGGCGGTGACCCCTTTTGTCTTTTGGTTTTGAAAAGTAGGATTTGATAATCCTAAATTGTTTTCTATTAAAACTCTCGATGGCATTCTAAAGCGTGTTATAAATTACTTCCATTGATTTATGATATTTCGTTTTTGAAATGTTTTCTCAAACCCTTGCCTCGGGAAGTACTTTTCGTTTCGTTTGGATCTTTGAGGATCCTCGGTTATTATTATTCGTGGAATGTGAATTGTATGGCTCGTATTTGCACTTTGTATTTGCACTAGCAAAAGCGGTGGAGTTTTGCTAACCCCGAGTATTCGGGGGTGGATGTCTGTTTTGCATTCGGGTTTTGGAGCATAACACGAGTCGGCACGAAGGATGATGAAAGATGATCGATACTAATCACATGAGGAACCGTACATCGTGTGTTGGTTCGATTGTACTTTATTTTCCATTCAGTATCGTTCCGTTATGCGGGTGTAGTTGTATTTTGTCCCCTGCGTGGGCATGAGTTGTATTTGGGTTGTATGTATTTGTGGAAAGACCAAATCGGTCTACTGAGTCATTGTAGCCTCGAAGGCATTGTCGAGATGTTAAATGTCGTTACCAGCCTGGTAGATCCTTGAGGAAAGGTTCTACGGCGTGTAATATCCCTGAGCGGATTGGGGGTGTTACATAAATGGTATCAGAGCTTAGGTTGTGAAAACCTAGGCTGTCGGATCAGTGGTGTCTATTGAGTTTTGTCTCGTCGGATTTAGTCTGACTGAGTCGTGTCGCGACGCGTCGTTTGAGTTTGTTGGTCGTGATTAGTATCGTGGGGCGATCATCATCTTCGTGCGACCTGTGGAAGTAAGTCTCCCTTCTTTGTGTTGTGCCTCGTGTGACACGAGCTATTTTTATGATTATTTGTTAAGTGGTGGAATCCTTATGTGAATTCGATTTCACGATATGTATTTAGTCGACTCTCGTATTTGATTTATACGAGGAGTGTAAATCGTTTGTGATGTCTTTTTATTGTTGTTTTTCTCCGTTGTTGATGATTTTCGAATCGATTTGCACGTTTTACAAGTCTCTTGTGGAAGCTTTGTGCTTATACACGTTCGACTTGTTCACTAGCCAGTGTGGGAGGGTATTTTATCAGCGGTTTTGTTCTGAATGTGGTATTTTATCGTTTATTTTCGTTTAAAGACATGTATTGTCTTGATTTTAAACGTTTTGATGCGTGTGCTAGGAGTTGTTTCATTGAACGTCGGTATGTGTGAGTTTTGGGCATTCTGGCCTATTGGATTTTTGAAAACCTTGAGTATCTTAGAAAAATAAATTTCGAGACATACTTTTTAAATGAGTTATTTTCTTGTGGTACATCCTAGATGCCACAATGTATTTCAAAAATTTTCTACCTCGAGGACCAAAATGTTTTGAGATATTTTCAACACTTTTATTTAGACCCGAGGGTCGAATAATTTGAAAGTTTTCACTAAGAGAAAGTGTCTTCATTTTTATCAAATGCGAAATGGTTCTCCAAAGTCTCGATAATGATGTTTCACGTTTGTACTTTTTGAAAGGTGATACTCAAGATCAACCAGTATTCTTCAAATTATTTTCAAAATGAAGTTTTCGTTTTTAAAACCTATCCATTCCCGTTTGAGGGCTGGGTATGAATGTATGATGTTCGCGTTGTCATTTTGATACTTTCTCCCGAGTATGATCGAATTGGCGGTGTGAGCGTTGAGTCGCTTTCCACACATGGGTTGTGCTAGCCCCTGTGAAAGGCGGAGTGTTGGTATTGAATGTTGTCGCCTCATGGCAATTTCTGCGTTGTCGCGCATGTGCGAGCTGTTAGAGCTTGGTTTGGTATGACCGTGTGCATCGGTGATGGTTCCGTTATGCGTCGATTGTTTAATGTCTTGTTACCTTGCTCCCGTTTTTGTGAATTTCGTGGACGAGGTCGGGGGTAATGCCCGTACTATTTTGACTTCTGTATTTTCTCTTCCTCCAGTCTATCGATTCGCTCATGTTCGTTGGCACTTTATGAACTTGTTCTGTATTTCGATTTCATCGTCCGAACGAGCTGTGGTCTTGTTGTGGGTCGATCTGGTTATCGATGTTACTTTTTCGGGTTCAGTTCGATTCTTGTGAACCTTGTTTGGGAGTGACATCATCTGGTTCTACTAGTTCTTTTATTCGAAGTGGATCGGATTTGGAACTCTTATGTTTTCGACTCTGTCGACTCATTTATGTTTGTTGACATTTCTGAGATTGTCCGCCCCTTGTTTTTGTTTATCGAACGAGTGTGGTATCGTTTCTAATAACTCGTTCGTCGTTGTGACTTTTCAATTGCTATTCCCTTTCTGTGGATCTTATGTGAATGCACATCCTGTTGTTTTCACCGGATCATATATTGTCTCGAGTCGAGATGTGAACCTTGGAGTTGTAGTTTGAATTTTATTATCCTTCGTGTTTCGGACATGATTGTTCGATTTTTGTTGTCTCGATCGTTTGTTTGTTCGGTTTTTGTTCTCGTTTCGTGATTATTGAGCATTCAGACTCCTTCGTAATTCCCTTCAGTTCGGGAAATTAGTTTCGTTTTCGATCTTCCATCCCTTAGGCGATGGGATTCCGTGTTTGTTCAGCGGTTGACTCGCGTTTTGATTGATGTACCGTTGGGTTGGTCAATCATATTGATTTTCGTTCGTTGTGTTTTGTGATTATCAGATAATTGACTTGACTATAGTATCCGTTTGATGACGCTTGTCACTTGTCGGTTTTATTATATCCCTAACGGCGACGTTGTGTTGGTCACCGTGGAGCGTGTTTACACGCCGTATATTCCTTTGCGTTGTTTGTAACATTTCGCCGTTGGGCATTAGTTACGCATTCTTGTGTGTCTCGTTGAGTTTTTCCTGGCGGAATATTTCTTCTCCCTACTTGTTTTAAGTTTCGGGACGAAACTTCTTTTAAGGAGGGTAGAATGTAATATCCGCAATTTTCGATTTCCGGTAATTCTTTTTTTTCGGTCGGAGTCCGTTTTGACGACTCGCTCATGACCGTTTCGTCATTCTGAGAATGATTAATTCTACACTTTTTGACATCCGAGTTCGTTTCGGTGTCGTTTCGTTGAGTTCTGTGCTTTTTAGCGACTTTTCCGCACTTGAGTTCGATTCTTGCGAATCTCGACCCGGCTAACATTTGAGTTTCCCGCAAGTCCGTTTAACTTTGTTAGACGTGTTGTGAACTTCGGTTTGGTTATTCGATCACGTATGGTGATTTTCGGGCATTTGGGCCATTTTCGTAATTTCCCAAAGTTTGGGGTAATTACCTTCCGTTGTCGAATCTCGAGCCTTCGGGTGGTCGGAATTGTGTGTTCTACTAGCTCTTAGATTCGTCTTTGTGAGTACTTCGTAACCGTATCTTCGGTTCGTATTCGTGTTCGGGTTTCGGTGTCGTTTTGTTGAATTCAGGATTACTTAACGACTTTTCTAAGTATGAGTTCGTCTTTGTTAGATCATCATTAATTTTTGGTAACTCCAAAATTATAAATCTTTGCAATATTATAGAACATCGAGTTAGCTTTCCAATGGTTCAAACGGTGAGTCAATGAGTCAGGACGAGAGAGTTATGGTCGTTTTAGTGGAAGATCTGTCGGTGTCGGGCACCGTCCGAGAGCCTTTCGGCCGATAGGGGGCGATAGACTCTCTGCCGGCATTTTGTATAGGGTATCGGTTGGGCCTATCGGCCGATAGGCCGGCCGATAGGTTCTGGCGTGTTGCACTATAAATGTGGTTTTGAGCGTGAAACGGCTCATTCTTTCCCATTTTCCACCGAGTCGCGAGAGAGAGAGTCGAGAGAGGAGAGAGTTCTTCATCCGGGGTCGATTTTCATCATTTCTTTTCGGTTGTGAGGCTCGGATAATCAATCTAACGCGTTCTACGGATCTTAGTACTCGAATCTTCCAAGGTAATGCTCTAAAACCCTATTTCGATCAATTTGGGGTTTTGGGTTTTCTTCCGATTCGTTCCGTTTCGTTGGTGGATTCATGGTGTATACGATTGATATTGTTAGTATCTTTAGTTTTCCTACGGATTCATGGATATTTTGTGGATTTTTATGGAATCGAGAGGGTTTGGTTGTGGTCCGCCCTCGTTGTTATTTTTGTATGAATATACATGAATCGTAGGCGGGTTTCCGGGTGTATTCCTTTTCCGTAATCGTTTAGAAGTGGTTGTGATTGTGCTATTCGAATCGTTAGGTTCATTTTCGTCGATTCCTCGCGGTCGTGCTTGATTCTTCCGTTCCGTTCGTTGTCGTATTCCTTTTCGTTAGCATCGGGCGTTCCGAAGCTTCCCGGTTGAGCCGTATCCGTTCGTGGTTCCGTGCTCGTGGTATCGAGGCAAGTACCTTGCCCATACTTTTCTCGTTTTATGTATATGATGATCGGTGGTCGTTTTGATGTGTTTGTTTGGTTATTTGAAATGACGTTTCTAAAGGATTTCGGTTTGGCCTCGTTAAAGGCTTTCTTTCAAAACGCGTGAGTTTTGTGAACGGTGTTTTGAGAATTGATTATGATTTGATTATTTTGAACGTTGAAGGATTTTATGAGGATACTCCTCTTGTTTAAAGTTATGGAATCGTGTATTCCGTATTTAAGCTTGTTATTGTATTTTTGAAGAGTTTGGTAATGGTGTCGAGTTAATGGCCATCTCTAGTGGGTATTCTTAATGAACTTACATTCTTAGCATGTTAGTATTGCATGAGTAACGTGTTTTGTGTGTAACTCACCTCGTGTTGGCCCGACGGGGTCAAGGAGGGAAATCTATGCTGCGCCTGGATTTCACGAGTTTCGTACCCTTCTTGCCAACTCGTTAGGGTCCTTGCAAGGCCTCGAGTGAGAATGTATCTGCCGCCTGTTCTCACGGCTTAGCGTGTGCGTGGTTTGTTTTTACGTAATTGTAGCCAACTCGGTAGGGTCCCTATGAGGCCTCGAGCGAGAATGTATCGCCGCCTGTTCTCGAGGCTAATTGTGGACTGCTCATTTCGAAATGAGTGCTTTGAACGGTTTTCATGATTGCATGCATTGACTAAGTGTGTAAGAGGTAAGTGTTCGTTGGGCTTACTTGGCTAGGATGGCCTTTGGAGTATTTTGTTGTTTGTTTTAAATCCTTTATTTGTGGATTTTGATGTTGGGATACGAACCTCACGGTCGTTCTTGTGTCTTGTGAGTTGATGAGATTTGGGGCTAAAATCCCAATGGTTTTGTAAAAGTCGTTTCTGGATTTGGGGCTAAAATCCCAACGGTTGGTTAATGTCATTTTTCGAAAGTAAACCTTTGGGCGGTGACCCCTTTTGTCTTTGGTTTTGAAAAGTAGGATTTGATAATCCTAAATTGTTTTCTATTAAAACTCTCGATGGCATTCTAAATCGTGTTATAAATTACTTCCATTGATTTATGATATTTCGTTTTTGAAATGTTTTCTCAAACCCTTGCCTCGGGAAGTACTTTTCGTTTCGTTTGGATCTTTGAGGATCCTCGGTTATTGTTATTCGTGGAATGTGAATTGTATGGCTCGTATTTGCACTTTGTATTTGCACTAGCAAAACAGTAGAGTTTTGCTAACCCCCGAGTATTCGGGGGGTGGATGTCTGTTTTTGCATTCAGGTTTTGGAGCATAACACAGGGTCGGCACGAAGGATGATGAAAGATGATCGATACTAATCACATGAGGAACCGTACATCGTGTGTTGGTTCAGTTGTACTTTATTTTCCGCTGCTGTATCGTTCCCGTTGTACGGGTGTAGTTGTATTTTGTCCCCTGCGTGGGCATGAGTTGTATTTGGGTTGTATGTATTTGTGGAAAGACCAAATCGGTCTACTGAGTCATTGTAGCCTCGAAGGCATTGTCGAGATGTTAAATGTCGTTACCAGCCTGGTAGATCCTTGAGGAAAGGTTCTACGGCGTGTAATATCCCTGAGCGGATTGGGGGTGTTACAACCGGGTGCCGCGGCACACGCAGGCTATGCCGCGGCACACTGCCGAACCCTGGGAGTAATTTTTGGCCTGTGCCGCGGCACACCTCAGCTGCGCCGCGGCACACAATGCGGTCAACCCTCTATAATTGTGTTGTTTTGAGCGTAAACAGCTCATTTCCTTCTTCCTTCTTCCATTGACGCGAGAGAGAGTGAGAGAGGAGGAGAGCTTCTCATCCTTATCAATTTAGGGGTTGATTTTTATCATTTTTCTTGATTTGTGGCTTGGACAATCAATCCAACGCGTGTTCTACGGATCTTAGTACTTGAATCTCCAAAGGTAATATCTCTAGAACCCTATTTTCGATTAATTTGGGGGTTTTGGGATTTTCTTCCGATTCATTTCGTTTTGTTGGTGGATTCATGATGAATATGATTAATCTTGTTGATATCATTAGTTTTCCTACGGATTCATGGTATATTTTCATAGTTTTGCGGAATCGAGAGGGTTTGGTTGTGGTCCGCCCTCGTTGTTATTTTTGTGCGAATATACATGAATCGTAGGCGGGTTTTCGGGTGTATTCCATTTCCGTATTCGGCTAGAGTTAGTTGTAATTATGTTCTTCGAATCGTTAGGTTCGGTTCCGTTGATTCCTAGTGTTCGTCGGTGATTATCCTTTCCGTTCGTTGCGTCATCAAAATATTCAAGGCAAGTAATTCTTGGAAACCTTTATGCTTAACGTGAAATGGTAATGTATATTGTGTGTGCTTTACTCACCTCGGGAGGGTCCGACGGGGCCTCGAGGGAATCTATGGCTTCGTCCTGGATTCATGAGTTTGATTCGCTAGCCAGCTCGGGAGGGTCCTTAGAGGCCTCGAGTGGGATTCGTGGCTTCGTCCCGGTCCTAGGTGACGTGTGGTGCTTGATTTGTTTTGTGAATGTGGCCAGCTCGGAGGGGCCTTAGAGGCCTCGAGTGGGATTTGTGGCTTCGTCCCGGTCCTAGGCAAATTAATTGTGACTGTTTGTTTCCGGAAAAGACATGTCTAGTTTTGATTTTTGAAATGATATTGGTGCATGTACTACGAAATGTCTAAGCGATTGGTTTGCCTTGATTACTTGTACTAGCGTAATTGCTAACCCCTCTGGGGACCCGTTTTGGGGAAATTCTTGTTATGGATTTCAGGTTATGATTATCCGGACGAACGAGCACCGGGACAGTACGAGGACATTGGCCAGGGTCGTTGACATGTGCATTTGGATCGTCTTAATTCCTGTGTCTAATTCGATATGGTTGTTTCCTATATTTATAAACTGATAGACTGTACTCGCGAGTACTTAGGCTTTTCAAATTCAAAATCCGTGTTGTACTACTTTTAAATTGTTACATCGTTGGTTGATGATCATTTCGCCGGTTGCTCCGGGCGTAACTTTTTATGTCTTATAATTAAATGTGTGTCCTCGCTAACCGGGATGGTTAGTCGAGTGGAGTTTTCTTGTTTGTAGCCTGGTGGGTCCCATGTGGGGGTCCACGGGGCTGTAATATACTCTGAATATCTCGGGGTGTTACACTTTTATAACTATAGAGGATTGTTAATGGGTATTATTTTGGGTCTCTAGTTCTTGTGTTTATGTATTCATGAAAGAATGTTAAATGATATTATTTTTGGGCTCATATTTTTGTTTTTATGTATTCATTTATATTTTTATAATAACATATAAAAAAATCTATATGGTATTAATATTTATTAATTTAAAATAAATAAGTAATCATTTACCTAAATATTGAATTATTAAATAATATAGAAATACATGTATAAATTAATTAATATTTATTGATTAAAAATAAATTAGTAATCATTACTTTATTAATGGAATAAAGCGGTGGCCTACAACCCTAGGTTTGTCTTGGGTAGGGGTGTTTTTTTAGTAAAAGGGAGTGTTTATTTAGCCACCCTTTTTTTTTGGTCTTTCAAACTTTTTGATGTCAAACCTAAAAAGTGGATTGGTTGGGAATTAGGTGTGTATTTTTAGATTTTTTTTCTTGATACCGAAGTTCCAAGCTTATACCTGACTAGTCCTCGAGATAACAGCTCCAGCCCCACAATACTGCTACCAATTAAATCGCGAGATGTGTATCTGGCTTCGAGGTTCTTAAATATCCTCAACTATTGCGCACAAGGAGTCGTCCCCCAAGTGATTACTCCATGCTGGACCCCCTCAAATCCAATCGCAGGGTCCCATCGAGATCTGGCCCTCCCACACTGCCGCTTGAAACCCTCAATATTTAATTATTCCAACAGCGTACCCCGGAGGGCTAGGATCTCTTCTTTAATCATAGATTAAAGAGTCATAAACCCTTGAAAATTCTTGTCCTCAGAGGAACTCGAACCCCGATCTCTCACTTGAAGTGGGAGACCCGTGGCCAGTGAACTAAGGTCGCTGGTTATCAAACTGTGTTGGGTAAACTTTTTTAAGTGACTGATTCCACCGCACTGCGGCCCCATACTCCAAAAACCCCCCTCTGGCCTGGCCCTACGTGTTAATACTGGTTGGCCTTACGCGTATGGAGAATTTTTTGGATAAATTCAGTACCACTATTTGTTGGTAAGAGGACTCGAATACGAAACTTCAGCCAACAATGGCTGAGTCCTTTACCACTGGGGCAAATGCTATGGATATCTTTACATATTTCTTGTCACATTACAAGAGATTTTTAGGAAATTGTGTATTGGAGTATATAGTAAGGAGAGAAAACATAAATCGAACTTTTACATATAATATTATTTTTTTTTGTCCCAAGTTTAACACCAACTCTTTTGATACCCAAATTGTTGGAAGTGACCTTTACTCGAATGCATTCGTGTCATATATTGTACTTTCGAGTAAAAAATTCGAGTCAACTTACAAAAATATACAATATTGAGGGAAGATTATCACCCGGGTAACACGAATGCAAAATCGAGTAACACGAATGCGCCAGTTGAGTAACACGAATGCGTTGTTGAGTAACACGAATGCGCCGTCGAGTAACACAATTGCATTGGTCGAGTTACACGAATGCACCGGTCGAGTTACACGAATGCGACATCGAGTAACACGAATGCGCCATCGAGTAACACGAATGCGCCATCGAGTAACACGAATGCGCAGTCGGGTAACTCGAATTCTCAAGATACGCCAATCGAGTAACTCGTATTCGTTCGAGAAACCCGTAACTCTTACTCGACTGTGTAATTCGTGTTACCCGAAAACTGATATCGTATATTTTTGCAAGTTCACTCAAAATTTTGTTTCTCGAAAGTAAAATATATGACTCGAAGTCATTCGAGTAAAGGTCAATTCCGACAATTTGGGTATCAAAAGAGTTGGTGCTAAACTTGGGACAAAAAAGAATAATACTATATGTCAAAGGGCAAGACAAGCTATTCTCACATATTTTTTTTTGAATTTTTTTTTTTTTGAAAATTGTTAATAAGCTAATTTATTGAGATATTACTTTGAGTAGTATCTCAATAAATTAGCATAGAAATTAGTTTATAACGTATTAAATAGAACTTTTAAATAATCTCAAAAAATAAAATAATTTATAAATTAGTTTATTTTACCAACATACACTAAGCAGTGTTCTGCAAATACTAACAAAATTAACTTTTGAAGTAGTGTCTGTAAAAGCCATCATATTTAGTATATTTATGCTAAAAACAAACTAACTTATGAAGCTAGCTTATTTTAGAACTTATTTAAAAAGACCATTTAATACTTCATAAATTAATTTATAAGCTAGCTTATTGAGATGCTACTCAGCTTATTGAGATATTATTATGAGTAGCATCTCAATAAGCTAGCTTATCAACAATCAAGTAGCTTATCAATTAAAATATCAAACACACACTTAATTTTAAAGTACCACTCTATTTGTTCATGTTGAACAAGTGTATCAAATAATTATCTTGGCAGTACCTATAATATCTAATAGCTGACGATTATTAACTACTCAACAACTTACCGCTATTGCAAACACCAATATTACGATTAATTTGACCGAACAAACCATTTTATTATTTATTTGGAGCATCAAAAAGTAAAATATGATCATCTAATATTATTTGAGATATTTAATAATATATTATAATTTTAAAAGTATATTTCTGAACTAAATATTACATTTGGGACCAAAGGAAGAGAGTACATTTTAATTAGTGCAAGTATAATTCTCTCTTCACACGGCCCAATAGCAAGGAAAGTATCTTTAATAGCTCCATCCATCCCTAACCTCTTTATAGGCCGGTATGAGTCGAATTTTACCAAACTTTATAGAGTTCGAATTTGATTTGGAGTATTTCAAATCTCAGATTTGATTTGACAGGAATTTGTTGAATTTTAGTTTATAAGATTAGATTCGAGAGTTTTATGGATAAATTATACATTATAGTTTGGTTAGATTCAGCTCGTTTTCTCGAATGGTTCGAACAAAGTTCGATTTAGCTTTTTTTTGAGAGAGTTAAACATAAATTCTAATCGATTGAGTACTCGAGGCTTGGTGAATAAGAATCAGGCATATTGTTTGGGCAAAATGATTGGGGTTTAAAGTTTGGGCTATGGCAGTTCCCTCCCTATTTAATGATACAAACCTCATACCGAACCTCATTTATTGTGCCAATTTGCGTTTGGAGTTCATACAAAAATGCATATATATATATTTTATAATTACCTCTAGAATTATGCCATATAGTTATTAATTAAAATTAATTCATTTATCTAACTAAATCCTGAACACCGCGTTTAAACTTTAATGGTGATGCTTAGACCTGGCAAAATAGACCCAGGCCCGCGGGCCAGGCCAGCCCGCCCGTTTTTGGGCGGGTATTGGGCTTCATATTTTTTGTCCAAAAAAATCGGGCCTTTTTGGCCCGACCCAGATTTAGCCAGCCCGTGGAGGCTCGATCCGCGGGCGCTTCGCCCGACCCATTTCTTTTATATTTATGTTATATGTAATTATAATATTTAAAAAAAATTCTTTATTTGTTAGATTATATTACATCTATATGTTTATTATTGATGTAATTTTATTTTTTATGGGACTTTGTGATTACTTTGTAGTATCTCATATCAATAATAATATTATTAGACAGCAGTAGTGATAAATAATATAATGATCAAATAAAAATATTTGTATATTTATCTTTTGATTGTGGTAGTGTAGTAAATAATGTAATTATCAAATAAAATAATTGTACATTTATTTATCTGATTGTGATAGTATAGCGAATAATATAATAATTAAGGATCGAAAAATATTTCTATATTTAATTAGAATTAATATTTCCAAAAAAAAAAAGTTGAGGCCCGCGGGACGGGCCACGGGCCTAATAATTTTGGCTCAGAAAAAACGGGCCTTTTTGGACCGGCCCAAAAAAGGCCCGTCCATTTTGCGCCCGGCCTGTTTGGGCCGAGCCCGCCCGTTTGGGCCGAGCCCGCCCGTTCCGGTCCCGAACTCTCCAGCCCAGGCCCTACTCAGCCCGACCCGCCCTTAGCCCAGACCGGCCCGGCCCCCCAGCCCCACTCATAGCCCAGCCCCCAGCCCACCCGCTGTAATACCCGTACTTTTTATTGAATTATTGGCTTTGACGTTCCTTCAATTTTGTCGCTCTTGTAAGCGCTTATCGAGATGTTGTTAATTTTAGAGTTTCATAACCTTCAGAACATATTCGTATCGATTGAACCTTGCAGCAATGTTATTAGATGGAGCAGATAGCGCACGCTAGGCGTGAGCTAACGCATGCTAATTATGTTTTGTAGCGCGCGCTAATGGTCTGAGTTGGGCAGTGGCAGTAGCCGAGTTCTGCTCTCTGGACTGGCATATAGCGCACGCTAGGCGTGAGTTAACACACGCTATTCGTGTCCAGTAGCGCACGCTAGCATCGCCAGTAGCGCGCGCTAATGTGTTTAGTCTGGCAGAGGCAGAAGCTGAATTCTGCACTCTGGACTAGCATTTAGCACATGCTAGGCGTGAGTTAACGCACACTATTGGTGTTGCGTAGCGCACTCTAGCGCCAGATGTAGCGCACGCTAATGACGCAGTCCAGAAGCCACTGGACTACCGGGTTGTAACACCCCAAACTAGGCGGATATTAGAGTGCCGTGGGCCCCCAACTGGAGCCCACCAAGCAAATGAAACTTAATGAATTAAATAATATAATTGTAGTACCGAACCACATTATATCATCAATTACTCTGATGAGGAGTTTCATTACAACACACCCAAGATAATACAGAATACATGTATATTTTATATGAAGAAAAATATACAACACTGAATGAAATGAATATTCAAACAGAAGTCTGCAGCGGAAATAAATTGAAGAAAACACGAATGAATGAAAAGGACTGGGCCCCCTACTAGTATCACGGGGACTCCTCGCCGTCAACGTTCTCTTCCCGTTCTTTAACCTTGCCATGACCTGAAAACAACATCCCCCAACGGGGTCAGTTACACAGAACAACAATCCTCAAGAGTTGAATAAACACAATCATGATATAATCTTAATTATGAAATTAAGCTCAAGAGGAGCATCATAGTACGCCCGCAATGGTATGTGCAAGTGCACAAGACGAGTGTCAGGACACACCCGTCCTTGTACCTAATTAGTCTCACGGAGGTACGTTACCGTGTGCACAGTCCATTGTGTCGGTGAACCCGAACACATGACCATCATGTGCCCGACTAAAAATTCCACACATCCCCACCCGGCCACACAATATGAACCTAGAAGGTCATATGAACAAGAATGACCATGAGGAATATTAACGAATAACAATCCGACAAAGTCAAGAATGACTCACCGAGATGAAATAATAGTGAAGTGAATGATAGCTCAATGAAATGATTGGAACCTTCGTTCCTCGTGAATGAAGTGATTATTCGACAATTACAAGTCTCAATACGGTTAATACATTATGAATGAGTTATGATTACGAATGAACAACAACGAAAGGAATGAATATCCTTTTAACTGAGTAAGAATTTACTTACACAACACCGGTGAAGAATGTCCTTCCTCGAACAAACGTCCTACAATGAGATGTCGGTCGTTCGGACAACCTTGAAACACAATTACCAATAATCCGCTCAATATATGTATCAAGCATGAATTACGACTAACTCAAAAGTCGATACAACAATATCCAAACTTATTGAGGCATTCAAACAAACACTTAGCGAACATCAACCCTTGATTATAACCAATCCCAAATATAACGAAACCACCCCCCAAAATGAGTAGTTCAAACCAACAAAATGTCTTCCATGATATCAATAATCCCATAGGAATCCACAATTCTAGTTAACGACAACATCTAATCAAAAACCCCCAAATTTCAAAGTCAACCCTAAGGTGTTCTTGAATGAAACCTCAACAAATCATGAAATCCGAAATATATGACATTAAATCCATAGGAATCCATTTATCCTAGGTAGATAATCCATATCTAACATATTCCAACTTAAAACCAAGCTTACACGAAGAGATCGGAAGGAAAACATTCAAAATCCGAAATTCTAGATCCAAGAAATCATTACCTTGATTTGATTTGTTGGATATGATGAAATGATGATTAATCCGAATGATAAGCTTGAAAATGATGATAGATGGATTCAGCTCAAAGAAATCTCTCCAAAATGCCCGAAACCGCCCGGAATCATTGAAGGAGTGAAGAGGGAATGACAAATGATGAATCTGGACTGCACTGTCCAATATATACTGTTCCAGTTTAGCGCACGCTAAGCCCTGATATTTAGCGTGCGCTAGCGGGTTAATCGGATAGTACAGTGCCTACTGACTGCCTCGTTAGCGTGCGTTAACTCCAAAATGTTAGCGTGCGCTAACAAAATATCCGATGCCCAGTAACTGAAGTCCAGAACCCTCTGTCCTCTGACCTGCTCGCGATAGCGCGCGCTACACCCAAAATTCAGCGTGTGCTACTACACCATTAGCGTACGCTAATATCTACTCATAGCGTGCACTATGAATTATTCCCAATCAGTCCAGTACCCTACTGGACTCTGCCTGATCGTCCTTAGCGCGCGCTACACTGACTGCATAGCGTGCGCTATCCAAACTTACTAGCGCGCGTTACTTACCATTCGTAGCGTGCGCTACTACAACTTAACTGCAGTCCAGTGCCCACTAAACTGTCTGCCTGAACAACGCTAACGTGTGCTAATGCTGAGAGGTAGTGTGCGCTACCCATACTCAATTAGCACGCACTAAAGAGAGTACGTAACGTGCGCTACTCCTCACACAACCCACTACGAAAATGACAATGATGATAGACAAGGCTCGATCCTCCAACCAGGTAGAAAGACGAATAATAACTGATACATGATACAAATACTAGGTAGAAAGACGAATAATAACTGATACATGATACAAATACTCTGAACGGTGAATACCATGATTGAATATGAATGATGAATGATTATTAATGAGTGTAAATTAATGAGTGACAATTACTGAATGATAATGACTGAATTACAACCGGGTATTACATGGGTGACCCCGTTAGCGCATGCTAACCTTGAGGTTTAGCGCACGCTAAATAGGCGTAGTATATAAGGGCGGTCAGTCCTATTATTTGTCACTTTTCCTCCTATTTCTTCACTTCCGACGAGATGGCACGAGAGGGGCGATTTTGAGGCGATTTGGGGCGGCTACTCATCATCTATCATCATCTTAGGTGGAATAACAAAGATTATACAACATCTAATCTGTTTCTACCTTTCAAATCAAGGTAAACTCCTTAGAACCCTAGTTTTGGGAATTTTCGGGGATTTTCTTCGATTCGTCCGATTTATCCATCTTTGAGATTATGTTGTATCTACCCCATACCCAAGTTTCCCCTATGATTATATGGATGGTTATGTACTTTTTTCATACTTGAGAGGGTTTGGATGATTTCCAAACCTCTAGGTGATTATCCTTGGATTTTTGTGAATCATAGACGGGTTTCGGGAGTTTCTTTGTGTGATTTGAGTATGGATTATTAATTATCGTATTACTTAAGAATCGTTTAAGTGATGGAAGTGCGTTCTTGGACCTACCGAACTTGTATTCTTTTCCTTTCGATTCTCGATGTCTCAAAGGCAAGTATATGTTTATGATTGTATGTTCTCGACTTTGAAAGTAAGGTATATGAATTGTATGATTGTATATATTCACTCTGGGACGGACCAACGGGTCCTCTGAGGGTTCCATTGCCTTTGGTGCGATTCCACGAATACTTTGGGTTAACCACTCTGGGAGGGTCCGACGTGGCCTTTGAGGGTTCCGTTGCCTTTGAAGCGGTTTCATAGTTAATCACGTATGTATTGAAATGAAGTGATATAAGATTTAGTTATTCTGGAATACTAGTCTTGAGCTTGATGGAATGATGATTGCATTTACTCTATTGTCGAGAAGTATTGTATTTCATATTTGATATACTTATACTAGCTATTCGACGGCTAACCCATTTTTGGGGGAAATACCTTTCATGTATTTCAGGATCCAGGAGAGCGGATAGGCATGTACCGGGTCGGCATGAAGATGATGGGCAAGTGTGATGCTGTGTCTTGTCACTGGTTATACTTTGTATTTTATCCATTCAGTGATGTTGTGCTCGAAATGGTTATGAGTACTCGAGTACTGTTTCTGGTTTTCTTGATGTTTTGGCCTGTGTTGCCATGGGATTGATTCTTGATGTATTATATTCAGTTTTATTGGATATTGTCTTGAGTGCCAACTTTATTGTCCTCCATTGGATTATGCTTGGACCTTATCGGTAAAAATTCATGGTTCCGCGTGTGAATAGCCTTGTGGGTCCCACGGTGGGGCTCACGGCGCTATAATATACCCTGAATAACTTGGGGGTGTTACAGAATATGGTATCGGAGCTTAAATTTATGGATACCTAGGCTGTTGGTCTTTTGAGTCGATTGAGTAATCGTTTGTATACATTATCACCACTTTGCCATCATCATAATGCGACCGGTATTAGTAAGTCCTTTTACTCTTCTTGTATTCTTCCTAATCGTTTTGCTTTTAATTTGGTATTCCTGGGAATCGGTCACTTCGATGATGTGTGATTTGAATTGTACTTACGTACTTTGTGTGTGCTTCAGAATGTCTGCTGACAGGGAACAGAGGCGAGGCCGTGGTCGTGGACGCGGACGAGGATTTGGCGCGACCGCTTCCCTCAGTTCCGTTGCGGGGTCGACTACCACTAGTTTATCTAACTCGGTGAATCTACCGAGAGTCAACACAACCAATCGACCGGTCAAGGGAATAATGCAAATATTGGGGCTACGAATGTTCCTCAACAATTGGAAAATCAAATGACTATCCTAGCCCAAGCTGTTCAGCTGAATAATTCTAATCCGGCAGCGGATGTTTTGCTCCAAAATATGGTCCGTATGCATCCTCCGCAGTTTAGCGATGCTACCGACCCAAATGATTGGGAGAATTGGCTCTTCGAGTTGGAAAAAGTGTTCGAGGTTGTTGATTGCCCCGAAACAAGGAAGGTACCTATTGCTCAGTACTTTCTCACTAAAGAAGCCACGACTTGGTGGAAAGCTGTTAAACCACGAGATCGTGTTGTTACTTGGGACGAATTTAAAGAGCTACTGGAGGCTGGGTTTTGTCCTTGGCCAGTGCAAGAAGGCAGAATCTGAGCCTTTTCCGACGCAGAACATTTCAGTCTCGCAGGCGATAGTGGAATATAACCAACAGCTGATCCATGTGAAGAATTAAGTGCGGGATGAGCATGACAAGATCCGCCACTTCGACATGCGAATGAATATGGATTTACGGCGTTACATGGCGGGTTTGCTTGCACTACTCTGAAGGAATACCAAGACAGGGCTTTGGCATATGACATGTTAAGTTCCAACAATGATACCACAGAAGAGCCGAAGAAGCAAAAGACCGCTGGTAATTTTTCTGGCTCTAATGGTGGCAACTTCCAGAGACCTCAGGCGGCTAACCGTTCTGTTAGGCAGTCGTCACGTTCTTTTAAAGGGAAGAAGAGTTTTCGTTCTGCTCCGGGCACCTCAACTCGCCCAGTAACCTGTTTTAATTGTGGTCGTCCAGGCCACATCAATCTGGAGTGTAATTTCCCACCTCTGAAGTGTCACACTTATGGTCAGATGGGACACAAGGCAGTTTGTTGCCCCGAACAATATCAGACTTTGAACACTCGGGCTTCTGCCCCAGCGCCTATAGATCAGAGTATGAATCAACGGCAATCAGTTAGTCAGTCGCAGCAGAGTTACGGCAGAGGTCGGGGACGGAGTCAGAACACTAGAGGGGGAGATTCTAGCATCAGTTCGGCACACCCACGAGTCTATGAGATGCGTCGAGCAGATGAACCCGATGCGGCAGTGGCCTCAGGTACCATTCATATCATATCTCATCCAGTTCGTGTACTTTTTGATTCGGGTGCTACACATTCTTTCATCTCATTGGAGTGTGTACGCCGTTTGAATATAAATTGTATGAATGCTTGTGATCCTTTCATTATGAAACTGCCTAGTGGGGATAGAATCGTGGGGAATCGGGAGATTAGAGATTTTTCGGTGAGCATAGCCGGTATTGATTGGTTATCGAACTTGATTGTGGTTAATATCGAGGGTGAGGATGTGATCCTCGGTGAAGACTGGATTGACAGTCACCAAGCGATTATGAATTACCGCACTAAGTTTATCACTATGATGACCAAAGATGGTTCTGAGTACTCGTTCATGGGGTGTAAATCGGGCCAACCTAAGTTTCTTATCAGCGCCATGAAGGCCGTAAAACTCTTGAATAAAGGTCGCACGGGCTATTGGTGTTATGCTTTGAAGTCGGAAGGGAACGAAGTCGATATCTCTTCGATTTCAGTTGTTAATGAGTATCCAGACATTTTTCCAGATGATCTTCCGGGATTACTACCGGATCGAGAGATAGATTTTTCTGTGGATTTAGAGCCTGACACGGCTCCGATTTATAAGGCGCCTTATCGGATGGCACCTTCCGATATGCAAGAATTGAAGAACCAATTGGGAGAACTATTGGAGAAAGGGTACATGACCGAGCACTTCACCTTGGGGCGCGCTTGTTCTTTTTGTGAGGAAGAAGGATGGTTCACTATGTTTATGCATTGATAACCGTGAGCTAAACAAAGTGACCTTCAAGAACAAGTATCCATTGCCTCGTATAGATAATTTATTCGATCAGTTGCAGGGAGCCGCAGTATTCTCAAAAATTGATTTGAGATCGGGATATTACCAGCTCCGGGTGAAAGAGTCCGACATTCCGAAAACTGCATTTCGGACGAGATACGGACATTATGAATTTGTGGTCATGCCTTTTGGATTGAATAATGTACCGACAATATTCATGCAGCTGATGAACAAGATATTTATCGAATAACTTGACAGATGTTTGGTCGTCTTTATTGATGACATCTTGGTTTATTCTCGGGATAAGGAGGAGCATGCCCGGTACTTGCATTTGATACTAGATGTTTTGAGAGCCGAACAACTCTATGCGAAATTCTCGAAATGTGAGTTCTGGATGAAGGAAGTTATGTTTCTTGGCCATGTGGTTTCGGCCGAAGGGGTTCGTGTAGACCCACTTGAGATTAAGGCAGTGCTAGATTGGGCGCCGCCTAATAATTTTAAGGAAGTTCGTAGATTTTTGGGTCTTGCTGGGTATTACCCTCGGTTTTTCGAGGGGTTCGCAAAACTCACTCGGCCGCTTATGCAATTACTTCAGAAGATAGAAAAGTTTGTCTGGACTGCTGAGAGACAGCAGAGCTTCGATGAGCTCAAGAGACATCTGACCTCAGCACTGATTTTAGCTTTACCACAGGGTAGTGAAGTATTTGCAGTTTATAGTGACGCTTCAGGACAAGGGCTTGGATGTATGCTTATGCATCATGATAAAACGATAGCTTTTGCATCACGGCAGTTGAAGCCATATGAGATGAACTATCATACTCACGATTTGGAATTGGCCTCAATTATTTTTGCACTTGAGATTTGGCGGCATTATTTGTATAGATCTCCATGTCGGATTTATACCGATCACAAGAGTTTGAAGTATATTTTCAGTCAGAAAGAGTTGAATATGAGGTAGCGACGTTGGTTGGAATTGATCAAGGATTATGATTTGGAAATTCTTTACCATCCGGGGAAGGCCAATGTCGTCGCGGACGCTTTGAGCTGCAAATCGGCATCACTTCAGATGCTCGAGGTTCTTACATCTCATATGAAGATCCATCAGGATCTAATCGAGCAGGGGATAGAAGTTTGGCTTCAAAGAGTACAGGGACAGTTATGTACTTTCGAAATTACTTCGTCCTTGGTTGATGACATCAAAGGGAAACAGTGGAGTGACCCGATGATCTCTCAACTGAAGGAAGATGTGACTAAAGGAAAAGCCCCTCGTTTTATGGTCCATGAGGATAGTATTTTGAGATTTCAGGGCAGGTTTTGTGTTCCCAATGATCTAGAGTTGAGGAAGAGAATTCTCCGAGAACCCCATGTTATGCCTTACTCAATCCACCCCGGAACGAGTAAGATGTACAAGGACTTGAAACGAAATGTTTTATAGAATAATATGAAGAAAGACATCACAGAGTTTGTATTACGATGCTTGACATGTCAACAAGTCAAGATTGAGCATCAACGACCAACGGGGTTGTTGAAGCCACTTCCCATTCCCGAGTGGAAGTGGGAAGACATCTCTATAGATTTTATTAGTGGGATGCCGAGAACTAGAGCCGGAATGAATATGATTTGGATAATCATTGATCGGTTAACCAAGTATGCACACTTTCTGGGTATTAAGGATACTTGGGGACCGGAGAGATTGGCTCGAACTTTTATAGCCGAGATTATGAGATTGCATTGTGCCCCTAAAACTATTATTTCCGATCGAGATGGTCAATTCGTGTCGCATTTTTGCCAAGCCGTCCATCAGGCTTTGGGCACCGAGTTGAGATTGAGCACGTCTTTTCATCCCTCAGTCAAACGATCACACTGAGCAGATGATTCAGACATTGGAGGATATGTTGTGGGCTTGTGCCCTAGATTGGAGTAACGATTGGGAACTTCATTTGCCGTTGATCGAGTCTGCCTACAATAATAGTTGGCATGCGTCGATCAAAATGGCACCTTTTGAAGCACTTTGTGGTAGGTGGTGTAAATCGCCATTATGTTGGGACGAGGCTTCGGAGCTAGTCGGAACGGAACCTAATATGTTGATTGAGACTAAGGAAAAGATTTCTATTATCCGAGACCGGTTGTTGATTGCCCAGAGCGGTCAGAAATCTTATGCTGATACTCGCCGTCGACCTTTGGAATTCGAAGTGGGAGACCATGTCCTACTCAAGGTGTCGCCAACCAAAGGAGTTTTCCGCTTTGGGAAAAAGGGTAAACTTAGTCCGCGGTATATCGGACCATTTGAAATTTTGGACAGGGTTGAAGATTTAGCTTATCGCTTGGCGTTGCCTCCAACTTTGAGTCATGTCCATAGTGTTTTTCACGTTTCTCAGTTGAGAAAGTACGTGCCGGATCCAAGTCATATTATCGACTATAGTGAGATTGATGTAGCCGAGGATGTTACCTTTCTAGATAGACCAGTGAAGATCCTTGAACGTCATGAGAAACAGCTTCGACATAAAACCATTTTGTTAGTTAAGGTGCAATGGTCGAGACATAGAGTCAAGGAGGCGACTTGGGAGACGGAAGAGACTATGCGATCGGGATACCCCAAACTTTTTATTTTTTAAGTTTCGGGACGAAACTTCCTTTTAAAGGGGGAGAATGTAATACCCATATTTTTTATTGAATTATTGGCTTTGACGTTCCTTCACTTTTGTCGATCTTGTAAGCACTTATCGAGATGTTGTAAATTCTAGAGTTTCGTACCCTTCGAAACATGTTCGTATCAATTGAACCTTGCGGCGATGTTAATAGATGGAGCAGATAGTGCACGCTAGGCGTGAGCTAACGCACGCTAATTCTGTTTGGTAGCGCGTGCTAGCTTCGCCAGTAGCGCGCGCTAATAGGTTGAGTCGGGCAGAGGCAGTAGCTGAGTTCTGCTCTCTGGACTAGCAGTTAGTGCACGCTAGGCGTGAGTTAATGCACGTTATCGACGTTGAGTAGCGCATGCTAGCGCCAGATGTAGCGCACGCTAACGGCGCAGGTCAGAAGCCACTGGACTACTGGATGACCCTGTTAGCGCATGCTAAATATGCGCAGTATATAAGGGCGATCAACCCTGTTATTCGTCATTTTTCCTCCTATTTCTTCACTTCTGATGAGAGGGCACGAGAGGGGCGATTCTGAGGCGATTTGGGGCTGCTACTCATCATCTTAGGTGGAATAACAAATATTATACAATATTTAATCCGTTTCTACTTTCCAAATCAAGGTAAACTCCTTAGAACCCTAGTTTGGGGAATTTTTGGGGATTTTCTTAGATTCGTCCGATTTATCCATTTTGGAGCTTGAGATCTTTGATATTATGTTGTATCTACCCCGTACCCACGTTTCCCCTATGATTATATGGATGGTTATGTACTTCGTTCGGACTTGAGAGGGTTTGGATGATTTTCAAACCTCTAGGTGATTATCCTTGGAGTTTTGTGAATCGTATGCGGGTTTTAGGAGTTTCTTCGTGTGATTTGAGTATGGATTATTAATTATTGTATTCCTTACGAATCGTTTAGGTGCTGGAAGTGCGTTCTTGGACCTACCGAACTTGTATTCTTTTCCTTCCGATTCTCGATGTCTCAAAGGCAAGAATATATTTATGATTGTACGTTCTTGACTTTGAAAGTAAGGTATATGAATTGTATGATTGTATATATTCACTCTGGGATGAACCGACGGGTCCTATGAGAGTTCCATTACCTTTGGTGCGGTTCCGCGAATATTTTGGGTTAACCACCCTGGGAGGGTCCGACGGGGCCTTTGAGAGTTCCGTTGCCTTTGGTGTGGTTCCACGGTTAATCACGTATGTATTGAAATGAAATGATATGCGATTTAGTTATTCCGGAATACTAGTATTGAGCTTTATGGAATGATGATTACAGTTACTTTATTGTCGAGAAGTATTGTGTTTCATATTCGATATACTTGTACTAGCTATTCGACGGCTAACCCCTTTTTGGGGGAAATACCTTTCATTTATTTCAGGATCCAGGAGATTGGATAGGCATGTACCGGGTCGACATGAAGATGATGGGCAAGTGTGATGCTGTGTCTTGTCACTGGTTATACTTTGTATTTTATCCATTCGGTGATGTTGTGCTCGAAATGGTTATGAGTATTCGAGCACTGTTTCTGGTTTTCTTGATGTTTTGGCCTGTGTTGCCATGGGATTGGTTCTTGATGTATTGTATTCGGTTTTATTGGATATTTTCGTTAGTGCCAACTTTATTGTCCTCCACTGGATTATGATTGGACCTTATCGGTCAAAGTTCATGGTTCCGCGTGTGAATAACCTTGTGGATCCCACGGCGTGGCTCACGGCGCTGTAATATACCCTGAATAACTTGGGGGTGTTACACCCGCAACCCACCCCCAGCCCACCCCAAGCCCATCATGGCCCACCATTCAAATTTGAATGGGGTTGGGCCGGGACTCATGTCATGTGGCACCAACCGATTGGTTGGTGCACTAGCCGTTGTCCACCGGTCAGCCCAAGGGCCGGGCATCTTATAAATACCCACCTCCTCTTAACCATTTTCCCACATCAACAACTCTATTCACTCTTCTTCTTAATTCTCAAGTTTTCACAATTTTCACAACTCGTATTATTATTTTTTGTCAAGTAACTTTGTATAATTGTATTAATCTAAATCTATCTTTATTACAAAAATTACTATGACGGATGTATCAAGAAACGTTCATCATGAAGAACCGAAGACAATAATACCAACTTGTATTTCGCGTTGGAGCAAAATTGGTAATATGCACCGTTGTGCGGAAGCGTACATAAAAAGTGCGAAAACTAAACGACACACGAATTTATAGAGGTTCGGCTATAAACGAGCCTACGTCCTCTCTCGGTATATTTTTGTATAGGTTGAAGATATAAATATCTGCACCTCTCTTCTATCAGTCGAGGGATAACCATTACAATCACGTCTTCAATTGGTCCGTGATAGACCACTCGTACTTGTCTTTGTTTCGGTCCAAGTTAAACCATTTTTCTTTTCTATTGGATAAGGAATCAACCACTCTAGCTTTCTATCGGTACTAGATAAACCTCACGAAGATATCGATTGCGATTCTAACAATGCCGGATGCTTGATTCTAATAACACCGAATCCAATCGTATCTTTTCTTTTACCTCTTGTGTATGTTATGAATGTATAAACACTCAAACTAACAATATAAGCTCAATATCACAACAACAATATAATGTATATCAATATATGATGAATGTATGGTTTGCTTGAGGTTGTTGTAGTGAAACAATACCATATGAATGGTATTTATAGGCATTAGAGCCTTACTACCCGTTGCCTCTTCAGACTGCATTACGTACGCTATCAATCATGTTACGTACGTAAGCACTTTTACGTAGGTTAACATATACATGTTACATACGTTAACATCACCCAGTTTAAGTCCAGTAGCATCCTTCTCTCTTCATTACGTATTCACATTACGTACGTTAAATATAGTCAATATGTCTGTTACATGCTGACATATGCCATGACGTCATCTCCAACGTTCTTCTCGTTTGAACTATGAACCCTTCATTACATACGTTAGATACATATTGTTACGTACGTTAATGTCAATCTTTTATGTACGCTAAGTGATCCATTTTACACACGTTAAGCATGCATTTTGGACAGCTTTTTGCGTCTTCGTCTGCTTCGATTCTTTGCTTCGCTTCGTTGTTGTTTTGCTTTTATTTAGCAACTTTAATCATCAAAACACTATTAATGAATGCATGGAATAAAATATTCTAACAATCTCCCCCTTTTTGATGATTACAAAATAACACTTCGTCAATGGAATTTACCTGCAAAAATACAAATATATGTATATGTGTACAGACCTAAGTTTTCGACTTTGTCCGTTTCGTTAGTATCTTCTCCCACTTCTTTTTCGACTCCTTCTATCCTTTTCTTTTTCTTCGATTTCTCCCCCTTTCAGAGTTAATCCCATTCTTCAATTTTTATCCTTTCTCCTTTCTCCCCCTTTTTGTCTTCATCAAAAAGTGTAATAAAGACGATACCAATAAATACCAAATTGATAAAAATCTCCGATACCAATTGTTGGAGCCAAATTGGTAATATGCGCCGTTGTGCGGAAGCGTAAATATAAAGTGCGGAAATTAAACGACACACGGATTTATAGAGGTTCGGCTATAAACGAGCCTACGTCCTCTCTCGGTATCTTTTTGTATAGGTTGAAGATATAAATATATGCACCTCTCTTCTATCAGTCGAGGGATAACCATTACAATCACGTCTTCAATTGGTCCGTGATAGACCACTCGTACTTGTCTTTGTGTCGGTCCAAGTTAAACCGTTTTTTTTCCTCTTGCACAAGGAATCAACCACTCTAGCTTTCTATCGGTACTAGATAAACCTCACGAAGATATCGATTGCAATTCTAACAATGTCGGATCCTTGATCCTAATAACACCGAATCCAATCGTATCTTTTCTTTTGCCTCTCGTGTATGTGTTGAATGTATAAACACTCAAACTAACAATATAAGATTAATATCACAACAACAATATAATGTATATCAATCTATGATGAATGTATTGTTTGCTTGAGGTTGTTGTAGTGAAACAATACCATAAGAATGGCATTTATAGGCATTGGAGCCTTACTAGCCGTTGCCTCTTCAGACGGCATTACGTATGCTATATCAATCCTGTTACGTACGTAAGCTCTTTTACGTACGTTAACATATACATGTTATGTACGTTAACATCACCCAGTTTAAGTCCAGTAGCATCCTTCTCTCTTCATTACGTACGTTATCAACTTCACATTACGTATGTTAAACATAGTCAATATGTCCGTTACATGCTGACCTATGCCATGACATCATCTCCAACGTTCTTCTCGTTTGAACTATGAACCCTTCATTACGTACGTTAGATACATATTGTTACGTACGTTAATTTCAATCTTTTACGTACGCTAAGTGATCCTTTTTACGTACGTTAAGCATGCATTTTGGACAGCTTTTTGCGTCTTCGTCTGCTTCGATTCTTTGCTTCAATTCTTTGTTGTTTTGCTTTTGTTTAGCAACTTTAATCATAAAAACACTATTAATGAATGTATGGAATAAAATATTCCAATATTTCGGTAGGTTTACTATTTCTACTTTGTATTATTTTTTATGTATAGTAGAGTTTATTTATTTAGAACTTATTATTATAAATCGTTATTAGTTCACAATCTCTCTCAAGACTCTACTACCATGCCACCTCCATCCGAACCTACCACCGAAGCTTGAAATAAGAAAAAAAATCATGGGTTTTGGCATTTTTATGAGAGAACTCTCGGCAGCTTACCAACGCATTGTAAAATAATTTGCCTTGTATGAAAAAAAACCTACTACTTTTTCGTGGAAGATTGGTGGCGGAACCGGAACACTAGCTCATCATTGGGCAAATGACCACGGTATGACTAAGGATAATCATGATCAATAATGTTTAGATGATCAATCTCAACTATCTGGCCATTTCTCAAAAGCCCCCAGTGTAGGTATGCCTTTTGTTTACAATCAACAAAAAACAATTGACGGATTTGCTAAATATTATACTATTAATGAATCGCCTTTAAGTCATGGTGAGAGTGGAAATTTAGAAATTACAAATAGGACTTTAATGCAACCGGTATAGAGAAGAATATCAAGGAATACTCTTAAACGTCGTATATTAAAAAATTTGAAGGTTGTATATGCCTCACCAGTGATTGTTGGACTTCTCCAACTAGTGAACCTTATCTTTGCATTATGGTTCATTAGATCGGAACTGAATATGTGATAAAAAACGTATTATTGCTTTTGATATTATGGAGGAATCACGTACACCTAAAAATCTAAAAGATAGAATAATTGAATGTTGTAAGGAAGTTAATATATTTGAGGAAGTGCTTTCTCTTTCTCTCGATAATGCGGCCGCGAATAATAAATGTATGGAACATATGTTGGATGAATTGTCTTTACTTACAAACGGTACTTTTATGCATATTAGATGTGCTCATGTCTTGAATTTGTCAGCTAAAAAAGAAATTGATATGATTTCACCTCTTTTAAATTCGATTAGAAAAACAATTAAATGACTGAGACTCAGTCAACATATCAGGAGATATTATAAATATCTATATAAGGAACATAATTTAAAACCCAAAAAATCGAGTATTGATATATCTACACTTTGGAATTCTACTTTAAAATTGCTTGATGATGCTATTATTTAAATGAAATTATTACTCAATTAGATAACTCTGATCCCAAATATTTAGCCGAGTAAGACCTCATAACTGAGGCTCATTGGGAACTTGCTACGATCGTTCATAGTATACGACATGCTTATGATAATTCTACATATTTATTTTCTTATGTTTATGAGCCCAATGGGCATTTGGTTATTTTAGAATGTTGTAAAATTATTGGTTCTTTAAGTGAACACAAAAGCAATGCGTATTTATCTCAAGTTATTTCTCAAATGCAAGAAAAATGGTTAGAGTATTTGGATAAATTTCCTTACATATATGGTGTTGCATGTCTTCTTCACCTGGGTGTGAAAAAAGAAGCACTCAGTAATCTTCTTGATTATTATTATAATGTATTAGGTAATGCTTCTTTTGATAGTGAGGGGTGCGTACATGAGTGCGTCAAAATATTATCTTCATTAGTTGACTTGTACATTAAAAATATACAGCGGAGGTTCTAGCCTCTTATTCAACTTCAAAAAATAAAGGTAGATTTGATCAATTTATATATTCAATTCTTAGAAACCAAAATCGTCATCAAGTTCTACTTCTTCAACTTCTTCTAATCAAATCTTAAATGAGTATTTTACATGTTCGCATGAGTTTGATGTCAATTATGAGATTTTAAAATGGTGGAAATTACGTGAAGAATAATATCCTATATTCGCTAGAATTACAAGGGATTTCCTTGTCGGTCCAGCCTCTACAATTGCTTCGGAGTCCGCTTTTAGTGCAGGTAGAAGAGTTATAATAGATAAATGGACATCTTTATCGCAGATGTTGTGAATATTCTGGTTTGTAAAAAAGATCGAAAACAAGCAGAAAAACGTCAACAAGGACGTACGTTAGAAGAAGACGAACACAACGAGGATGATGATCCGTGGATGATAACGGGTTCTTCATCCGAATCCGGAGCTTCAGCTAGTGGCCAACACGACGATTGAACACATCATCCTACCTTCAAGTTACATGTAAGTAAAGAGGTAAGTAAAAAAACTACGTGGACTTTGATTCTTTAGAATACGTAGGTAACTCAATTTTAAAAAATAGATTAAATTTCAAAAATAATCTATTTTTTACAAATTAAGTCCAAGCCTATTTTTTTCCTTTTCTCCCCATTTAATTTAATATTAACATATTTTAAATATTCAAAATGAATTTTCTTAAATAATTGAAGCAGTTTTTTTTTTTACAAGTTTTTACAATTTTTTTAAATTCAAAAAAGCTTTTTGAAATTGACTTTTTTAATTAATATTAACTAATTTGTTTTAAAAGTACAAAACATATTTTTTTTCAAATTGATTTTTATTCATATTAATATATTTTTAAATTCAAAACCTTTTTTTTTTATTTTTTTAATATCTGACCCGGTGCCGGCCCGACCCAGACCGGCCCGAGGCGGGCTAGCAGTGGGCCGCGACCGCCCAACCCGGCCCAGTCCGCCACAAACATGGGCCGGTCCTGGGCTTCCTAGTCTCAGCCTGGTCCGGGCCCAGGCCAGTCCGACCCATGATCACCTCTAGTTATAACCATAACCGACTGAAATCTGCCCAAAAGTAACTAATGGAACCAAGAAAATGACTACTAAGACATAATTTTAACATGGAGTTCTAAGTTCTAAAGAGCACATCAGAATCGCTTCATGTATTTATTAACCAGTTCGGTATGCGATATATATATATATATATATATATATATATATATATATATATATGTATGGGTTAAAATAAAAAGTCCCTTATAATAAAAAATGTAGGAAGGATTGTGAGAGTGACATGTCATATGATGTAGCATGATGATGTGGCAAGGTGACACATGTCACTCCCACAATCCTTCCTACTCTTTTTTATTATAAGAGACTTTTTAGAATAACCACACCATCGATTCTTCGATTTTTCCACCAACTTTTAAAATGGAACCGAAAACTAGAACCGGTTGTTTATTAACCGAATTGAAAAAAATCCCAAAAAAACAACTGGACCGAACCGATCGAAACTGTGCCGGTTTGGTCCCGTTCGATTTTGCATTTTTTGGTTAAAAAATTTCACCCCAACTTTAAATCAATATTATAGCAAAAAATTCTCAATCCATCCCGCCTAGGGCTGCAAAAGAGCCGAGCTGCTCGCGAGCGTGCTTGGTTAAAGCTCGACTCGATCTCGTGAATACTTAGCTCGAGAGCTCGCGAATTATTTATATATATAAATATCCTTAATATTGTAAATAATTATTAATAATAATAAATATATACTAAAATAAATATTTCTCGAGCATTTTAATTATATATGTTTCTTAATTATATATATATATATATATTCTTAATAATTTAATTATTTATTAATAATAATTACATTCATTAAATAAATATTTAATTATAATTTTATGAAAATAAAATAAAATTAAATAAATACTCGCGAACCGAGCTCGACCTTGAATTTTGTTACTTGTAAGCTTGAGCAATAATAACAAACCGTGCTCGTTAAAATCAAAATTCAACTCGACTCGTTTGCAGCTCTAGTCCGGCCCTTCTCTTCACGAGTATACAGCTCGTCCTTCTCTTCTTCACTCATACAGCTTATCTCATCGTTCAGTGCATATATCTAAACCTTTCTTGTTTAATGCTTTTTTTACCAGATTTTTTATTTAATGCTGTATTACTGAAATTTATAGCATCCTGGATCCTGCTGAAGTAGGGGTGAATGATCTATATTTTATAAACCATGTTATTTTATTAAATAAGCTGATTATTTCATTATATTTTAAAAAAAATAGTCAATTACCTTCTGTCTAAATTAATTAGACACATTATCCTGTTTTTTCTTTTTTTTTTTCAAAAAGTTACAGATAATCCTTTATGTTTTATCCAACAATGCAAATTACCTTCTTGTGTACAGGACGATAAAAAGTGTGAGATGCATCTTTTTGAAAATATATATGAGTATAATATACTTATTTAATTTACATATAAAGAAAACGACCTATTTTTTAAAACACATAATAATAGACCCATAAATAATCCATTTTATAAAATACATTTTAAAACCCGTAAAGTAGAGGTCTCAGTAGAGGTGGTCGTGGGCCGGGCTGGGACTTGGAAGTCCAGGACCGGCCCATGTATTTGCCGGGCCGGGCCGGGCTGGGCCAGGGTTGGAGGCCGAAGCCCACTGCCCGCCCGCCCCCGGGCTTCCGATGGGCCGGTCTGGACTGGGCCGGATATGTAAAAAAATATTTAATTTATATGTCGATATTAAATTAAAAATCAATTTATAAAAATCTATTTTGAAAAGATAAATTAATTAATATTAATTAAAAAATCAATTTAAAAACACTGTTTTGATTTTAAAAATTTGTAAAACTTAGTAAAAAAATTGTTTCAATTTAAGAAAATTCATTTTGGATTTTAAGATATGTTAACATTAAATTAAATGGGGAGAAAAGGGAAAAAGAATTGGACTCGGGTGGGTTTAGGGGTGGGTTGGGTGGGCTTGGGGTGGGCTTGGGGTGGGCTGGGGGTGGGATTAGGGTGGGCTTGGATGGGCTTGGGGTGGGCCACAGGTGGCCCGGACTGCGAGTGGGCTGGGGCCGGGCTGGGGGGCAGGCCGGTCTGGGCTCAGAGGCATAGGCGGATCCAAGAGCTTGATATTACTGGTGCACTAAATAAACTACAAAAAAGTATCCAGTGTTGGAGCAAGCACATGGCAAATTTTCACGACCATCTCGACAATATTTTTTTTATATAAGTTGTATTTTGTAGTTTCCCTCACTTTTTAAAGGCATGAATGTAACTTCGTCCCTCCAAACTTGTTCATAAATACGTCATCTCATTATGTCCATTCTTTTAAATCCTAGATCCGCCAAGAGAAGTATATTATTAATAGAATATAATGCAAATTATTTTATAATTCGAAGCTTTCCTTACCTCATTTTAAATTCAGTGATGAAAGTTCGAAATTAGTTTCGTGCGCCAATTATTCGCTATCCATGTTTCTGACTTCAACATTTCTTTCAAAATTTATTTCTAATATTTGGTTAACTGAAACCCTATAGTTAGTTTTGTATTAAGGGTGCATCTTAATTTTTTCATCATATTACATAAATCTTCTTCAAAAGAAGCAAGTGTTTGCGAAATATTTCAAGGTTGAATAAACAATTTAAACACTTTAATTAATATCGCCTTGATCAAAACAGATCAAATCAAAAAATATAATAGGTATATAAGACTTTACCTATTAAATTTCGAGAGTAAAAAATGATTAAATATTGGGAATAGTGCACTAGGACATTCGATGTGCCTAGATTTGTAATTGTCTCATTTAAATAAAGTTATTTGATATCATTTATTTCTCATTGATTATTATAATGTGTGCATGTTTTAATATTATAATAATCGAATAATAGTTATTCACGAATAATAAAATTATTCAAATGTCCCTGGTAATATCGCGTTGAGTAGAGACTCAAGTGATTAATATACTAGTATAAGTTTGATTGATAATCATCGGATGATTATGCGTATGGTACGGATCAATCTTATGGGTATTAGTTGGAGAACTAATACTGGACCGACCCACATTGAGATCACTGCATGGAAATGTCATAAGTGAATCTCAATATAACAGTATGTCAATAAATCTTTGAACCTGAGATTATCATAGAGTCCAACATGATAACTGCTATGCCTTGACGTAATCCAACGTTATCTGAAACATGGTGATCATAAAGGTTAGCGATCGGGATTAGTGAGAGTCATGTAGAGGGCAATGAATAATCAAGATGGGAATTTGTCCCTCTCTTAAGTGAGAGAGATATCTGCTGGGCCCCTCGATAAGTAGGACTGAATGAAATGTATGACCATGCTCAAATGAAGAGTCATTTGATTCAATCAGTCTACTTAAGATCGAGAATGCATTTGAACATAAATAAGTATGACAGACTCCATGACTTAGTTCAAATATGATATCGCGTGACAAAGGGATTTGACACGTTAAAAGGTTTAATGGACTATTAACTTATATTATTTGGGTAATCATAATGTCTTGCTAGAGGCCGCTTATGATTTATTATTTAATAAGGTATTAAATAATTGCCAACATAATATAAGCCTTTTGGGGCGCACGTACGACAATTATAGACAAGTAGGAATAAATATCAACTGGAAATAATAAATATAATATTGAATATTATATTTATAAGGAGATTAAATAATAAGTAATATATATAATATTAGATATTATATATATTTTATTATTTAATAAGTTGAGGGGCAACTAAGCAAATACTATATTATTGAATCTAGGGATTACTTAGTATAAATAAGAGATCCATGACAAGGAGTTGTCATAAGAACTCAAAAGAAAATCGCCTCCCTCTCCAAGAAGAAGAAAAAATCGACCTCTTCCTCTTACTGTAGGAGAACGAAGTCGGTCGTCTAATCATCTTTCCTTAGTTGATCTTGATCAATAGTACAATCTTTCTAGTAAGGAATTTGTGTTGTACTATTTATCAATATTATTCGTAAGGATCTAGTAATCCAGCTTGTGGAATTATTCGTGTGTGGATCACCAAAAGAGGAAGGAGATATTCATGTGCTTCTAGTCCGGATCTAGAATTGTTCAATCGGATTAAGGTAATTCGATTAACTCTTTAATTAAACAATTAAATTACTGCATGAGATATTAAATTGGATTTTCACATTTATTGTTCCGCTGCGTTTTTACTCCGATTATTCTGTATTCGATGCATAGAAAACCCAACAGTGGTATCGGAGCCAACTTGCAAGTAATTTAATTGTTTATGTAGAACATGTTTATGTGTAAATTATGTTCTTGATTATGTTTATAAAATTTAGATTTTATAAACTAATTTTTCTGGTTTAATTTGATTAAATCGGATCGTCAAAAATTATTTTTCTGGACTGTTTTCGCGAATTTCTGCTCCAGAACTGTTCTGAAACAGACCCGCCTTCCGAGACGGGTCGGGTCAGGTTCGGGTCAGGTTCGGGTCGGGTCAGAGCTGGACCCGCGGGCTAATTTTATTAGCAAAAATGATTTTACAATAGCAAAGTTTTGAACCCTGGTCAATCTGACAGCCTTCCGCTGACTTACCATGTGGGCTGCAGTTTTGTTTTGGAACCAATACACGGAAGTTTTTTATTAAAGGCAAATAAATCTATTTTAAATATTGCAAAAATAATTTCCGCAAAACACGGGATTCGAACCCGACTCCTTTAGACTGAAATACAGCGTTTTACCATCTATGTCTTGGACAGGTTTTGGTAACTTTTCTGTAGTTCCTTTTATAAGCCCTTTTAATATAAAAGTAAATTTGGCAATAATAGTTGCAAAATGTTGCAACTGCAATCGCCGGGTTTCGAACCCGGGCGGACCTGTTCCGGGGGCAGAAAGACAACCATCTCGGTCAAATCCAGATTTGTTCATTTTTGACACAGTTTTAATTTATTGTCTGATTGTGAGACAGATTGATTATTTAGTATATTACATGCTTTATTAATTATTTGATAATTATTTATGGTATGTGTATGGTGTATGGCATGACCATAAATTGACCAATGTGATTGGATAAGTTAATTTCTTATGGGTTGGTTTTACGGCCTGCGTGTCGTTTAATTATAATTGGTTTTACGGCCTGCGAGTCGTCTATTTAAATTATTTATTATTTTACGGCTTGCGTGTCGTTTGCACTTCTTGTAATTTAATTTACTAGTGTAGTATTAAATTTCATTAATGTAATGAAGACAAGAAGGACGAGAAAGACGGACTCGAGGAGCAAATTGATCGCGTATGACGTTTCAAGGAGTTGGGAAGATCAATGAAGACCATATTTAACCCTTTAGATTGACCTTTGTGATTTTCATGTTGGCTCATGAAAATCAACATTAGGATTATGGTCATGCTATACACGGTCCTATGCTTTTATTGTCATGTGATGCGATGTATGTTTAAATTTATGCATGTATGTGATGCTATGTATGTTTAGATGTATGTTAGCAAACATAGACATTAACATAGGATAAAAATCCCCCATTAAAATTGTAGAATGCCGTTGATTTAAAAAATACCTATCAAGACTTCGATCATCATGAGTGGGTCATGCCAAAGCTGGGCGCTTGGATTATCTTAGTAAGGTAGGATAGGTAATGGTGATACCTATACGTTTAATGAATTTGGAAATCAAAATAGTTTTGAACCTTAAGGCATAAGATGGGATTATAACATGCTTGGGCATACGATGCCAAATCCCATGATATAATCTAAGAGTTACATATGATGTAATCGATAAAGAGTTATCCACCTAAAGTAGCTCAATTCTAGGCGTCATGCCAAAGCTGAGTTTAGGATTGTGCGAAATGGGATCTTAGCCCAGTAAAATTACAAATATTGCAAATTGAGGGTACTTTATTTTAGTGGGAGTATTTTACGAGAAATAAAATAATGTGACTAAATACTTTGCATATTGTATTTTTTAGAATGGCATCAAACAACACATTCACCATTTCACTGCGATCCGTCCTTGAGAAGGACAAGCACAAAGAAAATGGCAGCAACTATCTAGATTGGATCCGGAGCTTGAGAATAGTTCTCAAGCAAGAAAGAAAGTTGTATGTTCTTGAGGAAGAAATTCCCGATGATCCAACTGACAATGCAAACAAAGCAACAAAAGACAAATGGAAGAAACATTATGATGATTCCATTGATGTGGGTTGTCTTACGTTGGCCACCATTTGTCCAGAACTTCAGAAGAATCTGGAGGAAATGGAAGCTTATGAGCTAAATGCTCACCTCAAGGAAACTTCCTCGAAGCATGATAGGCAAGAGAGGTATGAGACCTTTCAAGCCTTGTATGCTTGCAAGATGGTTGAGGGGACATCTGTCAGCGCTCACGTGCTCAAGATGAAAGGATATATTGATCATATTGAAAGGCTTGGTTTTCCACTTTCTAAGGAGCACTCCACGGATGTGATCCTAAACTCATTACCCGAAAGTTTCGGTCAGTTCATTATGAACTATAATATGAATGAGATGGAGAAGTCCATTGCTGAGCTGCATGGGATGCTTAAAACGGCTGAGCAGAATATTAAGAAGAAACCAAGCCATGTGTTGATGGTCAGCAAAGGGAAATCCTTTAAGAACAAAGGCAAGGGCAAGGCTAAGGCAAAAGTTGCCAAATCTAAACACCCTACTAGGCCGGGTTTCAAGGCTAAAGCTCCCAAAGATGGAAATTGCCATCATTGCAATAAACCAGGACACTGGAAAAGAAATTGCAAGATTTATTTGGAAGAGCTAAAGCGTACCAAGGGTAGTGAGACTGCCACAGGTATATTTGTTATAGAGGTTAACTTATCTACCTCTAACTCCTGGGTATTAGATACTGGATGTGGATCTCACATTTATACAAATGTGCAGGGGTTGAGAAGCAGTAGAGAACTGAAGAAAGGGGAAGTGAATCTAAGAGTCGGCAATAGAGCAAGAGTTGCTGCACTAGCCGTATGAACTTATGATCTAGTTTTACCCAATGGGCTTTTGTTAGTTTTGAACAATTGCTATTATGTTCCTGCTATGAATAGAAATATTATTTCAGTTTCTACATTAGATTGTGAAGGTTACAGTTTTCTTATTAAGAATAAGATCATTCGTATTTTCTTTGATGACTTGCTTTATGGTACTGCAAAGTTATATACTGGCCTTTACAATATTGATCTAGATGAGTCTGACACTTTGGAAGTCTATAACATTGCATCCAAGAAACCTAAGCTCAATGATTCTAATCCGACTTACTTATGGCATTGTCGACTTGGTCACATAAATGAGAAACACATTTCTAAACTCCATAATGATGGACTTTTAGACTCTTTTGACTATGAATCATATGGGACATACGAATCTTGTTTATTGGGCAAGATGACGAAGAATCCTTTCACCGGTCATGGAGAAAGGGCTAGTGATCTGTTAGGCCTAATACATACTGATGTATGCGGACCTCTTAGCATTCATGCCAGAGGCGGATACCAATACTTCATTACATTCACCGATGATTTTAGCCGATATGGATATGTTTATCTTATGAAGTATAAACATGAATCTTTTGAAATGTTCAAAATATTCCAGAATGAAGTACAGAATCAACTTGGCAAGACAATTAAAGCCCTTTGATCGGATCGAGGTGGCAAATACTTGAGCCAAGATTTCGATGATCATCTTAGGAGTTGTGGAATTGTTTCAGAACTTACTCCTCCTGGAACACCTCAGCATAACGGAGTGTCCGAGAGGAGGAATTGAACTTTATTAGATATGGATCTATCCATGATGAGTCGAACAGAGCTTCCATTATCATTTTGGGGCCACGCCTTAGAAACAGCAGCATTCACCCTTAACCGTGTTCCATCTAAAGCAGTTGAAAAGACACCATTTGAGAAATGGACTGGTAAGAGACCAAACTTGTCTTTTCTAAAGATCTGGGGTTGCGAAGCATTCGTAAGGCGCCAAGTGTTTGACAAACTGGCAGCCAGGTCTGAAAGATGTTTATTTTTGGGGTATCCTAAGGAAACTAAAGGATATAACTTTTATAAGCCCGCAGAGAACAAAGTGTTTGTTGCTCGAAATGCTGTATTCTCATAAAGGGAATTTATTTCCAAAAGAGACAGTGGGAGAAGAGTAATTCTCGAGGAAACTCGAGAACCACAAGAAGACATCGCTTCACCGATGGATACCGAATAAGCTCAACAATTAGTTCAAGAGCCCGTTCAAAGTACACAAGTCCCACGCAGATCTGATAGGATGCGACATGAACCTGAGAGATATGGTTATCTCGTAACAGAGGATGATGATGCATCGCTCATAGATAATGAGCCTAGTACCTATACAGAAGCTGCTTCAGGACCAGAGTCCGAGGAATGGCTAGAAGCCATGAAGTCTCAGATGCAATCCATTTATGACAATCAAGTTTAGAACTTGATAGATCCACCTGAGGGTGTTAAAACCATTGGATGTAAATGGGTCTATAAAAATAAGAAAGACATGGATGATAATCTGCAAGCCTATAAAGCTAGACTAGTGGCAAAAGGTTATAGACAAATTCATGGTGTTGACTATGATGAGACCTTTTCGCCAGTAGTCATACTTAAATCAATTAGAATTTTATTTGCCATTGCCGCATACTATGATTATGAAATATGGCAAATGGATGTCAAAACAGCATTCCTTAATGGAAACTTACTCGAGGATGTGTACATGACACAACCTGAAGGTTTTGTTCATCCAGATTCAAAGATCCATTTATGGGTTGAAGCAGGCTTCTCGGAGATGGAATCTTCGTTTTGATGAAACTGTCAAAGAGTTTGGGTTCATTCAAAATGAAGATGAACCGTGTGTGTACAAGAAGGTTAGTGGGAGAATAGTTGTTTTCTTAGTCTTATATATAGATGACATATTACTCATTGGAAATGACATTCCCACCTTGCAAACAGTCAAGACTTGGTTGGGAATTTGTTTCTCAATGAAAGACTTAGGAGAAGCTGCTTACATTCTTGGGATAAAAATCTATAGAGATAGATCAAAGAGATTGATTGGTCTGAGTCAAAGTACATACATTAATAAAATATTGAAGATGTTCAATATGCAAGACTCCAAGAGAGGACTCTTGCCAATGTCACATGGCATTCATCTGAGTGAGACTCAGAGTCCTAAGACTCCTGATGAGCGAGCCCGCATGAGCAAGATACCATACGCTTCGGCTATTAGATCGATCATGTATGCCATGATTTGTACTCGACCAGATGTATCGTTTGCCCTTAGTATGACAAGTCGATACCAATAGAATCCAGGTGAAAGTCACTGGACAACAGTGAAAACCATCCTAAAGTACTTGAGAAGAACTAAGGATGATTTCCTAGTTTATGGAGGGGTGGGAAATGAGCTGGCTGTAAGAGGTTACGCCGATGCAAGTTTCGAAACCGACATAGATGATTTCAAATCGCAAACTGGTTATGTGCTTGTATTGAATGGAGGTGCTGTGAGTTGGAAGAGTTCCAAGAAAAGAACGATTGCTGATTCTGTTACAGAAGCCGAGTACATGGCAGCATCAGATGCAACTAAGGAAGCCGTATGGATCAAGAAGTTCGTTACCGAACTAGGAGTGGTGCCAACCATCCAGGGTCCCATAAGCCTTTATTGTGACAATAATGGTGCTATTGCACAAGCTAAAGAGACTAGGTCCCATCATAATTCCAAACATATACTCAGAAAATATCACCTAGTCAGAGAGATCGTCAGATGAGGAGATATTACAATATGCAAAGTAGCAACGGAAGAGAATGTTGCAGATCCACTTACCAAGCCTCTCTCACAAGGAAAGCATGTTGAGCATGCTAGAGCGATAGGATTAAAAGTCATGAATGAATGGTCCTAATGCAAGTGGGAGATTGTTAGGAACAGTGCCCTAGGACATTCGATGTACCTAGATTTGTAATTGTCACATTTAAATAAAGTTAATTGATATCATTTATTTCTCGTTGATTATTATAATGTGTGCATGTTTTAATATTATAATAATCGAATAATAGTTATTCACGAATAATAAGATTATTCAAATGTCCATGGTAACATCGCGTTGAGTAGAGACTCAAGTGATTAATATACTAGTATAAGTTTGATTGATAATCATCGGATGATTATGCGTATGGTACGGATCAATCTTATGGGTATTAGTTGGAGAACTAATACTGGACCGACCCGCATTGAGATCACTGCATGGAAATGTCATAAGTGAATCTCAATATAACAGTATGTCAATAAATCCTTGAACCTGAGATTATCATAGAGTCCAACATGATAACTGCTATGCCTTGACGTAATCCAACGTCATCTGAAACATGGTGATCATAAAGGTTAGCGATCGGGATTAGTGGGAGTCATGTAGAGGGCAATGAATAATCAAGATGGGAATTTGTCCCTCTCTTAAGTGAGAGAGATATCTGCTGGGCCCCTCGATAAGTAGGACTGAAGGAAATGCATGGCCATGCTCAAATGAAGAGTTATTTGATTCAATCAGTCTACTTAAGATCGATAAAGCATTTGAACATAAATAAGTATCACAGACTCCATGACTTAGTTCAAATATGATATCGCGTGACAAAGGGATTTGACATGTTAAAAGGTTTAATGGACTATTAACTTATATTATTTGGGTAATCATAATGTCTTGCTAGAGGCCGCTTATGATTTATTATTTAATAAGGTATTAAATAATTGCCAACATAATATAAGCCTTTTGGGTCGCACGTACGACAATTATAGACAAGTAGGAATAAATATCAACTGGGAATAATAAATATAATATTGGATATTATATTTATAAGGAGATTAAATAATAAGTAATATATAATATTGGATATTATATATATTGTATTATTTAATAAGTTGAGGGGCAACTAAGCAAATACTATATTATTGAATCTAGGGATTACTTAGTATAAATAAGAGATTCATGACAAGGAGTTGTCATAAGAACTCAAAAGAAAATTGCCTCCCTCTCCAAGAAGAAGAAAAAATCGACCTCTTCCTCTTACTGTAGGAGAACGAAGTCGGTCGTCTATGTAACAGCCCGAAAGCGGTGTCTATTATAGTGCCGTGGACCCCTACCGGGACCCACCAGGCGATATCATGACATACACCTACAACCTGACAACGTGGCACCGTACCACAATATTTATCAAAACCCCGATGTGGAGTATAAGTTATACATGTCTTTAATACGAGCAAACGTACACAGGATCCGAATTCGGTACAGACCATATGACGATGGGCAATACCTAACAGATTATAGTACATTCATCCGACACAAAGTAAAATGAAAATCACAATAAAACAGAACCGAACATCAAAAGACTCGGCCCCCCCGAAATAGCATCCTTCAAAACCCTCCGTCACCATCGTGCTCTACCTGTGCCTTGCCCTTTCCTCGCCCTGAAATACAAGTATTTCGCCCCAAACCACAGGGTCAGCTATACATGATAATAATTCTCATGACATTATACAATTCATATATATACGGATCTCAAAGAAAACAATCGACTACTGAATATACCCCGCAGACGTATAAACAGTCAGTCCCAACTGTCGAACATAACCAAATATACGAACGACCATATAATATGGATCAAGACGGATGTCACAGTACGCCCGATCCGGAAATGTGTCCGTGCACATGTCCACCCCGTATACGGAATCTAGAATATGCGTGGGATGATGTACCTAATTAGTCTCACGAACTACATCTCGTGTGCACGATATAAATGCGGAAAACATCCACGCATGATCATCAAGTGCCCGGCTAAAAATCCTACACATAACCAATCGGCACGCAGATATGACTCCAGAGATGTCACGATACAACATGACAATGAAACTCAATGAATTACACCTTTATCAAAGAATCGAACGACTCACCAAAGTGTCAACAAAGCTCAAAAGGAACAACGGTAGCAAGAATGGTAAATTCGGGTATATCATCCCAACACAGTGATAATAACCATATCATGAATCATAGATTCTCAGAACATTTCATATACACGAAACACATAATAAAAACAAGAATTCAACCATCATTATAACCAAGCGAGATAACTTACCTCAATTTCGTAGATGAATAATCCTTCTTTGAATGATCAAACGAACGGTATCCCCGTCTAACAATACTCACGTGAACAAGCAACCTTGAATGAAATGTAATTTGTTCAACAACACATTCGTACGATAACGGTATCATTACATAAAAACAATATTCGTAAATTTACTTGAATAGATCAATTATCCTAGTGATCATTTTAATGTTTCAATTACAAATCATCATATAACATGTTTATTCTGTTCATTCACATATTCTAGTATTAATGTCAAACACTAGGAGTCCAGATTTTTACCAATGTAACATTGTGAAAACATCTTTTCAAATCATTGGCACTTCCGATTATGATATAAATTTGTGTTTAATTACGTTCTTCATTATTTTACCAACGATTACATTAAAACCGATTCCTATATGAAATCATAAGTTTAAGTTTTTAGTGAACTAAGAACATCATCTTAATTTACGTCTCTTAACACACACGGATTAATGAAATGGAATTCGGTTACTCATCTACCGCATTTGTATCACCATATTCACTACAATCCTCCTAAGAACATTATCAACATATGAATGTAGTGATTAACACCTCCTTAAGTTATCAACGAAATCGATTAACTTGAACATATGAGGATTACAACTGCCTTCTATCAAAATCCATAGTTTTACTTTCGAAGAAGTTAATAAAAATCTAGTTATATCATTGGATACTTGGAATTCTAAATATAACCACATCCCATCTTGTGAAAATTATCTTCAAAGGGTTAGCATATTTCTTCCAACAATTTATCACGAAGGTATCGGTTTTAGAGGGCAAAAAAAATATGGTTCCATATTACCTTTCAAGAATCAATTGAATGTTCAAGACAAGATTAGTATCTCCCACCTCCAATCATTAAGGATTTCATTCCTAACATGTTTTTAGTGTTGAGACTATAATCAACTTCCGATTATCATGTTATAAATCAGGTTTTATCTATCATTATCAACACAATCATATTATGAAGTTATCATACATCAAGAAGTAATACTAATACCCCTAATGTTGATCTTCCCTCAGTTTGAGCATGATTCAATTAATTTATCATGTTTACACTAGCTTAACTAACATTATGTGAAGTGTTTATATACTAACATCATCATAAGCGTAGATTTAATATGAGTTAAAGAAAGACCAACCTCAAAATGAAGAACAACACCAACACTTCAAAGGACACACTTCAATCTCTTAATCTCCAAGTCACAAACCAAGTGCTGAAGCTCCAACACAAGATAGAAGGGCTAGAAGTTGAGTTGGCAGGGAAGGGAATCATTTTCTCAGTGGGAAGGTTGAATGGGTCGAGCAGGAAATGAAAGGCAAGTCATATTTTTATAACCTGAACTAAGCATTACGTACGTTAAAGAGAGGGGGTTAACGTACGTTAAAGCCCTTATGTATGTAATCTCATGAACATTACGTACGTAATCGATTTTATCAGATCTTACTGACTTGAAATACACAAATCGTTACGTACGTAAATATATAACTATTACGTATGTAATAGCCGTTGACTTGGCCGTCGCGATCGACTCCCGACCACCTACCCCCGTTCGGTCCCACCCGCCGAAAGGCGGGCTGTTGATGGATACCCCGCATTACGTACGTTAACATATGAATGTTACGTACGTAAGGCTACGTACATAGCGTACGTAAAGAAGATAGGCTAACGTACGTTAAGTTCTATAACAAGCATAAATGGAATTCTCCCAATATCACTCAACAATTAATATAGTATGAATGACCATGATTCCAACTTAACATAATTCGTCGATATACTTGCTACAACAATACAGATATGGTGCGAAAATACTTGGTTTAAATCAGAAAATACAATAGTAAAGGCGAGGGTATTACATACTTCCCCCCTTAAAAGTAGTTTCATCCTCGAAACTAAGGGGTAAACATCTCGAGGTATCTCTCTCACATGCTATCCTCAATCTCCCACGTAGCTTCCTCAACTCCATGTCTCGACCACTGAATTTTTAATAAGGGAATTGCCTTGTTCCTCAACTGTTTGACTCTTCTCTCAAGTATCTGCACAGGGCGTTCTTCATACGAATGGTCACTGGCTATTTCGACCTCGTCGAATTGAATAATGTGGCTTGGTAAGCAACATACTTCCTCAACTGGGATACATGGAATACGTTGTGAATCCGGCTCAAAGCTGGTGGTAATGCTAAACGATAGGCTAGGTTGCCTACTCGCTCCAGGATCTCAAACGGACCAATATACATTGGGCTCAACTTGTCTCTCTTCCCGAATCGGAAAACACCTCGAGTAGGAGATATTTTGACTAGTACATGGTCACCAACCTCAAACTCGAGTGGTCATCTACGATTATCTGTATATGATTTCTGGCGGCTTTGGGCCGTTAATAGACGACTCTTGATAAGGGAAATCTTCTCGCGGGCTGCCAATAACATATCAGATTCCGTACCAATAGATTCAGACAAATCTTCCCAACATAAAGGGGGCCTACAACGACGACCATACAATGCCTCATAAGGTGCCATCTTGATCGAGGCGTGCCAGCTGTTATTATATGTGAATTCTACCAACGGTAGTTGGGCTTCCCAGTCGGGCTTCCAATCGAGAGCACATACCATCAACATATCCTCTAGAGTTTGAATAGTCCTCTCAGACTGACCGTCGTTCTGAGGATGAAAAGCCGTACTGAAGTTCAACTGTGTACCCATCGTATGATGAACTGCCTTCCAGAAGTGCGACACAAACCATCCGTCACGATCTGATACAATACTCTTAGGGGTACCATGCAGTCTCACAATCTCTTTGATGAACAACTGGGCCAATCTCTCAGGGCCCCACGTATCCTTGATCTCCAAGAAGTGGGCTGATTTAGTCAGTCGATCCACAATCACCCAAATCATATTCATGCCTCGACGGCTCGTCGGCAAACTAGTAATAAAATCCATCGATATGTCTTCCCACTTTCACTCGGGAATCGAAAGCGGTTTCATCATGCCAGCTGGTCGTTGATGCTCAATCTTGACCTGCTGATAGGTCAAACATTTCGAAACGAATTCGGCAACCTCCCGTTTCATGTTACCCCACCAATAATACGGCTTCAAATCCTTATACATTTTGTTCGATCCCGGGTGTATGGAATACGGGGTAGCATGAGCCTCCTTCAGAATAGTATTCCTCAACTCTTCGTCTGCGGTACATGACTCGGTTTTTAAAGCATATCACCATCCTCGTGAACCACAAATCCAGGGGCCTTCCCCGATCGATTTCTCTCGACTCGGATAAGAATGGGTCCGTCATCTGTTTCGTCCTAACCATCTCATCCAGGGATGATGAAATCTCAAGCGTGCAAAGTTGTCCCTGAATGCGCTGTAACCAGACCTCAATCTCTGGTCTCATGAACTCTAATTGCAACTCCATCTGGGCGGTCAAACGAGCCAGTATCTGCTCCTGCACTGTCTTACAGCTCAAGGCATCGGCAACCACGTTTGCCTTGCCTGGATGATAAAGGATCTCGATATCATAGTCTTTGATTAGCTCTAACCACCTCCTTTGTCTCATATTCAACTCCTTCTGAGTAAAAATATACTTCAGGCTCTTGTGATCCGTAAAAATCTGGCAGGTAACTCCATACAGATAGTGGCGCCATATTTTTAAAGCAAACACTACGGCTGCTAACTCCAAATCATGAGTCGGGTAGTTGACCTCGTAAGGACGTAACTGTCTGGATGCATAGGCGATCACTTTCCCGTTCTGCATTAATACGCAGCCAAGGCCCTGTCTCGATGCATCGCTATATGCCACGGACCCTTCCATTCCTTTAGGTAGAACCAAAACAGGTGCTGAAATTAATCGACTTTTGAGTTCATAAAAACTTTGCTGACATGCTTCCGACCACAAGTACTTCTTATCTTTCCTCAATAGATTAGTCATCGGTTGAGCAATTTTGGAAAATCCTTCCACGAATCGTCTGTAATAGCCTGCTAGACCCAGAAAACTACAAACTTCCTTCACGTTCTTCGGAGGTAGCCAGTCTCGGATAGCTTCTGTCTTCTGTGGGTCTACTCTCACTCCATCTGCTGATATTACATGTCCCAGAAAAATAACTTCAGACATCCAGAATTCACACTTAGAAAACTTTCCATAGAGTTGTTCTCGCCTTAATGCATCGAGAACCTGGCGAAGGTGACACTCATGCTCCTCATGATCATGAGAGTAGATCAGGATGTCATCAATAAAAACGACTACAAAACGATCCAAATAATTAATAAAAACCCGATTCATCAATTCCATGAATACTGCAGGTGCATTAGTCAGTCCGAATGGCATGACAACAAACTCATAATGCCCATAGCGAGTGCGAAAAGCTGTCTTCGGGACGTCAGACTCTCGATCCGAAATTGGTGGTACCCGGATCTCAAGTCGATCTTAGAAAATACAGCGGCTCCCTGGAGCTGATCCAATAGATCATCGATGCGAGGTAAAGGATATTTGTTCTTAATTGTTACTTTGTTCAGCTCACGGTAATCAATACACAAACGCAGCGATCCGTCCTTATTCCGTACGAATAACACCGGTGCTCCCCAAGGGGATGTACTGGGTCGAACATATCCTTTCTCAGTTAACTCCTCAAGTTGTCTTTTCAACTCCTGCATCTCAGTCGGGGCCATACGATATGGTGCTTTCGAAAGCGGGGACATACCTGGCTCTAACTCAATGGTGAATTCTACCTCTCGTTGTGGGGGTAGTCCTGGAAGCTCTTCTGGAAATACATCTGGATAGTCTCGAACTACCGGAATATCAACCAATTCGACTGGTCGGTCAGTTGTCTTGGTCATGTAACACCAATAACCAATGCATCCCTGGTTCAGTAATCTCACAGCCTTCATAGCGCTGATGACTCTCCCAGAATGATTGGGATTATCACCCCGAAAAATACACTCGACGCCATCATCAGATGTGACGGTCACCATTCGCTTACGAACGCTAAGCACGGCATCGTGACGATCCATCCAGTCGATACCCAAGATTACATTATCTTTAGGTAAATCAACCACAATCAAGTCGGACAACCACTCACGGTTGTTCATGCGACCTGACAGCTTCAGACTTCACGACTCCCAATAATTCTTCTACCATCGGGTAGACCAATTACATAAGGTTCACAATCGGTAACATGATTCAATTCCAAACGACTCAAACAAGAAGTAGACAAAAAGGAGTGTGAAGCACCAGTATCAAAAAGAACACAAACGGGCTGAGAGTGGATCTCGAGAGTACCTGCAATCATGTCAAGCCGGATCATCGACTTTCTTCATCTCATAGACTCTGGGTTTTGCAACCCCGGAAGCAGGTGTACCAGCTTGATTGCCACGGCCCATCCCTTTGTTTGCCCCGGTAGTCTGGTAAGAAGCGGACGGAGGAGCACATTCCTAGACATAAGACTATACTGGAGCAAGAGATGCTACTGGAGCACGCCCCGGTCCACCCCTTCAATAGCGAGCACGATGTACATTCTTCCCACAAGTGTGATAGGCAACGGACGGCTTCAGACACTTGGAGCTGATATGTCCCTGGTCCCCATAGTTATAACACACGACAGGTGAGCTGATTGCCCGAGAGTGCGTTCCTATCGGCTTCGGTGCCATAGGTGGCCGTTCAGAAGGATTTGGTACAGGCTGGGGCTTCTTGAACATCCCCCGGTTACTGTCTGCCTGGGTCTGGTTCCTGGATCTCTTGTTGGAAAACTGAGGCTGCTTCTTGGAAATCTCCTTCTCAGTAAGTTCATACTCCAAAGCCTTCTTAATAAACTCCGGTAGGGTCGTACAGTGGTGATTGAGTAATTACATCCTCATTCGGGGTTTAAGCCTCTTGAGAAAATATTTGATCTTATCAGCTTCCGAACGGACAACTGTCGTAGCAAAAGGGACAAGTGCTTGGAATTTTTCAGCAATCGCTGGCACATCCTCGTCTTTCGATGGATCGCGGTTCAGTAATTCAGACAGTTTGGCTTCACGGAGGGGTGCAGGATAGTAATGATCTAGCATAAGATTCTTGAATTCCTCCCAAGTACTCGCGCCATCGGCAAGCCTCACAGAAAGCCACCAAGTATTGGCACTCTTACTAAGGTAGTAGGCTGCCACAGCAACTCGATTTTCCTATGGGCACTCCACCATCTCGAACAGTTTCTCGAAATGCTCTATCGAGTGTACAATGTCAGCAGGCTCAGATGAGCCTTCAAAAGTCGGAGGTCGATGTCGTGATATGTCGCTAATAATCCGGCTCACGATCCCGCCATGCACTAGAGGCGGAGGCTGTTGCCCCTGCTGTTGACCAGTAGTATTCCTCTGTATAGCTTCCATCAGCTGACCCATTTAGGTCATTTGGGCCATCATGCCCTGCATCACAGTGTAAGGATCGACACGTGCATTTACTCCAGTCTGGTGTGATTGGTCCCTAGAAGGCAAATCACTGCCTGCGGAACTCTGCTCCACATTCGCGCATCTGTTGGCTCGTGGTATCGGGATTCGACCCCTTCCGCGGCCTCGTCCCCCTCTGCCACGGCCTCTCAGATTCCTTTCCATACTGAAAGAATCAAGTCACAAGTACAGTTCAAGTTATCAATCATAATTCATGCTAAGTTAATGGCAACAGGGAATTCATATCCAACAAAGCAGTTCGTAAAGAATCACTTACACCATAGGTTCTACACACTCAATATCATATCAACATCAAGTCGAAACAATTTTAATCACATAATTAATTTAGGTTTTCCTCAAACAGATGAATTTTACCACATGTTAGCAAGATGCCAAGATAAGTAAAGAGACCAATACGTCATCAATATCATGCCAGTAATCAAATTATGGCTCATGAGAACATACCGTATTCGACGGGTCAGGAGCTTGCACAGGTTACACGTGGCACGAAGGTTTCTTGATGCTATTTCGATTCTACAATGACTCAAAAGAAAAACACACTCTCTGATACCATCTTCTGTAACAGCCCGAAAGCGGTGGCTATTACAGTGCCGTGGACCCCTACCGGGACCTACCAGGCGATATCACGACATACACCTACAACCTGACAACGTGGCACCGTACCACAATATTTATCAAAACCCCGATGTGGAGTATAAGTTATACATGTCTTTAATACGAGCAAACGTACATAGGATCCAAATTCGGTACAAACCATATGACGATGGGCAATACCTAACAGATTATAGTACATTCATCCGACACAAAGTAAAATGAAAATCACAATAAAACATAACCGAACATCAAAAGACTCGGGCCCCCCGAAATAGCATCCTTCAAAACCTTCCGCCACCATCATGCTCTTCATGTGCCTTGCCCTTTCCTCGCCCTGAAATACAAGTATTTCGCACCAAACCACAGGGTTATCTATACATGATAATAATTCTCATGACATTATACAATTCATATATATACGGATCTCAAAGAAAACAATCAACTACTGAATATACCCCGCAGGCGTATAAACAGTCAGTCCCAACTGTCGAACATAACCAAATATACGAACGACCATATAATATGGCTCAAGACGGATGTTACAGTACGCCCGATCCGGAAGTATGTCCGTGCAAATGTCCACCCCGTATACGGAATCCATAATATACGTGGGACGATGTACTTAATTAGCCTCACGAACTACGTCTCGTGTGCACGATCTAAATGCGGAAAACATCCACGCATGATCATCAAGTGCCCGGCTAAAAATCCTACACATAACCAATCGGCACGCAGATATGACTCCAGAGATGTCACGATACAACATGACAACGCAACTCAATGAATTACATCTTTATCAAAGAATCGAACGACTCACCAAAGTGTCAACAAAGCTCAAAAGGAACAACGGTAGCAAGAATGGTAAATTCGGGTATATCATCCCAACACAGTGATAATAACCATATCACGAATCATAGATTCTCAGAACATTTCATATACACGAAACACATAATAATCACAAGAATTCAACCATCATTATAACCAAGCAAGATAACTTGCCTCAATTCCGTAGATGAATAATCCTTCTTTGAATGATCAAACGAACGGTATCCCCGTCTAACAATACTCACGTGAACAAGCAACCTTGAATGAAATGTAATTCATTCAACAACACATTCGTACGATAACGGTATCATTACATAAAAACAATATTCGTAAATTTACTTGAATAGATCAATTATCCTAGTGATCATTTTAATGTTCCAATTACAAATCATCATATAACATGTTTATTCTGTTCATTCACATATTCTAGTATTAATATCAAACACTAGGAGTCCAGATTTTTACCAATGTAACATTGTGAAAACATCTTTTCAAATCATCGGCACTTCCGATTATTGATATAAATTTGTGTTTAATTATGTTCTCCATTATTTTACCAACGATTACATTAAAACCGATTCCTATATGAAAGCATAAGTTTAAGTTTTTAGTAAACTAAGAAAATCATCTTAATTTACGTCTCTTAACACACACGGATTAATGAAATGGAATTCGGCTACTCATCTACCGCATTTGTATCGCTATATTCACTACAATCCTCCTAAGAACATTATCAACATATCAATCTAGTGATTAACACCTCCTTGAGTTATCAACGAAATCGATTAACTTGAACATATGAGGATTACAACTGCCTTCTATCAAAATCCATTGTTTTACTTTTGAAGAAGTTAATAAAAATCTAGTTATATCATTGGATACTTGGAATTCTAAATATAACCTCATCCCATCTTGTGAAAATTATCTTCAAAGGTTTAGCATAATTCTTCCAACAATTTATCACGAAGGTATCGGTTTTAGAGGGCAAAGAAAATATGGTTCCATATTACCTTTCAAGAATCAATTGAATGTTCAAGACAAGATTAGTATCTCCCACCTCCAATCATTAAGGATTTCATTCCTAACATGTTTTTAGTGTTGAGACTATAATCAACTTCTGATTATCATGTTATAAATCAGGTTTTATCTATCATTATCAACACAATCATATTATGAAGTTATCATACATCAAGAAGTAATACTAATACCCCTAATATTGATCTTCACTTAGTTTGAGCATGATTCAATTAATTTATCATGTTTACACTAGCTTAACTAACATTATGTGAAGTGTTTATATACTAACATCATCATAAGCATAGATTTAATATGAGTTAAAGAAAGACCAACCTCAAAATCAAGAACAACACCAACACTTCAAAGGACACACTTCAATCTCTTAATCTCCAAGTCACAAACCAAGTGCTGAAGCTCCAACACAAGATAGAAGGGCTAGAAATTGAGTTGGCAGGGAAGGGAATCGTTTTCTCAGTGGGACGGTTGAATGGGTTGAGCAGGAAATGAAAGGCAAGTCATATTTTTATAACCTGAACTCAGCATTACGTACGTTAAAGAGAGGGGGTTAACGTACGTTAAAGCCCTTACGTACGTAATCTCATGAACATTACGTACGTAATCGATTTTATCAGATCTTACTGACTTGAAATACACAAATCATTACGTACGTAAATATATAACTATTACGTACGTAATAGCCGTTGACTTGGCTTTCGCGATCGACTCCCGACCACCTACCCCCGTTCGGTCCCACCCGCCGAAAGGCGGGCTGTTGATGGATACCCCGCATTACGTACGTTAACATATGAATGTTACGTACATAGCGTACGTAAAGAAGATAGGCTAACGTACGTTAAGTTCTATAACAAGCATAAATGGAATTCCCCCAATATCACTCAACAATTAATATAGTATGAATGACCATGATTCCAACTTAACATAATTCGTCGATATAATTGCTACAACAATACAGATATGGTGTGAAAATACTTGGTTTAAATCAAAAAATACAATAGTAAAGGCGAGGGTATTACAGTCTAACCCTCTTCCCTTAATTGATCTTGATCAATAGTACAATCCTTCTAGTAAGAAATTTGTATTGTACTATTTATCAATATTATTCGTAAGGATCTAGCAATCCAGCTTGTGGAATTGTTCATGTGTGGATCACCAAAAGAGGAAGGATATATTCATCTGCTTCTAGTCCGGATCTAGAATTGTTCAATCGGATTAAGGTAATTCGATTAACTCTTTAATTAAACAATTAAATTACTACATGAGATCCTAAATTGGGTTTTCACATTTATTGTTCCGCTGCGTTTTTACTCTGATTATTCTGTATTCGATGCATAGAAAACCCAACATTAAACTCCTCGATAATTCAACTATTGCCAAACTAAAATAACGGGAAAAATAATACTAAATATTATCGGGGAAGGGGGTCTTATTCTAAAAAAAATCCGGTGGTGCACGTGCACCACCAGGTTATGTGTACATCCGACCCTACTCGGAGGTGGCCGGGTTGGGGTGGGACTGGGCTGGAGAGTCCGGGACCAGGACCGCCGGGTAGCCAGTGTAATATCCGCAATGTCGATTTTTGGTAATTTTCTTTTTTCTTTTTTTTGGCGAGAGTCCATTTTGACAACTCGCTTGTGACCATTTTGTCATTTCAATAATGATTAATTCTACACTTTTTGACATCCGAGTTCGTCTCGGTTTCGTTTTGTTGAGTTCCGTGCTTCTTAGCGGCTTTTCTACTCTTGAGTTCGATTCTTGAGAATCTCATTCGAAACTGCTGTTTCGAGTTTCCCGTAAGTTCGTTTAACTTTGTTAGACGTGTTGTGAACATCAGTTTGGTTATTCGATAACGTATCGTGATTTTCGGGCGTTTAGGATCATTTTGTAATTTACCCAAAGTTGTGGGTATCCGTATTCGTAATTGTTGTCTTGACCCTTTTCATGGTCGCGTGCGGGCTTGATGGTAGCTCAAGCTCTTAGTATGATCTTATTCTGGAGCTTTCCGTGCGTATCTTGAACTTGGTGTTCCGGTTGGAGGAATCCGTTGTTGTAACCAGCTTTGAGAGCACTGTTGCCGTTCTTCTGAGTCGTTAGCGCACGCTACACTTATTGGTTAGCGCGCGCTATGGTGTGGTTGTTAGCGCACGCTGCAGGTGTGGTAGCGCACGCTAACTGGTGGTGCAGAAACAGTCCAGAGGCTACTAGACTGGGTTCAAACGTTGATCAGCGCACGCTATTTAGTATCATATCGCGCGCTAGAGTGCATTAGTAGCGCACGCTAGGGTGAGGATAGCGCGCGCTACCTGGTAGTTCAGGACAGTCCAGGGCTACTGGACTGGGTCTGAAGGTCCCGTTAGCACACGCTAACACTTGTGGTTAGCGCACGCTAACAGTGTGCCTCGATAGCGCACGCTAGTCTTAAAGATTAGCACACGCTAAGCTGTCCAGTGTATATAAATTGGACAGAAGTCGTGATACATCATTTCCACCTCATTTCTCCTCCTTTCCATGGGGTTGAGCCAAGGGCGACTAGGGATCGCGATCTTGACCAATTTTGCTAAATCCAAAGGTGTTTTGGAGCATCCTAGGTGATTATAACATCATATAATCCATTGTACTTCGCCGAATCAAGGTATTTTTCTTTAATCCCTAGAGTTGACTTTTTGGGAGTTTAATTCTTGATTTCGTTTTCTATCCGATTTTGATGAACCGATTGTTGTTAAATGATGTTGTTAAACATGTTTTATGTATTGTATATCCATATCTTCAGTTCATTCAAATCGAAGGGTGATTTCGGTGTTCTTGAGGTGTAATGAACATTTGATGTTCGATCAAATGTTCGAATGAGTTTTTCCTTCGATAGTTTGTTGTAATCTCCGTTGTTTTTGGTCCTGATCCTCATTGTAATCATGTTTTGTTGTTCCTTCCGGAGGATTATAGGTGCCCGAGGATTCCAAGTTGAATTCCGTTTGGTGATTGATATTTCGTGTGGTGTTATTCTCGTAGTTTCGCGGTGCTATCTTGTTCTTGATAGTGTTCGGGAGTTCGTGGCTGTTCAACCGCATCCCATTCGTCGTCTTGTTGTGATCGTGGTTTTTAGGCAAGTACCTTGTCCATACTTTTCTTGTTTTATGGATATGATGACCGGTGAACGTCTAAATGTGTTCGTTTTGTTGTGTTGAGATGAACTTTCGAAGATTTGGTTTAGCCTCGTTAAAGGCCCCCCTTTTTAAACCCGTATGTATTTTGCGAATTTTGTATTTCATAAATGACTATGTGAACCTTATGAATATGCTTGGTATTATTGTTGCGCTTGATAATGCGTGTGTACATATATTGCCTCTTTTCGGTGCGTTGTGGTTTGACGTTGTGTTTTTGCTAAGTGTTTGATGCCTCCGGGTAAATTGTTTGGATGTCTTTGTTGTATTGTGCTATGTGTGTGAATGTGTGGTTATGGTTGGGGTCTACGGCAACACATGGCTAGCGATCATGTGGTCAGGATGCAACAAGAGATTGATCCAACCGTGAGAGCCCCAGGATACCTACGGTGACACATGACATGTGATCATGTGGTCAGGAGACAACAAGTGATTGATCCAATCGTGAGATGACGTGGCAAGTGATCACGCTGGTATGAGTGTGATGTGACGTGGCATGTGTTCACGGTGTGATATATGATTTGTAAATGTGTTTTGCTCACCTCGGGAGGGTCCGACGAGGCCTCGAGGGAATCCAATGGTAGAGCCCTGGATTCACGAGTTGGTGTTGATTTTATGTCCGTCGAGGACACGTGACGTGGGTTTTGACCCTGTGAATTGTTGTTGGTTTTTATTTGCGAAAACAAAACCTTTGGGCTGTGACCCCTGTTGATTTTGGAAAGAAAAGGATTCGATAATCCTAAATTGTTTTCTATTAAAACTTCTGATGGCATATTAAACCATTTTTTGTAAATTGTTTCCCCTGAGTTGTGATCTTTCGGTTTTGGAATGTTTTACCCAAACTCTTGCCTCGGGAAGTATTTTTCGTTATGTTTGAATCTTTGAGGATTCCTGGTTATTATCATTCTTGGAACTTGGATTTTATGGCTCGTATTTGCACTTTGTGCTTGCATTAGCAAAATAGTGAAATTTTGCTTACCCCCGAGTAATCGGGGGGTGGATGTCTGTTTTGCATTCAGGTTTTGGGGAGCATAACACGGGATCGGCATGAAGGATGATGAGAGAAGATCGATACTAATCATGAGGACCCGTTTGTTGTTGTATTGGTTCAGTTGTATTTTATTTCCACTGCAGTATTATTTCCCCGTCGTATCGGGGTGTGTTTTATTTGACCCCTGTGTGGGCACGTATTGATATTGAGTTGTATGTATTTATTGAAAGACCAAATCGGTCTACTGAGTCATTTTAGCCATAAAAGGCATTATTGAGATGTTCGATTATGTTACCAGCCTGGTAGAACCTTGAGGAAAGGTTCTACGACGTGTAATATCCCTGAGCGGATTGGGGGTGTTACATAAATGGTATCATAGCTTAGGTTGTGGAAACCTAGGTTGTTGGGTTAAGTGGTGTCTGTTGAGTTTTGTCTCGTCGGATTTTGTCCGATTTAGTCGTGTCGCGATGCGTCGTCTGAGTTTATTGGTAGTGATTAGTATCGTGGGGCGATCATCATCTTCGTGCGACCTCTGGATGTAAGTCTCTCTTCTTTGTGTTGTGCCTCGTGTGGCACGAGCCACTTGTATGATTAGTCGTTGAATGATGGGATCTTCATGCATATTCTTGGTTCCGTGATATGTGTTTATGTGATTCCCATATTTCGGTTATATGATAAGGGTTGTCGCTATTTATGTCCTTATGACTGTGATATTTTGACTGTTTGTTTTTCGGCAGAAGACATGTATTGTCTTGATTTGAACGAATTGATGCGTGTACTATGATGTGTATAAGTGAATGTCGATACGTGTGAGTTTTGGGCATTCTAGCCTATTAGATTTTTGAAAACCTTGAGTATCTTAGAAAATAAATTTCGAGACGTACTTTTAAAACGAATTATTTTCTCGCGGTACCTTTAAGGTGCCACAGTATGATTCAAAATTATTCCAGTTGAGGACCAAAATATTTTGAGATATTTTCAATTATTTAGAAATGCTTTGCTTAGACCCGAGGGTCGAATATTTCTGAAAGTTTTTCACTAAAAGAAAAGTGTCCTCATTTTTTTCAAACACAAGATGGTTTTCAAAGTCTCGATAATGATGTTTGTACTACTTTTTGAAAGGTAATACTCAAGATCAACTGGTGTTTCCAAATTGTTTTCAAAAAGGTGGTTTTCGTTTTTAAAACCTATAATTCATGTTTGCGGTCCGGGAATGTGTGTACGATGTTAACATTGTCATTAGAGTGTTAGCTCTCCGAGTTGCGATTGAATTGGTGGTATGAGCGTTGAGTCGTTCGCCACGCATTCGCTGTGTTAGCCCTCTGTGAGAGGTGATGTTGGTATTTAATGTTTGGCGCCTCATGGGGAATTGCGCATTGTCGCACCCGTGCGAGCTAATAGAGCTTGGGTTTGTATGATTGTGCACATCTGTGGTTGTTGCATGATGTTTTGTAATTGTGCACTGGTTATCGTTCGAGCCGTCGATGTCTCCGAACGATGCCGTCGTTGCTGTGATATTCATGTGTGTGTTGCCTTACGATGGTAATCGTTGTATGTGTTATGTGTTATGATTTTCTATTGTGCTGAGTGGTTACTTATTCACTATGCCGAGGGGCCGAGGTTGTGGTCGTGGCGATCAGATGCGTGGTCGAGATCATGCTGCCAGTGATGATATCGGTATCATTGTTGCTACTATTTTACAGCAGGTAGCTACACAGATGACTCAGTTGACTCAGGCAGTTCAGCGTATTACAGATGTGACCCAGAACACTGGTGCAAATTAGTGGCTTCGAGGAGTGGTTCATATGAATCCCCCTCGTTTTGCTGGTGCTGCAGATGCATTAGGCTGGGATGGTTGGCTTTTTCAGTTGGAAAAGATGTTTGAGGTAGTCGATTGTCCAGAAGGGCGTAAGTTGCCGGTCGCTCAGTATCTTCTTGACAAGTATGCCGCCAATTGGTGGGAGGCTGTTAAGCCTCGAGATCGTGTTGTCACGTGGGCAGAGTTCCAGAGATTCATGAGAGATGAGTTTTTTCCGGAACCAATCAGGAATCAGAGGATCAATGAATTCTTTTCGGAGAAACCACAAGATGTACCATTGTCTCAAGCTATTATTGATTTTAGCAAACAACTCAACTATTTGCAGGGTCAAGTAAGGACAGAGGAGGATAAGATTTGTCATTTTAGTAGGCGGATGAAGCCGGAGATTCGTCAGTACATGGCAGGTCTCACTTGTACTTCCTTGAGAGATTATCAGAATAGGGCGTTCGCCTATGAGCTATCCAGATTATCGACCGAGAGTATGTCTGACTCGAAGAAACAGAAAACCGTTGGGAACTTTTCAGGAAATCAGGGGAGTGGGCCCCCTGAGGTTGGGACTTCGTTTAGTCGTCCTAAGATGGTTCCTCGATCGCGTGATCAGGGGAGTAGTACCCCTGCAGTGAGTAATGTGAGCAGCATGAAGACATGTTATAACTGTAGTCGAGCGGGCCATACCGCGAGAAATGTCGTTCACCATTAGTCAGCTGTTTCGAGTGTGGCTAGGTGGGTCACCGAGCCATGCATTACGAGACGGTAGCTGGGAAATTTGGGGATCGAGGTTGCGTCTCTGCTCGGAAAGGACACGGAGATGCCTAGTGTGGTTTTTGAGAATTTCGGCGTAGTCCGAATTGTTTGTGATTGTCCTTGTGGATTGTTTTATGTTTATTTTCTGTTTTCTCGACTGTGCGTGTTTCCTTGTAATAGGTTCTTTGTGTTTTTTGATTCTTTGGATAATTGACTTGATTGTATTATCTGTTTGATGACGCTTGTCACTTGTTGGTTTTATTATGTCTCTACCTGTGGCGTTGTGTTGGTCGTCGTGGAGCGTGTTTTCACCCCATATGTTTCTTTGCGTCGCTTGTAACGTTTCGCCGTTGGGCGCGAGTTTTCAGTTTTTGTGTATCTCGTTGAGTGTTTCCTGGCGGGATATTTCTTCACCCTACCTGTTTTAAGTTTCGGGACGAAACTTCTTTTAAGGAGGGTAGTATGTAATATCCGCAATTTCGATTTTCGGTAATTTTCTTTTTTTGGCGAGAGTCCGTTTTGACGACTCGCTTATGACCATTTCGTCATTTCTAGAATGATTAATTCTACACTTTTTGACATCCGAGTTCGTTTCGATGTCGTTTTGTTGAGTTCCGTGCTTCTTAGCGGCTTTTCCACTCTTGAGTTTGATTCTTGAGAATCTCGTTCGAAACTGCTGTTTTGAGTTTTCCATAAGTCTGTTTAACTTTGTTAGACGTGTTGTGAACTTCAGTTTGGTTATTCGATCACGTATCGTGATTTTCGGGCGTTTTGGGTCATTTTGTAATTTACTCAAAGTGGTGGGTATCCGCATTCGTAATTGTTGTCTTGACCCTTTTCATGGTCGCGTGCGGGCTTGATGGTAGCTCAAGCTCTTAGTATGATCTTATTCTGGAGCTTTCCGTGCATATCTTGAATTTTTCCGATCGGAGGAAGCCGTTGTTGTAACCAGCTTTGAGAGCACTGTTGCTGTTCTTCTGAGTCGTTAGTGCACGCTACACTTATTGATTAGCGCATGCTATGGTGCGATTGTTAGCGCACGCTACAGGTGTGGTAGCACACACTAACTGGTGGTACAGAAACAGTCCAGAGGCTACTGGACTGGGTTCAGACGTTGATCACCGCACGATATTTAGTATCATAGCGCGCGCTAGAGTGCATTAGTAGCGCACGCTAGGGTGAGGATAGCGCTCGCTACCTGGTAGTTCAGGGCAGTCCAGGGGCTACTGTACTGGGTCTGAAGGCCCCGTTAGCACACGCTAACACTTGTGGTTAGTGCACGCTAATAGTGTGCCTCGATAGTGCACGCTAATCTTAAAGATTAGCGCACGCTAAGCTGTCCAGTGTATATAAACTGGACAGCAGTCGTGATACATCATTTCCACCTTATTTCTCCTTCTTTCCGCGGGGTTGAGCCAAGGGCGACTAGGGATCGCGATCTTGAATGATTTTGCTCAATCCAAAGGTCTTTTGGAGCATCCTATGTGATTATAACATTATATAATCCATTGTTCTTCGCCGAATCAAGGTATTTTTCTTGAATCCATATAGTTGACTTTTTGGGAGTTTAGTTCTAGATTTCATTTTCTATCCGATTTTGATGAACCGATTGTTGTTAAATGATGTTGTTAAATATGTTTTATGGATTGTATATCCATATCTTCGGTTCGTCTAAACCGAAGGGTGATTTCAGTGTTCTTGAGGTGTAGTGAACATTTGATGTTCGATCAAATGTTCGAATGAGTTTTTCCTTCGATAGTTTGTTGTAATCTCCATTATTTTTTGTCCTGATCCACGTCGTATTCATGTTTTGTTTTTCCTTCCGGAGGATTATAGGTGCTCGAGGATTCCGAGTTGAATCTCATTTGGTGATTGATATTTCGTGTGGTGTTATTCTCGTAGTTTCGCGGTGCTATCGTGTTCTTGATAGTGTTTGGGAGTTCGGGGCTGTTCGACCGCATCCCATCCGTCGTCTCATTGCGATCGTGGTTTCGAGGCAAGTACCTTGTCCATACTTTTCTTGTTTTATGGATATGATGACCGGTGATTGTCTAAATGTGTTCGTTTTGCTGTGTTGAGATGAACTTTTGAAGATTTGGTTTAGCCTCGTTAAAGGCCCCCCTTTTAAACCCGTATGTATTTTGCGAATGGTGTGTTTCGTAAATGACTATGTGAACCTTATGAATACGCTTGGTATTATTGTTGCGCTTGATAATGCGTGTGTACATATATTGCCTCTTTTCGGTGTGTTATGGTTTGACGTTGTGTTTTGCCTAAGTGTTTGACGCCTCCGGGTAAATTGTTTGGATGTCTTTGTTGTATTGTGCTATGTGTGTGAATGTGTAGTTATGGTTGGGGTCTACGGTGACACATGGCTAGCGATCATGTGGCCAGGATGCAACAAGAGATTGATCCAACCGTGAGAGCCTCAGGATACCTACGGTGACACATGACATGTGATCATGTGGTCACGATACAACAAATGATTGATCCAACCATGAGATGACGTGGCAAGTGATCACGGTGGTATGAGTGTGATGTGAGGTGGCATGTGTTCACAGTGTGATATATGATTTGTGAATGTGTTTTGCTTGCCTCGGGAGGATCCGACGAGGCCTCGAGGGAATCCAATGGTAGAGCCTTGGATTCATGAGTTGGTGTTGATTTTATGTTCATCGAGGACACGTGACGTTGGTTTTGACACTGTGAATTGTTGTTGATTTTTATTTGCAAAAACAAAACCTTTGGGCTGTGACCCCTGTTGATTTTGGAAAGAAAAGGATTCGACAATCCTAAATTGTTTTCTATTAAAACTTCCGATGGCATATTAAACCATTTTTTGTAAATTGTTTCCCCGGAGTTGTGATCTTTCGGTTTTGGAATGTTTTACCCAAACTCTTCCTTCGGGAAGTATTTTTTGTTATGTTTGAATCTTTGAGGATTCCTGGTTATTATCATTCTTGGAACTTGGATTGTATGACTCGTATTTGCACTTTGTGCTTGCACTAGCAAAATAGTGGAATTTTGCTTACCCCCGAGTAATCGGGAGGTGGATGTCTGTTTTGCATTCAGGTTTTGGGGAGCATAACACGGGGTCGGCATGTAGGATGATGAAATAAGATCGATACTAATCACATGAGGACCCATTCGTTGTTGTATTGGTTCAGTGTATTTTATTTCCGCTGCAGTATTATTTCCCCGTCGTACAGGGGTGTGTTGTATTTGACCCCTGCGTGGGCACGTATTGAGATTGAGTTGTATGTATTTATTGAAAGACCAAATCGGTCTACTGAGTCATTTTAGCCTTAAAAGGCATTGTTGAGATGTTCGATTATGTTACCAGCATGGTAGAACCTTGAGGAAAGGTTCTACGACGTGTAATATCCCTGAGCGAATTGGGGGTGTTACAGCCAAGGGGCTGGGCTCGGTCCCGGGCTGGGCTGGCCCGGTCTGCCTGTGGTCTTAGAAAATCCGGGCTGGGCTGGGCCGGCCCGGCCCACTGGCCACCTCTAGGTCTCAGCAACATTAAAAGGGAGAAACAGTCACCATAACACTCGTTTAAAAAATTACTCCCTACATCCGCCAAAAACTTGCCCTAGTTTCATTATTGGGGTGTCCGCCAAAAACTTGCCCCAGTTATTAGAGAAAAGTTTTTATTTTTTTCTTCTTCTCAAAAGTGGGACCCTTTCTCCACTAAAATCACTTTATACCAGTTTTTCTTTAAAACTCGTGCCATCCCAACTGGGGCAAGTTTTTGTGGACGGAGGGAGTATTCAGTTTTGTTCAGATTTCCTCTGTTCAATCTAATATGTTGGATGAGTAGAAATGACATTGGATTTATACACACACGCGTTTTTGCATATATAGACGAATCAAGATTCAAAAAACCACTGGTACATTGAACGAACTATGAGGCCCGCGTTGAATTCAAGACGTATTTATGAGAGTCTTTTCATCCTATACACAAACATTAACCAAATAAATTTAACTGTAAATAAAGTAACATGTAATCAACATACACGTAACAAAAAAATTGAAAACAAAACATCTTTACTGATTTGCAAGTTGAAACGAGTAAAAAGCTATCTTTAAAGAGAAAAAGGCACTAATGGTCATAAAGTTTTGAGGGTTTGGCGTATGCCGTGCAGCGTTTGTCAGACCCAGCAACTTTAGTCCTATAGTTTCAAAAAAATAGCGTCTAAAGGATTTTTGGCTGAGGTGGCATACAAGTCACATGCCACCTCATTAGATTTTAAAATAAAAATAAATATACACTCATATCCACATTAGTAAATAAAATTAAAATAGTCTAAAAAACATAAATCATTTCCTGATTTTTTGAAAAAAAATCTAATTTTTTTTATTTTTTACAAAATTTAATGAGGATGAAAAATAAATTAAAAAAATCTAAAAAAAATAAAAAAAATGCGTAATGGGAGTGATTATTTTTTAATTTTTAGATTTTTTTTCGTTGATGTGGACATGACTTTTTTTTTAATTATATTTTTCCTTTTTTATAAAATTTAATGAGGATGAACAATAAATTAAAAAAATCTTAAAAAATTAAAAGAAGGGGAATGAGACCGATTTATGCTTTTATTTTTTTATTTTTTAGACTTCTTTAATTATTATTCATTTTTTTTGCTGATATTTTTAATTCGATTCTTCCTTTTTTATAAAATTTAATGAGGTTGAAAAATAAATTTAAAAAGTCTAAAAAATTAAAAAAGGGGAATGAGAGTGATTTATACTTTTTTTTTTAATTTTTTAGACTTCTTTACTTTTTATTTTATTTTTTTGTTGATGTGGACCTGACATTTTTTTTAATTTGATTCTTCCTTTTTTTATAAAATTTAATGAGGATGAAAATAAATTTATAAAGTCTAAAAATATTAAAAAAAGGGAAATGAGAGTGATTTATACGTTTTTTTTATGACTTTTTATTTTTTGTATTTTTTTGTTGATGTGGACATGACTGTGTATTTATTTTTATTTTTCATTTTTTAAAAAATTTCACGAGGTGGCATGTGACTTGTATGCCTCCTCAGCCAAAAATCCTTTAGACACCATTTTTTTGAACTTTAGAACTAAAATTGTCGGGTCGGACAAACATTGCATTGCGTGCGCCAAACTCCTCAAAAGTCTTTTTCTCTACCTTTAAATTACTACTTAAAACACATCTAGAAATCTAAATCTAGGAAAGAAGGGTTTACTACTTTATCCCATGAACCATGCCTTTTACTTCATTTTACCCCATACTTACCATACTAATTTTATTCCCTACTACTAAAAAATCAAAGCTGCTACACACACATACAAATGCACACATAAATGCACACCCCTACTTCAGAGGCCAGACTCGCATAAGAGTGATCAGACCGCTTTATAGGTAGTAGGCCACAGAGTGACAACCCCTACTACGCAGGCAGACAACCCATACAAAGCAGGTGTGCAGATTTGTGTAGACAGATGTGTGTGTAGCATTATTCCTAAATAGCGTACGCCCACACAGCTGAAAACATTGTCTACGTAGAAACAACTTTTGCTTCTTTCATCCCTTGCCGTACAACATATTAGCCAATAAGCCATAAACGAACAACCCTTGCGCCCTGTTCTTTTGGACTTATTTTTCAGTTTTTCAGTTTAGTTTAGTTCACTTGATTCTATTCGATTCTGGGCCAGTCCATTCATTCGATTCGGCCAGCCCATTAAGTTCACAGTCGATTCGGTTATTATTATTATTATCATTAATAATAATAATAATAATAATCTTAATTATTATTGTTATTATTATTAATAATAATATTTGCTATTATCGTTGTTGTTAATTACTATTATTATTATTATTTACCATTATTATCAATGTTATTATATTATTGTTTATTATTATTATAGTTATTATAGTTATTGTTATTAATATCATTAATATTATTATAATTTATCTTATCAAATAGATCTCAACTTATCATTTATATTTTATTATTTTATTATATTTATTTTTATCATTATTATTATTTACACTTAATATATATTTCATTTTAGGTCCATTCTGGGCGATTCGTATCCATTCAGATAAATTCAGTTGATAAATTCATACTAATTCATTTGATTGATTGATTCCAAAAGAATAATGTTCTTCCTTTATATGCTTACATGAAATTCAAATACCCAAATACATCATTTGGTGCATAGATATGAAATTATAGAATTATATTAATTTTTCCGAACACGAAAAATAATTTTCAACTATTTCTATTACTAGTTGTGAATTAAAAATAATAGTACTTTAGAATCCAGTTTCTTTTATACGTCGGATCCCTTAAACCATCATACAGATTCACCAATCAGAGAAAAAAAATATTGAAATAAAAATGATATAAATACAAATATGTGCGATCATTAATCTATATATCTATATATAAAGAATGAGTTTCATGTTTTAATGTGAGCATTAATGACATTAGGTAAGAAACTCTATTATCATGTATGTCAATACATAATAATCGTGTAAGTTTTTTTTATCATGTTCATTTATTAAATAGGCTCATTCAATTACCGTAATGCACAAATTTCCTTATTTATTTGTTTGTTATATTTGGTAAAGCTGAAAATGTAAATACACATTTTAGTATTGGAAAAAATTGTCATTCTAATTCAGCTTGAAAAGGACAATTAAACTAAAATATATTTAAATATTTGATACAAAAAGATGTTTGGTTTATTGAACGGTAAAAGATTGTATATGTTTAACGTCAATTATCTTACACAAACAAACATAAGAATAAACAAATACAATAAGACTCTCCCAACCACAACAAAAAAGAGTCATTGCAGATCTATGGAACTTTCCATCTTATACTAAAACTATAAGATATGAAAAATAAAGTGGAAGAGTAGTAAAGTCGATTTAGGAATTTTTAAGACCATGGTTATATTTTGCCATTGAGTTTTGGTACAAATATCATCAATTCATAAGGTCACTAATATGTGTTATAATCCTTTCAACTATTCAAATTCAAGAGTTGTGTTTCGACAAAAGTTGTGTAAGTAATCTCAATAAATAAAGGTCTTAATGTTATGATATTACCTTTTTTTTTCTTCTTAAAAAGGTCTAAATAATGACGTATTTTCAATAGAGAACTGTTGCGTATTTTACATTCACGATTTGTCATCTACTGCTTTGAACCCAAAAAGTGGAAATAGCTCAAGCCATGAAAAAAGAAAGTATCTTGGTGTGTGAGTGTTAAAAGTGAGATGCTAATGTGGCTATTTAGTTTAAGCCACTATACCGTGTCCTTTAATTAATATATAAATGTTGAGTTTCATCATTAAACGTAAGTATTTATAATCACAAATTATATTTTTTTTAAAGTGTTTAATATTTATTATAACCTCTACTATATTATAAATCATTTGTGACTTTTAGGGAGGTCTTAAAATATTAAGATACATACTTAGAGCATCTACAATGCATCAAGTTTAAAGACTTGATGCATTTAATTCATATTAACCACAAGGTTTGTGCAATGGAACTCGCCTCATTATCACGCATCTGGGAGAATTTGTTATTCAAGCAAAACTCACTTGGAGACGTAACGACGCAATCGTTACAAATGAAAGACAAAACTCAAGTTCTGTACATCAATTTTGGTGTAAGAGACAAAAGAAAAAAACCTAAGTTGTGTGTAGTATAAATTTTGCTTTTGAAATAGCATTTATTGCGTTATGGTGATGAAAGTCACTCATGTATTTGATGCATTTTTATTGAAATAATTCTATTTACAAAAACTAAGAAACTCTATTATCATGTATGTCAATACATAATAATCATGTGTAAGTTTTTTTTATCATGTTCATTTATTAAATAGGGTCATTCAATTACCGTAATGCACAAATTTCCTTATTTATTTGTTTGTTATATTTGGTAAAGCTGAAAATGTAAATACACATTTTAGTATTGGAAAAAATTGTCATTCTAATTCAGCTTGAAAAGGACAATTAAACTAAAATATATTTAAATATTTGATACAAAAAGATGTTTGGTTTATTGAACGGTAAAAGATTGTGTATGTTTAACGTCAATTATCTTACACAAACAAACATAGTAACAAACAAATACAATAAGACTCTCCCAACCACAACAGAAAAAGAGTCATTGCGTACTGATGGAACTTTCCATCTTATACTAAAACTATAAGATATGAAAAATAAAGTGGAAGAGTAGTAAAGTCGATTTAGGAATTTTTAAGACCATTGTTATATTTTGCCATTGAGTTTTGGTACAAATATCATCAATTCATAAGGTCACTAATATGTGTTATAATCCTTTCAACTATTCAAATTCGAGAGTTGTGTTTCGACAAAAGTTGTGTAAGTAATCTCAATAAATAAAGGTCTTAATGTTATGATATTACCTTTTTTTTTCTTAAAAAGGTCTAAATAATGACGTATTTTCAATAGAGAACTGTTGCGTATTTTACATTCACGATTTGTCATCTACTGCTTTGAACCCAAAAAGTGGAAATAGCTCAAGCCATGAAAAAAGAAAGTATCTTGGTGTGTGAGTGTTAAAAGTGAGATGCTAATGTGGCTATTTAGTTTAAGCCACTATACCGTGTCCTTTAATTAATATATAAATGTTGAGTTTCATCATTAAACGTAAGTATTTATAATCACAAATTATATTTTTTAAAGTGTTTAATATTTATGATAACATCTACTATATTATAAATCATTTGTGACTTTTAGGGAGGTCTTAAAATATTAAGATACATACTTAGAGCATCTACAATGCATCAAGTTTAAAGACTTGATGCATTTAATTCATATTAACCACAAGGTTTGTGCAATGGAACTCGCCTCATTATCACGCATCTGGGAGAATTTGTTATTCAAGCAAAACTCACTTGGAGACGTAACGACGCAATCGTTACAAATGAAAGACAAAACTCGAAGCTGGTACATCAATTTTGGTGTAAGAGACAAAAGAAAAAAACCTAAGTTGTGTGTAGTATAAATTTTGTTTTTGAAATAGCATTTATAGCGTTATGGTGATGAAAGTCACTCATGTATTTGATGCATTTTTATTGAAATAATTCTATTTACAAAAACTTACTTAAACAAATTTCCTTTATTCAGTCGAGTACCCCTGATCGAAACTAAGCATAACTAAATATGCATAACCCTTGCAAAATCGATGATTCTTTACGGTGAACAAAGCCCGTGCATCGCACGGGCCATGATGTCTCGTCTAAAAAAAAAAGGAGAAAAGGAAATTTATTTTCATTTATTAAAGCCAAAATCCTCTCCACATTATATCCTGCACATACATGATAATTCATCTTCTTCCAAACCCCTATCACATCAGCATTTACAACTGCAGGATGGATTATCACAGTGAGGAACTGAGCAAGATTTGAACCTACAAAACGGTATATTTTCCGGTCTAGCAACATTCTCTTCATTACATTGACATACGCATTCCGGATTCGGACAAGAAGGTTTATTAGCACAATCTTGATCCTTCAAACATTCCAATGTCAGAGCTTCAGATCTCCGTAATATTTGCATGCCTGTCAAAACCAAGATTTTAGCCTCGCTGCTTAAAAACAAAGAACGAAGCTTGAACACAAATTTTTCGTGTGACGAGAAGTAAATTTAGTCGGACGTGATTATCAAATGTATTATATGTAAAGACGAATATAGGCAAAACCGCAAAGATATGAAACTATCCGAACTCGATTTGTGTTCGTCGACTATCAGATGTTCGGCCAAACTAAGACAAATTGAAAATTAAAAATAAAAACACTTAACAATGTTTTTTATAGCAAACAAAATAAAAAAATACCCTTAATAATTTTAAGGATCTATTCTTAGGGGAAAAAAAATAATTATCTCAAGAAATTTATAAATAATAATTTAGGTTAGTGGACAAACCAGAAGCTAATAAGAAGGCGAACAAGAAAATCGAAACTATGGATGACTTCTTCATTGGCAATTAAATATGATGTATGAATATGTTTTGTAAATAATATGCTGCTTTATATAATAAACTTGTCTGGTTAAAGAAGGTATAATTTTAAGGATTAATTACAAGAATTAGACTTAAGATGGAGTCGTTATTTCTATACTATAAATAAATAGATTTGATTTTTTCAATATTGAATTTTGAGCATTAATCGTTTTTCGATATTATGCAGATAAATCTTAAAACTAATATATTATCTTAAATTTTTTCATGATATCATTTTTAATAATTTTTTATGATATAATTTAAAAATTATTTATGGTCAAAAAATTTTCCTCAAAAAGAGGGACAATAGTATATAACTATAGCTACGTATTTTGAGAATTACAAATAACTCCTTTTCAGTTATTTGAATATGTTACAAATTAACCACTTGATGGGAATATATATATATATATGCTCAAAATAGTAGTACGAAATTTTTCCACCAAAATTATAGTTACTATTTCTAGAATTTTGTAGAAATTATATATTAATTTTGAAATTATTTTGGTAAATATATTTTATGGTAATATAATCATATATATGGTACATTAGGTAAAATACGAAATTATTTTCTTTATATTAATTTCTACTATTATTAAATAGATTTTACGATAATAGAATCATATTATTGTTTTACAAGTATGATTTTATTACCATATAATATATTGATAATTTTTTTAATTACTAAATGTTAGTAATTTGTTAGTTGTTATTAGTAGTTAGTTCACCAAACACCGAACACTCCTAGACTTCTTAACTCCAATACCCTTACCTCCAAGCCACCTTATTACTCCTTAATTCATCCCAAACGAGAATCAAACCCAAGTCTCCACAAAGGGAAGAATCTGGGGGCCAGTGGGCTAAAGACACTGGTTTATGATATATTGATATTTCTCAAATAAAAAATTTAATTGATATATATATATATAAATTAATTCTAAAAAATAAAAATATATATTCTATGAAAACAAAATAATATTTGTGGTATATTTTTTAAACTCAAAATTATTTTGATTAATAGAATTTATGATAATAATAGAATATTTGTTCTATATATATATGTGATTTTAAAATTATTTTTGTAAATAGATTTTATGGTAATAATAATTATTTTAAAATTATCTAATGCATAATATGAGTTACTACCATAAATCTATCTATCAAATCATTTCAAATATATATATATATATATTATGATAATAAAGTCAAATTTATATTAGTTAAATACTAAATTATTTTGAATATATATTTAATGATCAACATACTTTATGGTAAGAAAATTACATTGATGGCATACTATATATGTTCATTTCGAAATTATATATATATATATATGTGTGTGTGTGTGTTAATTTTTTTGTTATATTTAATAAATACGAGTTTATTCTAATATATATAGATTTCTGGTTTTAAAAAAATTGATATATTAATTAAATATAATTTGTTTAATGTATACTAATTTAATTATAGATTTCTGATCTAGAGATCCTTAAGATAAACTGTTGTTATGTATTGCAATCAGTACATATTAGATGATTAAAATTAAGTTTTTCCAAAAATATATATTAATTCTAATTACAAAAAGTAATATATTTACGGTATATTAGTTAAAATCTAAAACATATTTTACTATATATATATATGTATATGTATTAAATTCAGGTAATTTTGATAAATAGATTTTATGGTAATCAAATTATCACATGGTATATTAGTCAAACAGAAAAATAAATATACTGTTGAAGGGAAAATAACTGAGACAATAAAGTAGGGCAAAAGTTGTTGTATTATTCCATTGATGACATCCCTTTAAATAGGGAGAAATACATACAAACAGGCCTTAGCCAAACCCTAACTAGGAAAACCCATAAACTAACAGACTTAGCCATACAATGGATATGATTACTTTAACACTCCCCCTTGTGCCTAGTCTACAAGCGCATGTCATGTTGCCTCGTTAAAACCTCGTCAAGCAAAAACCCTGTGGGAAAAATGTCTTGATCGTAGGAAAAAGAGTACAGCATCTTGACACATCAAGTTTAGACTTCGTTCCTTGAGTCTATCCTTTCATATGATCGTTACATTAATCATAGCGCTACTAAGGTGATCACTCCATCGATCACTAAAATCGTACATCTTGTTACTTCGTTAAAAACCTTTCCAAGTGATAAAAAACATATGGGAAAAAGAATCCTTGGAAGGAAAAGAGTATAACGTACGGTGTGGATGTAAGACTCCCCCTCAAGTCTACATCTCCCCCTGATTTGTACATCAATCAAGTAGTTGTTGCCTTATTAAAAACTTCGCCAAGTAACAAAACCCAATGAGAGAAAATGAACCTTGGTCAAAGAAAAGAGTACAACACATGTGATTAAGTTTCTTTATAAACCACCATTTCCTTGTGATCTTTACTTCGATCTCTAGAGTTGGAAAAGTCTACAACTCCCCCTAATGCTTACATTCATATACCGTTGCCTCGTTAAAAACCTTGCCAAGTAACAAAACCCAGCGGGAAAAATAAACCTTGGTCTAAGGAAAAGAGTGCAACATATGTAAGTATGTTCCATTATATCTCACATATTTCCCGTTATGATCATTCCATCAATCAAGAGGATTTACAAGTTACATATGTTCATAAATGTAAGTATGCTCATCAGTGGCAGTACTTAACCGCTAGTTCCTCACAAATGCAGAATGATAGTTCTTAATCATGTACACTCACGGAGTGATTCATGCAAAGCAATAATCATGTCGTGAAGGAGGTAGCCAAAAAAGGGTTTGCGTAGTCGATTTCCAAAACATAAGCAAATCATACCAACACATACTTTGTGGTAGTTGCTTCGGCACCAGCATTTACTTTAGCATTTGCCTTTTCGTAAGCAGCTTCCTTTGCCTGCTCGTAGGGAAAGAATAGTCCTAAGTCAATGGTTTCTTTTAAGTATCAGAAGATATTCTCGATAACATTCCATTGATGTTGCGTCTATGCTGAACTAAATCTAGTCAGCGAAATAACTGAGGAGTGATATCAGGTCGTGTACATTGAGCTAAGTATAATAATGAGCTATTGCACTCAAGTAGGGAATTTCAGCTCCCAAAGCTCTTCGTCACTTTCCTTTAGACGAAATGGATCTTTCCTTTGCATCCAAATGTTCGACCTATCATGGGATTCTAGTCGGGTTTACCTTATCCATATTAAAGTACCTAAGAATCTTCTGGACATAGGCTGACCGGTGGAGTAAATTCCACAAACTCGATGTCTATGTCAATGCCTCGACAGAACCGAGTTTTCCCAAGATTATTCATCTCAAACTCAATTTTCAAGAATCCGGTGGTTTTTCTTATTTCATCAAGATCGATTATGTTCATGCCATCGGCATACATTGCGATGATCGTGAATCCAGAACTTATTTGTGAAGACGTAGGAACACAATTCATCGTTCTTATATCCCTTCCCAATCAAGTATTCACTTGGACGGTTATACCACATCCTTAAGGATTGCTTCAAAACCGTTAAGTTGAGCGTTTCAATCAAATTGCAAACGCACTCCGTGGTCTAGAGTCACTTGATTTGGGTAATGAAATGACATCAGACACTTCCTTATATATCTCCGTATCTAGATCCCCATAGAGATACATAGTAACCACATCTATTGCCAGTCCCTCGGAAATTACTACGCTAATCAAATAGCGAATACGTATACGTGGGAGTACATTTCATCGTAATCCATTCCAGGGCATTGTGAGAAGCATTACTTCATGAACCTTGTAAATTAGGACTCTATTATTCTCACTAAGCTTTATGAAAAAGACTCGTTTATGTCCTACAGGATTTACGCTTGGTTAGGTTAGCACCACCTACACCAAATACCTGACTCTTTGTCAGAGAATCTAGTTCTACCTGGAATTTTTTTCTTACAGGCCAATCAGCTCCATGTTGATTTCGTCCAACCGAGCGAGGTTCGACATCATCGTACTTTATGATTCATGACATGTCATCAAAGTGGGTGGTTGATCAGGCCACACCCTCATAATTTCATCGAGATTCTTGATTTTCTAAATCATATCTTCGGGGGTTCCCCCTTGTCATGATTCATGGACATAATAAAATCAAGCATGATCTCATGAAACGAGTTTATTGTGTAATACCAGAGACTCTCGGTTCCGGTTATTTTTGAATTTTGTCGGTTGTGCAGGTCATTTTGTTGTGTGGACGATTTCTTGGTCCGGCATGATAGACTGTGTTGTGATATTCGTCGGGTACGACTTTTCGTTTTGTAATTCGAGCTAATCGTATGTCCTATTTTGTTATTATTAGTCTTCTTGCGGATTGTTGTTATGGTCCTATCGTAATTTTCGATTCGTATCGGAGTCGTTTTGCAACCGAAGGTTTGCTGGCCAGACCTGTACGAAACGGCGGTGAAAATGGCGCTGCCGAGCGCCATGTCCAGCACCGGGTCGTCCAGGACTACTAGGTCTGACGAGACACGACCGAGAACCCGCGCCAGTTTTGTGCCGGGTGATGTGCCGTGTCTGACACGGCTGAGACACACGCACAGGCGTTTTGCACCGGGTCTTGAGCCGTGTCGTTTAGGTCGCGCACTGACCCACAACCCAGCGGTAGACACGGCGCTGGTCTGGGCCGTTTGTTGCGCCGTCTTCTGCACGGGTATAAATATGGCAGGACAGTCGGGTTTACACCCATTTTTCTCATTTCTTCCTTTCCTTTCCGCGGCTGGGGCTTGGAGGGCACGAGGATATGTTGTTACACTATAAATCCACGAAATTTCCTGAGTCCATAACATCAATTAATCCTTCCATAACTTGCTCCGATAGATCGAATCAGGTAAGTTTTCTTAAAATGTAGTTTTGGGGATTTCATTCGATTTGTTCGTTTAATCCGTTTTAACTCAGAATAGTGATGGTGTTGTGCGGCGATTAATACGCCTCAATGGCGATCGGCCTAAACGATCAGAGAGCCAACCATAGAAGACATACTCTGGGCAAACGCCCAGCGATCGGCACATACGGCGATCGCCTTTTGATATGTGGCGATCGTCTTTGATGACCGAACCAGAGACGATCGTCTCGTACCACATATGGATCCAACATCCGTCAAAGTCGTCGAAGAACGAATCTTGGATGGTGGCCCACGTGCAGATCCACAAAGGGCGCCGACAGCTAGGACCTTTGACCCCAGCCTGTCACCTACCTCACCTACCGACAGGGCCGCCGAAAGGTACAAAGTGGGTCCTCCCTGGACAGCGACCCAGGACGCGTGCTGGCTTCCCATTGGCTCACACAGCTGGCCACCAGCAGCATCCCCAGACTTTAAGGGAACATCCCCATGTGACGAGACGATCGGCCATCTTATTATAATATAGAAAACGGCGGTCGCCCGCGATTGCCGGAGAGGGCCCAGTAACCTTATCTCTTATAAATAAGAGACAAACAACAGTGGCCAGGAGAGGCGATTTAACCGTGAATATAGAGCAAATTACACACAGAGAGAGAATCAAAGACTCACCTCGCAATCACTTATACATTCATAGTGATATTCATATACACTTATCATACATCCCAAGCAAGAACTCACAGATCTACATATCTGGTTCTTCCGGCAATCTACACGCTCTAAAGCTTAGATAACTAGAAGTCATTACACTCATTGTAATAGATTCTAACATTAATATTTGTACTCAACAGTATATTTATTAATAACATCTCGCGAGAGCATTCAAGCCTGGGATTAACAACCCCGGCAAATCTTGTGTTATCTGTTTTCCCACGGAAGTGTTCTCGCATTTATTTGTTACTCGATCATTCCAGCAATACTATCTTCGGATAATATTTTGGGTAACAACAATTGGCGCTAGAAGGAGGGCGCCCCCTCAAAACCTTCATTTATATTCCTACCGTCTCGAAGAACACTTACTGTTCTCCGGACATATACTTGAAGAAACACTCACTGTTCTTCAACAGAAAAGCCTTCAGAAAAATGACGTCTGCTACGACTTCCAAGAGAGCCACCCTAAGATCCGCCGGAAATCTCATTCCGGCCCGGACTGAATCCCAGCCCACGGCGGAAGGCGACCGTGGCGACGCTAGGCTCTCACTCCCGCCCCCGAGGGACGGTTCTAGCCTCTCACTCGATCGGGCCTGCATCAAGGAATGATTGAGGAGGCTATAGCCATCCTCAGGGAGCGACGGAGGGCCTGCGACTCGCCCACCATCATTCCGTCGGCCATCCGCCGGGCAGGCAAGTGGAAGCTTCAGGGGATCTATGTTGAGAAATCGACAGAAAGCCCCGAGCCGCAGGAGAAGGATCTCGTGAGGCGGGACGATTCCGTCTTCATCCGCCTAGGGAGCGATCCCTCATGGCGACCCGGGTACTCAGGCCCCAGTCGGGAGACATCGGAGTCCGAATCCTTTACCAGGAGTTCGGAATATCTGACTCCCAGGAGACAAGCCGGTCAGCGAGCCCCCGCTCGCCCAAGAAATGAACCCACTGGCAGGGAACTCGCCATTCACCATGGGGCCAGGGGATCAGTACATGATCGCCTTGGCTCGCGCTCTGGGAGTCAATCGGCGAGCAGTCAGGCGACGGCGATGGCTGCCATGCAGCGCCAGCTCGACGAGATGAAGGCGCTCCTGGAAAATGGGGCAGGTGCCAGGAGATCAATCATTGGGCTAAGTGAACCACTCGCGGTTCAGATCGAGCTCGCCCCAGTCCAACCAAAGATCGCTCCCCCACAAACACCTCTATATGAGGGGAGATCGGATCCGGAAACCCACTTGAGCAAATTCCGGATCTACATGACCGGATGCGGAGCATCAAATGCGACCAAGTGCCGAATGTTCCCATTAACCCTGGGCGACCTCGCCCACAGGTGGTACATCTCACTACCACCTCGCTCAATCAACTGCTTTGAGAAGCTGGCGAACGACTTCACGTCGTACTTCGCCGCCAAAGTCGCTCGCCCTGAAGGCCCCCACAACATGATGAAAATCAGGCAGGGGAAGGACGAATCAGATGAAGATTACATTGACCGGGTAGACGAGATAGTCCTCACCGGCGAGCCCATCAGCGACGAGCTCGCCCTCTACTCAGTCCTGGGTGGATTCTGCGGGCACTCACCCATGTTCAGGCACCTCACCAAGGACATCCCTCCGACCTACTCGGTCTTCCGCGTCAGAGCCGCCGACTTCTTGGCCAGGCAGAGGATGCTCTCCCTCCGCTTAGGCGAGGGACCGTCTGGAGAAGGAAAGGCGCCATCCCATATCCAGAAGAAGGCGGTCTCCAAGCCAAAAAAGGCGGTCGCCAAGCCACCTGGCGAGTTCAAAGCCTTCGAGGATGTGGAGGTCCACCTTCTCCACAACCTCAACTTATCTCCGGCCCACATCTTCAACGCAATCAAGGGGCGCGAGTGGCTATCCAAACCAAAGCCGATAAGGGACCACAGTCATCTAGATCGTAGCAACTTCTGTGCTTACCACAAGAGTCCCGGCCACAACACCAGCCAATGCCGCGACCTTCTCAGACAGCTCTGGCGACTGTTTTAGGAAGGCAAACTGGACAACTTGGTCACCAAGCCAGAACCTAGGACGGAAAGGACCGGAGGGCGCAAGTGCCGACAAAACGAGAGAACTCCTCCCAATCCGATCGCCAGAATCGAGCAAGAGCCGGAATACTCTGATGAGTCGATCCCTCCGATCAACCCTGGCGGTTGGATCAACATGCTTCAAGCAGGAGGTGGAAACCTCAGGGGCCTTTCCCCGGTTTCCACCATGTCAAACAGGAAGCGAAAGGCCGAGCTGAGGGCATTCGCCGGGGTTCATGTCGTGGTACCTCCGGAGCCGACCATTTCCAAAGACGCGATCATCGCCTTCTCCAGCAAGGACAGGGAAGGAGTGCAATGCCCCAAAGAGGATGCACTGGTGATCTCTGCTTGTATCCTTGGGAAGATGGTCGATCGCGTGCTGGTCGACAATGGAAGTTTTTGCAACATCATATTCAAATCCGCCCTGGACCAGCTCGGCAACTTGACCAAATTCATCAAGCCGTTCGACACCGTGCTCCAAGGGTTCGGCAACAACACAGTCTAAGCCTACGGAAGGATCAAGCTCTCTGTCGAGCTAATATGCTTTTACGATCCCAAGGTTAGGATTACTAGGAACCTAAATTTTGTAATCATAGATAGTCCCAACATCTATAATGGGTTCCTAGGTCGCCCCTTTCTGGAATCCTTTGAAGCGGTCGCCTCGTCTTTCTTTTACTGTATCAAATTCCCCACTGCCGATGGGACGGTCGGTACTGTAAAAGGAAATCAGCTAATGGCAAAAAGATGTTTGAATTACTCCTATGTCGTTACTTGTTTCAATACTTCCCATGCTATGTGTAACATTGAAACAATCGACGATCAACCCATGGAGATCGACGAGCCAAGCACATCGTACCAACCTGACTCAGAGGACGCCATCTCAGTTCGATTAACGGACTACATCGAACCAAGGATCGGTTTTGAGCCAAGTCTCGACATTGATCCAAGGATCGAGTCCGGAAATCGGTCCAAATGAGAGACGACCATCCCCGTCGAAGAGTTGGAGAGTATAACGATAGATCCGGCTCATCCAGAACGGGAAGTACAGATCGGCGCAAGCATCAACCGCGAATTAAAAGGGGATCTGATCAATTTGCTACGTAAGAACATCGGAATCTTCGCCTGGTCGCATCAAGATATGGTTGGCATAAGTCCTGAGCACGCTTTGCCACTATCTAAAGATCGACCCGGCAATGAAGCCTATTCACCAAAAACGTAGGAAATTCGGTCCCGAGAAATACGCGGCGCTCGACATAGAAGTCCAAAAGCTACTCAATAATAAATTAATCGGGGTAGCTACAGACGAACCACAATGGGTCGCCAATGCGGTACTCGTCAAAAAGCCAACTGGTTCCTGGAGGTTGTGCATTGACTTCACCGACCTCAACGCGGCATGTCCAAAAGATCACTTTCCGATGCCTCATATTGATCAGTTGGTCGATAGTACAGCAGGTTGCGAAATGATGTCCTTTATGGATGCCTTCGCCGGATATCATCAAATCCCAATGGCGGAGAAAGACATAAAACACACATCTTTCCACACGGAAAAAGACATATACTTTTGGGTCCGAATGCCGTTCGGCTTGAAAAACGCAGGGGCAACCTACCAGCGACTAGTCAATAGAATGTTCGCCAATCAAATCGGCAAGACCATGGAAGTCTACATTGACGACATCGTGGTCAAAAGCCTCAAGAAGGAAGACCACCTCAATGATCTCACCGAGACGTTCGCCATCCTCGAGAAGTTCAACATGAAACTGAACCCCAAGAAATGTAACTTCGGGGTGGGCTCCGGAAAATTCCTGGGACACATCGTGAGCCAAAGGGGGATCGAGGCGAACCCCACCAAGATTCAGGCGATCCTTGACATGCAGGAGCCGCGGAACGTCAAGCAGGTGCAACGCCTCACAAGTTGTCTAGCCGCCCTCAACCGTTTCATATCTCGGCTCGGCGATAAAAGTAAGCCATTCTTCGAGACCATAAAGAACAAGAAGTTCGCATGGACGAAGGAGAGTTAGGTAGCATTCGCCAAAATAAAGGAATATCTATCTAACCCCCAAATCCTGGCAAAGCCGATCCCCGACGAGAAACTATTCCTTTACCTCGCAGCCTCGGAGGTCGCACTGAGTGCCGTTTTGGTGCGAGCGGAGGGACAAGTCCACTTGCCGATCTACTATGTCAGTCAAGCGCTCCATGACGCTGAAACACGATAAACACCATTAGAGAAGATTGCCTATGCCCTTGTCATGAGTGTTCGTAAGGTAAGGGCTTATTTCTTCGAACATCAAGTGGAAGTCCTGACAACTCTACCTCTAAGGCAAGTTCTACACCGACCAGACACCAACGGGCGACTCCTCAAGTGGTCACTGGAGATCGCCCAATACGGTATCACATACGCCCCTCGCATGACGATCAAAGGCCAAGCTCTGGCGGACTTCATGGTGGAACTAACATTCCCTCACAGTCCAACCCAGATCGGCCGACCTGCCTGGAAGCTATATGTGGATGGTTCGGCGACCAATTCGCGAGTAGGGGCAGGGATTGTCCTCATCAGTCCCGACGGACAAAGTTTCACTAATGCTGTGCGTTTCAGTTTTCCTGCGACCAACAATGAAGCCGAATACGAAGCCTTGGTAGGCGGGCTCGATCTAGACCTCGCCCTGGATGTTCGTCGCCTCCATATCTTCATGGACTCCCTCTTGGTCGTGAACCAAGTCAAGGGAGAATATGAGGCGCGCGGCGAACAGATGGTCAAATACCAAGAGCTGGTCGCCGAAATGTGCACGAAATTTGAGGAAGTGCTAATCGAACAAGTACCGAGAGAGCACAACTCCCAGGCCGATGCCCTATCTAAGCTAGCATCATCAGATGGGGCAGCCGATTTCTCTAATATCCAGATTACAAAATCAGCAAGGCCGGCGATCGACAGAAGCCTGGTTACCACGGTTGCTATTGCCAAGGAGAACTGGATGACTCCATTCATCAAATACTTAAAGGACGGAACGGTCCCTGACGACCGTGTTAAATCTCGCCAACTCCAGCTCCGTGCGACCAGATATACCCTATTGGACGACCGGCTTTACAAGCGAGCTTTCAGCCTTCCCCTCCCCAAGTGTAATACACCGGAGGAAGGTCGGCTCGTCTTAGCCGAAATCCATGATGGGATCTGCGGAAACCACGCTGGCGGACGAGCTCTCATCCATAAAACAACCAGGCAAGGTTTTTTCTAGCCGTCACTTCAGAAGGATGCGATCGCCTATGCCAGATCGTGTCACAGGTGTCAGGTAATGGGACCAAACATTAAACTCTCCCCCGAGCAGCTCACCTCAATGTACAGCCCATGGCCATTCGCGCAATGGGGCATCGACCTTATAGGTCCCTTAAGTTCGCCATCGTAGGGGTCGACTATTTCACCAAATGGGCTGAGGCCGAACCGCTCAACAAGATCGGCCAAGAGCAAGTGATCAAGTTTATCTGGAGAAACATCATATGCCGATTCGGTCTGCCCCAGGCCATCATCTCCGACAACGGAAAGCAGTTCGACGGCTTAGAAGTCATGTAATTCTGCGAGAAGTGGAGAATCAAAAGGTTGTTCTCGGCTCCCTATCACCCTCACACGAATGGGCAGGTAGAGGCTTTGAACAAGATCCTCAAACACACAATTAAAGCGTGACTCGAATCCAGGCTAGGACGATGGGTAAACGAGCTCCCAGACGTTTTGTGGTCTTATCGAACGACGACCCGTAATTCAACCGGCGAAACCCCATTCGCCCTCCCCTTCGGAACAGAAGCGGTGATTCCCTCGGTGATCGCCGTCCTCAGCCATCGAACCGAACAAGAGATGACGACCGACAACGACGTGGCCCGACGGATCGACCTCGACATGCTCGAAGAACGACGACTGACCTCAGAAATGAAGAACACAATCCACAAAAGACGATCCGAGAAGTTCTTCAATTCAAAGGTCAAGGAAAGAAGGTTTCAGGTGGGCGATCTCGTCCTCAAAAAGATCCAGACCCACACAGGTGTCTTTGGCCCTAACTGGGAAGGCCCCTTCAGGATATCTAAGTGGCTAACTAAGGGAGCCTACGAACTTGAACATCCTGACGGTACTCCGGATCAATATCCCTGGAACGCTGTACATCTGAAGAAATACTACCAGTGAAAACTTTGTAGTCAGTTTCTACTATCCTATGTACAAGAAATTAAATGAGATTTTTTGCTATCCCATCTATTTTGGCGATCGCCCCACCTAGCGTTTCGCATACCGACGAGGATCGTCGTCCATACATGGCGATCCGAGGTAGGAATAATGTAGCCATGGTCCTGGAGGTCGATCGAACCGACAGCTTCGCCCATGCAAGGTTCCTTTGGGCTGAGATCGCCCGCCCTTCGTTTAAATACGAGGCCGGCGTAGCCGAAGGACCCTCCAAAATAATTAGTGGATACGTTCGCACGCCCTCAAAGTACGTCATCTAACATGAAGTACTCGGACAAGGCGACGCGCCTCTACCCCGTCACAACGTATACCGTCGAGGGTCGTCATCTAACATGCCGACCCGAGGTAGAAAGGTGCTTACAAAGCCGCGGACGTGGAGTCGAATAAACCGACGACGCCCCATGCAAGGACTCCTCCAGACCAAGATCGCCCGCCTTTCGTTTAAATACAAGGCAGGCGCAGCCTAACGGAGGACCCTCACAATAAAGTGAGTCACGGGATAGACAATGTCCCTTGCACACAGAGACACGGTTGTGGAGGTCGATCCATCGAACTCCGCGATCGTGAACGATCCCTCAGAATCGGCCAAACTGAAGATAGCTCGCCTAACAAACTATTTTTTGTTCCCTTACTTACAATAAGTAAACAAAAACAAGGGGGCAGAGAAGGGGAGCTAATCCCAAATGCGATCGGACAGAAGGAACCGTACTCGATCGGCTTCGTTCAAACACAAGCTGGGCGATCAATATTGTTCAATGATATTTACAAGTAAGAATTTCCAAACATGTCAATACATTCAAACATTCAGACAATCGGTCGGATAAACAAGACTTTTGAAGCAATCATACACATACTTGTAAAAATTCGCATACAAACATTCAAAGGAGATCGTACATGAAAAGAATCAAGTGCGAAAAAGGGAATATTTCATTCATTATCAAAAAGTTTGTACAATATGAAGCCCGAAGGCAACACAAAGAGAAAGCAAAAATTACAAGTGAAAGTAAACAAAGAGATCTCTCAGGGCCCCACCGGCTGGTCTTCACCCTCAGGTGGAGGATCGGCACGAGCTCCCCCATCGGCCTCAGGATAAATGAGTTTGTCCGGGAAAGGATACCAACTCAAGTCGATCCCCAAGTCGACGAGGTCAAGGATCGACAGGGAGAACTCCGGGTGCAGAGGGTGCTCGAGTGCATAGACCTTGAAGCTCTCCATCAAAGGACCGATCTCGATCCCTACCTTTTTGGCGGCCCGGGCAGCGTCGGCATAGGCCACATAATAGGCGAACTCGCCGAGAAGTGCCACATTGAGGTAGGGATCGGTCTCGATCGCCTTTAGCTGCCCTCTAAGCTCAGTGGTCGTCTTCTCAGCTTCTGCCAGTTCGACCACCTTAGCGGCCGTTTCCCCCTTAGCCTTTTCCAGCTCTCCCTTGGCCGCCTCCAACTCGCGGTTGAGCCTATCCACCATCGCCTTCAGCCCGGACGCCTCCTCCTGCGAGGCCACGTGCTTCCGGCGAGCCTCCTTCTCCTGGTCGCGGAGCCGATCGGCCACTTCCTTGGAGTGGTTCAGCTCCTGCTTCATCCGATCGATGTCCTGTTTAGCTCGTTTAGCCGTCTCTATGTACTCCTTCTCCATAGCCTGGATCCGGTTAGCAAATTCAACGTTTTGGTTCCGGGCGGCCTCGAGGTCGCTATGGATACGAGCATTAGAGGGTCGCCCCTCGTAATCCCTTGCAGCTTGGACGACCATCGTCGCCGTCTGGAGAGCCAGGGCAAGGGTCGCCTGCATGGCATCTCCAGATCGCCGACGAGCGATCGTATCAAGATCGGTCGTCCAAGCCTTGGGCAGAGAGGAGATGGCCTTCTGGACATAAGTAGGGACGTCGAGGGACTTCTGCGGAGACTTGCTCGCAAGGAAGTCCAGCACCATCGGCGAGACGTCCGGATCAGCAAAACGAACCCTGCAACACAAATAAAAGAGACAAAGGAGTTAGAATATACCTAACTAAATTTTCCAACTCGGAAAGTCCAATCCGATCTCACCTGTTGACCAGCTCAGGATCGCGGCCAAAGTAGGGCTTTCCCTGAGAAGTCTCGGCTTCAGCGATCGCCGCTCTTTTCAAGAAGCCGGCCGGTGACCTGGAGCCAGACACCGAGGGCCTGGGACCAGACCCCTCCGCCATCGGAATGGAAGAAACGGGGGGAGCGGCGATCGGCGGCTCCAAGATAGCTAAGTCCGCCTCAGCTGTCGGCAGGGACCCCTCCGGCCTCCGCCTCTTGTGGTTGCGCTGAAGTTGCTCCTCTTCTTGAGTTTCCGGCTCGGCGACCGGCACCACAGCGGGCCTCACCACCGGAACAGGGCGAGACGTCGTCGCAGGAACACGACCAGTCTTCTTACCCTGGTGAAGGCGACCGATGAGTCCTGGGTTAGACATGGCGATCTCTGGTGGTGGCTCGGCAAAAAGAGGAAAGTGAATCTCTGTCAAAGGAGAAGTACAAACAAGTTAGACCACTACTTAGACGTTGCGACCTCCTGGAGACTATCGTCAAGCAAGGAAGAAGAAATAAAATTGATACCTGGGACTCTCAGATGACGTGGGAAGCGAAGTAATCGAGCCCCCAACCGGTGAACTTCGTGACCGAGTGAGCGAACGTCTATGAAGGAATCCGGCAAGGCACGAATCCGCTCCCAAACGATCAAGAAATTGAAAGGGAGATCACCGATCGCTGGAACAAGAGGTCATGCAAAAAGAAAATGAAATTAGATCAGTCCAAGACAAGTACGATCAAAGGGAGAGTCAAAACCCTTACTCGGATTCCTCTCCCGAAAATTGGTGGGAATCTCCAACTCCTCCTCTGTCCTGTCACTCGATGCCGATCGCCACGCCCCGCCGACCCAGCACCACTTTGCCAGGTCGCCCCGGGTCTTGTTCGGCACACCAAGGACCACTCTTCCCATTCGACCCTGAATCTGATTGCCGCCGATCGACCCTTTTTGCGCAGCCAGCTTGAAGAGATAGTTCATCTCCATCGCACAAAGAATCCGGAACAACCGGTGACCGCCGAAGAGAGTCAAAGTGCAGATGACCTGTAGCCAGGCGTTCGGCGTCAGTTGGAGCGGCGCCAAATTCCAGGCGACCAATAAGTAGGAGACGGCGAACGGCAAAGGGAATCGTAGACCGACCTCCATAATCATCTCACTAACGGCGACCAGACCCTCGGGCGGTTGATCGGCACGTTGATTCTCGGAGGGCACGTGCAGTGACACATCAGAGGGAATATGATATTTGGCCCTCTAGCGGGTCAAGTCTTTCCGGGTCGCCGAACTCCGGATCTGACCAAGAGTCCATTGAGACGGGTCGGTGGCCCGAAACACCGTCCGCTTCACATGTTCGTATGGATGAGCAGTGGAGTAAGCTTCGAAATCAAACTCTGGACAGGGCCCGCCAATCCCCTCCATAAGCTTAGCGAAAGCCATATAAGCGGGGCCGAAGACGCTATCCTTTTCCCAAGACAACCACATCAGTTCGTCTTCTTCCACTGGCGATCCCCTTCGCTCCGCCGCCGCCGCAGATTTCGCCACTTCGGCCTCGTTGAAAAGCTCCTCAAGCTCTACGGGTGAAATCCCCACACGAATAGCCTCAACGGCCGTTTCCATAGGGATTCCCATGGGAATCTCCTCCCGGTCCGGCGAAGCCGCGGCGGCGGAAGTGCTTCCAGTCTCGAAGGTCTTAGATCCTCCCGACATATTCTTAAAAAGTAAAGGGAGAAAGAAGATTGGTTTTCTTACCTAAAGAAAGGAAGACGATCGGCACAAGAAGCTTCGGAAATTTCTGCAGAGTTTCGGCTAGAATGCAAGGGTGCGTGAAGAATGAAAATGAAGAAGCCCTAGCCCCTTTTATAGGCGGGAGCAGGGGTCTCTGTGCATATAGGCAAAATTCCGAGGGCTGGAGTGCAACCGCCAGTGGGGGGACACATTAAATGCAGCCCTCGAATCCCGCGTATGCGTCTTTTCGAGGGCACGCCAGGCGACGAGTCTGACAAACCGTCGGACTCCCCCAATGGTAGCGCGACGCGTGTCTTTGCAACGTTTCGAGAGCCAGCCTTCATTTCCCGCTGCTCCCGGCATAAAAGGAGATCATCCAAATTTGAAATCAGATCGCCTGATCGTCTAAACATTGGCGATCGCCGATAGTACCACCTCACCCCGTGTTTTCAACATCGAAGCGAGCTGGGGGGCAATCGTTGTGCGGCGATTAATACGCCTCAATGGCGATCGACCTAAACGATCAGAGAGCCAACCATAGAAGACATACTCTGGGCAAACGCCCAACGATCGGCACAAACGGCGATCGTCTTTTGGTACGCAGCGATCGTCTTTTGATATCTGGCGATCGTCTTTGATGACCGAACCAGAGACGATCGTCTCGTGCCACATATGGATCCAACATCCATCAAAGTCGTCGAAGACCGAATCTTGGACGGTGGACCACGTGCAGATCCACAAAGGGCGCCGACAGCTAAGACCTTTGACCCCAGCCTGTCACCTACCTCACCTACCGGTAGGGCCGCCGAAAGATACAAAGTGGGTCCTCCCCGGACAGCGACCCAGGACGCATGCTGGCTTCCCATTGGCTCGCACAGCTGGCCACCAGCAGCAGCCCCAGACTTTAAGGGAACAACCCCACGTGACGAGACGATCGGCCATCTTATTATAATATAGAAAACGGCGGTCGCCCGCGATCGCCGGAGAGGGCCCAGTAACCTTATCTCCTATAAATACGAGACAAACAACAGTGGCCAGGAGAGGCGATTTGACCGTGAATACAGAGCAAATTACACACAGCGGGAGAATCAAAGACTCATCTGGCAATCACTTATACATTCATAGTGATATTCATATACACTTATCATACATCCCAAGCAAGAACTCACAGATCTACATATCTGGTTCTTCCGGCAATCTACACGCTCTACAGCTTAGATTACTAGAAGTCATTACACTCATTGTAATAGATTCTAATATTAATATTTGTACTCGACAGTATATTTATTAATAACATCTCACGAGAGCATTCAAGCCCGGGATTAACAACCCCGACAAATCTTGTGTTATCTATTTTCCCACGGAAGTGTTCTCGCATTTGTTTGTTACTCGATCATTCCAGCAATACTATCTTCGGATAATATTTTGGGTAACAACAGATGGGTTGAAGACTGTTAACCTATATTATATCGAATTCCTTATTGTTCCACGGTCGGATTGCCGAGGTTTTGTCGTTTTATTGAGTTTCTTATTGACGCCTTGAAGGTGTTCGATAAAATGTCACAAAGGGGATTCGGGCATTCTACGATTATTCTTCCTCGTTCGTTCGTTAATTTATTGATGGTATGATGTTAGGGTCAGATTCCTCGCAAAGAACTCGAGTCGGAACTCTTCCATTTGTTGTTTTCTTCAAGCTTTCCGATCAAGGGTGTATTCATTGTCTTCGCCGGAGAATTATCGGTGTTCGAGATTTCCCGGTTGAGCTATGTTCTTCGGAGTGTCCGGCATCGATTGTCGAGTCAAGTATCTTGCCCATACATTACGTGTTTTGGTGATATAAAGGTTCCTAATCGTCGATATGTGCTAAATAAATATTTATAACCATTTTTTCAAAGAATCGGTATATTTACCATCATGGTTTTCCTAAAGGTGACCCGTGTCTTTCGGGAATTAATATGCTTAATTGAATATGTGTGCTAGTGTTAAGTGTAGTAACGCCTTACTGTTATGTGATGCCATTTTATGTGATTATGTCATGGTAAATTTAAAGTTCTAACCTTTTGTTAAGATGTGTGCGTGGAGACGTGTGGTTACCGATGATCTTGTGACATTGTGTGATAAATGCTGTAACTCCTTTATGAGGAGGTTGTGCCATTCGGTGTGGTAGGAAAGGTATTCTACCTCGTTGCTATGTGTTTGTTGCTAGTTGCACCATTGGATTCTGCAATTGATGGTATTGTTACATTTTATATGTGTCGGACAATGCCATTCTAGCAAGGTACCTCGACTATATATTTTGTGTGTTTGACCTTTGAGAGTTGTGGTTTTGTAAACTATGAGTTATGAACGCTAGTGTGCGTGAGTTGTTCTTCCACCCACGGATGGTTCGACGGGACCTCTGGGGGCCGATACTAATGGGTACGGCCGCGGAAGTGGTTTCCCACTCAGAGATGGTCCGACGGGGCCTCTGGGGGTCACTACTAATGGGTACGGCCACGGGTTACCAGGTGTGGTTTTTCGTGATGTTGATGTTGATGTTTTTATGATTACTTGTGATATGTCCATAGTATCACTATGCTTTGTGCTCGGGGTCGAGATACATTATATATCGAGTCTTGGTATTTGGCTAGAATGGCATAAGAATAATGTATTATGTGTAATGTGTCCTTGTAAGTGAATTGAAGTGGATGATCGGGTCGTGGACCCTGTGTTTTGTGACCGTAATGGTTGGGTCGTGGACCCTGTGTTTTGTTAACGGATTTGCATTTTGAAAAATGAACTTTGGGGCTGTGACCCTACGTGGCTTTCGAGGAATTAAGAACTTTTTCAATTTCAAATGCTTTCAAAACTCCCGATATTTGGAAGTGTTTTCAAAGTGCTTACTTGTTTCATTTCTACTATCAAGACTTGAACTATTTTAACTAAATGATATATCTCGGGAAGTCTTCCATTGTATTCTCGGAATGTGTTATGTATGGCTCGTATTTGCACTTTATACTTGTACTAGCAAAACAGTAGAGTTTTGCTAACCCCCGAAGTATTCGGGGGTGGACGTTTGTTCTGCATCCAGGTACATGCAGGTTCTGGGAGCAAAACACAGGATCAGTGCGAAGGATGATGGAAGACAATGATACTAATCACATGAAGACCGGTTTTGGGTGCAGTCAGTCGGAGTTCGTTGTATGGTCTTTCCGCTGTCTTACTTTTGTTTAGGAGTGTATTTTACCTTTTCATGGGTACGACACTACACCAAAAACAGGATTTTGTGACATTAAAACTCGTAGGATTTGTGACTGTCAATGACAGTCACAATTTTATGACTGCCAATAACAGTCACAAAGACCAAACAGTGATAAATCCACATATTTGTGACTGTTAATGACTGTCACAAGTGTTCTGACTGTCTTGAGCAGTCACAAATCTAAATATTTGTGACTGTCTTGAGCAGTCATAAACTTTTTAGTTTTATGTATAAATACATTTTGGCAAACTCATAGCACAGGAGACGGGCACATGTGAAATAAGGGTAATATGGCCAAACAGATCCAAAGTCCCCAGTTCCCATTATGTGCTTCTCCTCTCTTTATGCGACTCCTCTCCCCCTCTCTCTCTCTCAGAGTCACGCGGAATACTTCTTCCAGCGACTCGCAGAACCGGTGGTCGAAGTAGCAGCGGCAATGGTCCATCGATAAGAGCAGCGATAGGACTCTCCATGATTCCCAGACTCGGGTCAGATCTCCACAAATCGCCTTTTGAATTTTCCGGAAAAAGAAAAAAAAAGTCGCAGTCTTTGATTCGGTAGATCTTAGAGGCGGCGACGACGTTTCGAATCTAGAAATGATGGTATAGTGGAGGAGTGGATGATGATTGAGTTTGTAGCAGCCGAATAAAATCTCAGGTTTGAATTCCTTTAGTTATTTATTTCGGTCCTCAACAAATATATGGGATTGTGCTATTGAATAATTTGGGTATTTGGTTTTCTGGTTCTGACATTTATATATGTGTGTGTGTGAATGTTTGAAGATGAATTGGCAGGGGTGAAGACCGAGACATTTTTTCCGGCGATGGACCTAGGTTGAAGAAACTGAAACTGGAAGACGAATATTCACTGAAAATTGAGATGATAAGTTTTCTTTAATTAGAAAGAATCACATAGAATCACATAAGTTTGATTGTGTTCACTACGTAAGAATTTGTGTAAATTTTGGAAATGAATGTGTTGTGAAATTTTGAGATGTGTTTCTTTGCTGTAAATGAGATTTTTATATGTGTGTGTGTGAGATTTTATAAAAGTGTTTTATTATTTTTTTTAATTGAGATTTATTATAGTTCTAGTCTAGGATTTAACTGTTGGTTACCATAATGTTCAACTTCTCCTCCACTCCTACATCCCATTGTGGGAACGTGAGAATGCCTCAGGTTCTCTGTTGGATGCTTGGAATAAAAAGCTTGTGCTCGCCAGTAATACACCAAAGTATCCATCATAGGAAAATCAGATGTTAAAAACATTTAATGATGCAGTAGGGGGAGCCAGTGGGATGGGATTTATTTTGCGAGATGCTAGGAGATTTGCAATGGATGAATTGTCTTCGGCAACAAGAAATTTTAGTGACAAAAGTTTGATCGGACAAGGAAAATTCGGCGAGGTGTACAAAGGATTGCTCCATGATGGGTTGCTTGTAGCAATGAAAAAGTGACCTGGACCCCTGAGCCAGGAGTTCTTTGATGAGGTAACTCTGTTATTTGTGAAACTATTGTGAACTAACACATGGCCATCTCATTTTGTTGGCATCTTGTAAGGTACAACTTGCAAGTGAAATCTAAATTCTAAAGTTCAACTGTAACTGTTAAGGAATATTTTGACATCATTCTCATTCTTTCTCATCATTTCTTTAGTCCAATCTTGGCTAGTCATTTGTTCTCTTTGTAGAGTTTGAAACTGAAACTATAGTTGACTGTTTCTATCTCAGATTGCTAAATTGACATATATTGGCAGCAAGCTCATTAGTATCTTTATTCTTTTGTTCTGTTCTTCTGAGTTTTCAGTAGTTATGAATTGAAGCTAAGTTTGAGGTTCATTTCGTATCAGGTCTGATATCTTTCATCTATTCAACACCGAAATCTGGTCTCACTTTTAGGTTACTGTCAGGAAAATGATCTCCAGATTCTTGTCTATGAGTACATACCTAATGGAAGTGTTTCCTTTCACTTGTATGGTAATTCAATCTTCCTCCATTTCATATCATTCAGTGTTTTTGTGTGTGTGCTGGTGCATGTATGCGTGCCTGTGAATGAGTTTAACCAACTCAATTAAGTACGCTATTTTGACTGATTAACCATGAAATATTTTTATTCAACCTCTTTCATTGTAACATCCTAGTTCCACTAATAGCTTCCAACTATCCTGCAATAGTACTTTATTTGCTTAAGCCCACTTTTCTGGTTATCCCGATCTTTTTCCTTTCCGCTTTCATTTATTGTCCCTCAGCACCCGTTTCCTCTCGTGATTAGTCTGTTCTCTCATCTATCCTCATGTTTTAATCTCAGGTGCTGGTCCGAGTTCGCAGGAAAAGCTAGAATTCAAACACCGGCTTTCGATAGCTCTCGGGGCAGCTAAAGGTGATCCTATGTTTTAAGATGATGTGCGTTGATTTGCCTGATAGGTACTTTGGGAAATCATAAAGCAGTCAATCATGTCGAAGGTAGTAATATAATTCTTGCTTTCTAATTATCTTGTTCTGTATTTGTCTCCTTATTGTAGGAGCCAATAAGTGCATGTTCCTTTATTTACTTGGTGAAATTTATCTTTTTTCATGACGGTCTGCACATAATTATTTACTATTGTGTGTATATATGTATTCCCTGCTTCCCTCAATGGAATTTTTATAAATGACATGGCTTCCTGACATGGCATGGCTTCCTGACATCTGATTAAGGTTTTTTTCACTGTATTCCTTGTGTAGGTGACTTTTCATGTACACTAGAGGTTCAACGTGCTATTCCAATTCTGCAAAAAGCATATGACGACGGCATGCACAAGGTGTTGCATGTGGGTCTGGACTCTTGTTCTGTTGTTTCCAGATTGTTGAGAGAAGAGATAGAAAACCTAGATTGCTCTATTTTTTTTTTTTGCAAACACTACCTTATATATAAAAATAATAGGAAATAATATTGTAGATTTTTCCAGCTTTTGACAAACAGTAAATAATCGATAGAAAATTTCTTTTCCTCTTTTATATTTGTCTAATAGTCCTGGAGCAAATTGTATTTCGTTAACGCGTTTTAGTTTCTCTTTTCAGAAACCTGTTATTCTTGCCCTCTCTAACCCAACCTCATAGTCAGAATGTACTGCCGAAGAGGCTTATACATGGAGTGAGGTGATCATTCAGCTCTCATCTTTTACAGGGATAATTCGTAATTACAAAAACTACCCCTAAAGCTTAATCTAATTACAGAACCCCAATTATCTTTCAAAATAAAAAATAACCCTCGACATACACTTTTGTCTTACAAACGTACATCCTCGGTTGGGCCAAGAAGTGCCTATCAGTAAGATAAGTACAAACCTCAACGGGTTATTTTTACTTTTAGACCAGAGGTAATTTTTTCCGGTTCTTGTAAATAGACTATAATTACGGGGTAGTTTTTGTAGTTAACCATCTTTAATATGTATTCTTGCTATGTCGTTTGATTTTTCATCTGCTCTTCTACTCGTCATTTAGGGCCGAGTCATTTTTGCTAGTGGAGGCCCATTTAGTCCGATTGAATATAACGACAAATTTTATGCATCTGGCCAGGTTCAGCCTAACATTCTCGACCCGCTGAAATTTTATTTGTATAATTATATTATTATTTTTTCGTGGAAAACCTTTTGCACTGACCCCAACATTAATTTTTTGGTTAAGGCGAATAATGAATATATCTTTCCCGGACTCAGTCTCAGTTTGATTATTTCCGGTGCCATTCGAGTTCATGACGATATGCTTCTGGCAGCTTGTAAGTTTACTCTCAACAATACTAATTCAAGAGATATTTCATATGATTAAACCTCTAACTGTAGCTTTTCTCTAAGTGTAGCTTTTCTTGTTTTTACTTACCAATGCCCATTTTCTTGATGTTGTAACACTAAAGAAGATTGTCTGCTAATCGGCCGAAAGAAAATTAATTTCGTTCGTCTATTTTTCTTACAACAGCGGAAGCATTAGCGGCACATGTTAGCCAAGAGAACTTAGATAAAGGACTCATATATCCACCATTCGCAAACATCCGAAAGATTTCGGCCCAAATTGCGGCCCAAGTAGCTGCTAAAGCATATGAACTTGGTAATATCTTCCTTCTGATTCCCCCAAAAGGATACCCTTTGCCTTTCAGTTTGGCCTAATTACATTAAAAAAATCCAGTTAATATTAAAAATTACAAAAATACCATTAACCCTTTTGCACATGTTAAGTGGAGTTGATGGAAATTGATAATGTCATAAATATTTCACATCCTCAACTTTTGTAAATATTACAAAATTTCCCGTCTTACATTTTACAGTTGCATCCCTCGATTTTGTAAATATTACAGATAGTCAAACGAAAAGTCTGCCCTGTATGTAATATTTAGAAATGTTGAGATTAGATTTTGCAATTTTCTAATTTAGCCGAAGTTTTATGTAATAACCCCAAACTTAAGGGGTCGTTTTGTTAATTATCATTTTTTTAATTATAATCTTATTCATTGCTCTCTATTTTCTTTTTTCTTTTTTCTTATCGTTATTAGGTTTAGCAACTCGTCTGCCGTAGCCAGAAAACCTAGTGGCATATGCAGAAAGATGCATGTACAGCCCCAACTATCGCCATTAATGCTGAACTTGTGAACGAATTGTTGTTTCTTACGTCGCATTCTATCTCTTTTTTTTTGGGTTCGTTTTCTTGTTCGCCACTGTCTTGAATCATGTTCTTGAGATATTCGCCACTGCAGATTGTTGTTTTCATACATCTATTAGCAAGATGGCGCGTTCAAGCATGTGCGTCTCTGGCTGTTAAAGTTTATAGAATTATATGTTGTTAACCAGTACATTTGATGTCTCATTGGACGTGTTTTTTTGGATGTATTAATTTCCAACCCTAGATTGCAGTTTTGTGTATGCGTTGTGAAAACTGATTAGAGTAGTGTATGGAAATACTGAGAAATATGATTGGATTGCATTGTGACCTCATTGTGAAAAATTGCAGGTTACAAAAATTCGTTTCTTAAATATTTTATTTTTTAATTTTTTTTCAACATTTGTGACAGTCAATGACAGTCATACATTATTGAAATCTTGATTACCTTGTGACTATCAAGGGAAGTCAGGAAAGGTGAAATTCGTGACTGCCATTAGCAGTCATGAAAATCACATTTGCGACAGCTAATGACAGTCACAAATATTCTTTGTGACTGCCATGGAAAGTGGTATTGTAAAGTCATATAATGAGATTTGTGACTATTTTGTGACTATTTTTGGCAGTCACAAAAAAAGTTGTGACTGGTGATTATGTGACAGTCATTTGTGACTGTTTTTTCCATTTGTGACTGTTTTTGGCAGTCACAAAATCATGATTCTAGTGTAGTGCGAGTCGATATAGAATGTATACTTTCATTTGTATGTTAGTGATAAAAGACCAAATCGGTCTATTGGTTCGTTATTTTGTTACATCGGTATGTAATGTAATGTGTTGTTTTGATGTCTAGCCTGGTGGATCCTCAAGGAGAGGGTATGCGGCGTGTAATATTCCCGGTTTGATTCTGGGGGTGTTACATTTATGGTATCGGAGCTTAGGTTGTGAAAACCTAGGCTGTCGGGTCGAGTTGTGTGTTGTCGAGTCTTGTATTGTCAGATTTCGTCTGACTGAGTCGTGTCCCGACGCGTCATCTGGGATGTCGGTCGTGATTATTATCATGGTGCAGCCATCACCTTCGTGCGATTTGTGGATGTAAGTCTCCCTACTTCATGTTGTGCCTCGAGCTGCACGAGCTGGTTGTGTGATTCAGTATTTTAGGGTTCAGTTTAAATGTGATTTATGATTATGTGGCATATATATGTTGATTCCCGTCTTGTGCTAGAATGAAGAATGTTATTGCTGAATGTATCTTTCTTCGTATAAACCATTTTTCTTGCAAGAGTAACAACCTTGGAATTTTTAGTTTTCGAATGCTTTCGGGGAGTCACGTAATTTTTTTTAAAGATGTCCTCCAAGGGAGGAAAAAGTTTGATTTTCGTATGTTGACCTCAAGGCTGAAAGTTTTGGAAACCCGAATTATTGATAATTCTTTATCATTGTGTACTATAAGTTTTCAAAACACAAGTTTTTAACTCAAATGAGGTCTACAAAATATACTCAAGATGTGACTCTCGTTTGTAACTTTTCGGTTTCATGAATGTTAGTCAGAAGATGTGTATTGATGATATTTTTGCCGTTTGGGCAATGGTGCCCAATTTTATGATTAAGATGGTAGTGTGAATGCCAAGTCATTCGATGTATGCACGTTGAGATAACCCTCCATGCTGAGAGGAGAAATTTCGGTTTTGAATGATGATTGTCTTTTGATGGTTGCTTGTGAGATGTTGTAATTATGTGAATCGATGACATTCAGATTCCGTGTTACATGACACGGTCGAGCAGGTGACACGGTCTGTGCCATATCAAACGGCCGAGTCCGTGTTGATCTGTTCCGACTCTATTTTTATTCTTTTTCGGCTCGATCTTTTGTTTATGCATCACTTGATATGTATCGGGGGTTGGGATTTGTTCTTGCTTGATAATGTCCTTAAAAACATCTATAAAATCAATAAAACATACCCAAGCGTGATCGAGTCCAACAAACACAATATAAGCACAAATACCACAATTCTACACATTTTTGGGATCTTAAAATCCGGAAAAACCTTATAAAATATGTGTAAAAATGAGTGTTACCAGTTTGCCTCCATATTCACCTTTTACATCATTGAACACTTAAATTTCAATTCAAAGATAAAGAAAATAGAGACAAAATTATGCATTTCAACTTATAGTCAGAATAATGAAACAATACATGGTCCATCGAGGATCAAAATATCAGCACATGATTGTTACTAGTAAGTCACAAATATAAAAATACATAAGCAATTTAAGTTTCATGGTATGGACATCCCATTATGTTATGGTCATCATTACGACAAATGCTAAAACCTCTTCTTCTGCCGGTGCCTTTGCCTCGTTTGTTCATCCATTTCTTGAGTTTCTTCTGGAGGGATATTCAAATCCACACCACCTATGGGAATAAATGCTTTGCAAGATTTTCTATTGTGGCCGGTTCCCTTACACCTACCGCACACCTGAGGCCGTCTACCTGCGGGCAAATTTTCAATAGCAGACCGTGCACGACTCATCCTTGGTCGGACGGCTTGTCGTACCCCCTCTAGAGGTAAGCAAACGATGGATGAGATCTCCGGTGGGACATTCCACTCATCAGGATGTGGGATTGGATTAAATTGCTCTTTATAAGTCTCTCTAAGGCCTTGTTGCTTTAAATAACGACTAAAAATCATATACAGACAAACCATTGTCGATGCGCCTGTTACAATAATCAATTATGTCAAGGATGTGGTGTAGGATAATGTATTTTTGATACTGATGAGTATGTATTTTACTTTTTTATTCAGATATATTCTGGTAAGATTGATGTGTTGTGTTGTTAAATCTGGAAAAAACTGGTTTATGGTGCAGTTCACGATCGTGCCCATCGTGGGTTACGATTGTGTGCATCCTGCCCATGGTCATGGGCTGCTGCTGTCGTGTGCATCCTGCAATGACCAGGTGCACACGATGACTAGTCCCATCATGGGCGATCGTGTGTCCCGACAACACTCAGTAGCTGTAAGATACAAGGCCCGACAGCACCCACAAGCTGTAGGATACAGCGCCCACAAGCTGTAGGATACAGCGCCCGCATGTTGTAGGCACAGCGCTCAGCAACTGTAAGATACAGCGCCCGACAGCGCCCGCAGGCTGTAGGCACAGCGCTCGGCAGCATAGACAAAAACATTGAATGATGTGCACATTAGAGCAAAACAATTACCTTATAGCGGCAACAACATGATGACATCGAATCTGATACAAATCAAACTCCCGACAACAACTTGTCCAGGTTCAAAGGTCGACCTCATAAGAACCTTTGTTTTCTTCGACTTTATAAATAAGTGGGGTGGTAGCTCGAACAGTAAGAGTTAGACTGGCTTGCACATAGTTAGAGAGCTTTTCAAAAGTGTGTATTGTCAACTCATGGTCTCTTGATGTAGCTTCTCTCCGCTTCTCATCAAACAAATTCTCTAAAATTAGGCGAAATATCTCAAGTAACGAGCAAACAGGTAAATGCCTCGCCCACAACACACGATTATTAAAGCATTCAACAGCATTGGATGTTAAGAAGTTATAGCGTCGTACCGGACACTTCGACCTAGCTCACCTCTCTGGCCCAATTTCATAAAGGCGCCTGTGATCCCCATTACGGCCGCAAATAGAGTTCCTTTATTCCTTCCCTTCAGGTGGATCCCATCAACTACAATCACCGGTCGAAGGCACGTATCAAATGCCCTAAAACTTTGTCTGAGTGCAACGAACATGTGGCAAAGCACTCCCTCATGACTCATCTTCAAATCATAAATTGTCCCTAGATTATGCTGTTTCAACAAATACAGATAAGATGGGAGCCTCTGATACGACTCATCAAAGCCTCCATATGTATTCTCTATCGCTATATTCCTCGTCTGGAGAGCAAAACTTTATAGCATGTCAATGTCGTACTCCCTACACATCTCTGCAATCATCTCCTTTGGCCTCAAAGTAACCCCCAAGAGTCGTAAGAAACTAACCCTCGAAGTCCGTTGATTAAATGGTAACCTTCTCTTGAGCTATTCCCCAAGCTTTAGTTTGATCTCTACGAGTCCAATCCGCTCCAAGCTCTTGAACGATCCAACGCCGAAAGCACCGCGTCTCTACTTGCCATGCGCCGGAAAAACGAACGAAATGACAACACCTTGCTATCCTCCGAGGATACGGCTAGAGCTAGGTGATGAAGCTTTTTATTATTACACTCTAAGTGTATAATATATATATATATATCTCTTTTGATTTCTTGATTTTTCTCTAAGAACCACCAAGAACACTTAAAGAAGATGATGAAGACTTTGAGAAAAGTTTTCTCTCTCTCTCTCTCTCTCTCGAAACTCACGTTGGAAATGGCATGGAATGAGAAGTGAGAGATGTCTTCTTCCCTTTATTCAACTCTCACTTTAATAATACAAATCATGCCACATGATTTTAAACCCCACAATGTCATGTTATTTCATATAAAATGAAAGCAACAAGACAAGAGGAAAGTGAGTGGAAACAAAGGGGGGCGGCTACTATGCAAAAACGGACGAGTTCGGTTCGTTTCGGACTCCCGTGAGTCCAAAAAGATAAACTACGATTCCGTTGCGATGTATTTGTATCGATTAATTAATCTAATTAATTAAACATATCAAATAGGAAGCGGCGAGCAAGGTCGTATTCCACAGAGACTAATTAATCATATTGTATTAATTACTAGATTATAATGATCCCAATTTTATCTAGACGATCGTTGAGGTGGATGGATGGTTAACTAATAGAAATAAAATAATGAAAATTAATTTAAACAAGTGTAAGATTCAAATCAAAGAGAGTTTTAAGAATTTTGAAAGATAGATTCCAAGGCTAGATTTCCATTGATTACTAAGTTTAGTCGGGATTGATTTCAGAGAATTCTATGTGCGTTTCTAAAATGATAACCACAACAATATTTTAAAGTCCCTCTCGAGATGCAATAAAACGTAGATTAAACAACCTATAACCACGTCTCCGTCTATTATAAATTATCCAACTCCAAATGTTCATAAGATTAAAGATCATCATAGTTTATCACTGATTTCTCAATCTCATAATTAACTATGCCACATACTCGAAGACCTATTAATGTCCTATTCTCTCGGTTTATGAGCAATTAAGTTAAACATGTAAAAACATTAATCAAGTGTTCTAACATAAATCAAAACCAGGTATTTGATAAAGAAATCACATTATTAGCCGCTCAGGTAACTTGGTTAGTGTTTCACTCTTTTTATAGAGAAACACAACCCATGTATATCTTGAGTAGTCATCTATTACTACTAAAGCGTGCTTTCTGCCACTTAAGGTCCTTGGCTTGATGGTACCATATAGATCCATGTGAAGTAGATCTAAGATCCTTGCTGTAAGAGTGGTAGGTTGAACTGGCGTGAATGATGCTCTTGTTTGCTTCCCTTTCTGACATGCATCACAGAGAGCTTCCTTCTTGAATACTTCTTCTGGAAGTCCTCTGACCAGCTTCTTAGAACTAATCTTGTTGATGGCTTTGAAATTTAGGTGACATAGTCTCTTGTGCCACAACCATCCATTCTCAGCTATTGTCTTAGATAGAAAATAGGTATTAGGAGTTCCTGTGTTCCAATCTATCATATAGACATCTCTCCTTCTGAATCCTTGTAGCTTCACTTCTCCAGATAGGATATCTATCACCATGCATTTCCAAATGGTGAAGACTACTAGATTCTTCTCATCACAAAATTGGCTTATGCTCAAAAGGTTGTATTTGAGCCCTTTGACATAATGAACTTTGGATATGGTGATGTTTCCTATGTGTAGCTCTCCAAAACCTTTAGTCTAACCTCTAGAGCTATCTACAAAGGTTACGTCTGGACCTCTTTTTTTGGTATATTTTGTCAGCACCTTCTTGTTCCCGGTGATGTACCTTGAGCATCCGGAATCTACAAACCATTCTTCACCTCCTAGATTTGAATTTGTGGAGATGTGGTAGTAGTCCTTCCACCTTTTCTGCAATCATACAAGCCAAGATTTAGGTACCCAAATCTGTGTGGGTCCTCGGGGGTTAGTTGGTTTCCTGGAGAACTGGTTTCTCCTGAGATTGTGAAAATTGTTGTTATTATCCCTATAAGGTGTGTAAGGTCTGGGCCTATATCCTCTGTTAGGATTGTGTACCGGATATGCCTCATAAAACTGATGGTGTGTGCCATGCCTAAATCTTGGCTGAGACCATTTATTAAATCTTTGAGGTCTCCACACCTGTTCGTTTTGAAAATTAGGATAACCTTGAGGTTTCCATTTGCCCCTCCTATTTTGAAATCTATTTTTGGGGAGTCTTTGATAATAGTGGGCATGTTGTCTAGGCTGCTGCTTCTGCCTTGGCCATTGCCTAGTCTCATGTCTAGGTGGCTGCCTTGTATAACTTGGCTGCAGCCTACACCTGTGACTTGGCTGTTGCCTATTTTGAAATACAGGTTTGTATATTGGCTCAGCAGATGAGACAATTATTTCTCCCTTGATGAAAGTGGTTTTAGAACTAGAGGGAGTGTGGGGGTCATATCCAATGCATGATCTGGAATATAATGGCCTTTTATTCACACACAATTCGTCTAGGGTTAGAGATGCCTTAAGGGAGGTTATTTCCTTCGCCTGAGTTTTACTTAGCTGAGTCAGTTTTGCAAACTCAGCTTTGACATGAGCAAGTGCAGCTGATTTTTCACTATTCAAAACAGTTAATCGTTTTATCTCAGCTGTGGTATTATCAGCCAAGTTTGTAGAGTTGTCTGCAGCCTGTTTTTCAAGATCAGCTTTGGTTTTATTAAATTCTAGGCTGAGTTTTTCAAAGTCATTTTTCAGCTGCCCATTCTCATCTTGCAGCTGGGTCCTCTCGGCTGATACAGTTTGGTGTGCAGTTTTTAATCTCTCAAATCTTTGAGAAGCTAATTTACAGATGTAATACTCGAATTTTCAGTATAAATTTTTCACGTTATTTTATCTGAGATATACTGTATAGTTTGGTATCTATAGAGTGTGGATAAAATAAATTGAGGACCGAGATAGTTATACGTGTGTAATTGACGTTTTGATTGACAGTTATATTGAAGATTTGTTGTATCAGGTAGAACTGATTTGGATATCAGGTATATCGTATGAGAATATTTTTGGGTTGAGTATATGTGTATTCAGTATGCCGTATGTTCGTATCCAGTATGTCGAGACGTCGGACAGGAACAATTCGATTTTTGGCTAAGTATAGAGGCCATTACGTACGCTAAATTTCAGAGCTAACGTACATTAAATTGATAGTGTTACATACGTTATGGCTAATGTATTACGTACGTAACAAAGGGAATCAGACTTGTTGCCGACAGGTGGGACCCTTGGTCGGCGTATTTCGGCGAAGAACGTGCATGGGCAAGTCAACTACGTATTACATACGCTATACAGGATGTATTACGTACGTAATATGAGGTTTTACTGTAGCAAGTCAACGTACGTATTACATACGTTATGGATAAAATGTTACGTACGTAAAGCAGTGAACGAAATGAGTCAATTAACTCTGGACTGTCGTTACGTACGCTACCAAGGTCAGATGGCGTACGTAAGGGTGTGTTACGTACGTTAACCAAGGAAGGTTACGTACGTAACGAGCTGGATTATTTTATAAGGGAACGCCCATCTTTCATTTCTCTTCAGCTTTTCACTTCATTTTTCGTCTCCAAACTTTGAGAGAGGGAGATTTTAACTTTCCTAAGTCGATTATGAGCTTGGAAACATGGGATTGGAGCTTGGATATGGAGCTATTGTTGATTCTTGAAGTGATTTCTTGTGTAATCCATCTTCTAAGAGGTATGTTGGATAATCCCTTCTTGAATTTCGGATTTTTGATGTTGTTATTGATGAATGATTCGTATGAAGATGATTATGGTAATGTTGTTATGATTCTTGAGGATATATGAATTATATGTTGAAGGAAGATGATGATATGATGGTTTGTGTCTTGATTATGTTGGTTATGATTATGGAATCATAGAGTTCTTGATGTTCTTGGTAGTGTTGTTGTGGTTTTTGATGTTAGGACGATCGTATGTTGAAGAACATGATGATTTACACCTTGAATTATGAATAAGGATTGTTTATATGTTAGAAAACATCGGATTATGTTGTTTTATGGATTATGAACGTGAATTCGGATAACTCGTGTTCTTGAAGAACCCTTGAGTTATACATATCATGATTTTTGGAAGGATTTCGGATAATTTTGGAATGTGATTATTCATGATAATAATCGGTAAATTGTTTCCTACGAATTTACAAGTATGAATAAAAAGGAGTCTTGTTGATTCATATTTGGAATTGAAGTTGGAATCGAGTATGTTATGAAATCCTTAATGTCGAGATGAATTGGCATGATTTGATGAACGTATTTAAGAGATGTTGGTGTTTTGGATATGAATATGGAATATTCATATCTCGAACAAAGTTAAGTATTTTGGTACAATATTCACATAGGAATACGAGTATGATTTCGGGTTTGATATGATCATCCTTCATGTTTGAGTTTGGAAGTTCACATGTATTGAACAAGTGTTCAAATTGAGTGATTGAGTTATTTGAAACCCTTGGAACATGATTACCTATAATGTTGAACTAACCGGATTGATGACGATCATCGGTAATTGGTTTTTATTATGAATTTACAAGGAGGAGACTTGTATTTGTATTTAAGATTGAATTTGGAATCAGTAATGTTTAGACCATTGTTATTGGTTTAAATTGATTATCGATATGATTATTGGATTATGAATCGTGTTGTGGTTTTGAATTCATGATTGATTGATTTGGGTTGTTTTGGATTTGTGTTTAATAGGGATATTGTGGAACCGTTGGGTTTATTGATCGGTTATATTGATTATCGAGTTGCGACTTGTATCGTGGATATGAGTTCGTATTTGTTTGAGTTGTATTGTCCGTTTTTGTTTATGATCGGGGTATTGTTGAGTCGTTGAGTCGCTTGGTTGGCTATGTGGGTTATTGATTGTTATCGAATTGTTGTTAATTGATTATTTCAATAGGTTGAGGTGTTTGATCGTGGATTATGACCGTTGTGTTGCGGTTGAGGTCGAAGAGTTCGTAGATTGCTTTTAGTCGGGGCTGAGGAGCTCGTAGACAAAGGCAATGGATATTGGTAACGGCTTCGTGGTATCGGTACCGAGGCAAGTTTATACTTATTCAGTTTATAATATTTGATGAATGGTTTCGTTTTCATTTCATTTATAATTCGTATAGCAATGTTGTTAGAAATGTAAGTTGTCGGGATAATGGTTTGTATATTGTGCTCTGGTTGTATTAAATCATAAGGTATATGATTTAATTGTGTTCAAGGAAGACGTGAGTTATCTTTGGTCAGGGATATAGAATATCAGATATCGAGGATAGTTATCGTGATGACATAAGTATCGGGATAAAGGTTTATTGGTATTGAATGGATGGTACCTTATTTGAGATTATTTGTATAACTGTGTATTCGTTCAGGGATATTGTTCGTGGAAAGGATGTTGTCTTCGGCTTTGTGGTAATTTATGTATTGTTCAGTTATGAGATAATTATTATGTTGAGTTGTTGTATATGTTGTACGTTGAGGCTTTGTATATTGAGATTCGTATTGGTTGTTCGTTGAGGGATGTTGATCCCAGGACTATTGTTGGTATTAATGGTTATGTTGATCATCTCATTGAGGGATGTTGATCCCAGAACTGTTGTTTGAGATTGTTGATCGTATGGATTATCCTTTGGGGTTTGTGATCCCAGGATTGTTGTTTTGAATATTGATTGGTCGTGTCGACTTTTCATTGTCAGTATGTTGTTGTTCACTTCGGTGAGTCTTTGATCCTTATTGGATATGCATTTCTTTGAGTTTCGTTGTCATGTTGTATCGTGACATATCTGGAGTCATATCTGCGTGCCGATTGGTTATTGTGTAGGATTTTTAGCTGGGCACACTATGGTTATGTGTTGATATTTTCACATTGAACTGTGCACACGAGACGTAGTTCGTGAGGCTAATTAGGTACAAGACCACACGTGTATTTGATCAATACCCGGGGTGGCTTGTGCATGGACACATTTCCGAATCGGGCGTAATATGACGTCCATCTTTGAGCCATACCGTTTGGTTGTTCATAGTTCCATGTATGATTGGATATGTTCGACGGTTTGCGACTGGTTGTTCATACACCTGAGGGGTATGTTACGACAGTCGGGGTTATTTCTTGAGATCCATTATTTTGATCATTTGGAGTTTACCTTGTTGATGGTATTCTCGGTTATTGTTGGTCCTTTGTTGATCGTACATCCTGAATGCTCATACGATCAATAACACTGATCAACCAACACATCAACTGAGAATATTATCGACATGATAACTCCAATACGACCAATAAAGGATCACGATAACCGAGAGTACCATCAACATGATAACTCCGACACGATCAACAAAGGATCAACAATAACCGAGGATACCATCAACAAGGTAAACTCCAAAGAGTAGCTTCTTGACTTCTGCATCCAGCGCAGCATATTTTTCTGGACCGAATTTCCTATGTTTTTTGTGAACAGGCTTCCTTGCCGGATCGATCTTCAGATAGTGGCAAGCATGCTCAGGATAGATGCCGACCATATCTTGATGCGACCAGGCAAAGATTCCGATGTTCTTCCGTAGTAAACTGATCAGATCGTCTTTTAGCTCGGGATCATCTTCCCATTGTCATCCAGCATGCGGTCGACTGTTTTCACAAGGATACATGCAGAGATCACCAAGGCATCCTCCTTCGGGCACTGTACTCCCTCCCTATCCTTGTTGGAGAAGGAGATGAGCGCATCTATGGAGATTGTTGGCTCCGGGGGCACCATGACATGGACTCCGGCGAACGTCCTCAGCTCGGTCTTCCGTTTTTTGTTTGACATCGTGGAAACTGGGGAAAGACCTCTGAGATTTCCACCTCCTGATTGAAGCATATTAACCCGACCGCCGGGGTTGATCGCAGGGATCGACTCATCTAAGTACTCTGGCTCATTTCGTTCAATCCTAGAGACCGGATTGGGAGGTTGACGATCGCGGGCCCCGGTCCTCTCTGCCCAGGGATCCGGCTTGGTTACCAAACTGTCCAGCTTGCCTTCCTCGAACAATCTCCAGAGTTGTCTGAGGAGGTCGCGACATTGGCTGGTGTTGTGTCCGGGACTTTTGTGGTAGGCACAAAATTTATTACGGTCCAGATGACCGTTGTCCCTCATCGGCTTTGGCTTTCTTAGCCATTCACGCCCCTTGATGGCGCTGAAGATATGCTCCAGAGATAGATTGAGGTTGCAGAGCAGGTGGACTTCCACATCCTCGAAGGCCTTGAACTCACCGGGTGGCTTCGCGACCGCCTTTCTAGGCTTGGCGATCGCCTTCTTTGGGACGGGCGATGGCGCCTTCCTTTCTCCAGTTGCCCCCTCACCTAGGCGAAGGGTGAGCAACCTCTGCCTGGCCAGAAAGTCGGTGGCCTTGGCGCGGATGATTGCCTAAGTCGGGGGATGTCCTTTGTGAGGTGCCTGAACATGGGTCAAAGACCATCAAATCCCCCCAGGACCGAATATAGGGCGAGCTCATCGCTTATGGGCTCGCCGGTGAGGACTATTTCATCCACCCGATCGATGTAATCTTCATCGGACTCATCTTTCCCTTGCCTGATCTTCATCATGCGATGGGGACATTCTGGCCGAGCAATCTTGGCGGCGAAGTACGACGTGAAGTCGCTCGCCAGCTTCTCAAAACATTTAATTGAGCGCGGTGGCAATGAGATGTACCACCTATGGGCGAGATTGCCCAATGTTAAATGGAACATTCGGCATTTCGTCGCGTCTGACGCCCCACATCCGGTCATGTAGATCCGGAACTTGCTTAAGTGAGTCTCAGGGTCCGATCTCCCCTCATACAAAGGTGTTTGAGGAGGAGTGATGTTTGGTTGCACGGGGGCAAGGTCGATCTGGACCGCGAGCGGCTCACTCAGTCCGACGACCTTTCTCTTGGCACCTGCCCCAGTTTCTAGGAGCGCTTTCATATCATCGAGCTGGCGTTGCATTGCGGCCATCGTCGTAGCCTGGATGCTCGCAGTCTGACTCTCGGAGCGGGAGCCGAGGGGATCATGCACTGATCTCCTGGCTCCGTTGTAGGCGACGAGGTCTTTGCCACCGAGCTCGATTTTTCGGCGAGAGGGAGCCAAATGGCTGGCCTGTTTTCTGGTAGTTGGGTATGCCGAACTCCTGGTGATGGATTCGGATTCCGACGTCTCATGGCTGGGGCCAGAATGCCCAGGTTGCCATGAAGGATCACTTCCTAGGCGGCTGAAGACGGAACTGTCCCGCCTAGCGAGTGCCTTTTCTTGCGACTCGGGGGTTTCTGACGATTGCTCGACATATAGCCCCTTGATCTTTCGTTTGCCCGTGCGGCGGATGACTGATGGGATAATAGTGGGCGCGTCGTATGCTCTCCGTCGCTCCTTCAGGATGGCCATGGCCTCCTCGATCTATTCCACGGTTTGGAATTGATCGAGTGAGAGGTTGGGGCCATCCCTCGGGCTGGGAGTGAGAGTCTGGCGTCGCCGCGGCTGCCTTCCACTGAGCATTCGTGAAATACTATGCACACAACATACGATCAATACCTGCTCAATAGGTTAGATCACAAGTGCCCAACGGCGAATCATCAATATAGAACACAACGAATTACCCGAAGGTAAACCAAACCAAGGCTGAAATAGATACGAATCACAATGCCTGAAGGCTCCAACGGAAACACCAATACATCACAATGGCTTGAAAGCCCTCAGCCGAAGATGCAAAATATTACAATGGCCTAAAAGCTACTCAGCCGAAGCTGCCAATCATCACAATGGCCCAAAGCCAAATAGCCCGAAGTTGTATCACATAAGGGCCGAAGCCACGACACGAAGCCGTATCACAATGAGGGCCGAAGCCACGGCACGAAGCCGTATCACAATGAGGTCCGAAGCCACGGCACGAAGCCATATCACAGTGAGGGCCGGAGCCATGGCACGAAGCCGTATCACAATGAGGTCATCCAATGATCGTGACCTGCTGAATTGCAGGTGCTGGGAAACCAACCGCAGAGGTTCAAGCCCCAGACTTACCCATAATGAGATCACCCAGTGACCGTGACCTACTGAACTGTAGGTGTTGGGAAACCAACCACGAAGGTTTAAGCCCCAAACTTACCCATAATGAGCACTAGCCGAGACTAGCCTCAAAACACTATTAATCACATACGACAACGATCACAAAATTACCGAATTCACAAGAATGATAGTGTGCTGCCTTGAGTCGGCCAACCTGACAATGATAACTCATGGATGGGCACTGTCCTCGGCGGTCCCAATTCAATACCTCGATTACCTTTAGAACGGCTAATCAATAACAATGATATCACGGATGGGAAATTTCCTCGACAGTCCCAATTCAATACATCGATTACCCTATAAAGTCAATCGATAACAACGAATCAACGGATGGGAAAATGTCCTCGACAGTCCCAATTCAATACATCGATTACATTAGAATGGTCGATCGATAACAACGACTCAACGGATGGGAAATGTCCTCGACAGTCCCAATTCAATACATCGATTACCTTAGAATGGTCGATCGATAACAACAACTCAACGGATGGGAAATGCCCTCGGCAGTCCCAATTCAATACATCGATTACCTTGGAACAGTCAATCGATAAACAACGATACAATTAGAACAGATTTCCCGGTGCCTTTAATCGACCACCAGAAACAGATATGATAATCGAATACATCAACACCTTCAATCGGCCAATACAACATCAACAGAAAAACAGTGATATCAATAACAACGAGCACAACGATATCTCAATGGAACATCAGTCAACAATAATCATCAATACATCGATACCGCAAATCGGCTATCGACAACAACATAATTCAACAAGTATCTCAATGCCTTGAACCGGCCGTTAATGAACAATAATAATAACAAGACGATCAATCAATAACATTAGAATAATTACCGAAGGGTTTTGTATCAAACAATTCCCTGACATCAATAGATCATGAAGAGACTACGTCTCGAAATGATACAACACATTCATACACATATATGATAACATTTATGTCATTGACTAGTACAAGTATAAAACTTGCCTCAAACCAAAGGCGACGAAATCCTCCAAAGAACGACGAACGGCATCCTCCAACAATCACAAGCACTCGAACAACCTTGAAAGAAATACAATTCATTTAATAACACGATAGAAATCGGAAACAACACAAAAGACAACCCCGATTCAAACACGAATCGATCAAACCACGCAAACGAATATCATAGTCTTTCACTATGAATTATGACATCCTCCAAACATATCAATAATCAAGCAACATGATCAAGATGTTCTTAATACTTGTGAAGAACAATTCAACATGGGTTATCAAGAACAACATCATACTAACCCCCCCTATAATAATAATATTACCAATATCACCACTATCACCTCAAGAACATCATCAATTCTATTAACATGATGTCTAAACAATAATCAACCACCAATTCATCATGAATTCGGATTGATCAACAATATTAAACAAACCATTTCAAGATTATGACAATCATCACATAATTCATCATAATTCTATACTAAAATGGTTATAATCCCTCAAGAACACAACCAACAACAATAATCATCTCAAGGGTATGTTAATCATCTAACAATCTTAACATAAATCTTCCTAGATACGATTAAAATCTCCAAGTGTTCTTTAACATCAAGAACATAATCACCCTGAAGTATAAGCACCAAGTTCTTGATGTAAGTTATAAAAACTCATAAAAAATCAAGCAATCCTCCATCCATCCATCAAAACATGAAGTAGTCAACAATAACAACATCATCATCTCGAGTTCAACACCAGATTAATGACATACCTCTTGAAGAAGTGAAGAACAACCTCAAACCATCAAGAACACTCCAAACTTCAAGCTCCGAAGCTCCAATCCTAGAGGAAGAAACCGAAAATAGATCGTAAGGAAATGTAAAACGAATCATGTCTTTATAATCTGCACATTGAATTACGACCTCTATATCACCACCTTAACATACTTTCTGCATATAAGGTACGTTATCATCTCTACATAGCGGACGTTATGTCCTGCCTGAACTCATTGCCTCAAAACGAACCATGCATTACGTATGTTATTAGCATAAGCATTATGTACGTAATGCTCGTTGACTTGGATGCCTCGAAAGGCCAACATGATCCAATCACGCTCAGCCCCACACGCCGAAAGTCAGATGCGATCAGATACCCTGTGTTACGTATGTAACCAACATGGTATAACGTACGTAACCTGCGACCCTTAGCGTACGTAATGATATGTACGTTAGGTCCAATATACTTGGCCAGAAGAATCAAACTGCAAACTCACCAAGCAACATCCGATCTGTAAAAACAATACCGACGACAAGTAAAAATATTTCGATCCCGAAATACCCCGATACAATTTACATTGTATCAGTAAAAAACAACAGTACTCGTATAATTCCAAATGAATACGTGCAATACAACAGTAAAAATAAAAAAAAAAATCCCCGGATATTACATTAAATTCATAAATATCTAATTACCTGAAATGAGAAATACGTGCTTCGATTAACATTTCTGGTCCAAAATATTGATTATAAAAAAATTAGGGACTCTTTATCTAGAAAGAATGATAATTATCTGAAATCGTTTAAATTTATAAAATCTCTAATTACCTGAAACGAGAAATAAAAGTTTAGAATAATTTTTATGATCCACACTGTTGATTTTAAAAAGTTGGTAGATGATCTTTTTATCAAGAAAGGCTTATGTACTTGATTCAAAATGACAATTTTGTACTAAAATAACTAAAATTTCCGTAAAGTCTCTAAAGATACTTATCTTTTTGCATGCAAAAATTATTTACAAAAGATTTAATATTTAACTACTATAAATATTAATATATTAGTAAAAATTTAAATTATGACAATTTTTAAATAAATTAAGATTTTTGTAATATTATTTTATTATTTAATAAGTTCACCTATTGATTAGAATTATTAACCAAACAACTATTTTAATGTCCTTATTATTCATTTTATACAATCAATCAACTATCAACTATTATATGTTTACTAAACATTAATAAACAAATAGCTAACATAATCAGCTAGTTGAACACGTTATCATGTATCAATTACAATCTACTATTAGATATCCGTTAATCGTCAAACATGGTCATTATCTTGTTTTGCATATATAAAAGAACAACTAATATTGCATAAAACACAACAAAATAAAAAAAATATACTTTTTAGCATATATGATATGTGTTGTGCGGCGGTTTATACGCCTCGATGGCGATCGGCACGATGGTCAGAAGCCAGTCAAAGAAGACGGACGCTGGATAAGCACCTAGTGATCGGCGTCCAAGGCGATCGTCTCTAGGCATCTGGCGATCGCCGATGATACCAGACAATGGACGATCGTCCCATACTGCATGTGAACCCGACACCCGTCAAAGTCTTCGAAGACCGAATCTCGGACGTGGACCCACGTGCAGATCCACAAAAGGCGCCGCAAGATAAGGCCTTTGACCCCAGCCTGTCACCAGCCTTTCACCTACCGACAAGCCCGCCGAAAGGTACAAGGTGGGTCCTCCCCAGACAGCGACTCAGGACGCGTGCAGGCTTCCCATTTGCTCGCACAGCTGGCTGCCAGCAGCAGCCTCAGACTTTAAGGAAACAGCCCCACATGATAGGACGATCGCCCATATTATTCTAATATAGAATACGGCGGTCGCCCGCGATCGCCGGAGAGGACCCAGCAACCTTGTCTCCTATAAATAGCAGGCCTCCAATGGTGGCCTAGGATCATCGGGGATACAGCGAAAAACGTACAGAGAGAGCAAAAACTCATCTGACGAATACTTACATATACACAGTGATATTCATTCACACATATAGAACTTCTAAAGTAAGAACACACAGAGCTTCATATCTAGTTCTTCCGGCAATCTTCACGCTCTACAGCTAAGATAACTAGAAGTCTTTACACTCATTGTAATAGATTCTAACATTAATATTTGTACTCCAAAGTATCTATATTAATAACATCTCGCGAGAGCATTCAAGCCCGGGATTAACAACCCCGGAAAATCTTGTGTTTTTTTTCCCACGGAAGTGTTCTCGCATTTGTTTGTTACTCGACAATTCCAGCAATATCATCTCCGGATAAAATTTTGGGTAACAACAATTGGCGCTAGAATGAGGGGATCTAAACCTTCATTTTTATTCCGACCGTCTCGAAGCACACTCACTGTTCTCCGGACATATACTTGAAGAAACACTCACTGTTCTTCAAAGAAAAGCCATAAGAGACATGACATCTGCCACGACCTCCAAAAGAGCTACCCTGCGATCTGTCGGACATCTCATTCCAGCCCATACCGAATCCCAGCCTACGGTGGAAGGTGACCACGGCGACGCTAGACTCTCACTCGCGCCCCCGAGGGATGGTCCCAGCCTCTCACTCGATCAGTTCCAGACCGTGAAACAGATTGAGGAGGATATAGCCATCCTCAGGGAGCGACGGAGGGCATGCGACTCACCCACCACTACTCTGTCAGCCATCCGTCGAGCAGGCAAGCGGAAGATCAAGGGGATATATGTTGAGAAATCGACAGAAAGCCCCGAGCCGCAAGCAAAGGCTCTCGTAAGGTGGGACGATTCCGTCTTCAGCCGCTTAGGGAGTGATCCCTCTTGACGACCCGGACATTCAGGTCCCAGCCGGGAGGCATCGCAGTCCGAATCCGTCACCAGGAGTTCGGCATACCCAACTCCCAGAAGACAAGCCGGCCAACGGGCCCCCACTCGCCCAAGAAATGAGCCCGATGACAGGGAACTTGTCACCTACATGATCGCCTTGGCTCACACTCCGGGAGCCAATCAGCGAGCAGTTAGGCCACGGCGATGGCCGCCATGTAGCGCCAGCTCGACGAAATGAAGGCGCTCCTGGAAACTGGGGCAGGCGCCAGGAGATCGATCGCTGGACCAAGTGAGCCACTCACGGTCCAGATCGAGCTAGCCCCAGTTCAACCGAAGATGGCTCCCCCTCAAACACCTCTATATGAGGGGAGATCGGATCCTAAGACCCATTTGAGCAAATTCTGGATTTATATGACCGGATGCGGAGCATCAGACGCGACAAAATGCCGAATATTCCCATTGACATTGGGAGACCTCGCCCACAGGTGGTACATCTCACTACCGCCTCGCTCGATCGATTGTTTCGAGAAGCTGGCGAACGACTTCACGTCGTATTTCTCCGTCAAAGTTGCTCGGCCGGAAGGCCCCCGCCGCATGATAAAAATCAGGCAGGGGAAGGACGAACCCGATGAAGACTACATTGACCGGGTGGACGAAATAGTCCTCACCGGCGAGCCTATTAGCGACGAGCTCGCTCTCCACTCGGTCCTGGGGGGATTCTATGGCCACTCGCCCATGTTCAGGCACCTTACAAAGGATATCCCCCCGACCTACACGATCTTCCACGTCAGGGCCGCTGATTTATTGGCCAGGCAGAGGATGCTCACCCTCCGCTTAGGCGAGGGATCTGCCGGAGAAGGTAAGGCGCCATCCCACATCCAGAAGAAGGCGGTCGCCAAGCCCAGAAAGACGGTTGCAAAGACGCCTGGTGAATTCAAAGCCTTCGAGGATGTGGAAGTTCACCTCCTCCGCAACCTAAATCTGCCTTCGGCCCACATCTTTAACGCCATCAAGGGGCACGAATAGCTCAACAAACCAAAGCCGATAAGGGACAACGTTCATCTAGACCGCAGCAAATTTTGTGCCTATCACAAAAGTCCCGGCCACAACACCAGCCAATGCCGCGACCTCCTCAGACAACTCTGGAGATTGTTTGAGGAAGGCAAATTGGATAACTTGGTCACCAGGCCAGAGCCCCGATTAGAGAGGGCCGGAGGGCGTGAGCGTCGACAAAGCGATGGGATCCCTCCCAATCCGGTCGCAAGGGTCGAACAGAACGAGCCGGAGTACTCTGATGAATCGATCCCTCCGATCAACCCTGGCGGCCGGATTAATATGCTTCAGGCGGGAGGTGGAAACCTCGGTGGCCTTTCCCCGGTTTCCACTTTATCGAATAGAAAGTGGAAATCCGAGCTGAGGGCGTTCGCCGGGGTCCATGTCGTGGTCCCACCGGAGCCGACCATCTCCAAAGACGCGCTCATCACCTTCTCCAAAAAGGATAGGGAGGGGGTGCAGTGCCCCAAAGAGGATGCATTGGTGATCTCGGCATGTATCCTTGGGAAGATGGTCGATCGCGTGCTGGTTGACAATGGGAGCTTTTGCAATATCATATTCAAATCTGCTCTTGACCATCTCGGCAACCTAACCAAGTTCATCAAGCCATTCGACACCGTGCTCCAAGGGTTCGGCGACAGCACAGTCCAAGCCTATGGAAGGATCAAGCTCTCTGTCGAGCTAATATGCTACTACGATCCCAAGGTTAGGATTACTAGGAACCTAAATTTTGTAATCATAGATAGGCCCAGCATCTATAATGGGTTCTTAGGTCATCCATTTTTAGAAACCTTCGAGGCGGTCGCCTCCTCTTTCTTTTATTGTATCAAATTCCCCACTGCCGATGGGACGGTCGGTACTGTAAAAGGAGATCAGCTAATGGCAAAGAAATGTTTGAATTACTCTTGTGTCGTAACTTCTTTCAATACTTCCCATGCTATTTGTAACATCGAGACGATCAACAATCAACCGATGGAGATCGACGAGCCAAACACATCGTACCAACCCAACTTAGAGGACGCCATCTCACGACGATCAACGGACGACATCGAGCCAAGGATCGGTTTCGATCCAAGCCTCGACATCAATCCAAGGATCGAGTCCGGAAATCGTTCCAAACGAGAAGAGACCGTCCCCGTTGAAGAGTTATAAAGTGTAACGATAGACCCAGCTCGTCCGGAATGGGAAGTACAGATCGGCGCAAGCGTTGGCCCAAGAAATGCAACTTCGGAGTGAGCTCCGGAAAATTCCTGGGGCACATCGTGAGTCAAAGGGGGATCGAGGCGAACCCCACCAAGATCCAGGCGATCCTCGACATGCAGGAGCCACGGAATGTCAAGCAGGTGCAACGCCTCACAGGTTGTCTAGCCGCCCTCAACCGTTTCATATCTCGACTCGGGGACAAAAGCAAGCCTTTCTTCGAGACCATAAAGAACAAGAAGTTCGCATGGACGAAGGAGAGTCAAATTGCATTTGCTAAAATTAAGGAGTATCTATCTAACCCCCAGATCTTGGCAAAGCCGATCCCCGGCGAAAAGCTATTCCTTTACTTGGCGGCCTCGGAGGTCACGCTGAGTGCCGTTTTAAAGCGAGCAGAGGGGCAAGCCCATTTGCCAATCTACTTCGTTAGTCAAGCGCTCCATGATGCGGAAACGCGATACACACCACTGGAGAAGGTCGCCTACGCTCTAGTCATGAGCGTTTGCAAGCTAAGGGCTTACTTCTTCGAACATCAAGTGGAGGTTCTGACGACTCTCCCTCTAAGGCAAGTTCTACACCGGCCAGACACCAACGGGCGACTCCTCAAGTGGTCACTGGAGATCGCCCAATACGGTATCACGTACGCTCCTCGCACGGCGATCAAAGGCCTGGCTCTGGCGGACTTCGTGGTGGAATTAACATTCCCTCACAGTCCGACCCTGGTCGGTCATCCCGCTTGGAAGTTGTACGTGGATGGCTCGGCAACCAACTCGCGAGCAGGGGCAGGGATTGTCCTCATCAGCCCCGACGGCCAAAGTTTCACAAATGCTGTGCGTTTTGGGTTTCGGGCGACCAACAATGAAGCCGAGTACGAAGCCTTGGTAGGCGGGCTGGACCTGGCCCTCGCCCTGGATGTTTGCTGTCTCCACATCTTCATGGACTCCCTCTTGGTCGTGAACCAAGTCAAGGGAGAATATGAGGCGCGCGGCGAGCAGATGGTCAAATACCAAGAATTGGTCGCCGAAATGTGCACGAAATTTGAGGAAGTGCTAATCGAACAAGTCCCGAGAGAGCACAATTCCCAAGTCGACGCCCTATCCAAACTGGCATCATCGGCAGATTTCTCTAACATCCAAATCACGAAATCAGCAAAGCTGGCGATCGATAGAAATCTGGTTACCACAATTGCCATGGCCGAGGAAAACTGGATGACTCCGTTCATTAAATACTTAAAGGACGGAACGGTCCCCGACGATCGTATCAAAGCTCGCCAGCTTCAACTCCGTGCAACCAGATACACCCTACTGGACGACCGGCTTTACAAGAGAGCTTTCAGCCTTCCCCTCCTCAAGTGCATTACGCCGGAGGAAGGCCGGCTCGTTTTAGCCGAGATCCATGACGGGATCTGTGGGAACCATGCTGGCGGGCGAGCTCTCATCCACAAAACAACCAGGCAAGGTTTTTTCTAGCCTTCGCTCCAGAAAGATGCGATCGCCTATGCCAGATCGTGTCACAGGTGTCAAGTGATGGGCCCAAACATCAAACTCTCTACCAAGCAGCTCACTTCTATGTACAGCCCATGGTCGTTCGCCTAATGGGGCATCGACCTCATCGGTCCCTTGCCAACGGCGCCAGGAGGATGTAAATTTGCCATCGTAGGAGTCGATTACTTCATAAAATGGGCTGAAGCCGAGCCACTCAACAAGATCAGCCAAGAACAAGTAATTAAGTTCATATGGAAGAACATCATATGTCGATTCGGGCTACCCCAGGCTATAATCTCCGACAACGGGAAACAGTTCGACAGCTTGGAAGTCATGCAATTCTGCGAGAAGTGGGGAATCAAAAAGTTGTTCTCAGCCCCTTACCACCCTCAGACAAACGGGCAGGTTGAGGCTGTAAACAAGATCCTCAAACACACAATCAAAGCACGACTCGAATCCAAGCAAGGACGATGGGCGAGCGAGCTCCCGGATGTTTTGTGGTCCTATCGAACAATGACCCGAAACTCAACCGGCGAAACCCCATTCGCCCTTACCTTCGGAACAGAAGCAGTGAACCCTTCGGAGAGCGCCGTCCTCAGCCACCGAACAGAATAAAAGATGACAACGGACAATGATGTGGCTCGGCGGATAGACTTGGACATGCTCGAAGAACGACGACTGACCTTGGAAATGAAGAACACAATCCACAAAAGGAGATCCGAGAAGTTCTTTAATTCGAAGGTCAAGGAAAGGCGTTTCCAAGTGGGCGACCTAGTCCTCAAAAAGGTCCAGACTCACACAGAAGTTTTTGGCCCGAATTGGGAAGGCCCCTTCAGGGTATCTAAATGGCTAAGTAGGGGAGCCTACGAACTTGAACATCCTGACGGCACTCCGGACCAATATCCCTGGAACACCATACATTTGAAGAAATACTACCAGTGAAAACTTTGTATTCAGTTTCAGTTACCCAATGTACAAAGAATATAATGAGATTTTCCTATCCCATCTATATGATTCGCCTCGACGAAGACAAATGCAAAGCGATCGCCCCTCCAAGCACAATGTATACCTTCGAGGGTCGTCATCTAACATGGCGATCCGAGTTAGAAAAGTGCAGCCATGGTCCTGGAGGTTGATGGAACCGACAGCTTCGGCCATGCAAGGTTCCTTTGAGCTGAGATCGCTCGCCTTTCGTTTAAATACGAGGCGAGCGTAGCCGAAGGACCCTCCAAATAAATCTGTGGACACGCTCGTACTCCCTCAAAGTACATCATCTAACATGATAAACCCGGACAAGGCGACGCATCCCTACCTCGTCACAACGTATACTGTCGAGGGTCGCCATCTAACATGACGACCCGAGGTAGAAAAGTGCAAACAAGCCACGGACGTGAAGTCGAATAAACCGACGAACGACCCGTGCAAGGACTCCTCCAGACCAAGACCGCTCGCCTTTCGTTTAAACACAAGGCGAGCGCAGCCTAACGGAGGACCCTAACAATAAAGTGAGTCGCGGGACATACCTACGGATAGAATGTCACTCGCACATAAAGACACGGTTACGGAGGTCGGTCCATCGAACTCAGCGACCGTGCGCACAGTCGTCCTCCCTCAAAGAATCGGCAAAACGAAGGATAGCTCACTAAACATACTATTTTCGTTCCCTTACTTGCACTAAGTAAACAAAAACAAGGGGCAAAGTGGTGCTATTCCTAAATGCGATCAGAAGGAAGGGACCATACACGATCGGCTTCATTCAAAAACACACACGACGATCAGCTCTATTCAAGAAATTTACAAGTAAAAATTTTCAAGTATACCAATACATTCGTATCCATTCAACATTCAAACAGTCAATCAAGCGAACAAGGCATCAGAAGCAATTATACACACACTTGTATAAATTCACATGCGAACATTCAAAGGCGATCATATTTATAAAGAATCAGATGCGAAAAAGGAATATTTTATTCAAATCAAGAAGTTCGCACAATACAAGACCGAAGGCAGTAGAAGAGAAAAATAGAAAAATACAAGCGAAGGAAAACAAAAATCACTCAGGCCGCCTCCGGCTGGCCTTCGGCCCCAGCAGGTGGATCAGTACGCGCTCCCTCATCGACTTCAGGATAAATAAGTTTATCCGGAAAAGGATACCAACTCAAGTCGATCCCCAAGTGGGTGAGGTCGAGGATCGGCAGGGAAAATTCCGGATGCAAAGGGTGCTCGAGTGCGTAGGCCTTGAAGGACTCCTTCACATGACCGACCTCGATCCCTATCTTCTTGGCGGCTCGGACAGTGTGGACATAGGCCATATAGTAGGCAAACTCGCCGACGTATGCCACGTTAAGGTAGGGATTGGTCTCGATCGCCTTTATCTGCCCCTTCAAATCTGCGGTCGTCTTCTCAGCATCCGCAAGCTCGACCACCTTGGCGGCCAGATCTCTCTTCGCCTTCTCCAGCTCGCCGTTGAGATGATCCACTATCGCCTTCAGCCCGGTCGCCTCCTCCTGTGAGGCCGCATGCATCCAGTGAGCTTCCGACATCTGGTCGCGGAACCGATCGGCCATTTCCTTGGACCGGCTAAGCTCCTGCTTCATCCGATCAAGGTCCTGCTTGGCTCGTTTGGCCGCCTCTAAGTGCTCCTTCTCCATGGCCGCTATCCGATTGGCGAAGTCGGCGTTCTGGCTCCGAGCGGCCTCAAGATCATGATGGAGGCGAGCATTAGAGGGTCGCCCCTCATAATCCTTGGCGGCTTGGACGGCCATCATCGCCGCCTAGAGAGTCAGGGCGATGGTCACCTGCATGGCATCTCCAGACCGCCGACGAGCAATTGCGTCGAGATCGGTCATCCAAGCCTTAGGCAGAGAGATGATGGCCCGGGAGACATAAGCAGGGACTTCGAGAGACTAGCGAGGAGACTTGCTCGCCAAAAAGTCCAGCACCATCGGCGAGACGTCCGGATTGGCAAGACGGATCCTGCAACGCAAATAAGTGGGGACAAAGGAGTCAGCATATGCCTTGCACAAATAAGCCCAACTCTGAAAGACCAAACCGGTCTTACCTGTTGACCAACTCGGGGTCGCGGCCAAAATAGGGTTTGCCCCGAGGAGTTTGGGCCTCGGCGACCGCCACAGTTTTCAGGAAGCTGGTCGAAGGCCTGGGGCTGGACCCATCTGCCATCGGAACAGCAGAGATAGGCGCCGCAGCAACCGGCAGCTCCAAAATAGATACGTCCGCCTCAACAGTCGGCAGGGACCCCTCCGGCCTCCGCCTCTTGCGGTTGCGCTGGAGTTGTTCTTCCTCCCGAACTTCCGGCTCGACGACCGGCACCATAGCAGGCCTCACCGTTGGGACGGGATGAGACATCGTCGTAGGGACACGACCCGTCTTATTTCCCTAATAAAGGCGACCCAACAGACCGGGGTTCGACATTGCGATCTCTTGCGGTGGTTTGGCGTAACGGGGGAAATGGATCTCTGTCAAAGAAGAAGTTCAAACAAAGTTAGACACCTACTTCAAATCAGACGATCGTCATATAGAAGAAAGGAAGTAAGACTTCATACCTGGAACCTTCAGATGGCGAGGGTAGCAAAACAATCGAGCTCCCAACCGATGAAGTTCTTGATTGATTGAGCGAACGTCAATGAAGGAGTCCGGCAGACTTCAAATTCGCTCCCAGACGATCAAAAAATCGAAAGGAAGGTCGACAATCGCTGGAACAAGGGAGCCTGCAAAAAGGAAACAAAATTAGATCAGTCCAAGATGTATCCGATCAAAGGGAGAGTTAAAACCCTTACTCGGATTCCTCTCCCGAAAATTGGTGGGGATCTCCAACTCTTCCTCCGGCCTATCACTCGACGCCGACCTCCACGCTCCGCCGACCCAGCACCATTTTGCCAGGTCGCCCCGAGTCTTGTTCGGCACCCCGAGGACCACTCTTCCCATTCGACCTTGAATGTGATAACCGCCGACCGACCCCTTCTGCGTAATCACTTTAAAGAGATAGTTCATTTGCATCGCAGAAGGGAGACGGAACAACCGGTGACCGCCAAAAATTGTCAAAGTGCTGATGATCTGTAGCCAGGCGTTCGGCGTCAACTGGAGCGGCGCCAAATTCCAGGCGATCAACAAATATGATACGGCGAACGGCAAGGGGAACTGCAGGCCGGCCTCCATAATCATCTCATTAACGGCGACCAAACCCTCGGGAGGTTGATCGGCACATTCGTTCTCCTAGGGCACGTGCAGCGAGACATCAGAGGGAATATGGAATTTCGCCCTCCAGCGGCTCAAGTCTTTCTTGGTCGCCGAGCTTCGAATCTGACCAAGAGTCCACTGAGAAGGGTCAGCGGCCCGAAACACCGTCCGCCTCACTGGTTAATAGGGGTGAGCGGCGGAATATGCCTCGAAATCAAACTCGGGATACGGTCCGGCAATCCCCTCCATGAGACCGGCGAAGTCCAAAAAGGCCCGGCCGAAAATGCTGTGTTGCTCCCAATATAGCCTCACTATGTCATCCTCATCCACCGGCGGATCCCTCTGCCTCGTCGTCGCCTCCGATCTTGCCACGTCAGCTTCATTGAAAAGCTATTCAATCTCCGCGGGCGGAATCCCCGCACGCATGGCCTCGACGGCCGTTTCCATATGAAGACCCACGGGGGTTTCCTCCCGGTAAGGTGAAGCCGCGGCGGCGGAGGTACTACCAGCCTCGAATGTTTTAGATCCCCCTCTAGACATGATTTTGAAAGTAAAGGGGAAGAGAAAATTTGTGTTCTTACCTAAAAGAAAGAGTCGGTCGGCACAAGAATCTTCGAAAAATTTCTGTAGAATCTCGTCTGAAAAACAAGGGTGCGTGAAGAGTGGAAATGAAGTAGACCTAGCCCCTTTTATAGGCAGGAGCAGGGGTCTCTGTGCAAATAGGCGAAATCCAGAGGGCTGGAGTGCAACCGTCGGGGGGGGGACATATTAAATGCATCCCTCGAAACCCGCGTACACATCTTCTCGAGGGCACACCAGGCGACAAGTTTGACAAAACCATCGGACTCCCCCAATGATAGCGCGACCCGTGTCCCTACAACGTTTCAAGAGTCCGCCTCCATTTCCCGTTATTTCCAGCGCATAAGGAGATCATCCAGATTCGGAATCAGATCGTCCGGGCGACGATTTTCCTTATCATAAACAGACTAGCCAAATCGTCTGAAATAGGCGATCGCCAACAGTGCCACCTCACCCCATGTTTTCAACATCGGAGCGAGCTCGGGGGCAATTGTTGTGCGGCGATTTATACGCCTCGATGGCGATCAGCACGATGGTCGGAATCCAGTCAAAGAAGATGGACGCTGGATAAGCACCTAGTGATCGGCGTCCAAGGCGATCGTCTCTAGGCATCTGGCGATCGCCGATGATACCAGACCATGGACGATCGTCCCATACTGCATGTGAACCCGACACCCGTCAAAGTCTTCGAAGACCGAATCTCGGACGTGGACCCACGTGCAGATCCACAAAAGGCGCCGCAAGATAAGGCCTTTGACCCCAGCCTGTCACCAGCCTTTCACCTACCGACAAGCCCGCCGAAAGGTACAAGGTGGGTCCTCCTGCAGACGACTCAGACGCGTGCAAGCTTCCCATTGGCTCGCACGGTGTTGCCACAGCAGCCTCGGACTTTAAATGCTTGACCCACGTGATAGGACGATCGCCCATATTATTCTAATATAGAATACGGCGGTCGCCCGCGATCGCCGGAGAGGACCCAGCAACCTTGTCTCCTATAAATAGCAGGCCTCCAACGGTGGCCTAGGATCATCGGGGATACAGCAAAAAACGTACAGAGAGAGCAAAAACTCATCTGACGAATACTTACATATACACAGTGATATTCATTCACACATATTGAACTTCTAAAGCAAGAACATACAGAGCTTCATATCTGGTTCTTCCGGCAATCTTCACGCTCTACAGCTAAGATAACTAGAAGTCTTTACACTCATTGTAATAGATTCTAACATTAATATTTGTACTTCAAAGTATCTATATTAATAACAACTCGCGAGAGCATTCAAGCCCGAAATTAACAACCCCGACAAATCTTGTGTTATTTATTTTCCCACGGAAGTGTTCTCACATTTGTTTGTTACTCGACAATTCCAGCAATATCATCTCCGGATAATATTTTGGGTAACAACAATATGTATAAGGGTCGCAATGTGTAAGCACTCAGACGGGTATATACATACTTTATCCATTAGAATGGTAAATAAATTAAGATTTTTGTAATATTATTTTACAATATATTAGTTGAATTATCTTACTACACATAAATGATGACCATTCTAAGTTAAAACGTATTGTAAACTAAATGATAATACATCAATATTTGTCTAACACTTTTTTATAGACTAAATCATCGTATCGTGCATCTCACCAGCTTGTTAGAAACTAAAACTTTTAGGCGTTTATTGCTAGTGACTCTAAATATCTCGATATACAACCAACTATGACTGAAGACATGTTGGGAAAGGTAGAGACAAAGGTGCGAAAAAATTTGCCATTGGCTCTTGTTTATAGTCATAAGGAAGCAAACAGTGAATGAAAACTGTATTTTTTGCAACCTCGTGGAAGATTTTGTGAAATTAAGTGGGTTCATGATCACTCGAGAGTTCAGTTATATTCTGACATCTATGCTTAGCAGATATCGATGATGCCTTGATTATTTACCTTCTGAGTCTATTGACTGCCATCCTCGTTCCATTACATATATTTGTGCAACACACGTGCCTACAAATTCTCAAACACTTTATAAACAATATTTGTAGTTTTGTTGCATGATTGCACACCAAATCTTTAAACCTTTCCTGCTTTTTACTCTAGAAATCGCAACGTACAATTGTTCATGACTAAAAAGTGGTCTAGGAAGATAGAGCCCAACATGAGCTAGAGTTTGTTCTTGAGTCTTATTAATAGTCATTGCGAAGCACACCACTAGAGGGAATTATCTCCGTAGAAACTTAAATGGCAACTTAGTATCTGAAGGACTTAACATCATTCCCGGTATGATAGACCTTTCTCCAACGTTCTTGACGGATAATATTTTTCCTTCGACGACCTGTTCACCAAGTTATTGTATAACCAACATCATACCATTACTCAGGTATCATAAGTGTATCTCATATGCTACATCCAGTGTAATTATGAAATATAAGACGGAAGCCGTGTTTTGTAGGCTTCATATCCGCATCATTGTTTTCAATTATAAAGTTGGTGATACAAAACAAAATTCCCTTCCTTCAATTTATCGGTGAACCTTCGAAGTAAAGATTTGGGAACTGATGCTTGAATCTTGTAGTCATGCATGTAACCAAAAGCACGTCAATTCTACATTTGATACAAGTAAAACGAAAGAATTTTCACAAATCACAAAGTGATAACCATGCGTTTGGATCCATGAAAACAACTTCCATAGAAGTCAGTTTGCTTTCTTGTTGTCTTTTTTTTTTGTCTGTCTTCTTCCTTCCCTTGTGCCCCATCCATGCTCATCTCCATGATAGATGACTTTGAAGCCCCAATTGGCTCATTTGGATTACTATATGATGAAGAATACCGCATCTGAATGCATCATGCCTTTATTTTTCACGTCACTTTCTCATTGTAATATCCGAAATTTTATCCAACTTCAAAGACATACTTCATAGTTCTATGCAGTTGGATATTAAATAAATTATTCATAGAAGTAGAAATAAAAGACTTTGTTTATACCAATATATATAGCACATCCTAAATTAGCGTCTACCATAAATAATTAATAAGAATCGCATTTATTAGTGCATACCATAATAATTTATTAATTTATTAGTAAGAAGAATCGAATTTTCCTCAAATTTTAAAAGCCACTATTATCACATCCTAACTTAGTAGTGCCTACCATAATAATATATTGATTTATTATTTATAAAGATCATATTTTATTTAAATTATAAAAGTTATTACTATCACATCCTAAATTAGTCCCTACCATAATAATCTAGTAGTTTATTACTAATAAAAGTCTAATTTCATTTAAATTTTAAAAGTCATTATTATCACATCCTAAATTAGTGCTTATCATAATAATCTAGCAGTATTATTAATAAAAAATAGATTTTATTTAAATTCTAAAAGGCATTGTTATCACATCCTAAATTAGTGTCTACCACACTAATCTATTAAAATATTAGTAAAAAAAAAATGGGCTTTTTTTTTGAAATTTCAAAAGTCGTTATTATCACATCCTAAATTAGTACATACTATATACCATAATAGTCTATCAATTTATTAGTAATAAGAATCGGATTTTATTTAAATTTTAAAAGTCATTATTATTACATCCTAAATTAGTGCATACCATAATAATCTATTAATTTATTAGTAACAAAAATTGGATTTTATTTTATTTTAAAATTTATTATTATTACATCCTAAATTAGTGCCTACCATGATATATAGTAGTTTATTATTAATAAAAACTGGATTTTATTTTAATTTTAAAAGTTATTATTATCACATCCTAATTAGTACCTACCATAATAATTTATTAATTTATTAGTAATAAAAAACGGATTTTATTTAAATTTTTAAGGTCATTATTATCACATCCTAAATTAGTGCCTATCATAATAATCTAGTAGTTTATTTATAAAAACTGGATTTTATTTAAATTTTAAAAATTATTATTATCACATCCTAAACTAGTGCCTACTATAATAATCTAGTAGTTTATAATTAATAAAAATCAAATTTTATTTAAATTTTAATATTATTATCACATTCTAAATTAGTGCATACCATAATCTATAAATTTATTAGTAAGAAGAATCAGAACTTTATTTAAATTTTAAAATTTATTATTATCACATCCTAACTTTATTTAAATTTTAAAATTTATTATTATAACATCCTAAATTGAAGCCTACTATAATACTTTATGTGGAAATCAATTTTTTAATACCAAATCATAAAATTGACAAGTTATATCTCATTCATAAGAGTATAGGTTTTTAGTACCAATTTGATTAAAAAGACTAAAATGTCCTCCCAAAAGTTGCAATGTTGACTTTCTCTTTTTTTTTGTATTTTATTTAATTTAAACTATTTTTCTTGTCTTTTTTCTTTTTTATTTTCCTCATCTGCTCAAAACCGATCGATATTAATGTCCAACAACCAAAATTTAATTACAACCTACACATCAAAACAACACCACCATTTTTGACAAAGGGTCTCTCAAAAATCTTATAAAAATCACAAGATTATTCGAAAAGAAAAGTTGACGTTCAAATAGGACTTCATTGGTCGGGCTTCTGGGTTCATAAACAAGGTATGCATCAATATTTTACCGCTGGAATTTTTTCCCGACAAGTTCTTCCGGACACGATGGCTGCACACGATGGCACGCCACCGTGTGCAACGGTCGTGTCCAACGGCCTTGACATCATGCGCACAACTAACGTGTCCACGATCGTTTAACACGATCGCCTACAATCGTGTGCAGCGATCGTTTTCATGGTCAGAAAGTTGCACACGATCATATCACACGGTAGCATGCGACCATGTGCATTGGTCGTGTCCAATTAGAATATTGTTCGCTCAGTTTTTAGAATAGTTATTCATCTTTTTATAATCAGATGTCGTGGCAGCGTATTTTGATACATCACGGTGGTCATTGGGAGCGATCAACATATATAGACGGGGACTCCTTTTTGTCTACATCGACACGAGCAAAGTTAGTCGTGCAAACCTCGTGGGGGTTATCAGAGAGGGTTTGGCTGGTCCAAATGAGTCCGATTATAAATTATGGTACTTGACACACATGGCCAAGGGAAACCAAGTAAAAGTCCTATTATGGGGCGATGCGGATATACTTCGATTACTAGTAAAATACAAGGAGGATCCTGAGGTCTATGTTGAGAACGGCAGCTCCTCCACTCCCGAGGTTAATATGGGATGTAGCAGCTCGAGAGTAGAGCCCGGCAACATAAATTATGACATGCCTTCCAAATATTATCAATACGAGGAAGATGAGGAAGACGAGGAAGATTAGGAAGGTGAGAAGGTGCATACATCCGAAGATGAAGATTGTTGTAAAGACTTGCTTGAGTCACTATCTGCGGAGTTTCTTGATTGGGTTCGCCAACCTGCCCAAATGGATAGAATTATGAGTCGTCGGAACTTCTCATTCGATCATCAATCTGCGAGCCAGCATGAGCATCAACATTTAATTGCGTAACTAGATCATTCCATTTTCAGACCCCGGTAGTGCCGGGACTTTGGGTTGGGTCGAGCAACCTCCACCTGTCACCGGTCAGCTAGAGGTGGGGTCCACCTTTTGGTCCAAGACAGAGTTGAGGATAACTGTAGAAATGTATCATTTGAAAAACATGTTACAGTGTATCACTGATCGTTCCGCCGATAAACGTATAGTGTTTGTCTGTAAGAGTGGGAGAATTAATTATCAGTTTAGGTTGTGTGCTTTTGAGGGTGCAACTATTTGGAGAATTACTAAGTTGACCTTGGAGCACAGCTGTCACCCTTGTAACACCCCCAATCCGCTCAGGGATATTACACGCCGTATACCCTCTCCCCGAGGATATACAAGGCTGGTAACTAAAATCAAACATTTAAACATCGACTTTAAGGCTAAAATGACTCAATAGACCGATCTGGTCTTTCCACAAATACATACAACTCAATCTCAATAAATGCCCACGCAGGGGTCAAATATAAAATACTCCCGTACAACGGGGAAAATACTGCAGCGGAAGATAACATACAACTGAACCAATACAACAACGTACGGGTCTTCATGTGATTAGTATCGATCATCTTTCATCATCGTTCGTGCCGAACACGTGTTGCGCTCCCAAAACCTGAATGCAAAAACAGACATTCACCCCCCGAATACTTCGGGGGTTATCAAAACTCCACTATTTCGCTAGTGCAAGTACAAAGTGCAAAATACGAGTCATACAATTCAAGTCCCAAGAATAACAACAACCAGGAATCCTCAAAGATTCAAACACAACAAAAAAGTACTTCCCGAGGCAAGGGTTGGGTAAAACACTCCAAAATCGAAAGATCACCAATCAAGGAAAACAGTTTATGAAAATGGTTTAAAATGCCATCGAGTGTTTTAATAGAAAATAATTTAGGATTATCGAATCCTTCTCTTTTCAAAAATCAATAGGGGTCACAGCCCAAAGGTTTCATTTTCACAAATAGAACCAACAACAGTTCACAGGGCCAGAGCCCGCATCAAGTGTCCTCAACGGACATAAAATCAACACAACATAATCACATACAAGCATCGCCTAGGTCCGGGACAAAGCCACAAATCCCACTCGAGGCCTCTAAGGACCCTCCCGAGATGGCCACAATCATAAAACAAATCACGCACACGCATCGCCTAGGACCGGGATGAAGCCACAAATCCCACTCGAGGCCTCTAAGGACCCTCCCGAGCTGGCTAGCTAAACAAATCACACACCATATCTCACAGTTGGATCAATCACTTGTTGCATCCTGACCACATGATCACAAGCCATGTGTCACCGTAGATTATCTTAGGCTCTCACGGTTGGATTAATCGCTTGTTGTATCCTGACCACATGATCACATGCCATGTGTCACCGTAGACCTTCAACCATATCCACACATTCACACAAATAACATATCACATCAATAATATCCAAGTAATTCACTCAATGGCAACAAACACAATCCACGATGCAATGGTCAAATCACAACGCACCGATATGAGATAATATATACTTATATATTATCAAAGCACAACGTCAACACCAAGTGTATTCATAGTAATTCACGTAACCATCCACGAGCACAATGTTCTCTAAACACACGCGTTTTGAAAGAGGGCCTTTAACAAGGCTAACCGAAACTTTGAAAGTGACGATCAAATAAATACAAGAAGACGATCACTAATTATCATATCCATAAAACAAGGATTGTATGGACAAGGTACTTGCCTCGAACAACCACAAATGCGAAGAACCGATCGAAGTAGGTTGGCACGAACCGCCTATGAACCCGCCGACTCCACCGAGCGCTAACCGGCGATAATAAACTACGAAAAACAATAACAACAATGAAAATGAATTCTATAGCATGACCCAAAGCCGCTGAATTCAAAGAACAAACGACAAAAGTTCAAGAGTTTCCCCCAAAACGGCCAAGAACGCGAATCGACTGACCAAAACATGAAAACGGAATTCCAAACTGAAATATGGATATACAATCCATAGGATATGTTTAACAACATCATTAAACAACAATCGGTCTATCAAAACCGAAAGGAAAATGAAATCAAGAACAAATCCCCCAAAAAGTCAACTCTAGGGATCCAAGAAAAATACCTTGATTCGGTGAAGAACAATGGATTAGATGATGTTATAATCACCTAGGATGCTCCAAAACACCTTGGAATGGAAGAAAATTAGCCCAGGCAGTGAACCCTAGTCGCCACGTCTCGAACCCACGGAGGAAGAAGAAGAAAATGAAAAAAATGCAGATTAATGACTGCTGTCCAGTTTATATATTGGACAGCTTAGCGTGTGCTAATCCTACCTGATTAGCGTGCGCTATTGAAGCATCAGAACAAAATGTTCTGCCAAAATGTACAGTTAGCGCGCGCTAGCTACAAAAATTAGCGTGTGCTAACGAGGCCCCCAGACCCAGTCCAGTAGCTCCTGGACTAACCTGAACTACCGGGTAGCGTGCGCTATCCTCCCCCCAGCGTGCGCTACTAATGCACCCTAGCGCGCGTTATGTTACCAAATAGTATGCGCTAACCAACATTCTAACCCAGTCCAGTAGCCTATGGACTGTTTCTGCACCACTCGTTAGCGTGCACTACCAAACCTGTAGCGTGCGCTAACAACCGCACCATAGCGCGCGCTAACCAATAGGTGTAGCATGCGCTAACGACTCAAAAGGACAGCAACAGTGCTCTCAAAGCCGATTACAACAACGGAATCCTCCGATCGGAACACCAAGTTCAAGATACGCACGGAAAGCTCCATAATAAGATCATACTAAGAGCTTGAGTTACAATCAAACTCACACACGACCATAAAAAGGGCCGAGACAACAAATACATATACGGATACCCAACACTTTGGGAAATTACAAAATGGTTTAAAACACCCGAAAATCACGATACGTGATCGAATAACCAAACTGAAGTTCACAACACATCTAACCAAGTTAAACGTACTTACGGGAAACTCAAAACAATAGTTTCGGACGAGATTCGTAAGAATCGAACTCAAGTGCGGAAAAGTCGCTAAAAAGCACGGAACTCGGCAAAACGACATCGAAACGAACTCGGACGTCGAAAAGTGCAGAATTAAACATTCTCAGAATGACGAAATGGTCACAAGTGAGTCGTCAAAATGGACTCCCGCCGAAAAAAGAAAATTACCGAAAATCAAAAATTGCGGATATTACATTCTACCTCCTTAAAAGAAGTTTCGTCCCGAAACTTAAAATAAGTAGGGAGGAGCAACATCCTGCCAGGAATCACTCAACGAGAAACACAAGAAACGCGTAACTTTCACCCATCAACGAAACGTTACAAGCACACCAAGGGAATATACGACGTGAAAACGCGCTCCACGACGACCAACACAACGCCACCAGTAGAAACATAATAAAACCAACAAGTAACAAGCGCCATCAAACAGATAATACAATCAAGTCAATTATCCAAACAACCGCAAAACACTAAGCACCTATTACAAGGAAACACGCACAATCAAGAAAACAGAAATAAACACACAAACGATCCATAAGTACAAACACAAACAATTCGGACTACGCAGAAATCCTCAAAACCACACTAGGAATCTCCGTGTCCTTTCAGAGCAGAGACGCAACCTCGATCCCCGAATCTCTCAGCTACCGTCTCGCAATGTACGGCTCGGTGACCCACCTGGCCACACTCGAAACAGTCGACTAACGGTGAACGACAATTCTTCGCAGTATGGCCCGCTCGACTACAGTTATAACATATCTTCGAGTTGTTCACATAACTCACTGCAGGGGCACTACTCCCCTGATCACGCGATCGAGGAATCACCTTAGGAGGACGAAACGAAGTCCCCAACTCAGGGGGCTCACTCCCCTGATTTCCTGAAAAGTCCCCTACGGTTTTCTGTTTCTTCGACGCGGGCATAATCTCGGTCGGCAATCTGGATAGCTCATAGGCCAACGCCCTATTCTGATAATCTCTCAAGGAAGTACAAGTGAGACCTGCCATGTACTGATGAATCTCCGGCTTCATCCGCCTACTAAAATGACAAATCTTATCCTCCTCTGTCCTTACTTGATTCTGCACATAGCCGAGCTGTTTGCTAAAATCAATAATAGCTTGAGACAGCGGTACATCCTGCGGTTTCGCCGAAAAGAATTCATTAATCTTCTGATTTCTGATCGACTCCGGACAAAAATCATCTCTCATGAATCTCTGGAACTCTGCCCATGTAACAACACGATCTTGAGGCTTAACAGCCTCCCACCAACTAGCGGCATCCTTGTCGAAAAGATACTGAGCTACCGGGACCTTACGTTCTTCTGGACAATCAACTACCTCGAATATCTTTTCCAACTGGAAAAGCCAACCATCCCAGCCTAATACATCTGCAGCACCAGCGAAACGAGGGGGATTCATACGAATCACTTCTCGAAGCCACTGATTTGCACCAGTGTTCTAGGTCACATCTGTAACATGCTGAACTGCCTGAGTCAACTGAGTCATCTGTGTGGCTACCTGCTGTAAAATAGTAGCGACACCGATACCGGCATCATCACCGGCAGCATGATCTCGACCATGCGTCTGATTGCCACGACCACGACCGCTAATCACTCAGCATAACAGAAAAATCATAACACATACCACATACAACGATTTCCATCGTAAAGCAACACGCATACTAAAATCATAGCAACGACGGTATCGTTCAACGATCTCAACGGCCCGAACGATAACCAGCACATAATCACAAAACATCATGGAACAATCACACATATACGCAAACGTACCAACCCAAGCTTCAACAGCTCACACTAGTGCGACAACACGCAGATCACCACGAGGCGACAAACAGTAAATACCAGTTCACACCTCTCACAGAGGACTAGTATAACAATTGCGTGGCAATGCCTCAACGTTCATGCCACCAATTCTATCATACTCGGGAGCTAACATCGTAACGACAATGCGAACATCATACATATATCCCCAGACCGCAAACGGGAATTGATAGGTTTAAAAAATTAAAAACACCTTTTTAAAACAATTTGGAAACACCAGTTGATCTTGAGTATCACATTTTTAAGAAGTTGTACAAACACCATTATCGAGACTTTGAAAACCATCTTGCATTTGATAAAATGAGGACGCTTTCCTTTAAATTGAAACTTTCAGAAGTATTCGACCCTTGGGTCTAAGCAGCTGCATTTCTAAAAATAATTGAAAATATCTCAAAATATTTTGGTCCCCAACTGGAATAATTTGAAATATATTGCGGCACTAGAAAGCACTTTGAAAGTACCATGAGAAAATAATTCATTTTAAGGGTACGTCTCGAAATTTATTTTCTAAGATACTCAAGCTTTTCAAAAATCCAATAGGCCAGAATGCCCAAAATTCACACGTATCGACATTCACTTACATACAATCATAACACACGCATCAACTCGTTTAAAACCAAGGCAATATCTGTCTTTTACCGTAAACAAACAGTCAAATATCCTAGTCAAAAAGACATAAATAATGACAACACTCCTCATATAAACGAAATATGAGAGTCACACAAACTCGTCACGAAACCAAGAATCTGCATAAGGATTCCATCACATAACAAATAATCAAACAAATAGCTCGTGTCACACGAGGCGCAATACAAAGAAGGGAGACTTACGGCCACAGGACGCACGAAGATGATGATTGCCCCACGATACTAATCACGACCAACAAACTCAGACGACGCGTCGCGACACGACTCAGTCAGACAAAATCTGACGAGACAAAAACTCAACAGACACCACTAAACCCTACAGCCTAGGTTTCCACAACCTAAAGCGCTCCGATACCATTTATGTAACACCCCCAATCTGCTCAGGGATATTACACGCCGTAGACCCTCTCCCCGAGGATCTACTAGGCTGGTAACTAAAATCAAACATCTAAACATCACCTTAAGGCTCAAATGACTCAGTAGACCGATTTGGTCTTTCCATAAATACATACAACTCAATCTCAATACATGCCCACGCAGGGGTCAAATACAAAATACTCCCGTACAACGGGGAAAATACTGCAGCGGAAGATAACATACAACTGAACCAATACAACAATGTACGGGTCCTCATGTGATTAGTATCGATCATCTTTCATCATCCTTCGTGCCGACCACGTGTTGTGCTCCCAAAACCTGAATGCAAAAACAGACATTCACCCCCCAAATACTTCGGGGGTTAGCAAAACTCCACTGTTTCGCTAGTGCAAGTATAAAGTGCAAAATACGAGTCATACAATTCAAGTCCCAAGAATAACAACAACCAGGAATCCTCAGAGATTCAAACAAAACAAAAAAATACTTCCCGAGGTAAGGGTTGGGTAAAACACTCCAAAATCGAAAGATCACCAATCAAGGAAAATAGTTTATGAAAATGGTTTAAAATGCCATCGAGAGTTTTAATCGAAAACAATTTAGGATTATCGAATCCTTCTCTTTCCAAAAATCAATAGGGGTCACAACCCAAAGGTTTCACTTTCACAAATAGAACCAACAACAATTCACAGGGCCAGAGCCCGCATCAAGTGTCCTCAACGGACATAAAATCAACACAACATAATCACATACAAGCATTGCCTAGGACCGGGACGAAGCCACAAATCCCACTCGAGACATCTAAGGACCCTCCCGAGCTGGCCACAATCATAAAACAAATCACGCACACACATCGCCTAGGACCGGGACGAAGCCACAAATCCCACTTGAGGCCTCTAAGGACCCTCCCGAGCTGGCTAGCTAAACAAATCACACACCATATCTCACGGTTGGATCAATCACTTGTTGCATTCTCACCATATGATCACAAGCCATGTGTCACCGTAGATTATCTTAGGCTCTCATGGTTGGATCAATCGCTTGTTGCATCCTGACCACATGATCACATGCTATGTGTCACCGTAGACCTTCAACCATATCCACACATTCACACAAATAACATATCACATCAATAATATTCAAGTAATTCACTCAATGGAAACAAACACAATGCACGACGCAATGGTCAAATCACAACGCACCGATATGAGATAATATATACTTATATTTATCAAATCACAACATCAACACCAAGTGTATTCGTAGTAATTCACGTCACCATCCTGAACACAATGTTCTCAAAACACACGCGTTTTGAAAGAGGGCCTTTAACAAGGCTAACCGAAACTTTGAAAGTGAAATTCAAACGATCAAATAAACACAAGGAGACGATCACTAATTATCATATCCATAAAACAAGGATTGTATGGACAAGGTACTTGCCTCGAACAACCACAAATGCGAAGAACCGATCGAAGTAGGTTGGCACGAACCGCCTACGAACCCGCCGACTCCACCGAGCGCTAACCCGCGACAATAAACTACGAACAACAATGACAACAATGAAAATGAATTCTATAGCACGACCCAAAGCCGCTGAATTCAAAGAACAAACGACAAAAGTTCAAGGGTTCCCCCAAAATGGCCAAGAACGTGAATCGACCGACCAAAACATGAAAACAGAATTCCAAACTGAAATATGGATATACAATACATAGGATATGTTTAACAACATCATTAAACAACAATCGGTCAATCAAAATCGAAAGTAAAACGAAATCAAGAACAAATCCCCCAAAAAGTTAACTCTAGGGATCCAAGAAAAATACCTTGATTCGGTGAAGAACAATGGATAAGATGATGTTATAATCACCTAGGATGCTCCAAAACACCTTGGAATAGAAGAAAATTAGCCTAGGCAGCGAACCCTATTCGCCACGTCTCGAACCCGTGGAGGAAGAAGAAGAAAATGAAAAAAATGCAGATTAATGACTGCTGTCCAGTTTATATATTGGACAGCTTAGCGTGCGCTAATCCTACCTGATTAGCGCTATCGAAGCATCAGAACAAAACGTTCTGCCAAAATGTACAGTTAGCGCGCGCTAGCTACAAAAATTAGCGTGTGCTAACGGGCCCCCAGACTCAGTCCAGTAGCTCCTGGACTGGCCTGAACTACCGGGTAGCGTGCGCTATCCTCCCCCCAGCGTGCGCTACTAATGCACCCTAGCGCGCGTTATGTTACCAAATAGCGTGCGCTAACCAACCTTCTAACCCAGTCCAGTAGCCTATGGACTGTTTTTGCACCACCCGTTAGCGTGCGCTACCAAACTTGTAGCGTGCGCTAACAACCGCACCATAGCGCGCGCTAACCAATAGGTGTAGCGTGCGCTAACGACTCAAAAGGACAGCAACAGTGCTCTCAAAGCCGATTAAAACAACGGATTCCTCTGATCAGAACACCAAGTTCAAGATACACACGGAAAGCTCCAGAATAAGATCATACTAAGAGCTTGAGTTACAATCAAACTCATACGCGACCATAAAAAGGGCCGAGACAACAAATACGTATACGGATACCAACCACTTTGGAAAATTACAAAATGGCCCAAAACACCCGAAAATCACGATACGTGATCGAATAACCAAACCGAAGTTCACAACACGTCTAACCAAGTTAAACGGACTTACGGGAAACTCAAAACAATAGTTTCGGATGAGATTCGTAAGAATCGAACTCAAGTGCGGAAAAGTCGCTAAAAAGCATGGAACTCGGAAAAACGACATCGAAACGAACTCGGACGTTGAAAAGTGCAGAATTAAACATTCTCAGAATGAAGAAACGGTCACAAGTGAGTCGTCAAAACGGACTCCCGCCGAAAAAAGAAAATTACCGAAAATCGAAAATTGCGGATATTACAACCCTGACTTGAATTGTGCTGCCGCACGGTCGGTCACTTATGAGGTTGCCGCCCATTATTTTGCTAAAAGATTGACTGGTGATGGGGTCACTTTGAGGCCAAATGAGATGATTGCAGAGATGTGTATGGAGTACGGCATTGACATGCTATACAGTTTTGCTCTCCGGACGAGGAATATAGCGATAGAGAATACATATGGCGGCTTTGATGAGTCGTATCAGAGGCTCCCATCTTATATGTATTTGTTGAAATGACGTAATCCAGGAACAATTTATGATTTGCAGACGACTCGTGAGAGAGTGCTTTGCCACAAGTTTGTTGCACTCGTACAGAGTATTAGGGCATTTGATACGTGCCTTCGATTGGTGATTATAGTTGATGGGACCCACCTGAAGGGAAGGAATAAAGGAACTCTATTTGCGACCGTCACATTTGACGGGAACGAGCAAGTATTTCTTCTTGCAGTTGGTCTCGGTCCAATAGAGAATGACGAGTCATGGACTTATTTTCTGTATAACCTGCGCAGATGCTACAATCCGATGGAAGATTTATTGATTGTGAGTTACCAACATAAGAGCATTCAGAATGCTGTTCGAGCCGTCTATTCAATGCATTCCATGGGTTGTGCTATCACCATATTGCAACTTTCTGTAACCAGACTTTGGCTTTTTGCAGAAAATCTGACCTTCTACGGTGCTCATGCTATATAACTCTTTAGAACTGCTGCCTACACGCATCGTGAAGAAGTTTTTGAAAAATACTTTTCGAAACTACATATTGAAAGTCGTAATGGGGCTCACAGGTGCCTTTTTGAAATTGGGCCAGAGAGGTGGGCTAGGTCGAAGTGTCCGGTATGACACTATAACTTCTTGACATCCAATGTTGTTGAATGCTTTAATAATCGTATGTTGTGGGCGAGGCGTTTACCTGTTTGCTCGTTACTTGAGATCTTTCGCCTAATTTTAGAGAATTAGTTTGATGAGAAGCGGGGAGAAGCTACATCAAGATACCATGAGTTGACAATGCACACTTTTGAAAAGCTCTCTAACTCTGTATAAGCCAGTCTGACTCTTACTGTTCGAGCTACCACCCCACTTGTTTATAAAGTCGAAAAAAACAATATTTTTTATGTGGTCGACCTTCGAACCTAGATATATTGTTGTCGGGAGTTTGATTTGGATCAGATTCCATGTCGTCATGTTGTTACCGCTATAAGGTAATTGTTTTGCTCTAATGTGCACACCATTCAATGTTTTTGTCTACGATGTCGAGCGCTGTGCCTATAGCATGCGGGCGCTGTCGGGCGTCCTACAGCTTGCGGGCGCTGCGGGGCCCTATATCCTACAGCTGCTGAGTGCTGTTGGGGCACATGATCGCCCACGATGGGACTAGCCGTCATATGTACACGGTCATGGCAGGATGCACACAACAACAGCAACCCATGACCGTGGTCAGGATGCACACGATCGTAACCTACGATGGGAACGATCGTGTGCAGCCATCGTGCCCAACACACGACTGGTCTGGATTTACCAACTGCACCATAAACCAGTTTTTTCTAGATTTAACAACACAACACATCAATCTTACCAGAACATATCTGAATAAAAAAGTAAAATACATACTCATCAGTATCAAAAATACATTATCCTACACCACACCCTTGACATAATTGCTTATTGTAACAGGCACGCCGGCAATGGTTTGTCTGTGTATGATTTTGTTAGTCGTTATTTCAAGCAACAAGGCCTTAGAGAGACTTATAAGGAGCATATTAATCCTATCCCACATCCTGATAAGTGGAATGTCCCACCGGAGATCTCATTCATCGTTTACTTACCTCCAGAGGGGGTACGACAAGCCGGCCGACCAAGGATGAGTCGTGCACGGTCTGCTGCTGAAAATTTGCCCACAGGTAGACGGCCAAAGGTGTGCGGTAGGTGTAAGAGAACCGGCCACAATAGAAAATATTGCAAAGCATTCATTCCCATATGTGGTGTGGATTTGAATATCCCTCCAGAAGAAACTCAAGAAATGGATGAACAAATGAGGCAAAGGCGTCGGCAGAAGAAGAGGTGTACCATTTGTCATAATGATGACCATGACATAAGGGGATGTCCATACCATGAAACTTAAAATTGCTTATGTACTTTTATATTTGTGACTTACTAGCAACAATCATATGCTAATATTTTGATCCTCGATGGACCATGTATTGATACATTATTCTGATTATAAGTTGAAATGCATAATTTTGTCTCTATTTTCTTTATCTTTGAATTGAAATTAAGTGTTCAGTGATGTAAAGAAAATAAAGGTGAATATAGAGGCAAACATTAACCATAACAAAGTAGCTCAGTTTAAAGAGCAATAGTTTGCACCAAAAGCATATAACTTTACATAACAAAAGTTCATCACCATCACACCAAAATATCTAAGATTAACTTAAAAACCACAATCACTTGGATCCCTTTTTCCCCATCTGCTGCTGTTTCTTTAGTCTTGTATCATCTATATCAGCTTCATCTCCATGAACTTCAACTTCTTCTAAAATAACCTCATTTTCATCTACTTTTTTACTTGTCTTCTCAGAAATCTCTAAATAATCATCATCACCATCTAGTATAACTGGAGTGCTGCAGTATTTTTAAATAGGCCTTGTTTCATGGAACACATTAATTCGCAATACACAACTACACATACAACAAAATCAAAAAACTTACTCTGAGCATTGAGTATCTTTCTCTCGGCCTAGTTCTGTATGGTGGGTTGGGAGGAGGTATCCTCCTTCTTGTTTTTGGTGGAGGTGCTTCGATTCCTCCTAAATCTCTTTCTCGTAATCGGCCGCTCATTTCGCGTACTTGATTTTAATAGATTTAATTGATTTTAATTGATTAGGGTTTATAGTGAAAAGGGGGGGACTAACGCGAAGGTTCAGGTATTTCACTCTCGGTCCAGAAAGATGGGCTTATATTGAAAAGGGGGGGACCCACGATGGGATTTTATAATAAAATAGTTTGATGTCGTCCTTTATAGTGCACACGATGGGGACACATGATGGGCACGACCGTGTGCTCCGATCGTGTCCGGCGTTGGCAACCACATGTCACGGTGTCTGCGGTGTCACCATGTCACTTTATCCACGTGGGCACACTATGGGGCACACGATCATGCCCACGATGGGATTAGCCATCATGTGCCCAAGAACATCAACATTTTTCACTAATTTCTCAAATTAGTCGTCAATATACGTGTTGTTACTTATATATTAACAAGTATTTGTTAACAATATACTTATTTAAAAAGTTATAGATCGAATTAATATAATATATTGCATGTCGTGTGTTGGAGCAAAATCGGTATAAGCGCCGTGTTGCGGAAGCGTGAATATAACATGTGGAATATAAACGACACACGGATTTATAGAGGTTCGGCTATAATCGAGCATACGTCCTCTCTCAGTATCTTTTTCTATAGGTTGAAGATAAAAACCTCTGCACCTCTCTTCTATCGCTCGAGGGATTACCGTCTTCTATTGGTCCATGATAAACCACTCGTACTTGTCTTTGTGTCGGTCCAAGTTAAACCGTTTTCCTTTTCTATTGGACAAGGAATCAACCACTCTAGCTTTCTATCGGTACTAGATAAACCTCACGAAGATATCGATTGCGATTCTAATAATGCCGGATCCTTGATCCTAATAACACCGAATCCAATCGTATCTTTTCTTTTACCTCTTGTGTATGTGTTGAATGTATAAACACTCAAACTAACAATGTAAGCTCAATATCACAACAACAATAATATCAATATGAATATCTGATCAATGAATCGTTTGCTCTTCGTTATTGTATGGATGAATACCAAGGATGTGGTATTTATAGGATCCAAAGCCTCAACTAGCTGTTAGCTCCATGTGCATTGATTACGGCCGTTATCTCTTCTTGCTTACATATGTTAAACGTATTACGTACGTTAAGCCTCGCATGCTACGTACGTTATCAATACTGCAGATCAGTCCAGTAGCATTCGTTTCTTTCCTTACGTATGTTATCAACAATCCATTACGTACGTTAAGTCTATGTCATTGTTGAAGTCATATATCCGTTGCCGCCTTTTTTACTTTGACTCTTCCCAACGTTCATCTGGTTTGAACACCTTTACGTATGTTGAGTAACTTTCATTACGTACGTAAAATTCGACATGTTACGTACGCTATGTATGAGCTTTTATGTACGTTAGCCTTGAATAAATCCAGCCTTTTGCACTTTGTTTCCTTAGATGCTTTGCTTCATCTCTTTGTCGTTTTACTTTATTTAACAACTTTAATCATCAAAATACTTTTAAGCATGTATGGAACAAAATGTTCAAACAATCTCCTCCTTTTTGATGATTACAAAACAACACTTCGTCAATGGGATTTACATGCAAAAATACAAATATATGTATATGTGTACAGACCAAAGTTTTCGACTTTGTCCGTTTCGTTAGTTTCTTCTCCCATTTCTTTTTCGACTCCTTCTTTCCTTTTCTTTTTCTTTTCGAATTTTCAAATTTTCATCATCTTTTCGACGTCTCCTCATTTTTCTTTTCAACTTCATCTTTCCAACTTTTCTTCGATTTTCTCCCCCTTTCAGGGTTAATCCCATTCTTCTCATTTTTCTCCTTTATCCTTTCTCCCCCTTTTTGTTTTCATCAAAAAGTGTAATAAATGACAATAAATTGATAAATACCCGATATCAATTGATGAATATAATTATATGCATGAATATGGCATAAACTCCCCCTGAAATTATTATTTCCCCTTTAAAAAATTATTCCCACTAAGTAAAATATATTTTGATAAAAATCAATTTTTGGGAATCCAACCGAGAGCTGGTTTTTCATTTGAAACATAGACGATATTTGAAATATTTTTTCCTTTAGGAACCCAAATCCTTTTAATTTTAATCGTCCATCGTGGGCTTTTACAGTTCAAAATATGATGCCCAATTTTCAAATATTTTTCGCAATGGGGTATCTTTAAATTTAAGGATTCGTTTTTAGAACGAGGTGTGAATCCCAACCCCTATTTGTTCAAAGTGAACTTTTGAACCGAGAGCGTATTTTCAAATTTCTCGTTTCCGAGAGAAAATTTCTTCGTTAAATTTTTAAGCTCGGTTTGCATTTTAACAAGATCATCCTTTAAAATATTTTCATTTTCAACCCATTTCGAATGATCGGTTTCAATAAATTTCCCTTTTTCAAGAATTTTGGAAATCTCATTTTCCAAAGATTTATTTTTAGATTTAAGGGATTTAATTTCGGATAAAGTATTTTGAAAATAGGTATGTAATAACTCGAATGCTTCAAAAAGTTCATCGTAAGAATTACTTACCTGGATTTCGACGTTGCTATCGTCGAATGAACTCCGTGCCATGAGAGCGAGATTATTTTGATTGATAAAATCATCATCTTCGTCTTCATCCCTCCATGTTCCAACGAGGACCTCCTTCTTTGGTTTCGCTAGGCAGTGCTTAGCAAAGTGGCCTGGTTTTCCACATAATCGACAAGAGTTGTCAAATTTCTTAGATTCGCCTGAGATGTCTTTCTTTCTCCGGTTTAATAAGGTTTGAAACTTATTAATATTATGCCGATTCTTCGTCGCTTTCTTCAACCGGGATTACTTCCTTTTTAGACATCTTAGCCTTCAAGGCTATTGATCTTTCCTTCGGTATCGGCTTTGCATTTCGAGATTTAAGGACAATCTCGTAATTTATTAGTGAACCAACGAGGACACTAAAATCAAGATTATTGAGATCTTTTGATTCCATAATCGCCGTCACCATTCCGTCCCATTCAACAGGTAGTGATCTTAAGATTTTCTTGACTTTTTCACTACATGATAATGGTTTTCCAAACGAAGCAAGCCCATTGGTGATGACCGAAAATCGGTCGATCATGTTGGTGATGGACTCGTCACCCTTCATCATGAATAACTTGTAGTCATGGAGAAGCATATTGATCTTCGTTTCCTTGACTTGAGTTGTCCCTTCGTGTGTGATTTCAAGAATTTTCCATATTTCTTTAGCACTTTCACATGATGAGATACGATTGACCTCTTCCGGATTTAAGGCACAATATACAAATTGAGTAGCCTTACAATTTAGATGGTCGTTCTTCCAATCCTCATCATTATATTCTTCGAAACTCTTAAGAGATCTGTCAGGTTTGATTGGAACTTTCGGGCCAAGACAAATGATCTTGCAAATCTCAATGTCATACGCTCGGATGAATATTAACATCTTTTTCTTCCATGTCATGAAATTTGCGCCATCAAAAAATGGTGGTCGATTTAGAGCGAGGCCTTCGACTGGAGCAAATTGAAATGCCATTTGGATCATATCCTCGGATGTTAAGCCATGTATTGGAGGTACAGCTCCGATACCAATTGTTGGAGCAAAATCGGTATAAGAGTCGTGTTTCGGAAGCGTGAATATAAAGGTGCGGAATATAAATGACACACGGATTTATAGAGGTTCGGCTATAATCGAGCCTATGTCCTCTCTCGGTATCTTTTTCTATAGGTTGAAGATAAAAACCTCTGCACCTCTCTTCTATCGGTCGAGGGATAATCGTTACAATCACGTCTTCATTGGTCCGTGATAAACCACTCGTACTTGTCTTTGTGTCGGTCCAAGTTAAACTGTTTTCCTTTTCTATTGGACAAGGAATCAACCACTCTAGCTTTCTATCGGTACTATATAAACCTCACGAAGATATCGATTGTGATTCTAATAATGCTGAATCCTTGATCCTAATAACATCGAATCCAATCGTATATTTTCTTTTACCTCTCGTGTATGTGTTGAATGTATAAACACTCAAACTAACAATATAAGCTAAATATCACAACAACAATAATATCAAAATGAATATCTGATCAATGAATCGTTTGCTCTTCGTTGTTGTATGGATGAATACCAAGGATGTGGTATTTATAGGCTCCAAAGCCTCAACTAGCCGTTAGCTCCCTGTGCATTGATTACGGCCGTTATCTCTTCTTGCTTACGTACGTTATACGTACTACGTATGTTAAGCCTCGCATGCAACGTACGTTATCAATACTGCAGATTAGTCCAGTAGGATTCGTTTCTTTCCTTACGTACGTTATCAACAATCCATTACGTACGTTAAGTCTATGTCATTGCCGACGTCATATATCTATTGCCGCCTTTTTGATTTTGACTCTTCCCAACGTTCTTCTGGTTTGAACACCTTTACGTACGTTAAGTAACTTTCATTACGTACGTAAAATTCCACATGTTACGTACGCTATGTATGAGCTTTTACGTATGTTAGCCTTGAATAAATCCAGCCTTTTGCACTTCGTTTCCTTCGATGCTTTGCTTCGTCTTTTTGTTGTTTTGCTTTGTTTAACAACTTTAATCATCAAAACACTTTTAAGCATGTATGGAACAAAATGTTCCAACATCGTGTGTAGTCTATATGTTCTCAATGTATTAGTTCGTACATATATGTTCATCATCTGTATGAAATATCTCATATACCAATGAATTACACGAAATAACAAGTACGGGTTTGTATAAGAAGTCATGTAGTAATTAATGTTTGAACAATCAATTAGAATCACAAAACATCCTTCTAGATAACACATTAAATTAAATTGGCAGAAATACCAAAATTTCATGTTCACACGATGGGGCACACTATCGTGCCCACGATGGGACTAGCCATCGTGTGCACAAGAACATCAACATTTTTCACTAATTTCCTAAATTACTCGTCAATTTACGTGCTGTTACTTATATATTAACAAGTATTTGTTAACAATAAACTTATTTAAAACTTATAGATTGAATTAATATAATATATTGCATATCGTGTGTAGTCTAAATGTTGTCAATGTATTAGTTCGTATATATAAGTTCATCATCTGTATGAAATATCTCATATACCAATGAATTATACGAAATAACAAGCACGAGTTTGTATAAGAAGTCATGTAGTAATTAATGTTTGAATAATCAATTTTAGAATCACAAAACATCATTCTAGATTACACATTAAATTAAATTGGCAAAAATATTCACACGATGGGGCACACGATCGTGCCCACGATGGGATTAGCCACCATGTGCACAAGAACATCAATATTTTTCACTAATTTCCCAAATTACTCGTCAATTTACGTGTTGTTACTTATATATTAGCAAGTATTTGTTAACAATATACTTATTTAAAAAGTTATAGATTTAATTAACATAATATATTGCATATCGTGTGTAGTCTATATGTTCTCAATATATTAGTTCGTACATATAAGTTCATCATCTGTATGAAATATCTCATATACCAATGAATTACACGAAATAACAAGTACGAGTTTGTATAAGAAGTCATGTAGTAATTAATGTTTGAACAATGAATTTTAGAATCACAAAACATCCTTCTAGATAACACATTAAATTAAATTGGCAAAAATACCAAAAGTTCATGTTCACATGATGGGGCACACGATCGTGCCCACGATGGGACTAGCCATCGTGTGCACAAGAACATCAACATTTTTCACTAATTTCCCAAATTACTCGTCAATTTACGTGTTGTTACTTATATATTAACAAGTATTTGTTAACAATATACTTATTTAAAAAGTTATAGATTGAATTAACATAATATATTGCATATTGTGTGTAGTCTATATGTTCTCAATATATTAGTTCGCATATATAAGTTCATCATCTATATGAAATATCTCATATACCAATGAATTACACAAAATAACAAGTATGAGTTTGTATAAGAAGTCATGTAGTAATTAATGTTTGAACAATCAATTTTAGAATCACAAAACATCCTTCTATATAACACGCTAAATTAAATTATCAAAAATACCAAAAGTTCATGTTCACACGATGGGGCATATGATCGTGCCCACGATGGACTAGGCATCGTGTGCACAAGAACATCAACATTTTTCACTAATTTCTCAAATTACCCGTCAATTTACGTGTTGTTACTTATATATGAACAAGTATTTGTTAACAATATATTTATTTATAAAGTTATAGATTGAATTAACATAATATATTGCATATCATGTGTAGTCCATATGTTCTCAAGGAATTGTACAACTCCACGGTCCATGTTATGATGTTAATCTTGATAGTAACCCAGTGGCTCTAGTCGAGGCAACAAATGGCAATGATCCATTGAAGCAAAATATGTAAATATATAAGATCATCACATCAAACATAGCGAAGCATTTATAAATATGGTACTTTTAAACTTACTTCGTCGCAATTTGACCATTGAACTGCATTTGTTGTATCAAGACCTGTCATGAAGTCCTCGATGGATTTAGGAGTTTTCCAACCATTGTAATCCGGCTTCCCTGTCACCTTGATATCAAGTAGATCATCCGGATGGAGTTTTGCAAACTCGTTCGCCATAACTAACTACAAAAAGCCAAACCACAAAATAAAAAAAAATCCACATCGCATCAATGATATATAGACGAGTAATTTAAAAAACTTACATAAAATTGGGAGCCGGCAAGTACAATGTCAACTCTATCGACACCAACACAGCGGACTCCCCTCCGAAGCCTCGCTCAAGTGGCAAGCACATAATAATCTATCACCTCGGCCTCAAAGTCTTCACGGCTAGACTCTATCCGGTCAAATAATGCCCGGGTGAGAACATGCTCATTCTCCAAACACCGCACAATATCATCACGTGGCTGCTTCCTAAACTGTAGGGACAACTTCTTCATAGCCTCACTATTTCTTAGAGGCGCCACCACAAAAGGCTCCTGAAGAGCAGCAAAGGGTCGACTCACTCGCGGTGGAAGACTACGTTCACCCAACTGCTGCGGCCCGGCACTCTCACCAACTTTATCACCCTCAGCATCCCTCTCACAACTATAACGATCAGAGACTTATACATCGGCTGCTCTATCTCAAAATCTGGCTGCTCGATCTGAAATGGAGCCTGCTGCTAAGAATTACTACTCTGGATGGGAAACATCGTACTATAATGATACTCGTCCTGAAATCGATCGAACATCGTACCATACTTCTAAAACGGAGCGTCATATGGTTGGTATTGATGCTGATAATCCAGAAACCACAGAGTCGGCTCAAGGGACTGCTCAGTCCGCTCAAAACAATGCTGAATCTGAGACTGATAACTATGCTGGGATCTCAGAATGGTGACTAGGCTGACGCTGAGAATGATGACTAGGCTGACTTTAAGAATGGTGATTGTGGGCTGCTGTTAGAAATAAAACACAGCGGAAGCGAAGTTTGGGAAAGTTTGATAAATGCGTTTTACACATCCACGAGCATAAGATCTATTTAGGCATGCTAATTAATTAATTACTAAGACTAATAAGCAATTTACATATTATTTATTATTTATTAAATAAATATGTTGGTAATTGAAATATCCTAATCTAGATCTAAAAGATCATAGGATATTACCTTTGAAGAGTAGTGGTTGCTTTCGTGTTGATCACCTTGTATTTCTACCTTTAGACCTTATAGAGTATTATCCGCCTTAACCCGGACGTTGTGTGAGCAACGAGCTACCGGATGTTGCTTGGACAACAATGAGGTCGGCCGAAATCACCTTGTTTGTAGTCACTCGATTTTTCCTTGCTTTCTAGTATTTTCTGAACACTCTTAGCAAATTGATGTGTTATCTAAATAGTAGAATCAAAGACACAAGTCTAGATCTAGAACTAAACACAAGAAGAAACATTTGATCTCACAACCTTGGTGAATGATGTATAGCCCCCCCCCCCCCCCCCTTGATGTCCTATTTATAGGCTCTTAGACTACTACTATGGATCTTATCGAGGATTAGGGAAGGACTCCCAATAGATTTTATCTTACCATATAAGGACTCTTCCTAATATAATGAATCTATTAATATCAACTTAGTCCAGTAAAAGGTTGATATTGCACTTCCTACCATAATCCCAAATTACAAAATTGGGCTCCTTATTAAACATATTATTCCTGTGTTTAAGATATCGAATGTCCATTAATTAATTAATTATAAGCTACTAACAACTTTAATTAATTAATATCTTATCCAAGAGTAGTACCACTCGAACCTTATTATTATATCGGAATTAAATCCACCTGCAGGGTTTAGTATAATAACATTATCGAGCTCCTCAAGGGTACATCATCAACCCGAACGAGTCGGGACACGATTTCTAGTAATAATAATAACTGTCATATAAATAATATTATTGCCCAAGATACGAGGCTTATCGAGTCGATCATTTTGACTCTCACCCATGGTAAATCAAAGCAATAAGTATTATAAATACACAATTAAATATTATATACTTAGAATTAAGAAATAATAATTATCCGAGATTTACGCTCTTCTTATAGTTAGTACAGAAGACACTATCTCACCTCGATCCAGTTCAACACATGCAAATATGCTAATGTATGCTAATAGTCAAGACCAAATAATCACAAGCATACACTACAATCTTTCATATAATTTGTCTAATAATTATATATGTTGTGAACTATTATATTGTTTTATAAGGTACAGATAATGTGATCTTCCGTGTGACACCAACACACCATATTATCTACAATATAAAATAATTATACATTTCATTTGCATAACCATAACGTGAATAAATATGCTAAACATGTGATTAAATATAATTAATATTCTCATAGGTTGTTACAGGAAATAAGGTAATACAAGCATAAAGTATGCTTTGCAGTATACAACCCTAACAATCTCCCACTTATACCCAAAGCATGCTTTTAGGTATACTACTCAATTACATAGTCTCTCATTTCTCCCACTTATACTCAAAGCAATGCTGCCATACACCGTAATCCCATTCCTTCCACATGCCTTTCAAAAACTTTTGAGGGTTGGCCTTTCGTGAAAAGGGTCAGCAAGATTATCTTCCGATGCAACCCTGGCTACAACTACGTCTCCTTCCTTTACAAAGTGTCGTGTGATGTGGTACTTGCGGTTGATGTGTTTATTTGCCTTGTGGCTCGTGATTCCCTCGAATTTGCGACTGCACCAGTATTATCACAATAAAGTGTAATACCCTTTGGCAAATCGGGAATCACATCTAAGTCCTGCAGGAAGTACTTGAGCCATACCGCCTCCTTTGCTGCCTTAGAGGCTTCCACGTACTCGGCTTCCATGGTAGAGTCCAAGATGCATTTCTGCTTCACACTCCTCCAACTAATGGCTCCACCTCCCAGGCTAAACACATAACCCGAAGTAGATTTAGACTTTTCTTTGTCCGATGAAAAATCTGAGTCAGTGTAACCCACCGGACATAGGTTGTCTAATTGATATACAAGCATGTACTCCCTAGTCCTTTCAGGTACTTGAGTAAGTGCTTGACAGCAATCCAGTGTCCGGGTCCTGGATTTGACTGATATCTAGCAGCCATGCCTATGGCATGACAGATATCTGATCTAGTACAAAGCATAGCATACATGAGGCTTTCACAGCTGACGCATAAGGGACCATCTTCATGTCATCTATCTCCTTTTGTGTCTTGGGACACATATCCTTACGTAGTTGAATTCCATGTCTGTAAGGTAGAAAACCTTTTTTGGAATTTTCCATGCTAAATCGCTTTAGCACTGTATCGATATAGGATGCATGGGATAAGAACAACATCCTTTTCTTCCGATACGAAAGATCCTGATTCTAAGGATGTGTCCTGCTTCTTCCATATCCTTCATATCGAACTGCTCAGATAGCCATACCCGTATGTCCGACAATTCCTTCACGTTGTTTCTAATCAGAAGGATATCGTATACATACAGTATAAGAAACACCAACACGTTTCCATCGCATTTCTTATACACACAACTCTCACTCAGACCTTGGATGAAGCCATATGACTGGACAACCTCGTCAAAATGAGTGTTCCAAGATCTAGATGCTTGCTTAAGTCCATAAGTGGATCTCTTAAGCTTGCACACCAAGCGCTCCTCTCCTTCAGCAATGAATCCCTCTGGTTGGCACATATAGATTTCCTTGTCTAGTTTCCCATTCAAAAATGCAGTCTTGACATCCATTTACCAAATCTCCAGATCTAAATGCGCAGCTATAGCTAAAACAATCCGGATTGACTTAAGCATGGCTACCGGCGAAAAGGTTTCATCATAATCGATACCCTCTTTCTGAGTGTAACCTTTCGCAACAAGCCTTGATTTGAAGGTTTCAACCTTACCGTCACCTCCTTTCTTTCGCCTGTAGATCTATTTACTCCTAATGACTTGTACACCATCAGGTAGCTCTACTAGCTCCCACACTTGATTGGAATCTATAGATCCCATTTCTGATTCCATTGCTACTTTCCAGGAGTCAACATCTTTATCTTGGATTGCCTCCTTGTAGGTCTAGGTATATGATTCATCTTTGCCTGGGATTGAGTCCGAAGACTTTCCCATGCCAATGAATCATTCTGGTTGACGAACAACCCTCCCACTACGACAAGGAAAATCCTGAGTTGGTGTAAAAGTCTCAGAATCGATACGTGGTGCAGTGTTAGTTAGCGCTTGTATTATTGGTATAGACAGGGTCTCGCCCCTCAGCTCTTCCAGAATTATCTCGCTCATAGGCTTGTAACTAATCATATAATCCTCTTCCTAGAATCGGGCATTGGTGCTAACAATGACCTTCTGATCCTGGGGACTATAGAACAAGCCACCCTTCGTTCCCTTAAGATATCCTACAAACAATCGTACTTCTGCATGAGATGCCAACTTATCAGCTTCCTTATTCAGCACATGTGCTGGAGTACCCCAAATCCGAACATGTCCTAGATTGGGCTTTCGCCCACTCCGCAACTCTGTGGGTGTTTCTGGAACTGATTTCGAAGGCACCAGGTTTAGAATGTACGCCGCTGTTTCTAAGGCATATCCCCAAAACGAAATAGGTAAATCTGAATAACTCATCTTTGACCCAACCATTTCTAAAAGAGTTTTATACCTTCTTTCAGCCATACCATTTTGTTGTGGAGTTCCCAGCACAGTGAGCTGGGATGAAATCCCCTCATTCGCCAAGAAATCTGAAAACTCTCCACTAAGGTATTCGCCACCATGATCAGATCATAGTGACTTGATACTCTTCCCATGACGCTTCTCCGTTTCAGCCTTGAAGTCTCTGAACTTTTCAAAGACTTCAGACTTCCATCGCATCAAATAGATGTATCCATATCTCGAATAATCATCTATAAACGTGATGAAGTATTCGAAACCACCCCTAGCCTATATATTCATTGGACCACATACATTCGTATGAACCAATTCTAACACATTATGAGCACGGTTTCCCTTGGTTTTAAAAATCCTTTTGGTCATCTTACCTTCCATACAGGATTCACAAATTAGAAATGACTCAACTTGGAGATCATCCAATGGGCCATCATCTACCAACCTTTGAATCCTCCCAAGGTTTACATGCCCTAACCGTAAATGCCATAGATATGTTTGGTTTATGCTTGAAGGTTTTTTTCTCTTTTTAGGTTTAGACAAAGAGTTAAGTGATTTGTGCATAGGAGTTTATGCAGTATTAACGACATACAGTCCATCATTAAAAATACCTTTGCAAATATATTCACCATTTTTTCCTAATAATAGCATCATCATCAAAAGAAACTGAATAACCATCGCATTTTAATTTAGAAACCGAAATGAAATTCATTCTAAAATCTAGTACTAATAATACATTATTGAGAACTAATAATTTATCATTAATCTTCAACTGCATGACTCCCACTGCAATAGCCATAAGCCTGGAATAATCGCCCCAGTTGATGGTAATCTCGCCCGCACTAAGCTGCTTGGTTACCTGAAAACCATGCGAGTCAAAGCAAACATGATTAGTGGAGCCTAAATCAACTATCCACGAAGTGGAAGAACAGGTTGCCAAACATGTTTTGAATACTAGTGCACGAGACATACCTTTCTTAAGAACAAGGCAGTCCGCTTTAAAATGTCCTTTCTCACTGCACTTGTAGCACTTTCCCTTTGGCTTTTTGTTCGCCTCGGGGTGAGGAGCCTTGCTTTTACCTTGAGAGTTTCCACTTGCTTCTGGACAACCTGCTTTTTCTTCTTTCCCCATTTGGGTTTCGAAGAAGTAGCACCGGTTGCTGCAAGAATCTTATGATAACCTTGTTTGAAGAGACCTTCAGCAGATTGAAGCTCTATCAGAAGTTCCGCCAAAGTATATGTCCTACGGTTCATATTGTAGTTAAGGCGGAACTGCTCAAAGCTTCTTGGTAAGCTGCCCAAGATGATATCGACCTGCGACTCCGCATCGATAGTAGCCCCAAGTATGCTCAGTTCGTTCAAATGAGACATCATTTTCAGAACATGATCCCTTACTGGCGTCCCTTGAGACATTTGGGTTGTCATTAACACCCTCATTGCATTTTGCCTATCCGCCCGATTCTGATGACCAAACATCTCGGTGAGATTTTGTTAGGATTGTATACTGCAAAGCATACTTTATGCTTGTATTACCTAATTTCCCTATTACTACCTATGAGGATATTAATTATATTTAATCACATGTTTTGCATATTAATTCACGTTATGGTTATGCAAATGAAATGTCTAATTATTTTATATTGTAGATAATGTGGTGTGTTGGTGTCACACGGAAGATCACATTATCGGTGCCTTATAAAATAATATAATAGTTCACAACCTATATAATTATTAGACAAATTATATAAAGGGTTGTAGTGTATGCTTGAGAATAGTTGGTCTTGACTATTAGCATACATTAGCGTATTTGCATACGTTGAACAGGATCGAGGTGAGATAGTGTCTTACATCTTGTTGTAAGAATAACGTAAATCTCGGTAAATTATTATTTCTTAATTCTAAGTATATAATATTTAATTGTGTATTTATAATAATTATTGCTTTGATTTACCATAGGTGAGAGTCAAAATGATCGACTCAATAAGCCTCGTATCTTGGGCAATAATATTGTTTATACGACAATTATTATTATTACTAGAAATCGTGTCCCGACTCGTGCGGGTTGATGATGTCCCCTTGAGGAGCTCGATAATGATTATTATATTAAACCTGAGGTGGATTTAATTAGATATAATAATAAGGTTCGAGTGGTACTACTCTTGGATAAGATATTAATTAATTAAAGTCATCGGTAGCTTATAATTAATTAATGGACATTCGATATCTTAAACACGGGAAATAATATATTTAATAAGGAGCCCAATTTCGTAATTTGGGATTTTGGTAGGAAGTGCAATATCAAATTTTTTAGTGGACTAAGTTGATATTAATTGATTCATCATATATTAGGAAGAGTCCTAATAAGGTAAGATGAATTAATTGGGAGTCCTTCCATAATCCTCCTTTAGATCCCTAGTAGTAGTCCAAGAGCCTATAAATAGGACAATATGGTGTTGGCCGATTTTATCACATACTTGCACAAGAAATTTCGATTTTTCTTCTAAGTGTTTAATTGTGGATCTTGACTTGTGTCTTTGATTCCACAATTGAGATAACACTTTAATTCTTGCTACATATCGGAATTACTTGAAGAAAATAAAATCGAGAGTTGTGAGGCAAGGTAGATTCGGCCGATCCATAAGGTGTCCAAGCAAGTTCCGGTAGCTCGTTGCCCACACAACGTCCGGTTCAAGGCGGATCATACTCTAGAAGATCTGAAGGTAGAGATACAAGGCGATCAAGAAGGAAATAACCAACCGCTTCAAAAGGTAATATCCTATGATCTTGGATCTAGATTAGGATATTTTAATTAATCAACATATTTAATTAATAAATAATAAATAATATTTAAATTGCTTGTTAGTCTTAGTAATTAATTAATTAGCATGCTTAAATAGATCTAATGCTCGTAGATGCGTAAAACGCTATAATCATATTTTCCCAAACTTCGCTTCCGCTGCGTTTTACTTTCCAACAATTGGTATCGGAGACGGATTTTTAGGCTTTTGCTACTTTAATTAATTTTAGTGATTAATTGATAGCAATTTAAATATTCATATATTTTGATGTTGGAATATTTTGCTAGATGTGTTCTTGCAGGTGATATGATCCAATTATCATGGTTTATATGAATGGTGCATTTATTTATTTATTTTATTAATTATGCAATTGTTGGCTTGGCCCGTTTTTGAGGCATGTAATGGTTTTTCCCGTGAGAAAATCCGCGGGTAGTTCTAGGTGGTTTTATTTTTCGTGTAATCTTGATGTAATTTCGATGTATTTTATTTCGTATAAAATTGTAATCGAATTCGGAAAAGACGGGATCACGAAGAAATAGAGCGTAACCGGATCAAGGATTCTTTGGCGAGCCATGGCCAGAAAGGCCGCCGAAGTGCCGGCGAGAAGCTCGGCGGCGTGAGCGGCCGCCGATCTTGCAGCGGCTGGTCCGGCCGGTTATTTGGTTCGGGCCGGTAAATCGATTTGGTCGGTCCGTTTCGCCGTTCGTTGCGTCATTGAAGTCGGGATTTAAAATTAAATTTTTTTATGTAATTAATTTTGCATAAAAGTAAAATTTTAATTTTGAAAATCCACGGTCGATCGGGAGAAGCGACGAGATGCTTGATTCGATGGGAGAGATCGAGCCAAGATTTTCTCGGATTCAACTCAAGGAAGAAGACCATGATAATTGGATAAATTTAATTATCCATGCTTTATTTTGGTTTTTATTGTTTTGATGTATGGCATGTATGGATGTATGCGTGATATGTTTCCTTGCATGTTAGGACGAAAATTAAAAACCTTAAGGCTAAAATAACTAAGTGATTAAATAGATTTTTATTTTAATTAAAATCAAATTGGCCTCCATAATTAATTTAAATTGTGAAGTAATTAGCATGCGCGTTGACATTAGAGTCTTCCTCCATATCTGATGTGCTAATTATAGGTTCACTAGTTTTAAATTTCAAAAATGATAACATAAGGTAAATATTACTTTTTATGATAGGACCTCTCCATCTGTAGGACTATTATTTAAAAGATAATATTTTAAGGATGTTAAATTATGGTGTTCACTTAGGTGTATTAATTAATAAGCTCCCCATCGGAGTCTATGTTAATGAATACATGGCCAAGAGGAACCAACTATTAATTTTACTTGTCATAACGAAATTTGACTAGATAGTAAAATTAAAGACGTAAAACTCTACTTGAAAAATGTATGTGTAAACGTCCACACGATCGTGGCTTGCATGTGCGGATTTTTTGAGGTGTTGGTTGCTAGCATATATATTGTGTTTTGAGGTTTTTTCGATATATTTTGCTGTGCATTATGTGATGGATGTTTTTAATTTTTTCTCAGATGTCTTTCAATCCACTAGCTGTTATTCTCAAAGAAAATAAACTAGATGGCACTAACTTTTCCGATTGGAAAAGAAATCTTGACATTGTCACATTCTTTGAGGGCATAAGTTTGTCTTAATCGAGGAGAGCCCTCTAGAACCAGAACCGGATGCCACTCCCGAAGAGTTGGCGGAATTCCGGAAATGGAAAAAGTCTGATGAGATGGCTCGCTGTTACATTTTGGCATCACTGACAAATGTATTGCAGCATCAGCATCAGATGATGGGTTCGGCCGCGGAAATGATGAAAAGTCTCACCGAGATGTTTGGTCATCAGAACCGGGCGGCTAGACAAAATGCTATGAGGGTATTAATGACAACCCAAATGTCTGAAGGGACTCGATGAGGATCATGTTCTAAAAATGATGTCTCATTTGAGCAGGCCCGAGCATATTGGGGGCTACTATCGATGCGGAAACGCAGTCGATATTATCTTAGGCGACTTACCTAGAAGCTTTGAGCGTTCCGCCTCAACTACAATATGAACCGTAGGACATATAGTTTGGCGGAACTTCGAGAGCTTGATCTGTGAAAGGTCTCTTCAAACAAGGTTATCATCAGATTCTTGCGGCAACCGGTGATACTTCTTCCAAACCCAAATGGGGAAAGAAGAAGAAGCAGGTTGTCCAGAAGCAAGTGGCAGCCCTCAAGGTGAAAAGCAAGACTCCTCACCCCGAGGCGAACAAAAAGCCAAAGGGAAAGTGCTACAAGTGCGGTCAGAAAGGACATTTTAAAGCGGACTGCCCTGCTCTTAAGAAAGGTATGTTTCGTGCACTAGTAGTCAAAACATGTTTGGCAGCTTGTTCTTCCACTTCGTGGATAGTTGATTCAGGCTCCACTGATCATGTTTGCTTTGACTCGCATGGTTTTCAGGTAACCAAGCAGCTTAGTGCGGGCGAGATTACCATCAACTGGGGCGATTATTCCAGGCTTATGGTTGTTGCAGTGGGAGTCGTGCAGTTGAAGATTAATGATAAATTATTAGTTCTGAATAATGTATTATTAGTACCAGATTTTAGAATGAATTTAATTTCGGTTTCTAAATTAAAATGCGATGGTTATTCGGTTTCTTTTGATGATGATGCCATTATTAAGAAAAGAAGCGGTGAATATATTTGCGAGGTACTTTTATGATGGACTATATATTGTTAATCCGCACAAACTCCTATGCATAAATCACTTAACTCTTTGTCTAAACCTAAAAGAGAAAAGAACCTTCAAGCATAAATCAAACATATCGTGGCATTTACGGTTAGGACATGTAAACCTTAGAAGGATTCAAAGATTGGTAGATGATGGCCCATTGGATGATCTCCAAGTTGAGTCATTTCCAATTTGTGAATCCTGCGGAAGGTAAGATGACCAAAAGGGTTTTTAAAACCAAGGAAACCGTGCTCGGGATGTGTTAGAATTGGTTCATACGGATGTATGTGGTCCAATGAATATCCAGGCTAGGAGGTTTGAATATTTCATCACGTTCATAGATGATTATTCGAGATATGGATACATCTTTTTGATGCGGCGTAAGTCCGAAGCTTTTGACAAGTTCGGAGACTTCAAGGCTGAAACGGAGAAGCGTCATGGGAAGAGTATCAAGTCACTACGATCCGATCGTGGTGGCGAATACCTTAGTGGAGAGTTTTTGGATTTCTTGGCGAATGAGGGATTTCGTCCCACTCACCGCGGAACTCCACAACAAAATGGAGTGGCTGAAAGAAGGAATAGGACTCTTTTGGAAATGGTTAGATCAATGATGAGTTATTCAGATTTACCTATTTCGTTTTGGGGATACGCCTTAGAAACAGCGGCGTACATTCTAAACCTGGTGCCTTCGAAATCAGTTCCAAAAACACCCACAGAACTGTGGAGTGGGCATAAGCCTAGTCTAGGACATGTTCGGATTTGGGGTACTCCAGCACATGTGCTGAATAAGGAAGCTGATAAGTTGGCATCTCGCACAGAAGTACGAGTGTTTGTGGGATACCCTAAGGGAACGAAGGGTGGCTTGTTCTATAGTCCCCAGGATCAGAAGGTCATTGTTAGCACCAATGCTCGATTTTTGGAAGAGGATTATATGATTAGTCACAAGCCCATGAGCGAAATAATTCTGGAAGAGCCGAGGGGCGAGATTCCGACTATACCAATCGTACAAGCGCCAACTAACATTGCACCACGTATCGATTCTGAAACTTTTACACCAACTCAGGATTTGCCTCGTCGTAGTGGGAGGGTTGTTCGTCAGCCCGAACGATTCATAGGCGTGGGAAAGTCTTCGGACTCAATCCCAGACGAAGATGAATCGGTTCCCTAGACCTATAAGGAGGCAATCCAAGATAAAGATGCTGACTCCTGGCAAGAAGCAATGGAATCAGAAATGGGATCTATGGATTCCAATCAAGTGTAGGAGCTAGTAGAGCTACCTGATGGTGTACAAGCCATTGGGAGTAAATGGGTCTACAAGCGAAAGAAAGGACGTGACGGGAAGGTTGAAACCTTCAAAGCAAGGCTTGTTGCAAAAGGTTACACTCAGAAAGAGGGTATCGATTATGATGAAACCTTTTCGCCGGTAGCCATGCTTAAGTCAATCCGGATTCTTTTAGCTATAGCTGCGCATTTGGATCTGGAGATTTGGCAGATGGATGTCAAGACTGCATTCTTGAATGGGAGTCTAGACAAGGAAATCTATATGCGCCAAGCAGAGGGATTCATTGCTAAAGGAGAAGAGCACTTGGTGTGCAAACTTAAGAAATCCATTTATGGACTTAAGCAAGCATCTAGATCTTGGAACACTCGTTTTGACGAAGTAGTCGATCATATGGATTCGTCGATGTCCGAGTGAGAGTTGTGTGTATAAGAAATGCGATGGAAACGTGTTGGTATTTCTTGTTCTGTATGTAGACGATATCCTTCTGATTGGAAACAACGTGAAGGAATTGTCGGACGTACGGGTATGGCTATCTGGCGATTCAATATGAAGGATCTAGGAGAAGCAGGACACATCCTTGGAATCAGGATCTTTCGTGATCGGAAGAAGAGGATGTTGTGCTTATCCCAGGCATCCTATATCGATACAGTGCTGAAGCGGTTTAGCATGGAGAATTCCAAGAAAGGTTTTCTACCTTATAGACATGGAATTCAACTATCTAAGAACATGTGTCCTAAGACACAAAAGGAGATAGATGACATGAAGATGGTCCCTTATGCATCCGCTGTGGGAAGTCTCATGTATGTTATGCTTTGCACTAGACCAGATATCTGTCATGCCGTGGGCATGGCTGCTGGATATCAGTCGAACCCAGGACCAGGACACTGGATTGCTGTCAAGCACATACTCAAGTACCTGAGAAGGACTAGGGAGTACATGCTTGTATATCAATCAGACGACACATTTACGATGGGTTACACGACTCGAGATTTTCATCGGACAAAGAAAAGTCCAAGTCTACTTCGGGTTATGTGTTTAGCCTGGGAGGTGGAGCCATTAGTTGGAGGAGTGTGAAGGAGAAATGCATCTCGGACTCTACCATGGAAGCCGAGTACGTGGCAGCCTCTGAGGCAGCCAAGGAGTCAGTGTGGCTCAAGTACTTCCTGCAGGATTTAGATGTGATTCCCGATTTGCCAGAGGGTATTACACTCTATTGTAATATCTTGGTGCGATCGCAAATTCGAGGAACCACGAGCCCATCGAGCAAGTAAACATATCAACCGCAAGTACCACATCATACGACACTTCGTAAAGGAAGGAGACGTAGTTGTAGCTGTGGTTGCATCGGAAGATAATCTTGCTGACCCTTTCACGAAAGGCCTACCTTCAAAAGTTTTTGAAAGGCATGTGGAAGGAATGGGATTACGGTGTATGACAGCATTGCTTTGAGTATAAGTGGGAGAAATGAGAGACTATGTAATAGAGTAGTATACTTAAAAGCATGCTTTGAGTATAAGTAGGAGATTGTTAGGATTGTATACTGCAAAGCATACTTTATGCTTGTATTACCTAATTTCCCTATTACTACCTATGAGGATATTAATTATATTTAATCACATGTTTTGCATATTAACTCACGTTATGGTTATGCAAATGAAATGTCTAATTATTTTATATTGTAGATAATGTGGTGTGTTGGTGTCACACGGAAGATCACATTATCGGTGCCTTATAAAATAATATAATAGTTCACAACCTATATAATTATTAGACAAATTATATAAAGGGTTGTAGTGTATGCTTGAGAATAGTTGGTCTTGACTATTAGCATACATTAGCGTATTTGCATACGTTGAACAGGATCGAGGTGAGATAGTGTCTTACATCTTGTTGTAAGAAGAACGTAAATCTCGGTAAATTATTATTTCTTAATTCTAAGTATATAATATTTAATTGTGTATTTATAATAATTATTGCTTTGATTTACCATAGGTGAGAGTCAAAATGATCGACTCAATAAGCCTCGTATCTTGGGCAATAATATTGTTTATACGACAATTATTATTATTACTAGAAATCGTGTCCCGACTCGTGCGGGTTGATGATGTCCCCTTGAGGAGCTCGATAATGATTATTATATTAAACCTGCGGTGGATTTAATTCGATATAATAATAAGGTTCGAGTGGTACTACTCTTGGATAAGATATTAATTAATTAAAGTCATCGGTAGCTTATAATTAATTAATGGACATTCGATATCTTAAACACGGGAAATAATATATTTAATAAGGAGCCCAATTTCGTAATTTGGGATTTTGGTAGGAAGTGCAATATCAAATTTTTTAGTGGACTAAGTTGATATTAATTGATTCATCATATATTAGGAAGAGTCCTAATAAGGTAAGATGAATTAATTGGGAGTCCTTCCATAATCCTCCTTTAGATCCCTAGTAGTAGTCCAAGAGCCTATAAATAGGACAATATGGTGTTGGCCGATTTTATCACATACTTGCACAAGAAATTTCGATTTTTCTTCTAAGTGTTTAATTGTGGATCTTGACTTGTGTCTTTGATTCCACAATTGAGATAACACTTTAATTCTTGCTACATATCGGAATTACTTGAAGAAAATAAAATCGAGAGTTGTGAGGCAAGGTAGATTCGGCCGATCCATAAGGTGTCCAAGCAAGTTCCGGTAGCTCGTTGCCCACACAACGTCCGGTTCAAGGCGGATCATACTCTAGAAGATCTGAAGGTAGAGATACAAGGCGATCAAGAAGGAAATAACCAACCGCTTCAAAAGGTAATATCCTATGATCTTGGATCTAGATTAGGATATTTTAATTAATCAACATATTTAATTAATAAATAATAAATAATATTTAAATTGCTTGTTAGTCTTAGTAATTAATTAATTAGCATGCTTAAATAGATCTAATGCTCGTAGATGCGTAAAACGCTATAATCATATTTTCCCAAACTTCGCTTCCGCTGCGTTTTACTTTCCAACAGATTTTTCATCATCTCCGCGGCTGAGCCCATCGTCTGATGCTGATGCTGCAATACATTTTTCAGTGAAGCCAAAATATAACAGCGAGCTATCTCATCGGACTTCTTCCATTTTCGGAATTCATCCAACTCTCCAGGAGTAGAATCCGGTTCTAGATCCATAGGGCTCTCCTCAGTTAACACAAATTTATGCCCCTCAGCAGTCAGGACAATATCAAGATTTCTTTTCCAATCAGCAAAGTTAGTGCCATCAAGTTTATTTTCTTGGAGAATAACAACAAATGGATTGAAAGACATCTGAGATAAAAATTAAAAGCATCCATCACATATTGCATAGCAAAATATATTGAAAAAAACTCAAAACACAATATATATGCTAGCAACCAACACCTCGAAAAACCCGTATATGGAAGCCATGACCGTGTAGACGTTTACACACACATTTTTCAAGTAGAGTTTTACGTCTTTAATTTTACTATCTAGTCAACTTACGTTATGACAAGTAAAATTAATAGTTGGTTCCTTCTTGGCCATGTATTAATTAACATAGATTCCGATGGGGAGCTTATTAATTAATACACCTAAGTGAATACTACTGGAACACCCCCAGAATACGACCGGGAATGTCACATGCCGTAGACCCTTCTCACAAGGATCTACCAGGCTAAACTCCAATAGACTACTCAATGATTGACCGACCGGGGTCAAAATAATTACAAAACAGACCGACAAGGTCAATAAACAATTCAAAAACCAACATAATTCACATTAAATGATAATAATAAACTTGAACACGGAAAGGAATGATGACTCAATTTAATAAATGAAAACTACACCCGTGCAAGGGTGAATACTCGACCAAATGAGAAAATACCGACCAAGGTGGAACAAAAGAAAAAGACTCTGACTCTTGTGTAATTAGCATCGTCGTCTTCTATCTCCTTCCAAGCCAATCCCATGACTGCTCCCGAGCTGACAAAACCTGAGCGCATAACAGGCACCCACCCCCCGAAAACTCGGGGGTTAGCAAACTGGAATTTTGCTAGTGCAAGTACATAATATACAAGATATACGAACAATATCAACACAAAACTCAACAGCCGCGAAGCCTTAACACAAACCACCCATTCCCATAGTCAACACAGAAAAGTACTCACTTACAACAAGGTGAAAGATAATCACCTAGCCATATTCTCTTTACGGATCATAACACCAATGAAACTTTAAACAAGCCCAATGAGTCAAAAGATCTAGTTTGAAAAAACCCCTATTTAAAAAGAAAATATTTTGATAAGATAGTTTGGAAACGTTATTATTGACTCAGGATGTCTTGGAGTTTTGAAAATCGAATGGGAATACTTTTGGAAAATAACTTCAAAAGCTCTCGGGTCCTTGACCCAGCATATAGAAACAATTTACAAGAAAACCATTTCAACGTTATTCGGGGTCCTCAGCCCAATTTATAGAACACTATCACAAGATCAAATATCTCAACATCTCACGGGGTCCTCGACCCAATACACAGAATAACACCACCAGATCAAATGTCTCAACATCTCACGGGGTCCTCGACCCAATACACAGAATATCATCACAACACAATCAAAGACACAGCCTCTTATTCGACAAATCCTGCTCAAGACCCTTGATTAATTAACCCTCGGAGATCTCGTCAAATATCCTTGGTTAATTAACCCTGATACCAACGTTTAAAACAAGTTGAAACAAACTTTCAGAAACACGAATCGCGGTCTATATCAAGACCAATATTTTAAAGCGAGTTGGAAGAACTTTGAATGACGAAAATCATTCGGTAACGGATTCTTAGCTATCACTCGATATCCGTTACCAATAAGACTGCAAGGCGCCTCCATTACACACTTGTGCACTGGCGTTCACTCCACTATGTTGGCCGCCCCTTGGATATGTCACCGCGCCGGCGTTCACTCCCGCAAGAGCCGTCCCTTGAACACACCTCAGGTTAAACATCGGCGATCACCAACCATGTGGAGCCGCACATTGCAGCGTACACCAGGCCGAAGTACACGTCCCGCCCTTAGAGGCTCCCGGATATGACGTCTCTCACAACAAGTATTCACATTGTTACAAATATCAAGCACACAGTCAATCGCTGCAACAATTATAATCAGTACACCAATTCACACAATTTATCCGTCAGTCCACAACCACAAATAAATAACAACATGCATGTTATCAATCAAGACTCAACACAATAAGCCTTCGGCAGAACCAACCAACACTACGTATATATCCTTATATCTCAACTCAACCGAATACATAAACCTTACTATATTATCTCTATAAATATGGTTCGTACTTTAATCCAAGTTGAGTACGTCAACTAGTATCAGTGTTAATCACATGAAAATCACCGACATATGAATACGTATATCTATATACAGGCATACCTACACACACACACATATATATATATATATATATATTCGTAGAGATAATTCACACACTTCGGCAATAATAATTTCACGTAGTTATAATTCGTATATCAAGGTACTTGCCTCAAATAATCACCAATGCGGAGAATCAACCGAAGTGAGGAGACCCGAACCGTCTACGAACCCGCTGACTCCGCCGAATGACAACCCGCGACAATAAACTATGAAAGACAACAATAACAATGAAAATGAATTCCAAAGTACGTCCAAAAACTGCCGAATTTAAAGGAACAAACGACGAAAGTTCAAGGGTTTCCCCCAAAATGGCCAAAGACACGAATCGATTCGACAAAAACATGAAAACAGAATTTCAACCCGTGGCTAAGATCGACACAACTAGATAATGACAATAGAACCAACGATCTCGGATTAAAAACACGAAATCGATACAAACCCAAAATATCTCAAAAAGGTTTCTAAAACCTTACCTTGATTCGGAGACGGAGGAAGGCTAGATGATGATGAACACGAAGAAGACCCACCGAGATGATTACTATCATCAAAGGCCGATGAAAGCTCGTCCAAATCCACTCCAAATCGCCAAAAATGCAGCAAAGGAGAATGGGCAAAGAAATGACCCGAAATCGGTCAACCCTCTAGTATTTATACCCGCAGAAGGCTAACGTACGTAAGCAATAAGCTTTAACGTACGTTAGTGAGGTTACTTATGTAAGGTACAGTTCTTTACGTACGTAAGAGTCGTCCAGGCTCTTTTGCCTGAAATCCTGAACACTGTAACGTACGTAATGAAGACTGCATTACGCACGTAAGAAAGGCATCGATAGCGTACGTTACGCATGAAGAATAGCGTGCGCTATTCATATGGCAGTACCGAACAGCTGCCCGACGTCAAATTCGAAAAGGATCGCGGAATGCAACGAACACGAATTACTACGGTCGAACAAGACAAGTAGTACAACAATTAAAACACGAGCTTAAGCTTAAAATGAACACATGATCCCGACAGCCCGGAGGTAGGTAAAAGCGAGTACGAAAAATAGTACCCAAAACTTTCGAGAATTACAAAACGGCCCAAACGTCCGAAAAATCATGATACGACAACGAATTGCCAAACCGAAGCTCACAGTACGTATAACAACGTTAAATGAACTTATGAGAAACCCAAAACAACAGTTTCGAACGAGATTCGCAAGAATCGAACTCGAGTGCGAAAAAGTCGTTAATAAGCACGGAACTCAACAAAACGACACCGAAACGAACTCAGATGTCAAAAAGTGCAGAATTAATCATTCTCAGAATGACGAAACGGTAACAAGCAAGCCGTTAAAATGGACTCCTGCCCAAAAAAGGAATTTACCAAAAATTGAAATCGCGGATATTACAACCATAATTTAACATCCTTAAAATATTATCTTTTAAATAATAGTCCTATAGATGGAGAGGTCCTATAAAAAAATAATATTTACCTTATGTTATCATTTTGAAATTTAAAACTAGTGAACCTATAATTAGCACATCCGATATGGAGGAAGACTCTAATGTCAATGCGCATGCTAATTACTTCACAATTTAAATTAATTATGGAGGCCAATTTGATTTTATTTTAAAAAATAAATCAATTTAATCACTTAGTTATTTTTGCCTTAAGGTTTTTAATTTTCTCGTCCTAACATGCAGAAAACATATCACGGATACATTCATACATGACATACATCAAAATAATAAAAACCAAAAATAAAACATGGATAATTAAATTATCCAATTATCATGGTCTTCTTCCTTGAGTCGAATCCAAAAAAATCTTCGACTCGATCTGATGTGAATCAAGATATTATGAAGAACCCGGATGAGGACTTGAGCATGCCGACTGGACCAATAACGAGGTCTCGATCAAAGAAGTTCAAAAATAATTTATCGACACTCGTCATTGATATTTTTAAAAATAACTATGTTATCAAAGACAACAAATTCGTGAGTAGTGTCGAAGTTGTCGAACAATAAGTTTTTCGCTTATTTTATCTTGGTGTATTTTAATTTGAATTGTATTTCTTGAGTTGTATTTTTATATTTTGAGTTGTATATAATCGAGTCGTGTAATATTAATGTCGAAGACGATCGGAAAAGACGAACAAACAAACAAGGATGCAAATTCCCGCGCGTAAGACTGACACGCAGCAGTCTCGTATTTTGGCCATAACTTACTCGTCCGAAATCCGATTCAGGTGATTCAGGTGTCTATGGAAAGCTAAGAAAGAGAGCTACAAATATCGTTCAGACCATAGGACCATGTTCGGAGCCACTGGAGCTCAGAAATGATAAAACAGACAGCATCAGATTTATGGTGACTTGTTTTCACACCTTAAAATCATGGTCTTTGATATTTTGTCCCCTAAACATATGTTGACTGACTTTGTATTAGATTTTAGGATCTTTGAATGTTGATTTTTCTATTTTGTAGGTTTCTAGTTGTTTCCTTGTTCACACTAGAGTTAGGTATAAGATTTTGGCTATAAATAGCCTTGAAGTTTCATTGTAAGAGGACACCAAAGATTTTATGAAATTTGAGAGTGTTTGTATTAACAAACCTTGTGAGTGCTTTCTTGTTTTGTTGAGTGTGTCTCCAAAACATCCCTTGTGTGATTTATATACTTATCAAGTGCAATCTTGTTAGTATTTATATTCTACCCCTTTCGAGTTGCTACAGCATGTCACGTAGAGGTTTGGAAGTAAAGCCCCATTTTGCTTATTTTGGAAACGTCCTGGGAACGAATTCATCTAGCGGTGTCGGTTACCATAGCGTGTCGTGTGGGGTCGCATCAGTTGGCTTCGGAGCTCGGTTATTCCAAAACTAAGTGGTATCATCTATTTTCCTTCATTATCATAATCTTCTTATCTTACCATCCTATTATTTCCTTTAGCTTCTAAATCTTCCATCTTCTTCACACAAAAAATAAAAAAAATATATATATATATAAGTGGTGAAGGTTTTGATTGTTTTTGATAACTCTTCAAGCCGAGGCCAGGGGAAGAACTTGTTCCTTAGCCTTCGGGCGTCTGGTGATTTTAAGCTTGCGGATCGAATATCAAAATATCAATCCATTCATTTCATTACTAAAAAAAATTATAAGTCGTGAAGGTTTTGATTGTTTTTGATAACTCTTCAAGCCGAGGCCAGGGGAAGAACTTGTTCCTTAGCCTTCGGGCATCTGGTGATTTTAAGCTTGCGGATTGAATATCAAATATCAATCCATTCATTCCATTACAGAGTGGAGGCATAGTATTGTCGTGCCTTTTTTCAAGAAGAAAGGCGATGCTCAGAGTTGTAGTAACTATAGGGGTATTAAACTCCTCAGTCATACTATGAAACTTTGGGAAAGAGTGGTGGAATGCAGGGTTAGAAGAGAAGTTGAGATCTCAGAGAACCAATTTGGCTTCATGCCGGGGTGGTCCACGACTGAGGCCATTCATCTCGTCAGACGCCTTATGGAGAAGTTTAGAGACCGGCGTAAGGACCTCCATATGGTGTTCATAGATCTAGAGAAGGCTTAGGATAGCATTCCACGTGATGTTATTTAGAGGAGTCTAGTACAGAGGAGGGTGTCGTTGCCGTTCGTTAGGGTGATCCAAGACATGTACTCCCAAGCTAGGACGTGCGTTAGGATCCCAGTTGGTGACACCCAGTATTTTCCGGTTGAGATAGGGCTACACCAGGGGTCGGCGCTAAGCCCTCTTCTCTTCGCTCTAATCCTTGACGTCATTTCGCGAGGGATTCAAGATGGCATCCCGTGGTGCATGCTTTTTGCTGACGACATTGTGTTAGTGGCGGAGTCGAGGAGGGAGGTGAACTCGAAGTTGGAGCTTTGGAGGGCTAAGTTATAATCCCAGGGCTTGCGTGTGAGTCGGTCTAAGACCGAGTATCTATGGTGTAACTTTAGTGGTGAGGCCAACGAGGAGGATGTTGAGGTAATGATTGTGGATCAGATCGTACCCCGTACGGATAAGTTCAAGTATTTGTGTTCGATCATTCAGAAGGAATGTGAGTGTGAAGATGATGTCACGCATTGCATCAAGGCGGGGTAGCTAAGGTGGAGAGCAGCGACAGGGGTCCTGTGCGACAAGAAAGTCCCTCTAAAGTTGAAGGGTAAATTCTATAGAGCGGCAATCCGACCTGCAATGTTGTATGGCTCCGAATGTTGGGCGATGAAGAAGTCGCTTGAGAGCAAGTTGGAAGTGGCTGAAATGAGAATGTTACGTTGGTCGTGTGGTCGCACAATGTTAGATAGAATTGCGAACGGGGTTTTCAGGAACGTCGTGGAAGTGGCGCCCATTTCAGCGAAAGTTAGGGAAGGGAGATTGAGATGGTTTGGCCACGTCCGAAGGAGGCAGGCATCTGCTCCGGTGAGGAGGGTCGAGAGTTTAATGGTTGTCGGGGAGAGGAGGAGAGGCAGACCTAGGAGGACGTGGGAGGAACAACTGAGATTAGATTTGAAGGCCTTAAACCTTTCCGAGACCATGACTGTTGATAGGTGCGCTTGGAGGCGCCAGATCAGAGTTGTGGATTCTTTTGTAGGGAGCGGTGCTGTAGTTGAGAGCCTCAGGGTTGGGTTGTCTCAGTTAGGTTTGACCTAGAGCATTGCATTTTTACTTTTATTGTATATTTTATCCTATTGTCTTTGCGTGTGGTGTATTTTTGACAGGGATTTGTGCGTAGAGCCAACTTCTCTTTTGTTAGAGCAGCGTTCATCGGGAGTGAAGTAGCCAAATTCCGCTTAGGTAAGTCCCATGTGGATCAAGCCATGGGCTCAGGTATGGTCTCGAGCTTTTTCGAATCATTTGTTTTCCTTCGTATTTATCACACAAGATTCTGCTGTGCACTAAGCTGGGGGTCTTCACGGAAACAGCCTCCCTACCGTAATAAGTAGGGGCATGGTCTGCGTACATCTCACCCTCCCCAGATCCTGCTCTGAGCGGGATATACTGGGTATGTTTGGTTTGGTTTGGTTTGGTTTCATTTCATTACCCAAAAAAAAAGGTAAAAAAAAAAGAAGAAGAAGAAAAAAAAAATATCAAGAAAGAAGAGAAGAACGAATTTTGATCGATCTTATCAAACAATTATCATACTTTTCGTTCCGTTCCATATTCTAAACTATTCCGAATCTTTTGCTCCCATCTTTCCATTTTTTTCTTATCGTCATTCGCAATCTTTGGGGGGGTCGTGGGATTTGAGTTCATTCAAGAAGAAACTTGATTTGAATCATCTAAAATCACCTTGTAAGTTGTGTGGAAAAAGGCAAAAAAAAATTGTGAGGAATTAAGAAAAAGCCAAACGAGAGATACGCGAGTGTGAGCGATCGAGCGATACACATGAGGATCTTGTGAGGAAATTTTCTTGTAAAAAAACAAAGAAAAACAAAAAAAAAGGAGAAAAAAAAGAAAAAAAAAAGGAAAAAAAAAACAAAAAAAAAGAAAAAAAAAGAAAAAAAGAAAAAAAAAGAAGAAAAAAAAAGAAAAAAAAAATGTCAGGAACTGAAAGAGACGAGCAAAATCTTATCCTTCAAAATATTGTACAACAACTTGCTCAAATAGTCGGAAGACTAGATAAGCAAGAGGAAACAATTGCAACTCTCACGAAGGGTAGAGAAGAGGAGCCCGTACGAAGGGGACCGGAACCCATTCGATTTGGAGGCTATGATGATGAAGATTCGATGAATTCTGAGGAGGAAACTCCGAGGTTTGTACATCGAGGAGGGCGAGAAGGACGAGTAGGGAGGAGAGATTATGAAGGAAGGTGAGGAAGATATGTCCGAGACGAGGAGGATCGGAATATGGGAAACATCAAAATGAAAATCCTATCTTTCGAAGGGAGAAGTGATCCGGACACATATCTCGATTGGGAAAGGAAGTTAGAGACCATTTACGATTGCCACAACTATTCCGATGAGAAGAAAATGAGGTTAGCAATAACCGAATTTTCAGAATATGCAAGCATTTGGTTGTAATATCCGGATTTATTACGTTGTATTTCATCTGTATTCAACCCTGTATTATTCGGATTGGTGATTTTGATTATTGGAGTATGATATTTCGTGCATTGATATCATTGTATATAAGTATAGAAACATGCAAAATTGCTCAAACAACCTCGTGATAGCGCACGCTAAGAATGTATCTTAACGCGCGCTATCGGGCCATTATTAGCGCACGCTATGCAGGTATGAGTAACGTGCGCTAAGGACTCAATTATTGAGCGGGACAGCTAGCTCATGCGCCGGTAGACATGGGTCGGATAAGATTCCCGACGCACCCGGACAAATTTTGAAGTCAACCATTATTAGCGCACGCTAAGGGATGCTTAGTAGCGTGCGCTAACTTGTCAATAATGCGAATATTATAAATGGGACAACAACCTTGGGCTTTCATTTCCTTCGTCTATACTTCATCTTTGAGAGTCCAGAGCAATAATCTCCCTTCTAAACACTTAGAACATGTATGAGTGATCATTGAATGATTGAGTATCACTTGTGAGTGATCATTGAAGAGAAGTAACACCTTGGAGGGCACATAACCAGCAGTCGGATTACACCTTGTGGTTCAGTGATTTCGGCATATTAAGGTATGTTCAACCTATCACCGAGTCTTAGATTTGGATTTCCAATGGATATGATGATCATGTTAACGAGATATTGAATTTCATTAGTGAATTATTTCAACAACATCATGTTTAGAAGATTGGGATGTCTACAATTACGATATTATTGTTGGAACCTTGAAGTTGGAATCCTAGTACCTCAAATGATGAGAGAAATATTCGGAAGTTAACAATCCGTATGATTTATGTTATCTTTGTGATCATGATTTGGAAAAGATGTTATAAGAACTTAAAGGAAGAATCATCTTAGGAAATATTCTTTCGTATAAGTCGGAATTGTTAGTTCACCTCAAGATGAAGTCCGAATATGCATAATGATAGTAGCATCTGATACATCAACCGGAGATCACCAACTTTGCATGAGAATTGTAATCAAGATGGATTATGGTGTCATGATGATTATACGTATATTTGCATCTTGAAGTTGATATCATCCTGGAGATCATTCATAAGAGTAAGAACTTGGTATTCATGGAAGTAACATGAATTATCACGAAGGATTTCATTGTTTCGTTCATGGCAAGAACGATTCTTGCTCGGCGATAGCGCCATGCGATAATAGCGCACGCTATGCTATGCAGTTTAACGTGCTCTATCGAGCACTCGTTATCGTGCGCTAAGTTTGGTATGTAACGTCGCTAGACCATCGACGAGTCGATTGGCCGGTCGTGAAATCGCGACCATGCATCGTTAGCGTGCGCTAGGCTTTGTTGTTTGCGTGCGCTATCGGGCAGACTTAACGCACGCTACAGAGTACTTAGCGTGCGCTAAGCGATTCAGCGATTGTATTTTATGAATTTTTGGCCATGAATAGAATTGTTAAACATCCATACGACGTGAGATAAATCCTATATTATTTCTTTTGTTAAGGTTTGGTCTCGTTACGTGATTGATTGAGGAGGACGATCGTCAGTGTTCATTTAGTGGAAGTGTTGTTATTGTCTTCAAATCGAGGCAAGTACCTTAATTGTTTTATGTATTGTTGTTATACATATTGTCGTGCATGTATGTCGTTATTGTATGTCCACCTCGTGTTGGTCCGACGGATCATCGGGGATCTATGCTAGCGTCATATTTGGATCATCGGATGGGTTTTTCCACCACGGGTTGGTCGGCGGGATCATCGTGGGTTCTAGGCGGTGAGCATTGGATCGATGGAATTACCATGTGTATGTATTGATATCATGTTGTGATTATCGATTGTGTATGTTATGTTTGAGTTTCGTAGGAGAAGACTCATTTGGTATTTTGTCGTTTACGTTATTATTATTCTTCGTGAGATATGAATAATATGCTGCGTACTTGTACTAGCATCGTTGTGCTAACCCCTTCGGGGTGAACATTTTGTTTGTGTTCGGGATCCGGGAGGCGGAAACAACCACTTGGCGTATGATGACGAGGGTGCGAGTGATGTCCCGGCCGGGTTTATATATACATTGTTTATTCGTTATTTCAATAAGTACTCGAGTACGAAGTCGTTTGTGATGATTTGAATTTGGTGATGTATTATTGAGTTGTTGAACAATTGTACTATTTACGTATTTGGTCGAATGATGTCTTGTAATTCCGTTATTTCCATTCGTCGGTACCCTTTTATACTTGTTCAATTCTTCAGCCTTGTAAATCCTTAGGTAAAGGATTTACGGCGCTCTAATATTCCCGAATATATCGGGGGTGTTACAGAATATGGTATCGGAGCTAAGATTATGGATATCTTGGCCGTTGGGTTAAAATAGGGGTCATTTATGTCTTTTGGGGTAACCGGCCGTGAATGACATCACTGCACTGCCTACGTCTTCATGCGACGGTGGTTGTAAGTTCCTAAACTCTATCTCGTTCTTTACATATTGTATCTCTTTATACTCGAATATTAGAACGATGTTGTTTCCTGTATATTGAGTATTTATGCTTACAGTATGTTGAGAGGTGGACGTGGACGTGGTCGCGGTCGTGGATGCGGACGAAGAAATGCCGAAAGGGAGGCGTCGCCTTCTAACCAGGCGATCATAGCTCCGTGAGCATGGCAATCTATTAATAATGAACCGAGATCCTGCTTGTACGAGAGATCCTTCGTCAAGTGGTGAACCAGATGACTCGGTTCGCCAGTCGTGGACCGAATGCAAGTGGCGGTGGGACTACGGCGAGAGAGACGGCAAGGGATCCCGGATATGGGAAATCGAGGTGACTGGTGGTCGCAAGAAGTGGCGAAGATGCAACCACCCAAATTCGACAAGATTTCGAGACTCCCACAGGATCATTGGTTAAAGGAGTGGAGAAAATCTTTGCGGAATCAAGCGCCCAGACAATAGGAGAGCCTCTATCGCTCAATATTTTCTGATAGGGGAAGCGTCCGAATGGTGGGAAGCCATCCGGCCTGTAGACCATGATGCCGATTGGACAGAGTTTAGATTGATGATGGAAGCTCAGTATTGCCCTCGTCCTGTGAGGGAATCCAAAGTTCGGGAGTTTTTCTCCGCTCAGCCTTCTGATGTGCCAGTATCCCAGGCGATCAAGACGTTTAACCAGCAGCTGGCATTTGTTCGACATCTGGTCAGAACAGATGCAGAAATGATGATCCATTTCGATATGAGGATGAAACCAGAAGTTCAGAGGTACATGTCCGGATTCGAATGTACCACACTCCGCCAATACCAGGATAAGGCGTTGGCATATGAGATCAAGGAAGCAGCCATGGAAAAATTTGCGGAAACCAAGAAACAGAAAGTCTCTGGTACTTTTACAGAGCACAAGAACAGTGGGGCCCGTAAGGCCCAGTCATCCTTTCACTCTTTCAAGAAACCTCCGCACCCAGCTAGGAGCGGAAAGAACTTCGGAGCGACATCAACTATTACTGATGTTACCAGGAAATGCTTTAACTGCGCCGAGGCGTGGGCACTATCGACCAGAATTGCCCCCTTCCTGCCGTGACTTGTTTTATTTGTGGATGAGAGGACATCGGGCGGTGTTTTGTGAAGAGGCTGCAAAGTCTTTTAGAGCCCGTACACCACGGCCCGGTCAGAAGGAGGCGGTATTCCACGAGCGCGGCAAAGTGTTCGGATGCCTCGGAATTTTGGCCGCGGGCGAGGCGAGAGGACAATGGGACCGAAAGGGGACATCGAGTGCGGATCTGCTCCCCCACGTGCATGCGAGATGAGGAGGACAGACGATCGATATCTTCTTTGTCGCATCAGTCTTGCATCCGAGATCCTTTCCCGGCCGATTAGCGTTTTATTCGATACGGGAGCTACACATTCTTTCATATCTTTGTCTTGTGTAAATCGTTTGAATATTTCCGGTTTTCATGCTTGTGAACCTTATGTTGTTGGTTTACCGAGTGGAGAGAGGATTGTCGGAAATTTAGAAACTAGAAATTTTCTGTATCATTTGGAGGCGAGAGTGGCTCTCAAATCGATCATGATAGAAATGCAAGGAGATGACACGATACTCGGAGACGATTGGCTTAATCGGTATGGAGCAATTGTAAACTACCGAAGGAGGAATATCTCATTGGTCGCCGATGGTTCGAGATTGTTTGAGGATGGAAACCGGAAGCTCGGGAAAGTTGATCAAGGCGATGAAAGTCACAAATTCTTGAAACAAGGTCAGATGCTGGTGTTACGCAATGAAGAAAGAAGAAGAAATGGTGGAACTTTCATCTATTCTGTTGTGAACGAATTTCCAGATGTATTTCTGATGAATTACAGGCTACCTCTACGAAGGGATGTAGAATTTACTATTGAATTGGAACCTGGAGCGACACCAATTTCTAAGGCGCCGTATCGTATGGCACCTACTGAGATGTACGAACTGAAGAAGCAGCTGGAGGAGTTACTGGACAAGGGCTATATTTAGCCAAGCGTTTCACCCTGGGGAGCGCCAGTTCTTTTTGTCCGAAAGAACGATGGATCGCTCCGAATGTGTATTGACTATCGAGAGCTGAACAAGATGACGATTAAGAACAAGTATCCGTTGCCACGGATTGATGATCTGTTTGACCAGCTGCAAGGGGCAACAGTATTTTCTAAAATCGATCTGAGATCAGGATACCATCAACTGAGGATTAAGGAGTCTGATGTTCCGAAATCAGCGTTCAGAACTCGCTATGGGCATTATGAGTTTGTAGTGATGCCGTTTGGACTCACTAACGCACCTGCTGTATTTATGCAATTGATGAACAGAGTGTTCATTGAATTTTTGGACAAATTTGTGGTCGTATTTATCGATGACATCCTGGTGTATTCTAAGAGTCCGGAAGAACATGCGCAGCATTTGCGGATAGTATTGGAGCTTTTGAGAAACGAGCAATTGTACGCCAAACTTTCTAAGTGTGAATTTTGGCTAAAGGAAGTAATGTTCCTCGGCCATGTGGTGTCAGCTAGAGGAGTCCGAGTGGATCCTCAGAAGATCGAAGCAATATTGGATTGGAAGCCTCCAAAGAACGTGAAAGAGGTCCGAAGCTTCTTAGGACTTGCTGGATATTATCGTCGATTCGTGGAAGGGTTTTCTAAAATTTCCGGCCCACTTACTCGACTTCTGCAGAAAACTCAAAAGTTTGAGTGGAACGAGTCATGTCAGACTAGTCTTGTTGAGTTAAAGAAGAGATTGACGACGGCACCGATTCTATCCCTTCCGCAGGGAACTGGAGGATTCATAGTTTGATGATGCTTGAACCAAGGACTTGGGTGCGTGTTGATGCGAGAATGATAAGGTGATCGCTTATGCATCGCGACAAGAAACCTTATGAAGTGAATTACCCGACACATGATTTGGAGCTAGCGGCGGTGGTTTTGCCTTGAAGATCTGGAGGCATTATGCATGCGGGACTCATGTCAAATCTTTACGGATCATAAGAGTCTCAAGTACATATTTAGTCGAAAGAGTTGAATATGCGGCAAAGAAGATGGTTGGAACCGATTAAGGACTATGACTTGGAGATTTTTTATCATACAGGCAAAGCTTATTTAGTGGCCGAGGCACTTAGCCGCAAGCCTGTCTCTATTCAGATCCGGAGACGCCGACATCCCAACTTAGCCTTCAACGAGAGATGAATCCAGAAGGAAATGAGGAATCGTAACAAATAGACCCAGGACACCACTGCGTGATGGAGATAACTTCATCTAAAACCGAAGAAATCAAATCTAGGCAGTAGATGATCCTCTGATGGTTCGGTTACATGATGAAGTGATCAAAGGAAAGGCCCCGGATTCATAATTCATGACGATGGAGTTTTGAGATTTGTAACCGACTCTGCGTTCCCGATGTTGATGTTCAAGCAGACGATTATGAAGGAAGCTCATAGTTCGCCTATTCTATCCACCCGGGCACCAAGAAATGTATAAGGACTTGAAGCGAGAATTTACGTGGGGCAACATGAAGCAAGACGTAGCGGACTATGTTTCGAAATGCTTGACTTGTCAGCAGGTTAAGATCGAGCATCAACGGCCTGCTGGAATGTTGAAGCCGCTCCCGATTCCTGAATGGAAGTGGGAAGACATATCAATGGACTTTATCACTAATATGCCGAAAACCAGGACAGGAATGAACATGATTTGGGTGATAGTTGATCGTTTAAACAAATCGGCTCATTTTCTAGGCATTAAGGATACGTGGGGACCAGAGAGGTTGGCACGAGTCTTTATTTCGGAGATAGTTCGATTGCATGGTACACCGAAAACCATTGTTTCTGATCGAGACGGTCGTTTTGTGTCTCACTTTTGGAAAGCAGTTCATAAGGCCTTGGGGACCGAATTGAACTTCAGTACAGCTTATCACCCGCAGTCTGACGGACAATCTGAGAGAACTATACAAACGGTGGAAGATATGCTAAGGACCTGAAATTTTATTCCAAATATCGTCTATATTTCGAAAGAAAACCAACTATCGGTTGGGTCCCCAAAAATTAATTTTTAACAATTGATATTGTACTCGGGGGGAGTATTTTTTTAAAACGGATACTTTAGTTAGGGGGAGTTATACCCTATCATGCATATTTGTTTTATACATCAATTGGTATTGTTATTCATTTATAATATTTACACTTTTTGCTGATGACAAAAGGGGGAGAAAAGCGATGAATGAGATAAAAAGCGTCATGGAAGAATGACGAGAAAAATAAAATGCAAAAAGGGGGAGAAAATAAACACTCGAAGAAGTTGAAAAATAAAGGAGAAGTCGAAAAGGACGGAAAAGAAAAAGATTGGGTGAAACAAATGAAACGGACGAAGTCGAAAAACTTTGATCTTACAAATATACATATATTTTATTTTTGCAGATATTATCCATTCAAAGGGTGTTGTTTTGTAATCATCAAAAAGGGGGAGATTTTTGGAATATTTTATTCCATACATTAATTAATAGAGTTTTTAATGATTAAAGTTGCTAAACAAAGCAAAACAACAAAGAGGCGAAGCAAAACAACGAAGGAGTCGAAGACGCAAAAAGTCGTGCAATCCAGCAAATGCTCTGTACAAATTCAGATCAGACGAGTCCAACCTACCTGCAGATCAGACAAGTCGAACCTACGTGATCAGACAAGAAGGAAGCTGCCTGACCAAGCTTAACGTACGTAACAGGGAAATCATAGCGTACGTAACAAAGCAAGATTAACGTACGTAACTCTATGTGATTAACGTACGTAACGAAGTGTTTCAGAATTCAAACAAGGTGAACGTTGGAGATGACGTCATGGCATAGGTCAGCAAGCAACGGATATGTTGACAAATGTTAACGTACATAATGGGCAATTTACTAACGTACGTAACCAAGAAGACGAAGGCTACTGGACTGATTTGTAAGGATGATAGGGTACGTAATATGTCGTTGTTAACGTACGTAATGGAACTAGCGTACGTAAAGGAGAAACTCTAACGTACGTAAGGAAGGCACAGTGAGCTAACGGCTAGTTGGAAGAGAAATGCCTATAAATACCACTTCTAATGGTATTCATTCAACAACAACTTCAAGTAAACGATACATTCATCAGATATTGATATACTTTCTATTGTTGTTGTAATTGTGCTTATATTGATAGTTTGAGTTTTTATATATTCAACACATACACGAGAGGTAAAAGAAAATATACAATTGGATTCGGTGTTATTAGGATCAAGGATCCGGCATTGTTAGAATCGCAATCGATATCTAAGTGAGGTTTATCTAGTACCGATAGAAAGCTAGTGTGGTTGATTCCTTGTCCAATAGAAAAAGAAAACAGTTTAACTTGGACCGACATAAACACAAGTAAGAGAACGGTTTACTCGGACCGATAGAAGACGAGCCTGTAACGGTTATCCCTCGACCAATAGAAGAGAGGTGCAGAGGTTGATCTTCATCCTATTGAAAAAGATACCGAGAGAGGACGTAGGCTTCGTTAATAGCCGAACCTCTATAAATTTATTTTCTGCAATTTATTTAAATCGCTTCCGCAACGCAAAAGAGTTTTACAACTCTATCTCCAAACGGCGATTCCGACCATTAGTGCTCCAACAACATTTTGGTATCAAAAACTTATACTCTTATGAATGGGGATATATAACTTGTTACTTTTATGGTTTGGCACTAAAAAAGAGAGGGCCCATAATTTATTAGTAAAATTAGATTTTATTTAAATTTCAAAATTCATTATTATCACATCCTACATTAGTGCCCACCATAATAATCTATTAATTTATTAGTAAGAAAAATTGGATTTAATTAAATTTTAAAGTCATATTACCACATCCCAAATTAGTCCCGACCATAATAATCTAGAAGTTTATTATTAATAAAAAACAGATTTTATTTAAATTTTAAAAGTCATTATTATCACATCCTAAATTAGTCTGTATAAGAATTATCACGTGTTATCTTAAAAATGAGATAATAAAATTTAGTCTATTTTAAAAAAGAAGATTTTAAAATTTAGTATTTAAATTTTAAAAGTCAGTATTAATAAATATTGCAGTATATTTCTAAGGAAGGAGATTTAAGCCGGTCCTTCAAGAATCAATATCTAACATAGCAGGCATGCAAATAAACCAAACCAAACATACCCAGTATATCCCGCCGCAGAGTGCAGGGAGGGTAAGACGCAGACCATGCCCTACTTATTACTAGAGGAGGTTGTTTAGAAGACCCCAGGCAGTGCGCGTTAAAACTTGGATGATAAATACAAAGGAAAACATATGATTCGAAAAAGCTCGAGACCATACCTGAGCTCATGGCTTGATCCACATGGGACTTATCTAAGCGAAATTTGGCTACTTCACTCCCGATGAACGCTGCTCTAACAAAAGAGAGGTTGGCTCTGCGCACAGCTCCCTGCCAAAAATACACCACACACAAAGATATAATAAACGTAAAAATGCATAGCAGACATGCAAATCTGAATACTAATTTCATTAAAGCTTGAAGTCAAAGTTTTATTCCGAAAGAAAAAATTGAAATACATAGAATATATGATTATCATTGAGAATCCGCCTCATCACTAAAATTGAAAAAAAAAAAAAAAAAAAACTGAAAGGTAATAATTATAACTTCGGGAGGCCGGTTTTTGGAAGAAAAAGAATTGGAAGAGGTACTTAATTATTTGTAGTTGTAATTTTTTATTGGTTGCAAAATAATATGATAGTTTAATTAGATGTCCAATGTCAAATTGGTTGTTCAATTAATATATAGGAGATTATATTTAGAAGTATTTGACAAAACTATTTATTATATCAACTGAAATTTATGAGTGGCGTAAAAGGGCCTTCTTCAAATTAGATGTTATATTTAGTATTAAATAAACCTCAATTTTCAATTATATATTAATCCTTATGTTATTCTTTTTATATTTTTTTGACATAATGTATATATTAATATTAATTTTGTTTTTGTCTTTAATATTTTTATGGCCTTTTTTATTTGTCTATATTGTTGAAGCATTGAAAAATACAAGCCTTTCCATTAATATATAAAGGTATTGGGCTATTCCTCCCACCACAAACAAAATCAAGTCTCCATCAACTTTTGCTGTTTTTGCTCCTCCGTGGCATGATCGTTTTGGTCATCTGGGTTCGTATGTTTTAGATGTTCTTAGGGATAATAAAACTATTGTATGTCAAAGTTCTAGATTTCTACTCTTTGTCATTCTTGTGTTCTAGGAAAACAAGTTAAGTTGCCATTAAATTCTTACTTCATGTACTGGGATGCCATTTGATATAAGTCATAGTGATATTTGGACCTCTCCTGTATTAAGCTCTTCGAGGCACCGTTATTATGTGTTTTTTGTAACACTCTCAAAATTTCATTGGATTATTACAGTGTCGTGGACCCCACAACAGGAAATCCACCAGGCGAACACGACTAAATACAACAAACTGAACAAAAAGGAAAATCACAGTCCCTACTATGATATCTGACATAATGTTCCGATGTGGAATTTCATTGACAGCGATGGCCTACATGGACAAAATAAAAATACAACATCCACGAGCCTTGCTCGAAAAACACAAAATGACAACAATTGACAAACTGGAGAACACTCCAAACTGACTGTCCAACATGAACAACGAAACAACTCGGGACTAGTATCGCTCGAATGCCTCGTCGCCATCGTCATGTTCCTGTGTCTCAACCCTCTCCTCGCAAACAACTGAAACATGAGAACATGTTCCGCCTCACGGGGTCAGTTATCCAGATAATTAATATCAAATACATGTACAACATGATATGCATCCAAAGGCAAAATAAATGGTACAACAATCATAATACGAGATGCTCACAAACTAAGGTAAGAACCGAGCATTTGTGAAACACTATGCCCACGGCATACGATCAATGCCTGCTCAACAGGTTAGAACACAGGTGCCCAACGGAGAATCATCAATATAAAGAACAACAATGAATTACCCGAAGGTAAACCAAACCGAAGCTGAAATGGATACGATCCACAGTGCCCGAAGGCTCCAACGGAAACACCAATACATCACACATGGCCTAAAAGCCCTCAGTCGAAGCTGCAAAATATCACAATGGCCTGAAAGCCCTCAGCTGAAGCTCCAAATCATCACAATGGCCTGAATCCAAACAACCCGAAGCTGTATCACATGAGGGGTCGAAGCCACACGGCACGAAGCTATATCACAATGAGGGGCCGAAGCCACACAGCACGAAGCTGTATCACAATGAGGAGCCGAAGCCACACAGCACGAAGCTGTATCACAATGACGGGCCAAAGCCACACAGCACGAAGTTGTATCAAAATGAGGGGCCGAAGCCACACAGCACGAAGCTGTATAACAATAAGGGGCCGAAGCCACACAGCAGAAGTCAGATTACAATGAGGGGTGAAGCCACACAAAGACGAAGTCAGATCACAATGAGGGGCTGAAGCCACACAGTGCGAAGCTGTATCACAATGAGGGGCCGAAGCCACACAGCACAAAGCTGTATCACAATGAGATCATCCAATGATCGTGATCTGCTGAATTGCAGGTGCTAGGAAACCAACCGCGAAGGTTCAAGCCCCAGACTTACTCATAATGAGTTCACCCCGTGACCGTGACCTACTGAACTGTAGGTGTTGGGAAACCAACCGCGAAGGTTCAAGCCCCAGACTTACTCATAATGAGTTCACCCAGTGACCGTGACCTACTGAACTGTAGGTGTTGGGAAACCAACCGCGAAGGTTCAAGCCCCAAACTTACCCATCGAGCACTAGTTGAGACTAGCCTCCAAAACACAGTTAATCACAAACGGCAACGATCACAAGATTACCGAATTCACAAGGATAATAGTGTGCTGCATTGAGTCGGCCAACACGACAATAATAACTCACGGATGGGCACCGTCCTCGGCGTTCCCAATTCAGATACCTCGATTGCCTTAGAATGGCCAACCGATAACAATGACTCAACGGATGGGAATTATACTCGACAATCCCAATTCAAGACCTCGATTGTCTTAGAATGACAAACCGATAACAATGAATCCACGGATGGGAACTATCCTCGATAGTCCTAATTCAATACCTCGATTGTCATAGAACAACCAATTGATAACAACGAATCCACGGATGGGAACTATCCTCGACAGTCCCAATTCAATACATCGATTGTCTTAGAATGACCAATCGATAACAACAAATCAATAGATGGAAACTATCCTCGACAGTCCCAACTCAATACTTCGATTGTCTTAGAACGACCAATCGATAACAACGACTCAGCTGATGCCTCAATACCTTTAATTGGTTACCGACGACAGAAATGAATCAAATATGTCAATGCCTTCAATCGGACACTACAACATCGATATCAAAACACCAACTGCAATAGCATACCACATAACGATGTCTTAATCGAACATCAATATCAACAATATCAATCGATATATCGATACTGCGAACCGGCTACCGACAACAAAAATAACAACAAGACAATCAACAATAACATTTGGCATAATAACCAAAGGGTATCGTATCAAACAATTCCCTGATATCAACGAAATCACGAAGAGACTACATCTCGAAATGATACAGCACATTCATACACATACATGATAACATTAATCTCATTGACCAGTACAAGTATAAAACTTGCCTCAAACCGAAGGCGATGAAATCCTCCAACAAATGATGAACGGCATCCTCTGACGATCACAAGCACTCAAACAACCTTGAATGAAATACAATTCATTCAATAACACAAAATCAATAGAAAACAACACCATAGAAAACCTCGATTCAAACATGAATCGATCCCTCAACTATGAATTCTAACATCCTCTAATCACTCCAATGATCAATTAACATGATCATTATGTTCGTAACACTTGTGAAAAATAATTCAACAAGGATTATCAAGAACAACATCAAATTAATCATCTCAAAATGATAATATCACCAATATCATCATCAATACCTCAAGAACATCATCATCACAACAAACATGATGTCTCCACCAATATCAATCACCAATTCCTCAAGAATTTCGGATTAATCAACAAGACTAATTTAACCATTTCAAGATTATGATAATCATCACCTAATTCATTATAACCCCTTACTAAAATGGTTATAATCTCTCAATAACACAACCAACAACAATAATCATCTCAAGGTTATGTTAATTATCCAACGATCTTAACATAACTCTTCCTAAACATGATTATAACACCCAAGTATTCTTAAACATCAAGAACACAATCAAACTCAAGCCATGTCATAATGTTCTTCATCTTAAGTTCATAAAAACTATAAAGAATCATATTATCCTCCAACAACTCATCAATACACGAACTAAATGACAACAACATCAACATAATTTTGAGTTAAACACAAGATTAATCAACATACCTCCTGAAAATGAAGAACAACCTAAAACCCTCAAGAATCCACTCCAATCTTCAAGTTCATAAGCTCCAACCCAAGTTATGAATCTCCAAGTCAAGTTGGAAGAGGCTGGAATACACTAAGGGATGCAGAGTGATGATTTCTAGAGAGAGAAATTGAAAATGGATCGTGAGAAAATGAAAGACAAAGCATGTCTTTATAATCTGCACATCGTATAACGGCCGCTATCCTCCCACCTTAACATACGTTATGAGTATAACGCACGTTATCACCTCTACGTAGCGTACGCTATGTAGTCCAAAACTCACTGCCTCAAAATGGGGTATTCATTACGTACGTTAACGACACTTACGTATGTAACCAACCTCACCATTACGCACGTTAACCACAAGGTATAGCGTACGTAATGTGCATTGACCTGCCTGTCCCAATAGAACCACGGGAATTCAGCCTAGCCCTGTCCCACACACCGAAAGATAGATCTGATCTGATACCCTGTGTTACGTACGTAACCAGCATGGTTTAACATATGTAACACACCATCTGTAGCATACGTAATACTGGACATATAACATATGCTATGGCTAGTACACAGCCAAAAATCCAAACTCACCAAGAAACATCCAAACGGCGAATATAATACCAACGACAAGTATAAATATTTCGATTCCAAAATATCCCAATACAATATACATTGTATCAGTCAAATACAACAACACTTGTACAATTCCAAATGATACGTACAAACAACAGTAAAAACAAAAAAAAATATTCCTGGATATTACATACTCCCCCCTTAAAAAGAGTTTCGTCCCCGAAACTAAGGGTACACAACTCGGGATATGAACTATCCATCAGGATCTGAAAACAACATCTCCATGAATACTCCTCAATGCAAACCACTTCGCCTGAGCAACTAGGCCAACCACTCGGGTCCCCACGTCTCCTCTGCCTGAAGAAGGTGAAAACCAAGTGATAAAACACTCAACCAAGTGTGAGATCAGTCGAATCATGACTCCTCCGCTAGAGACCATCCAGAAAGTCGTACCAATTGCATGACTTGTAACACCGACATACACAACCCGAGGGAACCGCTCATTGTATATGTCTACAATTATCGGTGTACACTCTCCCATTATCGTCGGCATAGGGTGCCCATGCAATCACTGACTCATGCCATAAAAGGAAAATAATAACACATATATAGTCCTCGGGACCATATCAATCACACGCTCAAGTCCTCACGACTTGACGTCTCAAATCACAACCAATATTTACCCAGATTATCACAAAATCTCGGGTACAACACCGAAAGAAAATAAAATCACAAAAACCATCTCAAATCTCAAGATCCTCAAATCCTATCATTACAGGATAGATCGAAAACAAATGGTTCACAAATTATTACAGATTAAGTTAAACATTAATCTGAAAATCGAAGAAAGGAAAGCACAAATCAAGGATACATCTCAAGTGTACCCAACATCGATATCCTCCAAATCATCGATCTCCTCTATCACATTGATTCGAGGAAGACCCAAATCTGAGCTCGCTACTCCTCCTCGGTTGTCCTTACCTATGGCTCCTGAAGCCTGATAGGACCCCTTGGATGAAGTACGGACTGGAGTAACAAGATCTATCGAGGCCTGTGAGCTCTTTCGAGATTTACTGGCACTAGAACTCCTGTAGTATTTCTGGAGGTGTCCATGCCTCCCACACAGAAAACAAGCAAAAGCTGGTACCATACATCGAGTGCTAATATGCCCCGCTGAATCACAGTTAAAGCAAACAACAGCCGAACTCGTCGTCTGAGAAGAAGATGCTTTCCTAGCACAAAGACGACTAGAAAATAACCTCTTGGACGTCGGATCCCGATGTCCCTCTGAATGAACCGGTATCCTAGTCCTCTCACCAGAAGAAACTGAAGGGTTCTTCCTAGCAAACTCCTTGATCAAAAGCTCTGCTCCAAGAGCCTTCTCAATCTATTCACCAAGTGAGTTACAATTATGGTTGAACAACTGCATCCTCAACTGTGGGTTTATCCTCTTGCTAAAATACTTAATCTTATCTGCCTCAGTTAGGATAATAGATGAAGCAAACTGAAGAAGTCCATGAAACTTCTCAGCAATGACAACAACACCCTCATCCTCGATGGATTCGGGGTTCAAAACCTCAGATAGTTTGGCTTCATGAAGTGGAGCCGGATAATACCTCTCTAACATGAGAGTCTTAAACTCGCTCCAAACACAATCACGATTGGTGGGTTTCACAGAAAGCCACCAACAATAAGCTCCCTTACACAAATAGTAAGCCGCTACTGCCACCTTACTCTCTTCCGGACACTGAACCATGTCGAAGAGATTATCAAATGTTCAAGCCAATGAACAATGTCTACTGGTTCCGATGAACCCTCAAAAGTAGGCGGCCTCTGACAAGAGATATCGCCAACAATCTGAATCACTCCCCTAGTTTGCCCATGAGATGGCACCTGGAATCCCTACTGTGGTGGACCACGAACCATCGAGGCTTGCATGGTTCCCAATATCTGCATCATTTGAGTCATTTGGGCCATCATGCCATTCATAATCAAGAAAAGATCGATGTGTCCACTCTCAGTCTTATTGACTTCTTGAGTATGACGTCCTGAAGGGAATCAGTCGCGTAGGTAATACCACCGGTCGAACTCTGATCCATCTCGGCATCCACATGCACATAAACATGAGGTTCTAGGTTTCGGCCTGCTCTGCAGCCTTTACCCCCTCTGCCACGTCCTCGGATTCCTCTTTCCATACTGAAAGAATAACATTCGATCATGATCGTAGCTCAAATACGCCTCAATGTCCAATCCAGAATGCTAAGTCAATAGCCAAACACGAATAAACATACTCAACGGATGAACAATCACATCAATCATGCTAATAATAGCCAATACAGAGCCCACATGCTCCAAAACAAATAATCATGAATCAATCGTAACACAAATGTCACATACAGGTTTCAACAAAACATGTATAATTAATGACATAATGAATGTGTGAACATACGAGTCCTTACACAGGTCATACAAAGCTTCGAGGTCTTGTAATACTAGTCTTCACTAACAACGACTCGATGAAAGAATGACTCATACAGTCGTCCGACTATCACGACTCACATAACCCGACTGTCCAGATTGTCATAACCTGACAGCCCCACTACTACCGCATCGGTAGAGCCATATAACTCACATATCAGGGTACCTCACAACCCATTTCTCTGATACCATCTTCTGTAACACCCCCAAAATCCCATTGTGTTATTACAATGCCATGGACCCCACAACAGGAAATCCACCAGGCGAACACGACTAAAATACAACAAACTGATCAAAAAGGAAAATCACAGTCCCTACTATGATATCCGACACAATGTTCCGATGTGGAATTTCAATGACAATGATGGGCCTACATGGACAAAATAAAAATACAACATCCATGAGCCTTGCTCGAATAACACAAAATGACAACAATTGACAAACTGGAGAACACTCCAAACGGACTATCCAACATGAACAACAAAACAAATCGGGACTAGTATCGCTCGAATGCCTCGTCGCCATCGTCATGCCCCTGTGTGTCAACTCTCTCCTCGCAAACACATGAAACATGAGAACATGTCCCACCCTCACGGGGTCAGTCATCCAGATAATAAATATCAAATATATGTACAACATGATATGCATCCAAAGGCAAAATAAATGGTACAACAATGATAATACGAGATGTTCATAAACCAAGGTAAGAATCGAGCATTTGTGAAACACTATGCCCATGGCATACGATCAATACCCGCTCAATAGGTTAGAACACAAGTGCCCAACGGCGAATCATCAATATAGAGCACAACAACGAATTACCCGAAGGCAAACCAAACCAAAGCTGAAATGGATACGATCTACAATGGCCGAAGGCTCCAACAGAAACACCAATAACACATGGCCTAAAAGCCCTCAGCCGAATCTTCAAAATATCACAATGGCCTGAAAGCCCTCAACGGAAGCTGCAAATCATCACAATGGCCTGAAGCCAAATAGCCCGAAACTGTATCACATGAGGGGACGAAGCCACACAACACGAAGCTGTATCACAATGAGGGGCCTAAGCCACACAGCACGAAGTTGTATCACAATGAGGGGCCAAAGCCACACAGCACGAAGCTGTATCATAATGAGGGGCCGAAGCCACACAGCACGAAGTTGTATCACAGTGAGGGGCCAAAGCCACACAGCACGAAGCTATATCACAATGAGGGGCCAAAGCCACACAGCACGAAGTTGTATCACAATGAGGGGCCGAAGCCACACATCACGAAGCTGTATCTAAATGAGGTCATCCAATGACCGTGACCTACTGAATTACAAGTGCTGGGAAACCAACCGCGAAGGTTCAAGCCCCAGACGTACCCATAATGAGATCACCTAGTGACCGGACCTACTGAACTGTAGGTGTTGGAAACCAACCGCGAAGGTTCAAGCCCAAACTTACCTATCGAGCACTAGCCGAGACTAGCCTCCAAAACACAATTAATCACAGACGGCAACGATCACAAGATTACCGAATTCACAGGAATAATAGTGTGCTGCCTTGAGTCGGCCAACACGACAACAAAAACTCACGGATGGGTACTATCCTCGGCGGTCCCAATTCAAATACCTCGATTGCCTTAGAATGGTCAACCGATAACAACAACTCAAATTATCCTCGAAAATCCCAGTTCAATACCTTGATTATTTTAGAATGACAAATCAATTACAACGAATCCACGGATGGGAACTATCCTCGTCAGTCCCAATTCAATACCTCGATTGTCTTAGAACGACCAATCGATAACAACGAATCCACAGATGGGAACTATCCTCGACAGTTCCAATTCAATACCTCGATTGTCTTAGAATGATCAATCGATAACAACGAATCAACAGATGGGAACTATCCTCGACAGCCCCAATTCAATACTTCGATTGTCATTGAATAACCAATCGATAACAACAACTCAACGGATGCCTCAGTACCTTTAATTGGTTACCGACGACAGAAATGATAATCAAATACGTCAATGCCTTCAATCGGCCAGTACAACATCAATAGCAAAATACCAACTGCAATAGCATACCTCATAGCGATGTCTTAATCGAACATCAATATCAACAATATCAATCCATATATTGATACCGCCAACCGGCTACCGACAACAAAAATAACAACAAGACGATCAACAATAACATTTGGCATAATAACCAAAGGGTATCATATCAAACAATTCCCTGATATCAACGAAATCACGAAGAGACTATGTCTCGAAATGATACAACACATTCATACACATACATGATAACATTAATCTCATTGACCACTACAAGTATAAAACTTGCCTCAAACCGAAGGCGGTGAAATCCTCCAACGAATGATGAACAGCGTCCTCCGACGATCAAAAGCACTCGAACAACCTTGAATGAAATATAATTCATTTGATAACACAAAATCAATAGAAAACAACACCATAGAAAACCTCGATTCAAACACGAATCGATCAAGCCACACAAACAAATATCATAGTCCTCAACTATGAATTCTATAATCCTCCAATCACTTCAATGATCAATTAACATGATCATTATGTTCTTAACACTTGTGAAAAGCAATTCAACAAGGATTATCAAGAACAACATCAAATTAATCATCTCAAAATGATAATATCACCAATATCATCATCAATACCTCAAGAACATCATCATCACAACAAACATGATGTCTCCACCAATATCAATCTCCAATTCCTCAAGAATTTCGAATTAATCAACAAGACTAATTTAACCATTTCAAGATTATGATAATTATCTCCTAATTCATCATAACCCCTTACTAAAATGGTTATAATCTCTCAAGAACACAACCAATAACATTAATCATCTCAAGGCTATGTTAATTATCCAATGATCTTAACATAACTCTTCCTAAACATAATTATAACACCCAAGTATTCTTAAGCATCAAGAACACAATCAAACTCAAGCCATGTCATAATGTTCTTCATCTTAAGTTCATAAAAACTATAAAGAATCATATTATCCTCCAACAACTCATCAATACACGAACTAAATGACAACAACATCAACATAATCTCGAGTTAAACACAAGATTAATCAACATACCTCTTGAAAAATGAAGAATAAACCTCAAACCCTCAAGAATCCGCTCCAGTCTTTAAGTTCCTAAGCTCCAACCCAATTTATGAAGCTCCAAATCAAGTTGGAAGAGGCTGGAATACACTAAGGGATGCAGAGGGATGATTTCTAGAGAGAGAAATCAAAAATGGATCGTGAGAAAATTAAAGACGAAGCATGTCTTTATAATCTGCACATCGAATTACGGCCGCTATCCTCCCACCTTAACGTACGTTATGAATATACGTACGTTCTCACCTCTACGTATTGTACACTACGTAGTCCAAAATTCACTGCCTCAAAATGAGATATCCATTACGTACGTTAATGACACTTACATACGTAACCAACCTCACCATTACGTACGTTAACCATAAGGTATAGCGTACGTATTGTGCGTTGACCTGCCTGTCCCAATCGAACCACGGGAATTCAGCCTAGCCCTGTCCCACACGCCGAAAGATAGATCTGATCTGATACCCTGTGTTACGTACGTAACCAGCATAGTTTAACGTACGTAACACACCATCTGTAGCGTACGTAATACTGGACATATATCGTACGGTATGGCTAGTACACAGCCAAAAATCCAAAGTCACCAAGCAACATCCAAACGGCGAATACAATACCAAGGACAAGTATAAATATTTTGATTCCAAAATATCCCAATACAATATACATTGTATCAGTCAAATACAACAACACTTGTACAATTCCAAATAAATACGTACAACACAACAGTAAAAACAAAAAAAATATCCCCGGATATTACATTTTTCTTGGATGATTTCTCTATTTTTTTATGGACTTCTCCTTTATACAATAAATTTCAAGTCTATGATATTTTTCTGACCTATAAAATACATATTTCTATTCAGTTTGAGCATCACATTAAAACCTTTCAGTGTGGCAATAGGAGGGAATTTGACAATGTGTCATTTTGGAAGCTTTGTGCAAATCAGGGTATGTCGTCTCGTCTATCATGTCTTTATACATCCTCACAAAATAGTAAAGCGGAATCTAAAATCCGTTCTATCAATAACAAAATTCGGTCTCTCCTTGCTCATACCTCTCTCCCTCCATCATTTTGGCATCACGCATTACAAATGGCTAGTTATCTTCATAATGTTCTCCCAAGTAAATCACTTGTGAACAAATCTCCCTTACAAGTTCTTTATCTCAAGGAACTGACCTACTCTCATATTAAAGTTTTTTATTGTTTGTGTTTTCCACTCTTTCCTTCCACCACAATCAATAAACTTCAAGCTTGGTATACTGCTTGTGTTTTCTTAGAATTTCCATCAAACCATCAAGGGTACAAATGGTTTGATTTATCGTCAAATAAAATCATTATATGTCGTCATGTGGTCTTTGATGGCACTGTTTTTCCTTTTGCTCAGTTATATGAACAATCCCCTCCCTCATATGATTTTTTGGATGATCTAATATCACATTCAGTGCTCCATTACTTCCAAAGTACAACATATTCACCTCAAATTGATTGGGGCCACACTCAAACTAACACCACCCCAGCTTCTCCTCCACAAAAACCGCCTCCTGCTGGTCTGCCCACTGCTGGACCGAGCCCATCTCCTCAAACTCAAACACTTATGTTGTCCCCATCCCACTTGGCTAATCCACCAAATAGTTTATAGTCCAGTCCACCCCCCCACTTCTCGTACGGTCACTCGCAGTTAATGAGGGATTTTTAAACATGTTCAAATATTTATTTGAATACTATTGTTAAAAAAATCTCCCATTCCTCGTAACCCCATTGTTGCTCGAATTGGAAGATGACCATGGTTAATGAATTTAATGCTCTTATTACAAATAAGACGTATGATTTAGTACTCCATCCACCAAATATAAATGTCATAAGGAGTATGTGGAATTTTCTCTCATAAAGAAAATGCTAATGGTGTTTTTGAGAGGCATAAAGCCCGTCTTGTAGGTGATGTGCAAACAGAACAGATTGGAATCGATGTGGAGATACTTTCAGTCCGGTAGTGAAACTGGCGACTATCTGAACTGTACTCAGTTTTTCTTTATCTAAAGGATGGAATATTCATCAAATGGATGTGATGAATGTGTTTCTGCATGGTGAACTCAAGAAAACCGTGTACATGCATCATCCCGTGGGTTTCTGAGATCCAACACATCCGGATTATGTTTCTTTATCCGGAAAATCTCTTTCTGGCCTTAAGTTGGCCCCTCGTGCATGGTACCAACGTTTTGCAGATTTTATAACCTCTCTTGGATTTGTTCACAACAAATGTGTACACTCCTTATTTATCTATGAACATGGCCGGTCAACGGCTTACTTATTAATATATGCTGATAATATAATTCTGACTGCCTCATCAGATTCTCTCCGTCGCGACTGTAATATCCGCATTTTCTTTTTCCGAAATTTTTCGTTTTGGTATATTTTTCGTTTTTAGTGACTCTCTTGTAACCTTATTAATATTTTGAGAATATTTAATACTGTACTTTTTGTCATCCGAGATTATTTCGGACTTGTTCTACACAATTCCGCGTTTAATGTCATTCCATCGCTATTTCGTTCGCTTCTCGTAATCGTTGTTCGGAACCGCCGTTTTGGGGTTGCTGTGGGTCCATCTCATGTTTTTTATGCATGTTGTGATCTTTCTTTTGGTGTTTCGATCTTGTATCGTGTATTTCGGATGTTTTGGATTTTGTAATTTCCCAAAGATATGGGGCAATTATTATTGTTGTTGTTTTCCGAACCCTTGAGTAGTCGGAATTGTGTTTTCTTTTAGCACTAAGATTCTTCGTCTCTAACTCTACGTTTCGTATCTTCTTGTTTGAGTAATCATCGCATTTTTATTTCTGGTCCTTTCCTTATCTGTTTGTAGCGGCCTGTCAACCCCGCCCTGAATGGACATTACGTATGTTAACCAGGTTGCTGTTACGTACGTAATGATGTTTAGGAATTTGGGCAGTAGGCTCTGCCAGACCCTTACGTACGCAATGAGTATGTTTTACGTACGTTAAGGTGGAACCTTATGTACGTTAAGATGGCACCTTACGTACGTTAAGCCCAGCGAATTACGTACGTAATGATGTTTAGGAAATTGGGCAGTAGGTCCTGCCACGTACGTAAGTCTTTAAGTCTTACATACGTTAAGCAACTAATATACGTTAGATACCCATGGCTAACATACGTAACCGGGCCTGGGTTAAATACCCAGGATTTGACCGATTTCGGCCATTTTCATCTCATCTTCCTCCCCTCTGATCCCAGGCGATTTCTGAGCGACTTCCGGGCAATTTGAAGCCTTGTAACTTGAAGCCATCATCTTCCTTGATTTTTTGGTGTGTACTAACGTCATCTACACGTGTTGTTCGTCTCCGATCCGAGGTAAACTCTTATAACCCTATTTTGGAAAATTTGGGGATTTTTGATTTAATATCCATTTCATTCCGTGTTGTTGATTAATCCATGATGTATGTGATTAATCATAGTGGTATTCCTGTTTTCCTTACAATTTCATGGTAAATTTCGTGGTATTTGTGAAATCGAGAGGGTTCGATTGCGATCCGCCCTCGTTGTTGTTTTTGTATGAATTTACATGAATCGTAGGTGGGTTTTTGGGTGTATTTCATTTCCGTATTCCTTTAGAAATGGTTGTGATTGTATTCTCTAAATCATTAGGTTCGGGTTTATCGGTTCCTAGCGATCGTGGTTGATTTTCCTTTCCGTTCGTGTCGTCGTCAATTATTCAAGGCAAGTATTCTTGGAAACCTTTATGCTTAACATGAAATGGTGACATATAATATGTGTGTTTTTCTCACTCCGAGAGGGTCTGACGAGGCCTCAGGGGAATCCGTGACTTCACTCCGAATTCACGAGCTTGTTTCGCTAGCTATTTCGGGAGGGTCCTTAGAGGCATCGAATGGGACCAGTGGCTTCACCCCGGTCCTAGGCGATGCCTGTGCGTGATTTGTTTTATGATTATGGCCAGTTTGAGAGGGTCCTTAGAGGCCTCGAATGGGACCAGTGGTTTTGCCCCGGTCTTAGGTAAATTGATTATTGACTGTTTGTTTTCCGGGAAAAGTCATGTCTGGTTTTGGATTTTGAAATGACTTGATGCATGTACTATGAAATATGTGAGCGAATGATTTTCCTTGATTACTTGTACTAGCGTAATTGCTAACCCCTTTGGGGACCCGTTTTGGGTAAATTCGTGTAATAGATTTCAGGTTATGTTCATCCGGACGAGCGGGCACTGGGGCAGTACGAGGATGCTGGCCAGAGTTGTTGATGTGTGCAATGAGCCCCCCTTATTTCTGTTATCCTTTTTGATGTGGTTGTTTTCAAACTTGTGAACTTATAGATAGTACTCGCGAGTACTTAGGCGTTTTTACTTGGATTATGTTTGTAGTATTAAATGTTATTTATGATGGTCGGTGATGACTGTTATGCCTGTTAGTCCGGGCATTTTATTTAATTTTCATCTTGATGATGTGTGTTTCTCGCTAGCCGAGATGGTTAGACGAGTGGTATTTCTTATTTAGACTGGTGGGTCCCATGTAGGGGTCCACGGCGCTGTAATATACCCTGAATATCTTGGGGGTGTTACAGAAAATGGTATCAGAGTACTAGGTTTATGGATACCTAGGCTTGTCGGTTAATTGGGTCTAGTTGTGTTTTGTTTTGCACATTATCACCCCGCTGCCAACATCTGGGTACTTCCAGTGCTCGTAAGTTTTCCTTACTCGATTCCTTGTTTTCTCGTATCGTACTTCCGTTTCTTGAACTGTGACTATTTTTCCTCTCATACTTATCATCGAATTGCTTTTACTACTCCTTATCTCCAGTATGGATGCTGGAAGAAGTCGTGGTAGAGGTCGTGGCCGTGGTCGAAGATACGGCCGGGGACGTGGGGCAGCCAGTGGGGCGGCCACGTCACTCTCTTCTGTAGCCGGCAGTACTGATGGCCGTCAGAGCCATACTGCTACTCAAGATGGCGCCGGTGTTAGTGTTGGAGCTGTAATGCAACAGACGGTGAATCAAATGGCTTCGATAGCCCAGACGGTTCAAAACCCGAATCCGGCTCATGCTTCTCGGGTCGAGGCGGATCATTGGCTTCCGAATGTCATCAAGATGCACCCGTCTCAGTTTTCTGGGGCTTCAGACCCAATTGGCTGGGAGGGGTGGATCAAGGAGATGTCCAAGGTCTTTATTGCCACTAGTTGTCCTGAGGATCGCAAGGTCCCAATTACCCAGTATATTCTCACTGGGGATGTTGGTGGGAGGTTGTCGGACCTCAGGATCATGTTGCTTCTTGGACCGAGTTCAGAGACCTTATGGAAGCGGAGTACTATCCGTGGCAGGTTCGTCAGGCGCGGAATCATGTTTTTTATGATGCTCAGCCTCGAGATATTCCGGTTTCGCAGGCCATTGCAGATTTCAATCGGGAATTGGGATACGTGAAGGCCCAGATTAAGGAAGAGGAAGACAAGATCTGCCACTTTTCGAGGTGAATGAAACCGAGGATTCGTGATTACATGTTTGGACTCGCCTGCACCACCTTAAAGGATTATTAGAGTAGAGCTCTTGCTTATGATATGTCCTTGACGGCCAGTGAGGCGGCTCGAGAAAGTAAGAAACAGAAATCCGTCGGTAGCTTCTCGGGTCAAAAGGGGGGAGTTTAGCAGAAGTCCCAGTCTGCTAATGTTCCTGCGGGCGGTTCGGATCGTTTTTCTAGGGGCTTTTGGGGTACCGCCATTGCCCCCCACTCGTGATGTCAGATGTTATAACTGTGGTAAAACGGACCATAGAAACCGGGAGTGTCCTCGTCCGCTGTTAACTTGTCATACTTGTGGTCAGTCGGGCCGCAAGGCTTCTTTTTGTGAGCGTTTAGGGCAGACTCTTGGTGCCCAGGCTTCTTTCCCAGTGCCTAAGGAGCCCAGTGTAAACCAGGGGTCGTTTGCTCTGCCGCCTCTGCAGAGTGTTAGCCGAGGGAGAGGTCGGGGCCAGCCTGCTAGAGGAGGAGCTTCCAGTGTCGGCTCCGCTCATTCGCGTGTCTATGAGATGAGAAGGGATGATGATCCAGCGGCTACCGTGGCTACAGGTACCATTCATATTCATTCTCATCCTATCAGTGTGCTTTTCGATTATGGTGCTACACATTCGTTCATCTCTCTGGAGTGTGTGCTCCATTTGAGTCTTGACTGCTTGTCATCTTGTGAGCCTTTCATTGTTAAACTTCCTAGCGGTGATAGGATCGTTGGTGATTGAGAGATCCGAGACTGTTCTATGGTTATTTGTGATAGGGCTTGGCTCTCTAATCTTATTGTTGTGAATATTGAGGGTGGGGATTTGATTCTCGGGGATGATTGGCTCGAGCGGCGTGGTGCGAACATGAACTACCGCACGAGGATCATCACTATGTTAGCTAAGGACGACACCGAGCACTCTTTCGCGGGGCGAAATAGGGGAAATTAACGCCTTGAAGGCGATGAGACTCCTGTGGAAGGGGTGTACTGGTTATTGGTGTTACGCCTTGAAGGCGGAGGATGGTGGGGTCGAGTTTTCATCGATTCCAGTCGTTAGTGAGTTCCCTGATGTCTTTCCTGACGAGTTATCGGGGTTGCCACTAGACCGTGAGGTTGAGTTTGTTATCGAGTTAGAGCTGGGTGTGGCTCCGATTTCGAAAGCGCCGGACCGTATGGCACCTTCAGAGATGTCCGAGTTGAAGAACCAGTTGAGTGAGCTTCTTGCGGAAGAAGGATGGTTCACTGCATTTATGTATCAATTATCGCGAGTAAAGAACAAGTATCCCTTGCCAAGGATTGATAAATTTTTTGATCAGTTGCAGGGAGATGCGGTATTCTCGAAGATCGATTTGAGATCTAGGTACTATCAGCTTCGAGTGAAGGAGTCTGATGCTCTGAAAATAGCTTTTCGGACGAGATACGAACATTATAAGTTTGTGGTTATGCCCTTCGGGCTAACTAACGCGCCGGCAGTGTTCATGCAGTTGATGACATACTTATCTACTCGAAGAATGAGGAGGAGCATGCACATCATCTTCGTGTGGTGTTAGATATATGCGAAGTTCTCGAAATATGAGTTCTGGCTCAAAGAAGTGATGTTTCTGGGTCACATGATTTCAGCCGAGGGGATCCGTTTGGATCCACAGAAGATTGAGGCAATGCTGGATTGGGCACCGCCTAAGAATGTGAAGGAGGTCCGTAGTTTCTTGGGTTTGGCTGGTTATTATCATAGGTTCGTCGAGGGGTTTTCGAAACTGGCTCGGCCACTTACACAGCTACTCCGAAAATCCGAGAAGTTCGTCTGGAATGATGAAAGGCAATCGAGTTTTGAGGAGCTGAAGAGGCGTTTGACTTCAGCCCCGATTCTGGCGTTTCCGTGTGGCAATGAAGGTTTTGCTGTTTATAGGGATGCTTCGGGTCAGGTTACTATAGGATCAATTCAATAAGATGTTTTAAAGCAATACTCTAACCACTGAGTTAAGTAGGTTATTTATCATCCCAAAGAAAACCAAAGGTAACCAGACCACCGATGAATTATAAATATCATATATTTTCCTTATAAAAAATAATAATATAAGTAATATCACTAAAAATTTTAGGATCTTGAATCATAGAATATTCATATTGACAACAAATTATATACATGATAAAATATGCATCATGAGCATTAAGGGCTATAGGTCAGTTGGTAGAACACCTCGTTTATATGTGCGCCAATGTTTTCCAGGGGAATCCATCATATAATCCATAAAAAGGATCTTATTGAGAAATCAATGTCTTATTCTATAACTTTGAGGAAACAATAAATAGCCTGACAAAGAATTCAGTCCGATTGGGGTACCCCATTTAGGTACCAAGCAAACCCATCGTTGATTTGAGATATTGATAGGGTGAATACCCGTTTATTCAATGCTAGGCATAATGAGTATACGGTCCTCAAAAAATCTCTTTTCGTCCGATGAACTTTAAGGTATATATAAACTCCAGCTAATTATATTGTTATAAATTGATAATTGCTGATACGGTTCATGATTTATTAGAGTAGGTCCATGTTGGTCTTTAGCATTTTTACTCTCTTCTCATTATGTAGTAATTTTATCATGCACGTATTGTGTTTCATAATTCGAACCCCCGACACCGTGGTTCGTAGCCACGTGCTCTAATCTTTTGAGCTACCGGCCCGCCCCATCCCCACTGGAGCTATTCCCGGGAGTACCCTCAAAAAAAGAAAACTTTCCTTTACCCAACCATGGTGTTAAGCATCCCTGCGTCGAGATATTTTTCCGCAGGACCTTCCCTACAGTATCGTCACTGCTATAGAGTTTAACCACCAAATTCGGGATGGTTTTCCGCAATGGGCGAAAGCCTCACAGAGCAATGCCGCGTGGAGGTAGAAGGCCTACGGGTCATGAACTTCTTTTCTCGGAGAAGAAGCAATGACGGTATCTGGGGAATAAGCATCGGCTAACTCTGTGCCAGCAGCCGCGGTAAGACAGAGGATGCAAGCGTTATCCGGAATGATTGGGCGTAAAGCGTCTGTAGGTGGCTTTTTAAGTCCGCCGTCAAATCCCAGGGCTCAACCCTGGACAGGCGGTGGAAACTACCAAGATGGAGTACGGTAGGGGCAGAGGGAATTTCCAGTGGAGCGGTGAAATGCATTGAGATTGGAAAGAACACCAACGGCGAAAGCACTTTACTGGGCCGACACTGACACTAAGAGACGAAAGCTAGGGGAGCGAATGGAATTAGAGACCCCGATAGTCCTAGCCGTAAACGATAGATACTAGGCGCTGTGCATATCGACCCATGCAGTGTTGTAGCTAACGCGTTAAGTATCCTGCCTGGGGAGTACGTTCACAAGAATGAAACTCAAAGGAATTGATGGGGACCCGCACAAGTGGTGGAGCATGTGGTTTAATTCGATGCAGAGCGAAGAACCTTACCATGGCTTGACATGCCGCGAATCCTCTTGAAAGAGAGGGGTGCCTTCGGGAATGCGGACACAGGTGGTGCATGGCTGCCGTCAGCTCGTGTTGGGTTAAGTCCCGTAAAGAGCTTAACCCTCGTGTTTAGTTGCCATCGTTTGGAACCCTGAATAGACTGCCGGTAATAATCCGGAGGAAGGTGAGGATGACGTCAAGTCATCATGCCCCTTATACCCTGGGCGACCCTACGTGCTACAATGGCCGGGACAAAGGGTCGCGATCCCACGAGGGTGAGCTAACCCCAAAAACCCATCCTCAGTTCTGATTGCAGGCTGCAACTCACCTGCATGAAGCAGGAATCGCTAGTAATCTCCAGTCAGCCATACGGCGGTGAATTTGTTCCCGAGCCTTGTACACACCGCCCGTGCGTGTTGATGCAGCATGACAAGACTATTGCGTTTGCGTCTAGATAGTTGAGGCCGTATGAGCTCAACTACCCTACTCATGATTTGGAGCTAGCGGTAGTTGTTTTTGCGCTCAAGATTTGGCGTCATTATCTCTTTGGCTCGGCATGTCAGATTTTTTACCGATCATAAACGTCTGAAGTACATATTCACTCAGAGGGAGTTGAATATGAGGCAGAGGAGGTGGTTGGAATTGATTAAGGATTATGACCTCGAGATCCTTTATCATCTGGGCAAGGCGAACGTTTTGGCGGATGCCTTGAGTCGGAAACCGGTTACGTTGGGAATGCTTGAGATACTTACGTCTCAATTTGTGCTTCAGCATGATTTGATCGAATTGAGTGTTGAAATTTTGTTGCCAGGTGATGTCGGGCAACTTTGCGCATTAGAGATTTCGTCGTTGCTGATCGATGAAATTAAACTGAAGCAGTTGAAGGATCCGATGATTACTCAGATCCGAGAGAACTTTCTTAAGGGGAAGTCTCCTGGATTTGTGATTCACGTGGATGGTGTGTTGAGATTCCAGAGTCGGCTTTGCGTACCAAACGACTTGGAATTGAGGCAGAGTATTTTGCGTGAGGCCAATGCCACGCCTTACTCGGTTCATCCTGGTTCGAGTAAGATGTACAAGGACCCAAGGAGGAGCTTTTGGTGGAACGACATGAAGGAGGAGGTCGCATGATTTGTAGCGAGATGTTTGACTTGTCAGCAGGTCAAAATCGAGCATCAGCGACCAATCGTGTTGTTGCAGTCGCTACCCATTCCGGAATGGAAATGAGAAGATATTTCGATGGACTTCATCATGAGCTTGCCGAGATCGAAGTCTGGTATGAATATGGTTTGGGTGATTATGGATCGTCTGACCAAGTCCGCACACTTTCTGGGCATCAAGGATATTGGGGCGATTGTGAGGCTTCATGGTACTCCAAAGTCTATTATTTCAGATCCGGATGGCCATTTTGTATCGCACTTTTGGCAGGCGGTACATAAGGCGTTGGGTACTTGTTTGCATCTGAGTACTTTTTTTCATCCTCAGTCGGATGGGCAGTCAGAACGTACTATCCAGACATTTGAGGATATGTTGCGTGCTTGTGCTCTCGACTGGAGCAGTGATTGGGTGGAGCATTTGCTGTTGATCGAGTTCGCGTAAAACAATAGTTGGCACGCAAATCAAGATGGCACCGTATGAAGCGCTTTATGGTCGGCGTTGTCGATCGCCGATTTGTTGGAACGAGGTGTCCGATTTGGTTGGGATCGAACCGGATATTGCCTTAGAGATGAGGAATAAGGTGGAACTGATTCGAGAAAGGATGTTGACTACTAAGAGTCGACAGAAATCCTATGCCGATGTTCGTCGCCGACCTTTATAATTCGAGGTGGGAGACCACGTTTTGCTAAAGGTATTGCCGACGAATGGAGTTTTCCACTTCATGAAGAAGGGAAAGCTGAGTCCGAGATTTATTGGGGCCTTTGAGATTCTCGAGAGGGTCGGCGAGTTGGCATATTGTTTGGCGTTGCCTCCGGCTTTGAGCGACGTCCATAGCATCTTCCAATGTTTCCCAGCTAAGGAAATATGTTCCGGACCCTAGTCATGTCATCGACTATGGTGAGATCGATGTCGCCGAGGATATTACCTTCGAGGAGCGTCCCTTGAAGATTCTGGAGCACTGTGAGAAGCGACTGAGGCATAAGAATATCCCATTGGTCAAAGTACAGTGGTCGAGACATGGTATCGAGGAGGCAACTTGGGAAATCGAGGATAGCATGCGTGCTAGGTACCCCGATTTGTTTGTTTCTTAAGTTTCGGGATGAAACTTATTTTTAAAGGGGTAGAATGTAAGATCCGCATTTTCTTTTTCCGGGATTTTTTGTTTTGGTGTATTTTTCATTTTCAGTGCTCGCTTATAACCGTATTAATATTTTGAGAATATTTAATACTGGACTTTTTGTCATCCGAGATTGTTTCGGACTTGTTCTACTCAATTCCGCGTTTAATGTCATTCTGTCGTTATTTCGTTCGATTCTCGTAATCGTTGTTCGGAACTGCCGTTTCGGGGTTGCCGCAGGTCCATCTCATGTTTTTATGCATGTTGTAAGCTTTTATTTGGTGTTTCGATCTTGTATCGTGTATTTTAGATATTTTGGGCTGTTTTGTAATTTTCCAAAGTTATGGGGCAATTATTATTGTTGTCGTTTTCCGAACTCCTGAGTAGTCGGAATTGTATTTTGTTTTAGCACTAATATTCGTCGTCTCGAACTCTAGATTTCGTATCTTCTTGTTTTAGTAATCGTCGCGTTTTGATTTCTGGTCCTTTCCTTACCTGTTTGTAGCGGCCTGTCAACCCCGCCCTGAATGGACATTACGTACGTTAACCACATTGCTGTTACGTACGTAATGATGTTTAGGAATTTGGGCAGTAGGCTCTGCCGGCCCCTTACGTACGCAATGAGTATGTTTTACGTACGTTAAGGTGGCACCTTACCTACGTTAAGCCCAGCGAATTACGTACATAATGATGTTTAGAAAATCGGGCAGTAGGTCCTGCCGACACATTACGTACATAAGTCTTTAAGTCTTACGTACGTTAAGCAGCTAACGTACGTTATCTACCCATGGTTAACGTACGTAACCGGGCCTGGGTTTAAATACCCATGAGTTGACCAATTTCGGCCATTTTCATCTCATCTTCCTCCCCTCCGATCCCAGGCGATTTCTGAGCAACTTTCGGGCGATTTGAAGACTTGTAACTTCAAGCCATAATCTTCCTTGAGTTTTTGGTGTGTGTTAACATCGTCAACGCATGTTTTTCGTCTCCGATCCTGTAATATCCGCAATTTTCGATTTTCGGTAAATTTCTTTTTTCGGCCGGAGTCCGTTTTGACGACTCGCCCATGACCGTTTCGTCATTCTGAGAATGATTAATTCTACACTTTTTGTCATCCGAGTTCGTTTCGGTGTTGTTTTGTTGAGTTCCGTGGTTTTTAGCGACTTTTCCGCACTTGAGTTCGATTCTTGCGAATCTCGTTCGAAACTGCTGTTTCGAGTTTCCTGTAAGTCCGTTTAACTTTGTTAGACGTGTTGTAAACTTCGGTTTGGTTATTCGATCACGTATCGTGATTTCCGGGCGTTTTGGGCCATTTTGTAATTTCTTAAAAGTTATGGGTATCCGTATCTGTAATTGTTGTCTCGACCCGTTTCTTGGTCGCGTATGATTAATTATGGTATTATGTTTTCATTTCTGGCCGTTGATGTTGTCCGCGAACTTTTCGTCGTGTTCGTTCCGTACGTTTTCGGAAATCGGGTCGTCGAGCCCTGGTGGTCTGCATCGGCCGGACGGTTGCGGGGCCGCCGGACGATTGAGGGCACCGGCCGGACAGTGCGGCAGAACCGCGTAAGCGCACGCTTCTGGCCGGAAGGCCGCGCTAACCGGCAGTGTAGCGACGCTATCGGCCGCCTAACGCACGCTATCGGGTGCAGGCGGTGGGGTTACGAGGTTCGGACTCGATCAGATCGGCGGGTAGCGCACGCCATCGCCGGTCGTAGCGCACGCTTAACGGCAGGGTAGCGCCGCGTTGTCGGCCGACTAGCGACGTTACTGGTGAGTTTGTTAGTCCGAGGCTACGGGCAGTCGGCTAGCGCGCAGGCTTCCGGCCGTAGCGCACGCTAGCGGGAGTCGGGCGGACAGTCATGGTCGGCAGAATTGGTCGGTGGTGTCGGGTCATGCAGGCCATGGCCGAGAGTGCTCGGCCGATACTGGCAAATAGCACACGCTAGTCTGGGAAGGCTAGCGCACGCTAGTTCCGGCCCAGTATATATATGACAGACCAGCCACTTTTCATTCATTTTTCATTTCCTTTCTCTTCGGTCCGCGGCTGGAGCTTTGGAGGAGATGAAGCCATGTTGTTAAACAACAAATACATGAAGTTTCTGAGTTTACATCACCGATCAATCATCCTATAACATCCTTCGATCCAGCGAATCAAGGTTAGATCTTTAGAACCCTACTTTTGGGTAGATTTGGGGGTTATCGCGTTTTTGTCCGATTCGTTCCGTTTTGTTGATTAATTCATGATGAATATGATTAATCTTGTTGGTATTCTTAGTTTCCCTACGGATTCATGGTATATTTCGTGGTTTTTACGGAATCGAGAGGGTTTGGTTGTGGTTCGCCCTCGTTGTTGTTTATATACGAATATACATGAATCGTAGGCGGGTTTTTGGGTGTATTCCAATTCCGTATTCATTTAGAAATGGTTGTGATTGTATTCTTCGAATCGTTAGGTTCGGTTTCGGTGTTTCCTAGCGTTCGTCGGTAACTTTCCTTTCCGTTCGTTGCGTCGTCAATAATTCAAGGCAAGTATTTTTGGAAACCTTTATGCTTAACGTGGAATGGTAATGTATTTTGTGTGTGATTTGCTCACCTCGTGTTGGTCCGACGGGATCAAGGAGGGAATCCAAAGGGTTGAGTCCTGGATTATGAGTTTGTATAGCTAGGCAGTTCGGGAGGGTCCTTAGAGGCCTCTGGCGGGATCAATGATATTACTCTGTTCCCAAGGCGATGCATGTGCGTGTTTTGTTTTTATAATGTGGCCAGCTCGGGAGGGTCCTTAGAGGCCTCGGGCGGGATCTATGATATTACTCTGTTCCCAAGGCAAATTATTTGACTGTTTGTTTCCGGAAAAGACATGTCTGGTTTTGGTTTTTGAAATTGATATTGGTGCATGTACTATGAAATGTGTAAGCGATTGGTTAGTCTTGAATACTTGTACTAGCATAATTGCTAACCCCTTTGGGGACCCGTTGTCGGGGAAATTCTTGTTATGGATTTCAGGTTATGTTCATCCAGACGAGCGGGCGCTGGGATGGTACGAGGATGTCGGCCAAGGTTGTTGACATGTGCAATTGAGTCTTGTTATTTCCTACTGTCTCTTTTGATGTGGATGTTTTCCAAATTGTAAACTTATAGATTTTACTCGCGAGTACTTAGGCTTTTCCTTTCGGATTGTGATTGGTCTTCGTTGGAGTTACTGTATTTGTCGGTTGATGTTTATTATGCCAGTTGTACCGGACATGTTGTTTTATGTTCTTGTTGCTAACAATTGTTTCCTTGCTAACCGAGACGGTTAGTCGAGAGGTGTTTTCTTGTGTTAGCCTGGTGGATCCCATGTAGGGGTCCACGGCGCTGTAATACACCTCGAATATCTTGGGGGTGTTACAGAAAATGGTATCGGAGCTCTAGGTTTATGGATACCTAGGCTTGACGGTTATTTGGGTCTATTTATGTTTTGTTTTGCACATTGTCACACCGCTGCCGGCATCTCAGTACATCCAGTGCTCGTAAGTTTTCCTTACTCGATCCTCTTGTTTTCTCGTATTGAATTTCCACTTCTTGAACTGTGATTGCCTCTCTTGTACTTATCGTCGAGTTGTTTTTTCGATCCATCCGGTTCGCGTACCTTTGATTCTAGTATTGCGCAGTCCTTTATCTCTCTGGAATATGTGCGCCGTTCTAGGCTTGACCGTTTGTCGTCTTGCGAGCCTTCCATCGCTAAACTTCCTAGCATTGGTGGGATCGTTGGTGATCGAAAGATTCGAGTTTTGCTCTGTGGTATACTGTGAGAGGGCTTGACCCTCTAGTCTTTTGTTGTATGATGGAATCTGTGTTTGGTAATTGCGATATACTAAATGTATGTTGAGCCGAATGTACTGATGGTTTGGACACCGAAGGGTGCAGTATGATGTAGAAGTTTTGAACATTGAAATGTTCTGGGAAAGGTATTGATGGCAGAGTTTGTTGAGAAACTCACATAGCTGGTTTCGACATATGTCCAAATCGGTGTTCATTAGTTATGCTGTTAAACTTGAAGAGATAAGTTTGACATATGCTTAGAATTAGTGTTTCCGAGTTGCGCTTGTCGAACTGGTGATTTTTGAATGCCGTATATGCGTGTGTTCGGGAATTGATGGTACTTGGCTAATTATTGTTATTTACAACCAATATGTTTCTATTAATAATAATACATGCTGCGTGCATGCTTGAAAATTTCTTAGACTTGATCGTATTGTGGGTTTTTGAAAAGTGACATGAATTTGGGCGAGCCAGCCTTGTATTTTCAAATAAAACCTTGTGTCGGTATTTAAAGGTCGTGTATAAAAGTGTTTAGGACATTTTATAAAATGCTACCGCTGTTAAGCCCTTGTCGTGTTTGAAAGGGTCTTGAAAACGATTTTTAACTTATCGGTTTTATTTTCGAATAACTAGAGTATACGATTTTAAAATTAGATTAGCCTGGGGAAACCTAGGATGTCGAGTCAAGTTGTGTTTGTTGAGTTTTGTCTCGTCGGATTTTGTCTGACTTTTTTTTTTTGGTGGGAGGATTTTGTCTGACTTAGTCGCATCGCGACGCGTCGTTTGAGATCATTGGTCGTGATTAGTATCGAGGGGCGGTCGTCACTTACGTGCGACCTATGGATGTAAAACTCCCTTCCTTGTGTTGTGCCTCGTGTGACACGAGTTATTTGTATGATTAGTCGTTAAATGATGGAATCCTTCTGTAGATTTTGATTTCACGATATGTGTTTATTAGACTCTCGTATTTGGTTTATACGAGGAGTGTAAATCACTTCGATGTATTTTCGAACCGCATTTTATCCGCTGCGTGAGTTCTTTCAAAACGGCTTTCGGCATTTTGCAAACTGGGTTGTATTTCGTAAAACCGATTCCCTGAATCAAGTTTTGGCATTTTGGCCTTGAACATTTCATGATGGTTTGACAAATGATTTTGTGAGCTTTGGAAAATATTACCGTCATTGGTCTTTTTAGCATTTTCGAAATGACATGGGAAATTGTGCTTAGCCTGGTAAACCCGTGTGAGAAAGGTTTACGGCATGTAATTTTTCTGATATGTTCTGTTGTTGTCTCTGTGGGTCGTTAGCACACGCTACGCTTTGCGGCTAGCGCGCGCGAGAGTGCATTGGTAGCACGCTAAGGGGAGGATAGCGCACACTACCTGGTAGTTCAGGGCAGTCCAGGAGCTACTGGACTGGGTCTGAAGTTCTCGTTAGCGCACGCTAACACTTGGGGTTAGCGCACGCTAACAGTGTATTTTTGGTCAGGAGTTTTGTTTGGTGCCGTGATAGCGCACGCTAACCTTAATGATTAGCGCACGCTAATTGTGTCCAGTATAAATCTGGACACCCGATCTAAGTTGCATTTTTCTTCATTTCTTCTTCTTCCTCCATGAGTTTGAGACGTAGGGACTAGGGTTCGCATCTGGGCTGATTTTTCTTCCATCCAAAGGTGTTTTGGAGTATCCTAGATGATTTTTAACATCATCTAATCCATTGTTCTTCGCCGAATCTAGGTATTTTCTTGAATCCCTAGAGTTGACTTTGGAGTTTTGTTCTTGATATCGTTTTTCATCCAGTTTTGATAAACCGATTGTTGTTTTAACGATGTTGTTAAACATATCCTAAGGATTGTATCTCACTGACGTGATTTTGAGCGATTTGATGCGTGTGATATGATGTGTTTAAGTGAATATTTGATACGTGCGAATTTTGGGCATTTTGGCCTATTGTACTTCTGAAAAACCTTGGGTATCTTAGAAAATAAACCTCGAGACGTACTTTTAAAATGAATTATTTTCTCACAGTGTTCTCAAGATGCCTACTAGCGCCACGCTATGTTTCAAGATTATTCTACTTTGAGGATCAAAATATTTTGAGATAGTTCTAATGATTTAGAAATGCATTCGCTTAGACCCGAAGGTCGAATATAGCTGAAAAGTTTTAATTTAACGAAAGGTGTCTTCATTTTTTTTATCAAACGCAAGATGATTTTTTTTAAAGTCTCGATGACGATGTTTGTACTACTTTTTGATATATGATACTCAAGATCAACTGGTGCTTGCAAATTATTTTCAAAAGGTGGTTTTCGTTTTCAAAACCTATCATTCCTATTTGGGGTCCGGGAATATATGTGTGATGTTCGTACTCTCGTTAGGGTGTTAACCCCCGAGTTGTTGTTGAATTGGTTGTGTGAACGTTGAGTCGTTCGCCACACAGTTGTCGTGGTAGCCTCTGTGAGGGGTGTGATGTTGGTGTTGGATGTTGTCGCCTCGTAGCGGTTTATGCGTTATCGCATATATGCGAGCTGTTAGAGCTCGGGTTGGTATGATTGTGTGCATCGGTGATTGTTCCGCGTTGTGTCGGTTGCTTGTTGTATTGTTACCTTGGTTCCGTTGTTGTGAGTTTCGGGGGCGAGGTCAAATGTAATACCCGTACTATTTTGACTTCTATATCTTCTCTTTCTCGAGTCTATCGATCCGCTCGTGTTCATTGATACCTTCTGAACTTGTTCTGTACCTTGGTTTCATCGTTCGAACGAGCTGTAATCTGATTTTGAGTCGATCTGGTTATCGCTGTGACTTTTCCGAATTCAGTTCGATTCTTGTGAACCTTATTCGGAAGTAACATCTTTTGGTTCTAATAGTTCTTTTATTCGAAGTGGATCAGATTTTGAACTTCTGTATTTTCGGCTCTATCGACTCGTTTATGCTCGTTAACATTTCTGAACTTTCCCTATCCCTTGTTTTTGTTGATCGAAGGAGGGTGGTATTGTTTCGGAATAACTCATTTGTCGTTGGGACTTTTCAATCGCTATTCCCTTTCCTGTGGATCTTATGGGAATGTTGTTCTCACCAGGTCATCCCGGGAGTTGCTGTTTGAATTTTATTATCCTACGTGTTTCGGACATGATTGTTCGATTTTTGTTGTCTCAATCGTTTGTTTGTTCAGTTTTTGTTCTCGTTTCGTGATTGTTGAGCGTTCAGGCTCCTTCGTAATTCCCTTAAGTTCGGGAAATTAGTCTCGTTTTCGATCTTCCAACCCTTGGGCGGTGGAATTCCGTATTTGTTCAGCGTTGGCTCGCGTTTTGGTTGATGAACCGTTGGGTTGGTCAATCGTATTGATTTTCGTTCGTTGAGTTTTGTGATTGTTCGGATAATCGACTCGATTGTATTGTCTATCTGATGACGCTTGTCACTCGTTGATTTTATTATGTCTCTACCGGTGGCGTTGTGTTAGTCGCCGTGGAGCGTATTTTCACGCCGTATGTCTCTTTGCGTTTCTTGCAGCGTTTCGCCGTCGGGCGCGAGTTTTCGGTTTTTGTGTATCTCGTTGAGTTTTCCTGGCGGGATTTTGCTTCTCCCTACTTGTTTTAAGTTTCGGGACGAAACTTCTTTTAAGGAGGGTAGAATGTAATATCCGCAATTTTCGATTTTCGGTAAATTTCTTTTTTCGGCCGGAGTCTGTTTTGAAGACTCGCCCATGACCGTTTCGTCATTCTGAGAATGATTAATTCTACACTTTTTGTCATCCGAGTTCGTTTCGGTGTTGTTTTGTTGAGTTCCATACTTTTTAGCGACTTTTCCGCACTTGAGTTCGATTCTTGCGAATCTCGTCCGAAACTGCTGTTTCGAGTTTCCTGTAAGTCCGTTTAACTTTGTTAGACGTGTTGTGAACTTCGGTTTGGTTATTCGATCACGTATCGTGATTTCCGGGCGTTTTGGGCCATTTTGTAATTTCTTGAAAGTTACGGGTATCCGTATCTGCAATTGTGTCTCGACCCGTTTCTTGGTCGCGCATGATTAATTATGGTATTATGTTTTCATTTCGGGCCGTTGATGTTGTCCGCGAACTTTTCGTCGTGTTCGTTCCGTACGTTTTCGGAAATCGGGTCGTCGAGCCCTGGTGGTCGGGTACTGGCCGGACGGTTGCGGGACTGGCCGGACGATTGCGGGCACCGGCCGGACAGGTGCAGCAGGAACCGGCGTAGCGCACGCTACGGCCGGAAGGCCGCGCGCGCTAACCGGCAGGTGTAGCGCACGCTACGGCCGGAAGGCCGCGCGCGCTAACCGGCAGGTGTAGCGCACGCTATCGGCTGGCCTAACGCATGCTATCGGGTCTGGGCAGTGGGGTTCTGAGGTTCTGGACTCGGTCAGGATCGGCAGGTAGCGCACGCTACTGTCGGCCGACTAGCGTACGTTACTTGGGTGAGTTTGTTAGTCCAGAGGCTACTGGACAGGTCGGCTAGCGCGCGCAGGCTTCCGGCCGTAGCGCACGCTAGCGGGAGTCGGGCGGACAGTCATGGTCGGCAGAATTGGTCGGTGGTGCCGGGTCATGCAAGCCATGGCCGAGAGTGCTCGGCCGATACTGGCAAATAGCGCACGCTAGTCCGGGAAGGCTAGCGCACGCTAGTTCCGGCCCAGTATATATATGACAGACCAGCCACTTTTCATTCATTTTTCATTTCCTTTCTCTTCGGTCCGCGGCTGGAGCTTTGGAGGAGATGAAGCCATGTTGTTAAACAACAAATCCATGAAGTTTCTGAGTTTATATCACCGATCAATCATCCTATAACATCCTTCGATCCAGCGAATCAAGGTTAGATCTTTAGAACCCTACTTTTGGGTAGATTTGGGGGTTATCGCGTTTTTGTCCGATTCGTTCCGTTTTGTTGATTAATTCATGATGAATATGATTAATCTTGTTGGTATTCTTAGTTTCCCTACGGATTCATGGTATATTTCGTGGTTTTTACGGAATCGAGAGGGTTTGGTTGTGGCCCGCCCTCGTTGTTGTTTATATACGAATATACATGAATTGTAGGTGGGTTTTCGGGTGTATTCCAATTCCGTATTCATTTAGAAATGGTTGTGATTGTATTCTTCGAATCGTTAGGTTCGGTTTCGGTGTTTCCTAGCATTCGTCGGTGACTTTCCTTTCCGTTCGTTGCGTCGTCAATAATTCAAGGCAAGTATTTTTGGAAACCTTTATGCTTAACGTGGAATGGTAATGTATTTTGTGTGTGATTTGCTCACCTCGTGTTGGTCCGACGGGATCAAGGAGGGAATCCAAAGGGTTGAGTCCTGGATTCATGAGTTTGTATAGCTAGCCAGTTCGGGAGGGTCCTTAGAGGCCTCTGGCGGGATCAATGATATTACTCTGTTCCCAAGACGATGTATGTGCGTGTTTTGTTTTTATAATGTGGCCAGCTCGGGAGGGTCCTTAGAGGCCTCGGGCGGGATCTATGATATTACTCTATTCCCAAGGCAAATTGTTTGACTGTTTGTTTCCGGAAAAGACATGTCTGGTTTTTGGTTTTTGAAATTGATATTGCTGTATGTACTATGAAATGTGTAAGCGATTGGTTTGCCTTGAATACTTGTACTAGCGTAATTGCTAACCCCTTTGGGGACCCGTTGTCGGGGAAATTCTTGTTATGGATTTCAGGTTATGTTCAGCCAGACGAGCGGGCACTGGGATGGTACGAGGATGTCGGCCAAGGTTGTTGACATGTGCAATTGAGTCTTGTTATTTCCTACTGTCTCTTTTGATGTGGATGTTTTCCAAATTGTAAACTTATAGATTGTACTCGCGAGTACTTAGGCTTTTCCTTTCAGATTGTGATTGGTCTTCGTTGGAGTTACTGTATTTGTCGGTTGATGTTTATTATGCCGGTTGTACCGGACATGTTGTTTTATGTTCTTGTTGCTAACAATTGTTTCCTTGCTAACCGAGACGGTTAGTCGAGAGATGTTTTCTTGTGTTAGCCTGGTGGATCCCATGTAGGGGTCCACGGCGCTGTAATACACCTCGAATATCTTGGGGGTGTTACAGATCCGAGGTAAACTCTTAGGACCCTATTTTGGGAAATTTGGGGATTTTCGATTTAATGTCCGTTTCGTTCCGTGTTGTTGATTAATCTATGATGTATGTGATTAATCTTAGTGGTATTCTTGTTTTCCCTACGAGTTCATGGTAAATTTCGTGGTATTTGTGAAATCGAGAGGGTTCGGTTGCGATTCGCCCTCGTTGTTGTTTTTGTATGAATTTACATGAATTGTACGTGGGTTTTTGGGTGCATTCCATTTCTGTACTCATTTAGAAATGGTTGTGATTGTATTCTTCGAATCGTAAGGTTCGGGTTTGTCGGTTCCTAGCGATCGTGGTTGATTTTCCTTTCTGTTCGTGTCGTCGTCAATTACTCAAGGCAAGTATTCTTGGAAACATTTATGCTTAATATGAAATGGTGATGTATGATATGTGTGCTTTGATCATTACGGGAGGGTCTGACGAGGCCTTGGGGGAATCCATGACTTCACTCTAGATTCACGAGCTTGTTTCACTTGCCAGTTCAGGAGGGTCCTTAGAGGCCTCGAATGGAACCAGCGGTTTCGCCTTGGTCCTAGGCAAATTGATTATTGACTGTTTGTTTTCCGGGAAAAGACATGTCTGGTTTTGGATTTTGAAATGACTTGATACATGTACTATGAAATGTGTAAGCAAATGGTTTGCTTGATTACTTGTACTAGCGTAATTGCTAACCTCTTTGGGGACCCATTTTGCGAAAATTCGTGTTATGAATTTCAGTTTATGTTCATCCGGACGAGCGGGCACTGGGGCAGTACGAGGATTCTGGCCAGGGTTGTTTATGTGTGCAAATGAGCCCCCCTTATTTCCGTTATCCTTTTTGATGTGGTTATTTTCAAATTTGTGAACTTATAGATAGTACTCGCGAGTACTTAGCGTTTTTACTTGGATTATGTTTGTAGTATTAAATGTTATTTATGATTGTCGGTGATGACTGTTTTGCCGGTTAGTCCGGATGTTTTATTTAATTTTCGTCTTGATGAGGTGTGTTTCTCGTTAACTGATATGGTTAGACGAGTGGTATTTCTTATTTAGCCTGGTGGGTCCTATGTAGGGGTCCACGGTGCTGCAATATACCCTGAATATCTTGGGGGTGTTACAGCGACATTATGCACCGCCTAAGTTCAGAGTTTGCAAGGAATGATTTGGTTCCCTAAATTACTCTCTTGGTATTACTATTACTCGATCTTCATGTGGTCTTTTTCTCTCTCAGAAGAAATATGCATTTGCGATAATTGATAGGGCAGGGATGTCTTCGTGTAAACCAGCTCAAACGCCTGTAGACACTAAGCCCAAGGTGATTTCTAAATTGGGGTCTTTATTTAACAATCTGACTCTTTATTGGAGTTTTGCAGGGGCACTTCAGTACCTCACCTTCACGAGACCAGATATCTCTTATGTCGTTCAGCAAGTTTGCTTACATATGCATGCCCCCACATGATTCTCAGATGCATGCACTTAAGCGGATTATTCAGTATATTCAAGGCACAATGGACCTTGGTTTGCATCTCTATTCGTCTTTTGTCACTGCCTTAGTATCATATACTGTGCGGACTGAGTGGGTGTCCTGATACTCGTCGGTCTACCCCTGGGTAATGTGTTTTCTTGGGGGATAATCTAATCTCGTGGTCGTCCAAACGTTAACCTACCATTTCTCGGTCTAGTGCTGAGGCGGAATATAGGGGGTGGCAAATGTGGTTTCTGAATGAGTTGGATTCATAATCTACTTCTTGAGCTTCATTGTCCGCTGTCCAAAGCTACACTTATTTACTGTGACAATGTAAGTGCTGTTTATCTATCCAGCAACCCGGTCCAACATCAAAGTACAAAACACATTGAGATGGATATCCATTTTGTTCGGGAAAAGGTTGCACAGGGTCATGTTCGGGTTGTACATTTCTCGTCATGTCACGAGGTTGCGGATATTTTCACAAAGGGACTTCCTCTTATTCTTTTTGAAGACTTCTGGACAGTCTCAGCATTCGTAAATCTCCCGCTTCGACTGAGAGGGTGTGTTAGAATATATTAAATAAATTCTATATTTATCTCTTGTACATATTTAGTATGGATATTAGAGTATATTATGTATATCGCTTAGAGTATCCAACAATAAGTAGGACTCTACTATTCTTGTATATTATGTATATCGCTTAGAGTATCCAACAATAGGAAGGACTCCACTATTCTTGTATACATGCACTCTGTTTGGTATTGATAAACTCACGAAAGATATTCTTTCATATATTAATAATATAATTTTACATAAATATCTATTCAAAAATATTCCATTGGTTTCTTTCCCATTTAGCAAAAATATGTAACTCAATATATATATATATATATATATGCGTGTGGTATTGAGGGCAAAAATGGAAAGAAAAAAGTTAAAGTCGGTAGTCTTGGTTTGAACACTATAACCGCAAGTGTTTGAATTTAATCTAGACAAATATATAATCTAAAGTAATTAGTATCATTCAAACAAAATTATTCGGGTTAAACTAGATTATTTGATAAATTTTAATCTAAATTAAAATGCCACCCAAACACTCAACTAAGCTATACAAAGATGTTATGGTGAGATAATATATATATATATATAGATATATAGATATAATAGTGTTTCGGGTCTGAAGCACCACATTAGATCTCTCTCATAGGTGACATTTTCTTAATTTTGAATTCTTATTTATCTAAATCTTGGATCCCATATCAATTTAAAATGATCCTTAAACGTTGAATAACCTAAATAAATAGAATTCAATATCTTGAATCTCACGTCGATTTAAAATAGAACTCCACAATAGAGAACCTAAATAAATACTTAGAACTCAATGTGTACTTTCCAACCCGATAGTTATTTCACACACAAGCTTAAGAATTTTAGTTTATTGTGTTTAATTTGGTCAATTAATTATAAGTTGGACAAATAAATAGTTTAATTTTTTAGTGAAAATTTAATTTGGTCAATTATTAAATTTACATTAATTCTATTTATCTAAAATTTGAATCTCACGTCTGTTTTATTTAATAGTTTTATTTTATTAATAATATCAATTACTAAGTTAGCCAAATTAATTGGAGAATCTAATTTGACCAATTATCGAACTTGTATTAATTTATCTAAATTTTAAACACCAAATTGATCTTATATTTGATTATGTAGATTTTATAATTTTTATTAAATTTTGGTAATTAGTATAATCAATGTGTAATTTACCATCATGTTTCTAAGCAAATTAATTTGATCAATTATCGAGTTGGCCAAATAAATAATATTATTTTAATTAAAATGTAATTTGCTCAATCATTAAATTGGCCAACTAAATATATTTATTAAATAAATTAATTTGGCTAATTTATTGACCTCAATTTAATTGTCCAATTTATCAAGTATAACAATTTGAGCGAATTTGAAATTTTTTGACGTCAGACATAATAATCAATTATTATAACAACTTATATTTGATTATTTAGATTTTATATATTTTAATAGATTTGGATAATTAGTGCATATAACTATATAAATTGACGAGGGGAACATGTACTAAAATTATCTTTAATCGAGTTTGAGACGGGTATAAGTATATAATATCTAAATAGGTTTTCGATAGTTGAACCCTAGCTCTATTGTTTCAGGTATCAGTATATGAGTTTGGTATGAAAACGCGTAATAAATACATATTTAAGTCAAATTCCGGACGAGTATGGTTATATAAATTATAAACGAGTTCGAATGGGTGAATCATTGCCTCATTTTTTTTGTTTATCATTTTGTTCTACCTCGATGAGGATCGAGTGGCTGAACCTAAATAATAAGTATAACTAGGGAGTTTTTTGCATTAATAGATTTGATTAAAAAATATAATTTTATTATATATAGATATATAATATTGCTACACCCAGTGTTCTAAAAATCGGCCTGGGCGGCCGCCTAGGCGCTAGGCGGCCCCCAGGCGCTCCGATTATGCCCTAGGCGTTTGTCATGGGCGGTCGGGTGATTAATCGGCCGCCTAGGCGGCGGGCGCCTAGGCGAGCCGGGCGACGCCTAGGATGGCAAGGCAGTGTGCCTAGGCGGTTGGCGGGCGCTAGGCAACAAGGGCGCTAGGCGGCGGATAAACATTTTATTTTTATTTTTTTATATTAGCGGTACTATAAATTCCCGAATTGAGATACTATGGACTATGTTATGCTTATGTCAATATTTAACAATTTAATATATGATCGATTATATGTTTGTTTAAATTTTTAAATAGTAGATGTTTTTTATTCTTTATATATATAATTATTTATATATAAAAATAATTATTATAATAATAATAAATAAATCCGCCTAATCCGATTAATCCCCGACTAATCCCCGATTAATCCTCTGGGCGCTAGGCGTTAGCAATCCGAACGCCTAGCGGCTAGCGTTTTTTAGAACCTTGGCTACACCTCAGGAGAACCACATTAACTCTCCCATACGTGATATTTTTTATTTATTAGATTTTTATTTATTTAAATCTTATATCCAACCGTGATTTTCAATGACACTCCAATTATTAAATAATTAAATACATATTTAAAAAAATGTGTATTTTAGCACCCCATAATTATTTTACATCATTGCTTTAATTTGGTCATTAATTGAGTTGGCCAAATGAATTGATTTATTCTTACTAGAAAATTTAATTTGGCAAATTATTAAGTAAATCTCAATGGCCTAAATACGTAAGTATTTTTTTTAATATCTAATTTATATATGCATAAATATTATTTTTATTTTTTTTATTTTTTAAGAAATTCGATTCTCTTCACTTCTATATAAAGTATCTAAAAGCAATTTGGAGTACCACAATTACTTTCTCTCCTACATGATTTTTTTATTTTTTTTATTCTTATATATATATATATAATAGCGTTTTGGATCTGAAGCACCACATTAATACTCTCTCCTATGTGGCATTCTCTTAATTTTGGATTCTTATTTATCTAAAATCTTGAATCCCACATCAAAATATAGCTATATAAATTGTAAAGAGTTTTTGAAGATTGTATAATTCCAAACTTATACTAGGAATTTAAGTTTTAATCTTTTACTATTTATAATATTTATTCTTAACATTTACTTTACAATAGTTGAGTTTTCATTGAGATGAATTAACCAGTTACTATAACAAATTATGTTTAGTTATTTAAATTGTATAGATTTAAATATGTTTAGTAATTAATGGATATTATATAGGGTGTCTGGGTTTAAAATGATAATAAAGTTTTCTTTTAATCTGACGAATACGTGAATATAGATTTTAAACGGGTCTGAGTGGCTGAACCACACTCTCATTATTTCATGTGTTACTATACGAATTTTTAACTCGAATAAGTAGTAAAAGTATCTTCAATCGGGTTTAGGACGAGTACAAGTAGATGAATTATAATTGAGTTCAAGTGGTTGAATCTTATCTCCATCATTTTTATTTATTGATGTGTTTCGCTGCAGTACAATTTCAAGTGACTGAACCCTATGAAAATATTAAATTATTTTTAAATTTTTACTTATAAATTACAATATGAAGTGATTACCCGTCGAATTTCGACGGGCTATACACTAGTTTATGAAAAGAGAGGATATCCTTTTAATGACTCCGCTCAATGGATCAAGGCCAAGGGTGAACACATTTTATGCATGGAGAGAAGCATAGTCAAATTTAAATTCAATCTAATTACTATAAAATTAACAATGTGTAAAACTTTGAATCTACATGAGTCCGATTTATACTCCTGCAAATTGTATCCCGCATTTCAGAGCTCATAATTAGGTATTCTTTTATGATGTGGCCGTATGATAAGCGCACGAGAGATTTTGGGTTTATAGTGTATATTTATATTGTATGGTGAACACGTCTGTAAACTCTCGTACGATGAAAAAGAAGGGTTTGCAAACTCTAGTTGAAGAATTAAAAACAACTTCTTCTTTATATTTTTCTATTCAAAGCAATATTTTAGTTATTTTTTCAATTTTGTTTCGAAAAAGTAGAAGCATTTAAACAATCCCGTTGAAATAATTGTGAGTTGAGGTTCTTGTGGTCGGCTAAAATCGAAATTGGTAAAATTTAATTTTAGTATTGTAAAAACCATGTTTTTGGCTCTTCTCTGTTACAAAGTTATCAAAAGTTCATTGTAATATAAATCATACATTTTTAGTTATTACTCACTTCGTCCCGACAAATTTGATGTATTTTGATTTATTACGGTCAACTATTTTTATAAATATGCAACAAAATTATATTATGAAACTTTTATCGTGAAGTTTCCTAATATAATTTTATTAAAAGAATTTATTACTATATATATAATGCAGCGTCATTAAACGCTGCATGTATTGTCGTTTTGACTTTGCTATAGAAGTTCGTTTCACTGATATTGTGTCATTATGGGCCATTCCTACTTAATTTTGGACCTGAATCGAATACTAAAATTTAAATGAGGCCCATCATTTTTTAAACTCAAGAAAGCAACAAATTACTATGGTTTTAAAAGAATTACGTGTAGGTTTGTTTGGTCAAGAATTCCTTTAAGTTGGTAGTTGGGTTGGTCAATTTAATTTATTGGGGGTGGAAATTTGCTTTAGAAAAAAGAATTTAGGCTACCATTTTTTTTTCATTAGTCTAAAAGGAACTCATGTTCATATTAAAATTTTGAAAACTGACATTGTAGACTATTAACAAGTCAGAAATACTTAACAATTAAGGAGCAACTATTTAAAAGTCTTATGACACAATATCATTGTAGTATTTATCAGATTACGAAACAAAAAAGAGAAAAAAAAAAAAAAAAATACATGCATCAACTACAAGTGAAAAAACCGATAAGCCTATGCACACAAACGAGCAAAGCGGCCACAACATGCTTACAGAAATAGTATTCCGACAACATTAACCTAAAAACACGCAGAAAAGCCTCGCCGCAACGTGGCGGCCGCCAAATTCCTTGTTATTATAATTTGAGATTAATTCGTAGTCGATTTTGAAAATTGTTAAACCACAAAAAATCAAAATGCACCAAATTGAAAGGAAATAAACTCTTATCTGTTCCGGGGAAATCCTTCCCGTATTGGTGTCTTACCTAATACTAGTTGTAGGGGGATAAGAGTTATGGAAAGTTCTAGACTCTTCCATAAGTAGTTGGATCCTGTTAGATGTCTTACCTTAACTAGGAATCCCATGTATGGAAAGACTCTCTTTGTAATGCCTATATAAAGGCCCCTCTATTCATTGTTATCAATACAATTGATTTGCTGTCTTTACTTTTCTCCTCAAACACGTTATCAGCACGTAGCTCGAACGAAAGAAAAAAAAAATCGGCCAAGCCCTACCGCCGAGCACCGCCGTCGTCAGCCTCTGTCGCCACGACACCGCCGCCTGTAACCGCCACCGCCTGGCTGCCACCACCACCGCCAGCCTCCGCCGCCAAAGGCCACCGCCTCGCCGCCGCGGCCGGACCGCGCCGCCTCGCCCGGACCACCGCCGTCGATCCGCCTAAAGCCGCCCAAAGACAACCGCCGCCAGAGCCGCCAGACCGGCTGACGCCCAGCCTCCGCGCGAGCACCGCCGCTGCCGCCATCACCGCCGCGCGCCACCACGGCCGCCAAGACAGCTGCTGACGCGCCAAGACTGCCGCCTCCACCGGGACCACCGCCGCCGACCGCGACCGCCGACCAGCCCGGCCACTTAGTCCGACCGGTTCCGACTCTCGGACCAAAACCCGAACATCAACTTATCTTCTAAGCCGCCAAAATTGCGCCTCCGGTTTCACGTCGTCGCATCAAGTACCAACCTAGATCGAAGCACACCATGATTCAAAGACGTGCCTAATTTTATAATCGAGGTAATTATCTAACTTGTCCCTATTTCAATTCTCTCATTTTGGGAATTTTTCTTTTGGGGACACGGGGTTTGGGTTCTTTATCTCCCACGCTACTTTGCGGTGGATGAGACCGCGAGAGAAGTCGGTATCTCGCGTGTCGAAGAAAACCGTGACGGTCCCGGGGAGTCACGGAATTGTTGAAAAGTCGATACTTGTGGTTGTTGCATACACCACGATCCGGGTGCGATCTGATATCACCGTTTTTTGTCGACTTTACTAAACAACAATTAAGGGAAGTAAATCGAGTAACGGTTATGTTACACGCTTTTAAAAGCATCGATTGTGACCGTTTACATTGTCACTGAAAATCCAACAAGACTAACTTCCTCTTGTTTATATCTTGTAGATGGCACAAAGCTCCAATGTTCATCCGGAGTTCGACATCCTTGACCATGCTGGTAAGGAGTACCATAGGTGGGTCTCAGACGTTCGCTTGGCGTTCGTCGGTAAGAGATTTACCACCACCATCTTTCCCTCTAACGAGCCTACCGCTCAAGAACCGAGCGAGGAAACCAAGGCTAATGCACTGATGTACTTGCGTAGACATATACATCCGTTGTTGAAAAAGTGTTATATGAACTTGCAAACCCCCAAAGAACTATGGGATACACTCGAACAACGATTTAATAATATGCATGATCAGCGCTTCCCCGAATTGCAACTTCAATGGGAGCAAATCCGATTTTTGGATTATGCGAATGTGGAAGCCTATAATCAAGCTATCCTCGATCTTCGCGCTGATCTTGGTTTTTGTGGTGTCAAGAAGTCTGATCAAGATTTGATCGAGAAGACTCTTAACACGTTTCCCGTGGGAGCAAGTGTAATTGCTCATCAGCTGCGCGTTGCCTATGAGGAAGGGAGAATTAAGAACTTTAGTGACCTTATCTCCCACCTCGCGAAAAAAGAAAGGCACCATGAGATTATTCTCAATAGCAATGCGCGCCACTGGGTACGAAGCCGATTCCTAAGTGAATCAAAGCTACCCACAGGAAAGCACCACGACAAAATAGAAAAGGCAACGCTACTCAGTTTTTGCAAGCACCACGGATGCATGACTCGAGCAAGTGAGGGAAAAGACGAGGTCGTCGTTCCAACGTGTGGAAGAGGCAAGGTGGCTCGGCCACGGGACCTAGTGGAACCCAACCACGTGGGCCGCCTCCTGCCGCCGGGAATGGAACCACTCCAAAGGAAGGCCGGAATTGCTATACTTGCGGATCGAAGAAGCATACTTACCGCAATTGCAAAGCGCCAAAGAACATCCAAGCTTACTACAAGCACTATAAATAATACTTGACTCAAGAGTCGAATTACATGGAAGAAGATAATGAGAATACGGAGGTGAACCATATTGAGATCCAGACTGAGATCCCTCCTCTCACCATTGCGGACAAAGATCAACATATGGATGTTGCCGACTTTGACTAGTTTTACGCTTTGGTTATGTTTTGTCTTGTTTCTAGTTTCCGAGAACTACTTTGGATTTTCATGAATGTAATAAAGTTGGCCATGATGAATAAAATTTTTTTAATTGCTGTGATTGTGCAAAGATGAATTTTATTTTTCCCTTCGAAAGCATGTTTGGTTTATCACAAAATAATTGCTAGCAATGAATTGCTTGGTTAAAAATTGATACATTGGTAGGATTTCATCAAAACTTTTGATCAAGACTAGGCTCATCCTCCTTGGTATTTGTTTATGCTTTGAGAGTTCAAACGGAATCAGTGGTTTTTAAACAAATTTTTAGTCAGACCGACATTCCTACTTTCTCTGCAAGTCTACCAAGTTGGAGTTACCGAAAGGATCATTAGTAGAGATATAAATCGAAACCAAGATGCGTTTTAAAGTATTTAAACGCTCCTATGGCCATATTTCCATAGTATTGTATCAACAATAATGCCTTTGAAAAAGGCTTCAACCTTGCTCTATCACTCAACAATAGGGAAATACCAAAATAGCAAATTGAAACGAGCACTGAGATCTTAGTTTAATGATTCAGTAAGTGCACGACCTATGGACAGAAAGATACGGAAGTCTAGTTTCCAAAAAAACTGACCGTTCGTCCATAGCCTTCTTAACGAAGAAGTTATTGCTATTTTAGTGAACAAAGGTCAAGCTGCGCGGAAATTATTTCCAGCGATTGTGCTAACTTTGATCCTAACCAACTTGGTCGAATTTCCCCAAACTCGATGTAAATGAGTATTCGCTATGTCTCTAATCATAAGACTAATTGAGTTTCATGTCTTATTGTAGATGTCTCGTGGCAAAATTGAGTGCCTTGCTGATAGTGGAACAACCCACACTATTCTTCGGAATAGGCAATTATTCAAGGATATTGTGCCATACATATCCTCAGTGACAACAATGATTGGTTCCTCCCAAGTAATTCAAGGGAGGGGACCTGCTCATTTCTTGCTACCTAATAGTACGCATATTAATGTCACAAATGCTCTCTATGCCCCAAGAGCAAACCGAACCTTGCTAAGTTTTAGGGACATCCGTGCCAACGGTTATCACCTTGATACACATTGTGAGAATGGGACAGAATTTTTGTGTGTTACTCTGGCAGAATGCGGAAGATGTCGCGTTCTCGAGAAACTTATGAGTCTAAATAGTGGTTTATACCAGACTACAATAAGGGTTATTGAATCCTATGCTGTGAGTCACGAACTGTGTGATTCCGAAGCATACCAACTATGGCATGACCGACTCGGTCACCCTGGACGCGACATGATGATTCGCATTTTGAAAAACTCACATGGTCATCCGTTTTTCAAGTCCAGAAAATGATTGGAAGCACCACTCGATATCGGCATTGATGTGAGTGAGCTTGATACCGTATCACCGGGACTAAAGATCGCACGCCCTGATAAGGTTGACGGTGCATCTATTGTAAATCCCGAGGCTTCCGTGGCAATTTCTAATGCCCATAAATCGTTTTGTAAAGCCTGTTCACTAGCAAAGTTGATACCCTCTCCGTCCTTTGCTAAAGACTCAACACAAAATATTCGCTTCTTACAAAGAATTCAAGGGGACATATGTGGACCTATTCAACCAGAGTGCGGACCATTCAGATATTTTATGGTTCTGGTTGATGCATCGACGCGATGGTCACACGTCGCTCTGCTATCCACGAGAAACGCTGCATTTGCTAAACTCCTAGCACAAATCATCAAGTTACGGGCTAACCACCCCGACTTCCCAATCTCGTCATTAAGATTGGACAATGCTGGAGAGTTTACGTCAAAATCTTTTGACGACTATTGCATGTCGATTGGGATTGATGTTGAACATCCCGTCCCCCACGTTCATTCGCAGAATGGCCTTGCCGAGGCTATGGTTAAGCGGTTACATCTTATCGCCCGAGCATTGGTATTGCGCACCAACTTGCCGATTTCTGCCTGAGGTTATGTAATTTTGCATGCGGCTATACTTATTCGCTTTCGACCCACTGCCAATCAACCGTTTAGTGCGTACCAGTTGATAACTGGATATGAGCCTGATATTTCACACTTACGCATTTTTGGTTGTGCGGTATATGTGCCAATTACGCCTCCACAGCGTACTAAAATGGGTCCGCAAAGACGATTAGGTATATATGTTGGCTATGAATCGCCTAAAATTATCCGCTATTTGGAACCTTTGACAGAGATCTGCATTCACCTTGCAAGATTTGCAGATTGTCACTTTGATGAGACAAACTTCCGTCGTTAGGGGAGAGAGGAATCGAACGATTCCAGTTGAACGCCAGGAAATTGTCTGGTGTGCTCCCTCCTTGCCTCATCAAGATCCCCGCACAGCTCAATCCGAGCTAGAAGTGCAACGTATTCTCAGTCTTCAGAAAGTTGCGGATTCAATGCCCGACAGCTTTACTGATACTGCGAAAGTGACAAGATCTACCATTCCCGCTGCGAATGTTCTTGCAAGGTTAGAAGTCCCAGTTATAGGGCAAGGTTCAGCCGCCCAAAGGAATGATGCCACCGGCGTCAACCTTAGTGGTGGGACGGCTGCTTCGGCTGCTCTTATCCCTGCTCGAAAGAGGGAGAGGCCAGTGGGTAGAAAGGATACCGAACCTCGAAAGAGAAGAGGAATGGAGGCACAAAATCCTCTCATCATCGACACAGTGACTCCGTCACACGAGATTATCTCTGACTACGGATATGTCCTCGAATCAACAATGGAACAATCGACGGACGCGTCGGAAACTTTGTTGATGTCAGAAAATAAAGAAATCTCGATGCAAGGTACGAGTGAATACGCATCTTATTGACAGTCGCCCACGCTAGTCGACGATGCTTTTGCCTACTCCGTCGCTCAAGAAATTATTGAAGACGACGACGCGAGCCGCGCCGGTTGCCGAGTGTCAACAACGAGCCGATTGGCGAAATGGAAAGATGCAATGCAGTGAACTAGACTCAATGGCTAAACGTGAGGTATTTGGCCGACGAGCCAATACCCGTGGGTGTTAAACCAATTGGACATAAATGGGTCTTTGTTCGTAAACGCAATGATAAGGATGAGGTCATGCGTTACAAAGCGAGACTAGTTGCCCAAGGCTTCTCGCAGCCCGGCATTGACTACGAGGAGACGTATTCTCCGTTATGGACATCATCACTTTCGCTACTTAGTCGGTTTGGTAGTGTCAGAAAATCGAACATGCACTTATGGATGTGGTTACAGCGTATCTTTATGGGGATCTAGATACGGATATCTATATGAAAGTCCCCGAAGGGATTTCATGGCCCAAATCAAATAGCTCTAAACCACGAGCGCGTACGCCGTGTGAAATTGCATCGTTCACCGTATGGTTTGAAACAATCCTAAGGATGTGGTACAACCGCCTAAGTGAATACTTGGTTGGGAAGGGATACAAGAACAGTTGACATCTGGCCCATGCATATTCGTGAAAAGAACAGATGCAGGATTCGTGATTGTAGCCGTCTATGTAGATGACATGAATGTCATCGGTACCATAGATGAGGTCAATGAAACGCCCGCTACCTTAAATCCGAATTCGAGATGATAGATCCGGGAGGACTCGATTACGCTTGGGCTTAGAGCTAGAACATCGAGATGATGGTATACTCATTCATCACCGCCTATGTCCACAAAATGCTCAGCGATTTAGCATGGACAAGGCACATCCTCTTGCTACCCCCATGATTGGTGAAGTCTGAAATGAACAAGGATCCGTTTCATCCTAAAGAGGAGGATGAAGAGGTCCTTGGAGCGTAAACACCGTACCTTAGCGCAATCGGTGCGTTGTTGTATCGGCTCAATGTACTCGCCCGGACATCGCATTCTCTCGTGAATCTGTTAGCGAGATTTAGCTCCGCTCCCACGATAAGGCATTGGAATGGAGTAAAACACATCTTTCGATACTTGAAAGGCTCCAGGTGACCTTGGATTGTTCTTTCCCTACGCAAGAGAGAGTGATATTAGAAAGGAATTGTTGAGGTTAAGACGATGCATACCGGGCCGATCTTCCTCTCGATATTGCGGCTAAGCATGGTAGCTTGACTACCGAAGTGCTAATGCGAGCAAGCTTACCCCTTATGCAGAGAATCCTAACGACACGTTAGTTGGATTTCTTGATGCCTTATCTCTCTCGACCCGCATAAAGGACGTTCCCAAACCGGTTATGTGTTCACCATTGGGAATACGGCAATATCTTGGCGATCTACCAAGCAGACTCGGTTGCTACTTCCTCGAACCATGCAGAGATAATTGCATTGCACGAATCCGTAAGGGAGTGCATTTGGCTCCTGGCCACCATAGACCATATACGAGGAACGTGTGGATTAGATCCCACTACAGCAACCCCTACTTGCATCTTTGAGGACAATGCGGCATGCATTGAGCAGATGAAGTTAGGTTTCATAAAGGATGACAATACCAAGCATATTGCGCCGAAGTTCTTTTATAATCGCAGCAGCAGAATTGTCAATATCGAAGTGAAACAAGTGAGTTCCGATGAGAATATCGCAGACTTGTTCACTAAGTCTCTGCCGAAATCTACATTTGAGAAACATGTGAGAAGCATCGGCATGTGTCGATTATCCGAGCTCAACTAAAGATGGCTCGATGGAATGAGCTATCATGTATACCTCAGGGGGAGTATACTTCACATGATTCTGACATTTGTAGTTGGTGCGTTGCGCTCTTTTTCCTCACCAAAGTCTTTGTTTTTCCCACGGGGTTTTATTTGACTTGGAAAGGTTTTTTACCGAGGCAACACCTTGTGCACCATGTTAGTATTAGCGTTCGACACAGGGGGAGTGTTCCGGGAAATCCTTCCCGTATTGGTGTCTTACCTAATACTAGTTGTAGGGGGATAAGAGTTATGGAAGGTTCTAGACTCTTCCATAAGTAGCCTGTTAGATGTCTTACCTTAACTAGGAATCCCATGTATGGAAAGACTCTCTTTGTAATGCCTATATAATGACCCCTTTATTCATTGTTATCAATACAATTGATTTGTTGTCTTTACTTTTCTCTTCAAATATTATCATATTAAAAAAAATCAATCCATAAAAACCAAACCCAAATTCCTATAAATCCGTCGACCCCTTTCCGTCCTTCACTTCCTCCGGCCGGCAACGGCGATGTAGACTGCATCACCCCTCGCACAATCGACCACGACCCCTTCACCCATTTCATATAAAGAGAATGAATATCTTGAAACTCAACGTCCCCACCCACTGCCATCACCGTCACCACTACCACCAGCACCGCCGCCGCCAACTCAATCCCCGACCTCCATCCCAATTTCTTGTTTCCACTTCCCGTGAACATTTTTCCAAACTTTCTCAATCCTCTGCTACACCTCTCCACTCTTTCACCAAGCATGCCAGTACTCGGAAGGTTTTTGCGGCAACCCCAATTTGGATTGAAAAGATTAAAGAGGAAGAAAGTGAAGATTTTGAAGAATACTTAGCGGAAGATGGAGAGATTTATCAGAAAACTTTGAGATTGGTGGAGTGTGCAATGTTTGCTGCTGTCTCTGCTTTGGCCTTTCTTTTGAGCAACTCTTTAGCCATTGAGGTATTTTTTGATTTCCATATATTATTTTTAATTACTCTGCATTTCCGTCCGAGTTTCTTTTTTTTTTTTTAAATATTCAGTATTTAAATCTGGGGGAATTATTAGAATATTTGATCATGTAAAATATTGAATTTAAATAACATAATGGCTGTTATTATTAGTTCAAGATATGTTCAGAACAAAGGAGGAACTTGCACTTGCCTTTTGTTTTGTCGAAAATGTTATTTGAGGAATCCGCGTTCAAGCAGGACACGTGTAAAGCATTGGGCACAACACGTGTCAGGCAATGCCGAAGTGTCGTGTTCTAGTGCTGGACACATGTCCTGCTGCGATCCGTCCATGGTTACATGTTTGTTTTAGGTTACTTGCTTCACTTGGAATGTTTAAGCATTTGATTTGTTGGTTATTGGGTTTCTTTTTTGGACTAATATTAACTTAGAATGGCGAGGCGCTCGTATATCCTATAGATTAAGTGTGATAGGAGCGGCTTCCATCATCGATAATCGAATTGAAAGATAGCAACTAAATTTGTTAGAATCTTGAGGCAGATCACAAAATGTGGTGATTGAGTAAAAAATTAAAATCTGTAAAAAGGAACGAGTTCTAAGGATGCCTCATAGTTATTAGTTATTTAGAATACGAGTAGTAATCTTAAAAAAAAAAAAAGATTCTTGGCGATGAACAGGTCAGTCTTAGATACTATAACATTAAAATTTGTTGAAGTTCGACGTGCCTCGCATCACAAAATGAATCCATCACAAAATGTCACGAGCCGACATCATTAGAGTGTATTATTTACCGCCATATAAATTTGTGTAAAATCGATAGTATAGTCATCATTTACAATCGCTTAACACTCATTTGCATATGAATTCTACAGAGATACTTTGCATGTTTATTTGCATTGCCGATTGTATTGTCGACTATGAGATGGGGTATTGCAGCTGGAAGGAAAACCATGGTATTCCACATTCTATGTCTTATATCATATTATACTCCTCCTTTGTTTTTAATTTATTCAAATAATTCGATTTGTCGTATTGTTATTTTATCATGTTCAGGTGGCAACTGCTGTGTTACTGTTTGTATTATCCGGTCCGGTCAAAGCAATTACGTATTTGGTGAGTTATATTAACATCTCATTACGAAACGTATATTTTTGCTTGTGTTTATGGATTAAGCTGACGAATGTTTTTAATTATTGTTCTGCGACCAGTTATGGCATGGTTTGCTTGGTTTCTCCATGGGAACTCTTTGGAGGTAAGCATTATGTACTAGGTGTTTTATTTTCTGTACTGCCCCCCTGCGGCGATAAAAGCAAAACTGGTAGTGCATTTGTAATTACCAAGTATAATTACAAAAGTACCCTTGAGGTTTGACCTAATTACAAAAAAGACAGCCAACGAAAGTTACCCCAGGGCCTTTGGTTTTGATTTTTGAAGAATTTTGAAATATGATTTTGTCTTATGGGGGGGGGGGGGGGGGCAAAAAAATAAAAGACAAAATAGAATATGGGGGTCTTTGGTGTAATTATGAACGTTAGCAGGGGTTTGATTGTGATTAAGGTCAAACCTCAAGGGTACTTTTTGTAATTAACCATTTTTCTATTAACATATTCTGTATGAATAACACTTGGTGGCATAATACGAGATAGGGAGATCATATAGTAAACAATATTCTGTCTGTTTTTGTCAGGTTAAAGACAAGTTGGGTTACCTCAGTCTTCTTGTGCTTAATTGTATTAATGTTTTCTCCCTTAATTCTTTTTTGCCATCACTTAATAGTAGTTTTTATTTACGGAACTTAGATGAAACAAACAGTCTTTGAATTGCAGGTTCGAGCTTTTGGTGGTCTGTGTAATCTTGTAATTGCCTCGTATCTATTAGGAGAAAATATACCGGCACTGGTAAATTTATTCGTCTTTTTATTTTATTTTATTTTATTTTTTTATATTTATTTCACGTATGGTTGTTTTAGTTACTGATCTCTATCTATTTTGCTTATAAGTAATTATTTTTAATTTGTATTATTTCTTGGTTTGTGTAGATCATTATAAGTATGCACGCTGTTGTCACGAATAGACTCTCAGACTTTGGCATCATTGCAGTCCCATCCATGAATTCTATATACTTCATTTTCGGGTTTCTGGTATGTCCGATTAGTAGACTTCTTTTTGTTTTTTTTGGTTAATTATAGAAAAAATACACTTGAAGTCCAGTTAAGTTCATGAAACCTCAACTTCTTGTAAAATTATGATATTTTGTTCTTTTCTACAAATTGAATCCTCAATGAGAGAGTATTTGTGAAGTAAAATGGATGATTGCAAAAACTACCCCTGAGGTTCGGGGAATTACAAAAAAAACCCAAAAAGTTTTAAACTCCTTCAAGTTTGATTCTCTTTTAATTTATTTCCATTCATTGAAAGAAATGCAAAACCCCGCTCAACATTTGTGGGTATATTACAGCTGTCTTAAATTATTGCCATTCATGAGTAAATATTCCAACCCCCCTACATTTATAGTTATATACATATATATTCTGAGGGATGTTGCGTAAATTCTCCAAACCTTAGGGGTACTTTTCTAATTATCGCTAAGTAAAATGCAATCCTGAAAGTGCTTCTAGTATTCACAAGGGGGTATTTGTAAATATTGAAAAGTAAAAGGATCTTTCTGTAATTAAGCTAAACCTTAGGGGTGGTTTTGTAATTAACTATTTCTTTAAACTAATGCTTTTGATTATCCTTCTCATCATCACGACTTCCTCTTTTTGACAGCTTATGCTCAATTGTGGCGTCTCTGTGTTCTTTCTACATCTTTTATACGCTATATTCCTTAAGAGTTTCGGAATGAAGGCTTCGCTTACACTACCGAAATGGCTGGAGGCCTGGATATAAATGAAATTTTTAGACGACCAATGGAAAAACAGTTTTGTCATTTGATCCTCATCGCACATCTTCTTAGCATCAACGGTTAGGATGCATCGATATGGTTGGTTGGGAAAGGATAATTTTAAATGTACCCCCCCCCCCCCCCGGTCTTTTTGTACGTCCAGGCGTCTTTGGCATCAACTTTTGTAGTAGCTTTTAGTCAAAACTCTATGAAGGATACAGCAATGGTGTTCGGTAAAGTAAATTTTGAAGTAGGTGGTGGTGGTTTTGAAATAATTAAGAAAAATAGGTCTCATAGTATACTGTACGTAGCTATCATAACTATCAGATCAGCTTTTAAAGTTGGAATGTAGTTTCATTCTTTTTATTGTAAAGGGTTAATAGCCGCAAAATCTCTGAACTTTTGTCAAATTCTTATTTTGCACCTCAATTTAAAAATCTGTCTGAAAATCCTAATACTAATCTGATTTTGCACCCCGACGACATTTTCCGGTGATAGCTTTTCTTACGTGGCATATATGTGGCATTAGTAGATGTCGTGGCATCTACGTGGCAGCAACGTGTATTTGCCAACACAAGTGGAAGAAAACCACGTAAAAAAATAACAAAAGATTAGAACATTTCTCAGATTCCCAAAGACTCTTGCAAAGTTCCAAAATTTCTCTCTTACTAATGGAAAATTCATCGCTAATTAGTGAGATTTCTCTTAATTATTCGATTCTTGTTAGTTGTACGGTCTGATTTTGATTAATTTACTGAACTTCTGTCTTTCTCTTGATTAAATATTCTTCGACGAACGCGTGAGAGTGGAATTGTGGTCCTGGTGGTCCCGTAGGTCGAAGAAGTTCTCAAAACCCCCACAATCATCAATCTGTATTAAAAAAAATACTCAATCGTTACATTCAATTTCTAGAACTACAATAATTTCTTCGAAATCGTTTTCTTCCTGTTACATCTCTACGGTGATGGCAATAATAAAACCTTACCTCGGGATTTCAATCAGTGAAGTTCTCACCCTAGCAACAACACCATGCTCGCAAATTCAAATCTGAACAAAAAGGAATGATACATGGTTCGTAGCTTAAAGAACACCTAACCTAGAGGAAGAAGACAACCTGAAAAATCCTTAATTTTGCGTCTCTTAATGATTAAATAAAAAATAATGACCCTATCTACGCAAAACGACGACGTTTAGAATAATTATATGCGGCGTCGTTTTGTTCACACCGGAGTATTTAGCAACATCAGACAATCTGGTTGCCACATAAGCACCCAATTGGGGTCTCACCAATGGGAGTGCAAAATCAGATTAGTATTAAAGGTTGGGGATTGTCAGACAGATTTTTAAATTGAGGTGCAAAATAAGAATTTGACAAAAGTTCAGGGATTTTGCGGCTATTAACCCTATTGTAAAATACTACTTTTAACGATCACTTCTGTTTGGAGGTGGCCAGTGGGTCGGGCCTGCCCATCCCAGCCCGAACCAGCCTGGATTTTCTAGGCCCCATGGGCCGACCAAGCCAGCCCGGCCCGGGACCGAGCCCAGCCCCCTGGCTACCCGGGCGGTCCCAGTTCCAAACTCTCTAGCTCAGGCCCAGCCCAGCCCGGCCCACCTCCGAGCCCAGACCGGCCCGACCCCCAACCCGACCCACCTGTGGCCCAAGCCCACCCTAAACCCACCCCAAGCCCACCATAAATAACCATTCAAATTTGACTGGTTTGGCAGCCAATGCCATGTGGCACCAACCGATTGGTCGGTGTGCACTAGCCGTTGCCAACGGCTAGCCCATGGGCCGGGCCTAACGGCCAGAATTTCAGTTTTTTTTTTTTTTTTAAATCATCTTATAAATACCCCAACTCCTCTTAACATTTTTCCACACCAACAACAACTCTATTCTCTCTTCTTCTTAATTCTCAAGTTTTCACAACTCTCAAATATTTCACAATTCTCAAATTTTCACAATTTTATATTATTCTATTAATCTAAATCTATCTTTATTAAAAAAATTACTATGGCGTACGGATCAAGGAACGTTCATCATGAAGGAACCGGCGACAATGATGCCAATTTGCATTTCGGTAAGTTTACTATTTCTACTTTTTATTATTTATTTATGTTTACTATAGTTTATTTATTTAGTACTTATTATTATAAATTGTTATTAGTTCACAATCTCTCTCAAGACCCTACTACCATGCCACCCTCATCCGAGCCTACGGCCGAAGCTGCAAATAAAAATAAAAAATCATGGGTTTGGGCATTTTATGAGAGTATTCCCGGTACCGTACCAATGCATTGTAAAATGATTGTCTTGTATGCAAAAATCAAAAGAAAACTACTACTTTTTCGTGGAAGATTGGTACCGGAACCGGAACACTAGCTCGTCATTTGACAAATGACCACAGTTTGACTAAGGATAATCATGATCAAGAACGGTCGGATGACCAATCTCAACTATCCAGCTATTTCTCAAAGCGCCCGGTGGAGGTATGCCTTTCGTTTACAATCAACAAAAATTAGTTGACGAATTTGCTAAATATGTTACTCTTGATGAATTGCCTTTAAGTCATGGTGAAAGTGAAAATTTAGAACATATGACTAGGACTTTAATGCAACCGGCATATAGAAAAATACCAAGGAATACTCTTAAACGTCATATTCAACAACAATATTATATTCAACGTTCTCAATTAATTGAATTTTTTTAAAAAGATTTGAAGGTTGTATATGTCTTACTAGTGATTGTTGGACTTCTCCAACCGGAGAACCTTATCTTTGCATTACGGTTCATTGGCTTGGAACTGAATATGTGATAAAAAAACGTATTATTGCCTTTGATATTATGGAAGAATCACATACCGCTAAAAATCTAAAAGATAGAATAATTGAATGTTGTAAGGAATTTAATATATTTGATAAAGTGCTTTCTCTTTCTCTCGATAATGCGGCCACGAATAATAAATGTATGGAATATCTGTTGGACGAATTGCCTTTACTTGCAAACGGTATTTTTATGCATATTAGATGTGCTCATATCTTGAATTTATCAGCTAAAAAGGAATTGATATGCTTTCACCTCTTTTAAATCCGATTAGAAAAATAATTAAATGGCTAAGATTAAGTCAACATATTAGGAGATATTATAAACATCTATGTAAGGAACATAATTTAAAACTAAAAAAATGGAGCATTGATACAACTACCCGTTGGAATTCTACTTTTAAATTGCTTGATGATGCTATTCCTTATAAGGAAATTATTACTCAATTATATAATTTCGATCCAAAACATTTAGCCGAGCAAGACCTTATAACTGAGGCTCATTGGGAACTTGCTACGATCGTTCATAGTATATTATGCGCTTATAATAATTCTACATATTTATTTTCTTACGTTTATGAACCTAATGTGCACTTGGTTATTTTAGAATGTTGTAAAATTGTTGGTTCTTTAAATGAACACTAAAATAATATATATTTATCTAAAGTTATTTCTACAATGCAAGAAAAATGGTTCGAGTATTTGACACAATTTCCTTACATATATGGTGTTGCATGTCTTCTTGACCCGAGTGTGAAAAAAGAAGCACTCGGTAATCTTATTGATTATTATTATTATGCATTAGGTAATACTTCTTTTGATAGTGAGGAGTACGTAAATGAGTGCGTCAAAATATTAGCTTCATTAGTTGATTTGTACATTAAAAAATATAAACCGGAGGTTCTAGCCTCCCGGTCAACTTCAAAAATAAAGGTAGATTTGATCAATTTACATCTTCAATTCTTTCCAAAAAAACCAAAATCGTCATCAAGCTCTACTTCTCCAACTTCTTCTAGTCATATCTTAAATGAGTATTTTACGTGTTCGCATAACCTTGATGCCGATTTTGAGATTTTAAAATGGTTCAAATTACGTGAAGAACAATATCCTATATTGGCTAGAATTGCAAGGGATCTCCTTGTCGTTCTAGCCTCTACAATTGCTTCGGAGTTCGCTTTTAGTGCAGGTAGAAGAGTTATAATAGATAAACGAACATCTTTATCACCCGACGTTGTGAAGATTCTGGTCTGTGAAAAAGATTGGGAACAAGCAGAAAAACGTCAACAAGGACGGACGGAAGAAGAAGACGAACACAACGAGGATGATGATCCGTGGATGATGATGGATTCTTCATCCGAATGGGGAGCTTCAGGGAGTGGCCAACACGTCGATTGAGCACATCATCCTACCTTTAAGTTCCAGGTAAGTAAAGAGGTAAGTAAAAGAACTACGTGGACTTTGATTTCTTATGAAACGTAGGCAGCTTAATTTTAAAAATTTGATTAAATTTCAAAAAATAATCTAATTTTTTCAAATTAAGTTCAAGTCCATTTTTTTTCCCTTTTCTCCCCATTTAATTTAATGTTTATATATCTTAAAATTCAAAATGAATTTTCTTAAACAGATTGAAACAGCTTTTTACTAAGTTTTACAAATTTTTAAAGTCAAAACACATTTTTTAAATTGATTTTTTAATAAATATTAATTAATTTATCTTAAAAATCCAAAACAGATTTTTAATTTAATGTCAACATATTAATTAATTTTTTTTTTACATATCCGACCCCCCACCGGAAGCCCAGGGGCGGGCGGGAAGTGGGTTTCGGCCGCCCAGCCCGGCCCAGCCCGCCAAAGACATGGGCCGGTCCTGGGCTGAGGTTCCAGGACCTTGAACGAGGGTCTGGTGGAGGCCATGGCTCCTTTTACTGTCACCAAGCCTAGTCTGAGTCTCTTGCTGGGAGTCGAACAGGACCTTGAACCTCATCAAGCAGGGTCGTCGCTCCGATCTCCGATGGAGAATCGATGGTACTTCATCCATCGGACTCACGATTTGTCGAAAAAAGAAAAACCCTCGCAGCCAGCGGGAGAAAGGAAGGAGTTCATAGATGGGAATGAGAATAAGGGCTCGGAATTTGGCAGAATAAATCGTCTTCAATTGGGCTAATGACTTCCTCCAAAGCCCAAATTACTTTAACCACTCTTTATTGAATCTTTGAGCCCAAATACAATCCAAACTTCTTACTTTAGCCAACCAAGTCTATTAATCAGCCCTTTACGTTATTCCAGCCCTCAGATAGTTAATTCTTACGGATTAACTTCAATGAGCCTTATAACTCCTTCAACTTCAGTCCTTAAATATTTAATTCCTTCAATTTTACTTCAAGCAGCTTTTTAATAATTAAAATTAAGTCTTATTTATTCGAGCCATTAAATACGTAATTTCTCTAATAATTTTAATATTCAATTTAAATTATGTCTTGTAGATTATTTCAATTATAGTATTATATTAATAATAAACTATTATTATATATAGATAATAACAAGAATTTACGGGCCTAGAATTATCGAGTCAAGCATCTCATCACATTCAAGTTCAAGAACTGCATTTTATCCAGGTGTGGGGATTTATTACGCTTTTGTTTATTTTAATTGCTTTATATATTGTCTCGTATGTGCACGTGAAATCAGTCAGAAGCACTTAAATGTGCAATCAGTCAGACGCACTTAAATGTGCAAATCAGTCAGAAGCACTTAAATGTGCAAATCAGTCAGAAGCACTTAATTGTGCATAAAGACTTCGGGCTAGCCGACGGGCTTTAGAATTTATCAGTCATGTTGTTTATATTTGCTAATATATTTAGTAATTAACGTAGACATATTGCGTATCCTCCACACTGAGCGAGTTGGAAGCTCACCCCACTATTTAACCCCTTTCAGGTTGAGGAGCTCGATGTGGCATGCGATTGAGAGTGGGATGATCAAGCCTATGATTAGATGTTTATGTATTTAATATTATTTCTCTCAAACTATGTTTATGAACAAGTGTTCAATTTGTTTTATTTTTACGTCAAGGTATGTTTTGTTTTTAATAATGACTCGGGAAGATTACTTGAAATTATTAAGTTTGTCTTTTGAGATGTATTTCCGCTGCAGTATTTTTAATTATTCTTCTTAAAAATTTGAAGAATCATATTTAGAAAAGTTGTCGCTACATAAGTGGTATCGAAGCGACGACCCTGCTTGATGAGGTTCAAGGTCCTGTTCGACTCCCAGCAAGAGACTCAGACTAGGCTTGGTGACAGTAAAAGGAGCTATGGCCTCCGACCGGCCCAACGACTCACTGAACGAGGGTCTGGTGGTGGTTACGGGATGTGAAGTGAAGAATTGGCCACGATCACTGGGAAGCTGTGACGCGGCGGCGCGATTTGGAAGAGGGCAAGTGGGCGGTGGCGACAGGCCAGGTTTGGTCAGGGTCGGAAAAATTCTCAGGTGAATTTCCTTCCCTATTTGATTCCATTTTCTTAGAAATGGTTTGTTTTTCTGAAATTGAAATTATTTAGAAATTGATTTCGGTTCTGAAATCCACTGTTGTGTGTGTTTGTGTGTTGAAGGTAGCTGAGGCCGGTGAAAGTTTTATCCGTGTTGTTGCGTATTGGAGAATTGAACAAAAGGAAAGATTACCTGTTGGCCGTGCTCCGGTGGTGTTAAAATTTGCTACGAAATTTCGAGATGAATTTTGACGAAATAAGAATTTTGGTGTGTAAGATTTTCTGGTCTGCAGGAGATTTCCAGTGTATATCGTGTATTCCTTTTTGCAGATATTTTTATACTGAAAGGATTGTAACCATCCCCATGATGTAAAACTCCTCCTGAAGTTCCTCCCCTCAACCCCACTTCTACCAACCTCTTCTAACATGAGAACGTGGAGTTCTCATAGTTCTGATCGTGATGAATATTTCCAATTGGGCTGGAATTGTGTTGCCCATTAAAATATGGGTTGGGAAAAGATATTTGGACTTGGTAAAATTATAATAGTTGGGTTTTAATTAATTATAGGATTTGGGCTGAATATTATAATGGGTATGGCTTAGGCCGGCCCAAAGTGAAGGGATTAAATTAATTAAAAGGATTTGTGAAATTTTATGGGTAATCGCTTAAAATTTGACTCGGGCCTAGAAATGACGACATGAAACACGATAAAATAAAATAAGAAATGACACGAGATGAATCACATGACTTGTCATGAATAATAATGGCATAAATGAATTTGCATGATCATGAAATAAAATGAATTAAACGATAAATTATTCGGGCATTAATTTAATAAAATTGAACATGTTTTCTATAATTCACAATAAATGTATATGCGAAATCGGGGCGTTACAACCTACCTCCCTTTAACAAATTTTCGTCCTCGGAAATTAAGTTACGTACCTTGGAAAATGAATGTTGGATACTTAGAACGGATCTCCTCTTCACGTTCCCAAGTTGCCTCATTTGGTCCATGACGACTCCATTGAACTTTTACCAATTTAACCTCTTTATTTCATAACTGATGTACCTTACGCTCCAAAACAGCTATAGGTACCTCCTCATAAGTCATATTCTTGGCTACGTGCAACTCTTTGAAATTGCATATGTGATCAGGATCATGTATGTATTTTCTCAGCATGGAGACATGAAAGACATTGTGCACTCCTGATAACTCCGATGGCAGTGCCAAACTATAAGCAAGGTCACCAACACGACCCAAAATCTCAAAAGGTCCGATATAATGAGGCTATAGTTTTCCCTTCTTACCGAATCGTATCACTCCTTTCATAGGTGCTACCTTCAAGAACACCTTCTCTCCAATCTCAAATTGGATATCTTTCCTTCGTTTATCAGCATAAGACTTCTGCCGATCCTGGGCAGTCTTAATTCTGCTTCTGATCTCGGCTATCTTCTCTACAGTCTGCTCGATCAATTCTGGACCCAAAATCTTTCCTTCTCCAACCTCACTCCAATAAAGAGGCGATCGACATTTCCTTCCGTAGAGAGCCTCGTACGGGGCCATTTGTATAGTTGCTTGGTAACTATTGTTATAAGCAAACTCCACTAACGGCAAAATATTCTCCCAATTCTCACCAGTATCAAGAACACACACCCTCAACAAATCTTCAAGTGTCTTGATAGTCCGCTCAGATTGACCATCGGTTTGCGGATGATTTGCAGTACTGAAATTTAACTTAGTGCCCAAAGCACTCTGAAGACTCTTCCAAAATTTCGACGTAAATCGCGGATCTCTATCCGATATGATCGACACTGGAACACCATGTAGCCTCAAAATCTCCCGAATATAAACCCGTGCATATTGTTCCATACTATAAGTCATCCTCACATGTAGAAAGTGAGATGACTTCGTCAAGCGATCTACTATCACCCATATAGCATCGTTCTTCCTCACTGTTCGTGGCAGACCAACCACGAAATCCATTGTGATATGCTCCCATTTCCATTCTGGGATTTCTAATGGTTGGAGTAAACCTCCTGGCCGTTGGTGTTCTGCCTTCACCTGCTGACATATCATACACCTCTCCACAAATACACCAATGTCTCGTTTCATTCCTTTCCACCGAAAGAACTTCTTCAGGTCGTGGTACATCTTTGTACCTCGCGGGTGAGCGGAGTATGGTGCACTGTGAGCTTCTTCAAGAATTTGCTTCCTAAGGGATGGATCCTTAGGAACACATAACCTCCCATCATAAGTCAAAACGTCGTCTGCGGCAACGGCAAATTTCTCAATACTCCCAGCTTGTGCTCGATCCTTCATCTTGCACAAGAACCTATCACGTGGTTGAGCCTCCTTAATCTTATCCCTCAAGTTTGGTTGCAAGACCAAAGATGATAGGATTGCTTTCGAATGTTTTGAAGACTCAACTACCTCAATCCTCAACTGGGAGAACTCTTTTATCAAACTCTCCTGATTGGTCAAGCAAGCTAACTCGCCTCTAGTCTTCCGACTCAAGGCATCAGCTACCACATTAGCCTTACCCTGATGGTAATGGATAGTACAATCATAGTCCTTCACCAATTCAAACCATCGCCTTTGTCTCATGTTAAGATCATTCTGTGTGAAAAGATACTTCAAACTTTTATGGTCCATGTATATCTCACACTTCCCTCCGTAGAGATAGTGACGCCAAATCTTCAGCGCATGTACTACAACAGCCAACTCCAGATCATGCGTTGGATAGTTCAACTCATGTGGTTTAAGCTGTCTCGATGCATAGGCTACAACTTTACCATGTTGCATCAGGACACAACCCAATCCCTGCTTTGAGGCATCACTATAAATAATAAAGTCTTCTGTTGGATCAGGAATCGTTAATACTGGTGCCGAGGTTAGTCTCCTTTTCAACTCTTGAAAAATTTCCTCGCACTTGTCATTCCATTCAAACCTCACGCCTTTCCTTGTTAACTGGGTCATAGGAGTGGCGATTTTCGAAAATCCTTCGATAAATCTCCTATAATAGCCAGCTAGGCCCAGAAAGCTGCGGACTTCGCTCGCATTCTTGGGTATTCCCCAACTACTCACTGCTAGAACTTTATCGGGATCAACCTCAATTCCTTTTGAAGTCACCACATGTCCAAGGAATCCAACTCTGTTTAACCAAAACTCACATTTCTTGAATTTAGCATACAACTTCTCCTTGCGAAGTATCTCCAATGTAATCCTCAAATGTTCTTGGTGTTGTTCCTTGTCCTTAGAATACACCAAGATGTCATCTATAAAGACGATCAGGAACTTATCCAAGTAAGGTTGGAACACCCTGTTCATCAAATTCATAAAGACTGCCGGTGCATTACTCAGACCAAAAGGCATCACTACAAATTTAAAATGTCCATAATGGGTTCTGAAAGCCGTCTAGGGAATGTCACACTCCCTAATCTTCAGTTGGTGGTACCCCGACCGCAAATCAATCTTCGAAAAGTTTCGGCTCCCCTCAACTGATCGAATAGATCCTCGATTCTCGGTAGTGGGTACTTGTTCTTCACCGTGAGTCGATTCAGCTCTCTGTAATCTATACACATCCGAAGTGACCCATCCTTCTTTTGTTACAAACAGTACTGGTGCACCCCAGGGTGACACGCTAGAACGAACAAATCCGAGCTCCAGTAGCTCTTGAATCTAGACCTTCAATTCTTGAAGTTCCTTCGGAGCCATTCTATATGGCGCTTTGGATGTAGGGGCCGCCCCAAGAACCAAATCAATGCTAAACTCCACTTGTCGGTCGGGTGGGACTCTCGGCAAATCTTCTGGAAACACATCCAGAAACTCTCGTACTATAGGTACGTCTGTAGGGGACACCTCATTAGTACGAGTGTCGACCAAACTCACCAAGTAACCCTGACATTTCTACTTCCTTAGACCTCTCAGTGCTTTCATGGCCGTGATTACTCTTGGCACTGTCCTACTCTTAGTACCATAAAAGGTGATCGACTCGCCTTCGGAACACCTCAATGTTACCTTCTTCTCACGGCAGCTTATATCGGCATCATGTCTATCGAGCCAGTCCATACCAAGGATCACGTCAAAATCCATCGAGTTAATCAAATACAGGCTAGCGTCAAATTCTTTACCTCCTATCTCAATATTCTCGTCAATCATTGTATCAGTGAGGATCGTATCTCCTGACGGTAAGCTAACCTCAAGAGACTCAACAGATTCTAATGTTTCTATGACCAATGGCATGATAAAACTTTGCGAGACATAAAAGTATGTGTGGCACCGGTGTCGAATAAAGCGAAGCAGGCACATTAGAGATCATAAGCATACCTGACATCGTGCCGGGATTCTCATCTGCGTCCCTTTGGGTCAAAGTATAAATGTGAGCTTTTCCTACAGAACCTTGACCTTTGGCCCTTTGGAGATGACAGTTCGAAGATGAATGTCGTGGCTCCTTGCATCTGTAGCAGACACCTTTTCCATACAAACACTCTCCGCCATGATTTTTACCACACTTTGGGCATGCAGGCCTAGTGATCGGCGCACCCGGTCCAGATTTCTCATCTACCTTCTTCTGTTTATTAGAAGCCACAACCTTATTTTGGTTCCTATTCTAATGCCTCTTACCGGTATTAGGCTTGGTAGACTGTTGCTGATCCAGATTATGGCTAGCCTCAACCTCTTGAGCTCGAAACACTGTCTCGGTATACGATAGAACCCCATGACCAGCCACGATGTGACGAATACTCGGGCGTAAATCACTCCGGAACTTAAGGGCCCTCTTCCGGTCTGTATCCACCATGTGCTCCACAAAGAAGCTGATTTGGTTGAATTTTATTTCATATTCTTCAACCGTCATTCCTCCTTGTTCAAGATTCCAAAACTCTCTCTCCATCTTCTCTCGGTAGTGCTGTGGGTAGTCTTGTTCCATTACTATTTCCTCGAACCGATCCCATGTTAACGCAGCACGCTCGGCCACCGGCCTCAAACGCCAATAGCTTATCCACCAGCGTCCAGCGTCCTACACCATTTGATATTGGCCACAAAGAATTCTTTGCGCATCGATGCACCCAGTGAGATCAAAGGTGCGCTCGAGTGACATGAACCATTCGTCAACAAATTCTAGTCCTTCTCGGCCGTTGAATGATGGTGGTGTGAAACGTCGGAAGTGTTGCACAACTTGTGCTTGAGTAGGAGCTGGCACGTTATTGTTGTGGTTATTCTGACCTCCGTTATCACCACCACCAGCACCAAGGTTGGCATTCTCACCACCGAGATTATCTCCACCTCGGTTAGTTGGGCGTCCACGTCTATGAGTTGCCATTATCCTAAGGCATACCATACTCAATGATCCCTTAGTACTTACCCAACGAGAGGGGGAAATAAATTGGCGAGTTACATTGCATCTATAGGTTGAGAACCAGAGATTTCTAGCAATGATGATTCACGCATGCCACACATATACTTATGAATTTATAAGAAAACAATTTCATGCCCAAACACTTATCATAAAATTCTTATGTACAAAATAGACTGAAGATGCATCTATAATGCATGAATCATAGTTGATCTGGTAAACTGCATTTATCACAGAATAATAATAACTTAATGTACCTTGGAGTCGACGTGGAGCGGCGAAGGTGGATTATCATAATTGCTAAAGAAATATTTGACTACATGCAAAAATGAAATTAGTTTAGAAAAAGAAACTATTTTAACGAGTCTACAGAACCGTAGACCCGCTCCGATACCACTTATGTAGCGGCCACTTTTTTTTTAAATATGATTCTTCAAATTTTAAGAAGAATAAATAAAAATGCTGCAGCGGAAATACAACCCAAACTTCTTACTTTAGCCAACCAAGTCTATTAATCAGCCCTTTACGTCATTCCAGCCCTCAGATAGTTAATTCTTACGGATTAACCCCAATGAGCCTTATAACTCCTTCAACTTCAGTCCTTAAATATTTAATTCCTTCAATTTTACTTCAAGCAGCTTTTTAATAATTAAAATTAAGCCTTATTTATTCGAGCCATTAAATACGTAGATTTCTCTAATAATATTAATATTCAATTTAAATTATGTCTTGTAGATTAATTTCAATTATAGTATTATATCAATAATAAACTATTATCATTATTTGTAGATAATAACAAGAATTTATGGGCCTAGAATTGTCGAGTCAAGCATCTCATCACATTCAAGTTCAAGAACTGCATTTTATCCAGGTGTGGGGATTTATTATGCTTTTGTTTATTTTAATTGCTTTATATATTGTCTCGTATGTGCACGTGAAACCAGTCAGAAGCACTTAAATGTGCAAATCAGTCAGAAGCACTTAAATGTGCAAATCAGTCAGAAGCACTTAAATCTACAACATCCAACTCCAGATCATGCGTTGGATAGTTCAACTCATGTGGTTTAAGCTGTATCGATGCATAGGCTACTACTTTACCATGTTGCATCAGGACACAACCCAATCCCTGCTTTGAGGCATCACTATAAATAATAAAGTCTTCTGTTGGATCAGGAATCGTTAATACTGGTGCCGAGGTTAGTCTCCTTTTCAACTCTTGAAAAATTTCCTCGCACTTGTCATTCCATTCAAACCTCACGCCTTTCCTTGTTAACTGGGTCATAGGAGTGGCGATTTTCGAAAATCCTTCGATAAATCTCCTATAATAGCCAGCTAGGCCCAGAAAGCTGCGGACTTCGCTCGCATTCTTGGGTATTCCCCAACTACTCACTGCTAGAACTTTATCGGGATCAACCTCAATTCCTTTTGAAGTCACCACATGTCCAAGGAATCCAACTCTGTTTAACCAAAACTCACATTTCTTGAATTTAGCATACAACTTCTCCTTGCGAAGTATCTCCAATGTAATCCTCAAATGTTCTTGGTGTTGTTCCTTGTCCTTAGAATACACCAAGATGTCATCTATAAAGACGATCAGGAACTTATCCAAGTAAGGTTGGAACACCCTGTTCATCAAATTCATAAAGACTGCCGGTGCATTACTCAGACCAAAAGGCATCACTACAAATTTAAAATGTCCATAATGGGTTCTGAAAGCCGTCTAGGGAATGTCACACTCCCTAATCTTCAGTTGGTGGTACCCCGACCGCAAATCAATCTTCGAAAAGTTTCGGCTCCCCTCAACTGATCGAATAGATCCTCGATTCTCGGTAGTGGGTACTTGTTCTTCACCGTGAGTCGATTCACTCTCGTAATCTATACACATCCGAAGTGACCCATCCTTCTTTGTTACAAATAAGATCTTGGTGCACCCTGGGTGACACGCTAGAACGAACAAATCCGAGCTCCAGTAGCTCTTGAATCTAGACCTTCAATTCTTGAAGTTCCTTCGGAGCCATTCTATATGGCGCTTTGGATGTAGGGGCCGCCCCAAGAACCAAATCAATGCTAAACTCCACTTGTCGGTCGGGTGGGACTCTCGGCAAATCTTCTGGAAACACATCCAGAAACTCTCGTACTATAGGTACGTCTGTAGGGGACACCTCATTAGTACGAGTGTCGACCAAACTCACCAAGTAACCCTGACATTTCTACTTCCTTAGACCTCTCAGTGCTTTCATGGCCGTGATTACTCTTGGCACTGTCCTACTCTTAGTACCATAAAAGGTGATCGACTCGCCTTCGGAACACCTCAATGTTACCTTCTTCTCACGGCAGCTTATATCGGCATCATGTCTATCGAGCCAGTCCATACCAAGGATCACGTCAAAATCCATCGAGTTAATCAAATACAGGCTAGCGTCAAATTCTTTACCTCCTATCTCAATATTCTCGTCAATCATTGTATCAGTGAGGATCGTATCTCCTGACGGTAAGCTAACCTCAAGAGACTCAACAGTTCTAATGTTTCTATGACCAATGGCATGATAAAACTTTGCAGACATAAAAGTATGTGTGGCACCAGTGTCGAATAAAGCGAAAGCAGGCACATTAGAGATCATAAGCATACCTGACATCGTGCCGGGATTCTCATCTGCGTCCCTTTGGGTCAAAGTATAAATGTGAGCTTTTCCTACAGAACCTTGACCTTTGGCCCTTTGGAGATGACAGTTCGAAGATGAATGTCGTGGCTCCTTGCATCTGTAGCAGACACCTTTTCCATACAAACACTCTCCGCCATGATTTTTACCACACTTTGGGCATGCAGGCCTAGTGATCGGCGCACCCGGTCCAGATTTCTCATCTACCTTCTTCTGTTTATTAGAAGCCACAACCTTATTTTGGTTCCTATTCTAATGCCTCTTACCGGTATTAGGCTTGGTAGACTGTTGCTGATCCAGATTATGGCTAGCCTCAACCTCTTGAGCTCGAAACACTGTCTCGGTATACGATAGAACCCCATGACCAGCCACGATGTGACGAATACTCGGGCGTAAATCACTCCGGAACTTAAGGGCCCTCTTCCGGTCTGTATCCACCATGTGCTCCACAAAGAAGCTGATTTGGTTGAATTTTATTTCATATTCTTCAACCGTCATTCCTCCTTGTTCAAGATTCCAAAACTCTCTCTCCATCTTCTCTCGGTAGTGCTGTGGGTAGTACTGTTCCATTACTATTTCCTCGAACCGATCCCATGTTAACGCAGCACGCTCGGCCACCGGCCTCAAACGCCAATAGCTTATCCACCAGCGTCCAGCGTCCTACACCATTTGATATTGGCCACAAAGAATTCTTTGCGCATCGATGCACCCAGTGAGATCAAAGGTGCGCTCGAGTGACATGAACCATTCGTCAACAAATTCTAGTCCTTCTCGGCCGTTGAATGATGGTGGTGTGAAACGTCGGAAGTGTTGCACAACTTGTGCTTGAGTAGGAGCTGGCACGTTATTGTTGTGGTTATTCTGACCTCCGTTATCACCACCACCAGCACCAAGGTTGGCATTCTCACCACCGAGATTATCTCCACCTCGGTTAGTTGGGCGTCCACGTCTATGAGTTGCCATTATCCTAAGGCATACCATACTCAATGATCCCTTAGTACTTACCCAACGAGAGGGGGAAATAAATTGGCGAGTTACATTGCATCTATAGGTTGAGAACCAGAGATTTCTAGCAATGATGATTCACGCATGCCACACATATACTTATGAATTTATAAGAAAACAATTTCATGCCCAAACACTTATCATAAAATTCTTATGTACAAAATAGACTGAAGATGCATCTATAATGCATGAATCATAGTTGATCTGGTAAACTGCATTTATCACAGAATAATAATAACTTAATGTACCTTGGAGTCGACGTGGAGCGGCGAAGGTGGATGATCATAATTGCTAAAGAAATATTTGACTACATGCAAAAATGAAATTAGTTTAGAAAAAGAAACTATTTTAACGAGTCTACAGAACCGTAGACCCGCTCCGATACCACTTATGTAGCGACCACTTTTTTTTAAATATGATTCTTCAAATTTTAAGAAGAATAAATAAAAATGCTGCAGCGGAAATACAACCCAAACTTCTTACTTTAGCCAACCAAGTCTATTAATCAGCCCTTTACGTCATTCCAGCCCTCAGATAGTTAATTCTTACGGATTAACCCCAATGAGCCTTATAACTCCTTCAACTTCAGTCCTTAAATATTTAATTCCTTCAATTTTACTTCAAGCAGCTTTTTAATAATTAAAATTAAGCCTTATTTATTCGAGCCATTAAATACGTAGATTTCTCTAATAATATTAATATTCAATTTAAATTATGTCTTGTAGATTAATTTCAATTATAGTATTATATCAATAATAAACTATTATCATTATTTGTAGATAATAACAAGAATTTATGGGCCTAGAATTGTCGAGTCAAGCATCTCATCACATTCAAGTTCAAGAACTGCATTTTATCCAGGTGTGGGGATTTATTATGCTTTTGTTTATTTTAATTGCTTTATATATTGTCTCGTATGTGCACGTGAAACCAGTCAGAAGCACTTAAATGTGCAAATCAGTCAGAAGCACTTAAATGTGCAAATCAGTCAGAAGCACTTAAATGTGCAAATCAGTCAGAAGCACTTAATTGTGTATAAAGCCTTCGGGCTAGCCGACGGGCTTCAGAATTTATCAGTCATGTTATTTATACTTGCTAATATATTTAGTAATTAACGTAGACATATTGCGTACCCTTCACACTGAGCGAGTTGGATGCTCACCCCACTATTTAACCCCTTTCAGGTTGAGGAGCTCGATGTGGCATGCGATTGAGAGTGAGATGATCAAGCTTATGATTAGATGTTTATTTATTTAATGTTATTTCTCTCAAACTATGTTTATGAACAAGTGTTCAATTTGTTTTATTTTTACGTCAAGGTATGTTTTGTTTTAATAATGACTCGACAAGATTACTTGCAAATTATTAAGTTTGTCTTTCTGGATTACTAAACACCGCCCAGAATTACTAGCCACCGCCCTATAAGATTACCTTTTTGCCCTTAATTCATATTAATTAGATTTTGGATCCTAATTTAACAATACTTTTCTCTCTAAACAACCCACCCGACGCAGCCGAACCGCCGCCACACTACCGCCGCACAGCCGCCGTCCACCGCCATATTACCGCCGCTTAGCCGCCGTCTGCCGCCGCACCGCCGTAGTCAGCCGCCATAACCAGAAAAGGAAAAGCGCCGGTAATTTTTTTTTCGTTTTACTGTTTCATTTGCTGCGGCCGCCGTGCCGGAGTGCACGGCAGAGACTCACGGCCACCGCACCCCGCATAGGCCCCGTCGGGCCATCCCTGGGTGGTTAACCCTATTTCACGATATGCATACACACGGCACTACGTATCCCCAGAGGCCCCGTCAGACCATCCCTGGGTGAACATACGCATTCACATCCACAACATATACGGGAAGCCATAAATCAAATACTAGAATAGGCATACAAATGTAAAGTACTTGCCTTTGAGACATCTTCGACGAGATGGAAAATAAACGATGCCTAGGAATGACCCGGAGTGACAACGACCGTTCCTAAACGAAAGGTTAACACGAATCAGTCCTAAACGACATCATTAACCGAAGGAAATACGCCCACAATCCCGATTACCAACAATAACAATACACGTACGGTCGACACGGGCGAGGGTTTTCACAAAACCTCCCCGAATTGGCAACTCACAGATCAAACACCGATGGAAACGGATTGGGAACCACTTAATAACAATAATCGATAAGAAATATTTCAACATAAACGAACAATTCGAGTTTAAATAGACAAATCCCGATAAAATCCCAAAATTGACAAAGTTAGGGTTCTAAGCCAAAATACCTTGAACTCGGACGGAGGAGGATGGATTAGGATGATGATACACTTCGTTTGGAGTACAAAATCGATCGATCAAGGAACTCCAAATCGCCCCAAAATACTCCAGGAAACTCAAAACGCGGACAAGGGAGAAGGAAAGAAGAAAAATGACGCGTCTGAGGTCGACTCAGGTATTAAATACCTGACTGCGGAATTACGTACGTTAACATGGAGAGTTAACGTACGTTAAGGGTTTTACGAACATAAAAACCCATCACTTAACGTACGTAAGGACCTCGACAGAACATTCTGACCAATTCGCTGAAGCCGATAACGTATGTTATATCTAACAGTTAATGTACGTTATCAATACTCAGATAACGCACGTAATATAACATGCATAACGTATGTTATGCATGCAGCAGTTCAGTACTACTGAGTGCAGTCCACTGCCCAAGGAAGTACAAATCGAAACGCAACAAAAGATGGGATCCGAAGACAAAATTACGAAGTATTCGCGACGACGAACCTAAGCGCTAAAAGGAAACACCATTCCGACTACCTGGAGGTCCGGAATTCGACGACGGAAGTAAATTTCCCTCAAACTTAACAAAATTACAAAACGGTCCAAACATTCGAAAATTACGATACGACGTTGGATCATCAAACCGAAACTCACAGCACGAAAAACTCGACCATACAGACTCGTGGGAACAAAGAAACAACACAATCGAACGAGTTTTACGATAATCGAGCGTACATGCGACAAGATCATGACATAAAGCATATTACGTAAAAACACCTCTGAAACTCGTCCAAATGGAAAAATACCAAGAACAAAATAGATTCAAAACGTCAAAACGGTTACAAGCGAGGCGTTAAAATAGACATGCCCAAAAATAGAAACTGCTAAAAATAGAAAGTACGGATATTACAATCTCCCCCTCTAAAAAGAAGTTTCGTCCCAAAACTTAAGGATCAAAAAGCTTGGGGTATCTCGCACGCATATCCTCCTTCAATTCCCATGTCGCTTCCTCCACTCCATGTCTCGACCATTGCACCTTAACTAAAGGAATGGTTTTGTGCCTTAATTGTTTATCCCGACGTTCCAAAATCTACACTGGCCTCTCCTCAAACGTAACATCCTTCTCGATTTCCACATCCCCAAAATCGATAATGTGAATCGGGTCTGGAACATACTTTCTCAACTGAGAAACGTGAAATACACTATGCACATGGCTCAACGACGGGGTAATGCCAAACGGTAAGCCAATTCGCCAACTCTCCAATATCTCGAAAGGTCCAATATACCTTGGATTAAGCTTTCCCTTCTTCCCAAAATGGAAAACTCCCTTCGACAGAGACACTCTTAATAAGAGGTGATCCCCTACCTCAAACTCCAAGGGTCGACGCCTAACATCCGCATAGGACTTTTGTCGACTCTGAGCCGCCAACATTCTCTCTCGAATCAACTCGACTTTCCTCCTAGTCTCCAACACAAGATTTGGCTCGGTGCCAACTAAATCGGACGGCTCATTCCAACATATCAGTGATCGACATCGTCGGCCATAAAGCGACTCATACAGTGCCATCTTAATCGACGCATGCCAGCTATTATTATAAGTGAATTCGATCAGGGCCAGGTGTTCCTCCCAATCACTACTCCAGTCTAGCGCAAACGTGCGCAACATATCCTCGAACGTCTGAATGGTACACTCGGACTGTCCATCGGTCTGAGGATGGAAAGATGTGCTCAAACGCAAACGTGTCCCCAAAGCCTTATGTACCGCCTCCCAGAAATGCGATACTGTAGTACCTGCCATTTTCATAATGTAATATTATTATTTATAATAATATTATAATGCATTTTATTTCATTTAATTTCATTTACAGGATCATGAACATTTTCGACGTATCACAGGTCCTAGCCCGAGTCATTTTGTCAGATATATATATTCAAGTAGTCATTATTTATTTTTATAATAGTGTTATTAATTATTTAAGTATAATACTAACACTACTATTATTAATATTACCATTATTATTATTAATAATATTATTATTAATACCATTTTATTAAGTATTAATATTATTATTATCTTTATTATTTTTCAGATTATTATTATTATCATTACCAAATATTATTTTTACATTATTATTATTATTATATTTATATTTAATCATGTGTTATGAATTAACCAACTATGATTAAACTTAATTAATCATAATTAAGAACTCCTCCCTTCCCAGATCGACTGACTTTCCCCAAAATTCTTCAATGTTTATCAACATACAAATCCTAATCCAACCTAAACAATTAAAAATTACAACTATAAATACACAAACTCTACTTCAGAAAATCTTTACATTCTTTACATCGTTCAGCATCTAGATAAAAAAAATACACAGTTCACACATTACGCCATAATTCTTCAACGGGAAGATTAGATCGCAATTTTGGTCTTCTGCAAATCGTTCCAGCCGCAATATTGCCAGTATTCTTTTCCGCCGTCTGAGCACTCTCACCAATTCTGCAGCAATCATCATCAACATCCCCGTACAGGTAACTCAAATCTCAATTGTAACCTTTTCTGATGAATTTCGTAGAATTGTATTGTCGTCTTCTTATGACATAAATCAATTTATCTCTCCGGTAAATTTAACACTAAACTCATCAGGCCTGAACTCATGGCCGAGCTCAATCCATCAACCGAATTTCTATTCAGACCCAACTTCAACCCATTCAAACTCTTGAACATCAAAACTCTTCAACCCAAAACAACTAATCACCAGCGGCCAAACACCATGGCTCGGTCAAACATCCCCATCTCATAAGACCCATATTCAGAAATCATAAATCCCAAAACCCGAACTCAGAATTCGACGATGCAACCCGAGATCGAGTTCAATCGATCGAACCTAAAATATATTTCCAGCAATTTGTTAAATTCATCATGAATTCAAAATCTATCTCCAGAATTTGTCAAAATCAAAACCAAACCCCGAATCCCAACTTACCTAAATCCGACGGAAAGCCCTTCGGTTCTGCCACCATTCCCGGTGACTTTAATCGCCGCCGTCGTAGCCCCGAGCCCCGTGGCTGGTTAATCTAAGCTCGGGCGAGCCGAGGGTGCGTGTCTGTCTGTCAGTCGGCTCCAGTGTGTATGTGTGTGCTTCGGTGTGTGTATTCGATTTGTTTGATTTGTGTGCAGAAGGATTGAGATCGAATCTCTGGTGTGTGCCTCCGACCGTGTGTGTGTGTGTTTGTGTTTTCTGCCACTGATTTCCGGCCGATTTGAGAAAGAAATTTAGAGAGAAGTGGTGTGAGGAAGAGGAATTGGAGAGAGAGGGAGAGATAAGGTCAGAGAGAGGCGAGAGGCGAGAGGCAGGAGGAATGAATTGTCGGTCGAAAAACTAGGGCAAGGGTATATATACACCCTATAATTTTCAAGACTTTTCAGCCCAGTCCCTAAACTCTTCAAGTTATTCAATTTAGCCCCACCAGTTTCCAGTAACATTCAATTTAACCCAGGATTTTTAATTACTTCGATTTTGACCCCAGTCAACATTAAAAATCTTCAATTCGGTCCTATTTTGACCAAGATATTAAAATGTTGGCTTTTCAATTAATATTAATAATTAGTCCGATTTTATGCATATATATATATATATATATATTTTAATTTCAGTCATTATATCATAATGTTTTATAATGATTAAATTATTATTATATGTAGATATTTACGAGGATTTACGGGCTTAGGACTGTGAGTCGAGCATTTTCATATTTGTTGGAACATTTTGTTTTATACATGCTTAAAAGTGTTTTGATGATTAAAGTTGATAAACAAAGCAAAACAACAAAGAGACGAAGCAAAGCATCGAAGGAAACGAAGTGCAAAAAGGTGTTCTGAACATGTATAACGTACGCAATGAAGATATCATAACGTACGTAAAATGGGATGATTAACATACGCAAGAAGGACATGTTAACGTACGTAATGTATTCAAATCAGATGAACGTTGGGAAAAGTCGAGTCAAATTAAAAAAGGCGGCAACGGATATATGACGTCAGCAATGACGTATCCTTAACGTACGTATTGGGTGTTGGCTAACGTACGTAATGTTCAAGACGAAGGCTACTGGACTAAAACTGGTACATGCTAACGTACGTAACGAAATCGATATAACGTACGTAACCATTGTAGCGTACGTAATATAGTGAAGATAGCGTACGTAATGCAGTCTGAAGAGCTAACGGCTAGTTTGGTTGATGAAGGCTATAAATACCACATCCTTGGTATTCATCCATACAACAACGCAAAGCAAACGACTCATTGATCCGATATTCATATTGATATTCTTTTTGTTGTAATATTGAGCTTATATTGTTAGTTTGAGTGTTTATACATTCAACACATACACGAGAGGTAAAAGAAAAGATACGATTGGATTTGGTGTTATTATAATCAAGGATCCGGCATTGTTAGAATCGCAATCGATATCTTCGTGAGGTTTATCTAGTACCGATAAAAAGCTAGAGCGGTTGATTCCTTGTCCGATAGAAAAGTAAAACGGTTTAACTTGGACCGACTCAAATACAAGTACGGGTGGTTTATCACGGACCAATAGAAAACGTGATTGTAATGGTAATCCCTCGACCGATAGAAGAGAGGTGCAGAGGTTTATATCTTCAACCTATAGAAAAAGATACCGAGAGAGGACGTAGACTCGTTTATAACCGAATCTCTATAAATCCGTATGTCGTTTAATTCCGCTCTTTATATTCACGCTTCCGCAACACGGCGCATATTCCGATTTTGCACCAACAATTGGTATTGGAGCAGTACCTCCAATAAGCGGCTTAACATCCGAGGAGAAGATCCAAATGTCGTTCTAACTTGCTCCAGTCGAAGGCCTTGCTCTTAACCGACCACCATTTTTTGATGGCTCGAACTTTATGACGTGGAAGAAAAAGATGTCAATATTCATCCGAGCATATGCAATCGAGCTTTGGAAGGTGATATGTCTTGGTCCAAGAATTCTGACGAATTCCAATGGTATGCTTAAAAATTTCGAAGAATATGACGATTCTGATTGGAAAAATGACCATTACAATTGTAAGGCAACTCAACTCCTATATTGTGCCTTAAATCCGGAAGAACACAACCGATATCATCATGTGATAGTGCCAAAGAAATTTGGAAAATGCTTGAGGTAACACACGGAGGTACGTCTCAAGTCAAGGAGATGAAGATAAACATGCTCCTTCACGATTATGAATTATTCCAAATGAAGGACGATGAATCCATCACTATAATGCTTGACCGATTCTCGGTCATCACAAATGGATTAGCATGTTTCGGAAAACCACTTTCGAGTAGTGAGAAAGTAAAGAAAATTCTCCCATCACTGCCTCGAGAATGGGATGGTACGGTGACAACAATAATAGAATCTAAAGATTTAAATAATCTTGATTTTAGTGCTCTCGTTGGTTCTCTTATAAACTACGAGATAGTCCTAAAATCTCGGAATGCCAAACTGAAGCCAAAGGAAAGATCGATAGCCTTGAAGGCGAAGATGTCAAAGAGAGAAGAAATTCCGGTGGATGATAGCGACGAATAATCGGCATATTATGCCAAAAATATTAATAAGTTTCAAACCTTATTAAACCAGATAAAGAAAGATATCTCGGGCGAATCTAAGATATTCGACAACTCTTGTCGATTATGTGGTAAACCAGGTCACTTTGCTAAGAATTGCCGAGCTAAACCAAAGAAGGAGGTCCTCGTTGCAACATGGAGCGATGAAGACGAAGATGATGATTTTATCAATCAAAATAATCTCGCTCTCATGGCCCGAAGTTCATTCGATGATAGCGACGTCGAAAGCCAAGTAAGTAATTCTTACGACGAACTTTTTGAAGCATTTGAATTATTACATACGGACTATCAAAATGCTTTGTCCGAAATTAAATCCCTTCAATTTAAAAATAAATCATTGGAAATTGAAAATTCCAAAATTCTTGAAAAGGGAAAATTTATTGAGACCGATCACTCAAAATGCGTTGAAAACGAAAATATTTTAAAGGATGATCTTGTTAAAATGCAAACCGAGCTAAAAAATTTAACGAAGAAATTTTCTCTCGGAAACGAGAAATTTGAAAATATGCTCTTGGTTAAAAAAAAACCAAACCAAACATACCCAGTATATCCCGCTCAGAGCAGGGTCTGGGGAGGGTAAGATGTACGCAGACCATGCCCCTACTTATTACGGTAGGGAGGCTGTTTCTGTGAAGACCCCCAGCTTAGTGCACAGTAGAATCTTGCGTGATAAACACAAAGGAAAACATATGATTCGAAAAAGCTCGAGACCATACCTGAGCCCATGACTTGATCTACATGGGACTTACCTAAGCGGAATTTGGCTACTTCACTCTGGATGAACGCTGCTCTATCAAAAGAGAGGTTGGCTCTGCGCACAGCTCCCTGTCAAAAATACACCACACGCAAAGACAATAGGATAAAATATACAATAAAAGTAAAAATACAATGCTCTAGGTCAAAGCTAACCGAGACAACCCAACCCTGAGGCTCTCAACTACAGCACCGCTCCCTACAAAAGAATCCACAACTCTGATCTGGCGCCTCCAAGCGCACCTATCAACAGTCATGGTCTCGGATCGGTTCAAAAGTTTACTTTAAATAAATAGGGGTTGGGATTCCTACCTCGTTCTAAAAACAAATCCTTAAATTTAAAGATATCCCGTTGCGAAAAATGTTTGAAAAATGGACATCATATTTTGAACTGTAAAAGTCCACACCGAACGATTAAAAAGGAACAAATATTTCAAATATCGTCTATGTTTCGAAACAAAAACCAAGTATAGGTTGGATCCCCAAAAATTGATTTTTATCAAAATATATTTTACTCAGGGGGAGTAATAATTTTTTAAAGGGGAGATAATATTTTCAGGGGGAGTTTATACCCTATTTATACATATAGTTATATTCATTTGGTATCGCATATTTTTTTTAAACATCAATTTGGTATTTATCATTTTATTACATTTTTTGATGAAAATAAAAAGGGGGAGAAAGGAGAAAAGAAAAAGAATGGGATTAACCCTGAAAGGGGGAGAAAATCGAAAAAAAGTCGAAAAGATGAAGTTGAAAATAAAAATGAGGAGACGTCGAAAAGATGATGAAAATTTGAAAATTCGAAAAGAAAAAGAAAAGGAAAGAAGGAGTCGAAAAAGAAGTGGGAGAAGAAAGTAACGAAACGGACAAAGTCGAAAACTTTGGCCTGTACACATATACATATATTTGTATTTTTGTAGGTAAATCTCATTAACGAAATGTTGTTTTGTAATCATCAAAAAGGGGGAGATTGTTGGAACATTTTGTTCCATACATGCTTAAAAGTGTTTTGATGATTAAAGTTGATAAACAAAGCAAAACAACAAAGAGACGAAGCAAAGCATCGAAGGAAACGAAGTGCAAAAAGGTGTTCTGAACATGCATAACGTACGCAATGAAGATATCATAACGTATGTAAAATGGGACGACTAACGTACGTAAGAAGGACATGTTAACGTATGTAATGTGTTCAAATCAGATGAACGTTGGGAAAAGTCGAGTCAAAGTAAAAAAGGCGGCAACGGATATATGACGTCAGCAATGACGTATCTGTTAGGAATACTTATTAGATTTTGATGATGTCATCTTTATATATTCAAATGTATATTCACTACTTGGCAAAATGTAAGGAAGAACCAAATGAGTATCTTCCATAGGCCAAAATATGTTAAGTTAGATACTTGGCGAAATGTAAAGAAGAACCAAATGAGTATCTTCTATAGGCCACATAAGTTAGGCTAAAGTGCAAATCAGATAAGTATCTATCAGCCGAGTCTTGGTCAACTCAAATGTTCAGATAAGGTTGACCACAGACGAGTCACATCAGGCAACCCTTATCAGAGAAGTTCTGGTTAACAAAGGAAAGACAAGTCATCTAAAGTCTGACCATCAGATCAGTCAAGTTCAATCAGGTCAGAAGACTTCAGTTAAGTCGGCATCAGAGAAATCGACATCAGAGAAGGTTGACTGCACATCAGATAGGTTGACCTCAGAGAGATCATTTAAGTGATCAGGCAAGTACTCCAGTCCACGTCAGCATGCGTTGAATAGTCAATATTGACGGAAAGTCACATGCGGGCGATTAGAAACAGATTGGAGAGATTCCTGGAAAGGAAATGAATTAAGTAATTCATTCTGACCCACCATTAGACACTTTAATCTTATTATATTCAAAAGATTCGGCGCTATCACATGGAAGTCTTCACAACGGTCGGAATTGGATTAAAATATGGGAACCCAGCCTTGCAACATTCAGAAAAATAAACAAAGAAGTCTATTTCTCCAACGGACGAATTTGTTACAGATTTGCAATGGCTATGAATAAAATGCTCAAGGATCGACACCTATATATATCCGAAGATTTGAAGATGAGCAGTACGATGCGAACAACACTTACAAGCAATCAAAGCAAACAAAGCAATCAAAGCGAACAATAGCATCGTGAAAGAGCAAGTGTTCAAAAGTTTTTATTTGAAGAAGCTCTTAGTTGGAGAAGACAATCACTTGTGTCTATAAAACCTGAGTTCGGGGTACTTCACTGGTTGAAGTTCGAGAGACTGTAAAGGCATCCAAGGATCGTAGATCAAGTGGTGCAAGGCAGTCAAAGGGAGTTGCAACGGCAAGGAATTCCACTGGTTGGAAGCTGTTGTAATTGGTTGAATCACTGTAATATTTATCACTGGTTGAGAATTATAGTGAATTCATCTCCAACTGGTTTGGAGAAAAGTGGATTAGTAGAGGATTACCCCACCTCTGAGACCACTAAAACTGCCTGGATGTTTTACTGCTTTCATCATCATACTTAACTGCTGCATTCATACTTAAGTGTTCCATTGATTATTTCTGTGTTCGTCATCAGCTGACTTCTGCACTTACATTGACTACAGATGACTCTAAGTCATTTGTAACATCAGCTGAAAAACTCATTCTTTGTAGAAAAGAGTTTCAATAAGTCTATTCACCCCCCTCTAGACTTATTCCTGGACGACTTGTGACCTACAAGTGGTATCAGAGAGGTTGGTTCAATATTTAAAGAACCAGATCCATATATCGAGGATATATTTTAAGCTCATTTTAGAATTGGAACACATGCATTGTAGATTACCTATTTTTTCAGTTGACGGGTATGATCTTTGGAAGATAAGGATGCAGGCACACCTATCTTCAATCCATGACGACATGTGGTGCATCATAGAGGACGGTCCATTCATATTTGAGAAGGAAAACACTCCTGAGGAGATTGCTGCCGGGAAGCCAAAAAAGATCCCAAAGAAGAGGATGGAGCTAACCATTGAAGAAAGAAAGATGGCCAACCTTGACAACCGGGCCAGAGACATGTTGTATCAAACTCTTGACAAATCAACAATCGTCAAGATCAAGAATTGCAAGAATGCAAAAGAAATCTGGGACACATTAGCCTTAATGTGTGAGGGAACGGAGCTGATAAAATAAAACAAGTTGTAAATTGCTACAAAAAATTTGACAACTTCAAAATAAAGAATGGCGAATCCATAGACCAAGTGGACACAAGGTTCACTGAAATCATCAATGAGATTAACTCCCTGGGAAAATCATATGGGAACAGGGAGATGGCGCTGAAGGTCTTAAGATCTCTCAATTCTGAATGGAGTATGAAGGCAGTGGCCATGAGAGAATCCAAGGATCTTAACAAAATAAAGATCCAAGAGCTGTTCTCTGATCTAAAGGCTTATGAATTGGAACTTCCAAGTTCATCATCTACCGATCCTGCAGAGAAGGGATAGCCTTTGCAACCGAGTCACCCGCCAAGAACCTACCTGATGTCAAACCTCCAAATCCACTCGATTTCGAGGAAGAAATGGCGTTCATAATGTAGAAGTTCAGCAACTTCATAAAGAATTACTCCAAATACAAGAAGAACTATAAGGAGAACCCCAGGGGAAATCAAAAAACTGGAAGCTGGAATGTGGAGTGTTATAATTGCCACAAGACAGGACACATCCAAATTGATTGTCCTGATCTCAAGAAGGACGAGAGCAAGAAGGAGGTGAGTAGAAAAGAAGACCGAAGGAAGGCCCTCATTGGAGAAGATCAAGAGCGAGTAGAATCAAGCATCGGATTCTTCTCTGATGATGATGAAGAATATGATTGTCTGATGGCCAACCTAACTGATGAAGAGGTAACATCTAAACCCTCAGTTTCAAATAATAACAGCTCAGACATGTCACAAGACATGGACTTACACGAGTCTATTGTAACACCCCCAAAACCATCCGGGATATTACAGCGCCGTGGGCCCCGCGCCGGAACCCACCAGGCTAAAAACCATTTCAAAAACATTCAAAGACGCCAAAAAGGCCGATGATGGTAACATTTCGAAAACTCACAAAAGCCATTTACAAAATACCAAATACTGTCATAAAATACCATTTGAAAATACGAGGCGAAATGCCAAATCTCGACAGTTCAAAATGTACGTTAAACCACCACTTAAACGTACCGATAAAATAATTTGTGAAAAAGAGTTTGATGAAAATAACCCAAGTTCGTAAAATGCCAAAAAGGCCATTTGAAATACACACAAGTTGGTGAAAATACCAAAGAGCCATTTTGAAATATACACGCAACGGAGATAAACACAATTCAAAAACACATTTGCAGCGGAAATAAAACAACCAGAAATAAATACTCAATACTAAAAAACATGCCACAGCCAGTATCACCCGGGAAGCTCACCCCTTCACGACCGCTACTAGCTCGATCTCCGAGTACCTAAAAATAAAGCCCATGACGGGGTCAGCCACAATACTCAACAATGATATCGATCACATCAACATAAATAATTACATACCAATGTAATAATATAGTAAGACTACTACCAAAGTAATCTTACCGTCATACCTTAGCAATCCATAACAATCCGTAACAGATTAATCCTTACCATAATCCACATTTCGCATTCTCAAATGGCGAAATGAACTCAACCATATCCAATTGTATTGTATTCGAACAATATCAAAAATCCTCAAAACATCATCATAACTCATAATCACGAAATAATTCACCCATGCCAAATCCTGTCCATCGGATTACACAATCAAATCTCAACCTGGGTAAACCAATAACATACAACATATCTATAGATCAACTACTACAAAACAATGAATACAAACTCCGAATTGTTGCTTATTTGTAACCTTCGAGTCTAGTATTGCCTTGTATATGTTCGCAATCGTATTGTTGATTAAAGCAGTTAGCGCAGGCTTTGTACGAGGCTAACGCGCGCTAACGTGGCATGTTTAACGCACGCTAATCTTTGTTGTAACTCGCGCTAATCATCCTGGGCAGAGGTTATGGAACCGCATTTTTAGCTGTCAGGTCTATGTTTTGCACTCAATCATCTGCGTCTGTATTCTATATGTGTTGTCTAGTGATGACAACTGTTGTGTAGGAATATGTGTTAGGACTCTTTGTAGTGCTAGGTGATAATTGATTATGTTTAAATCATGTCTGATGTGTGTGTGTTCGAGAACGCCTTCCTGAAAATTTCATAAAGTTTCGACGGTTCGATTAATCAACGGCTCTGTGCGAACCTTGAAAATTATTTGGAATTGGCGAGCCGGCCTCGGATTCTCAAATAAAACCTCGACGGTATTTGAAAGAGTTTATTTAAAGTACATGTAGACATTTTGTAAAATGTTACCGTCGTTGATTTTCATGTAGTGTTGGGAGGATTTTGGAAAATGATTTGAACGTATTGATGTATTTTTAAATAATTCGAGTACATGATTTTCAAAAATCTTTCACACCATAAAAATATTTTATTTCAAAAACCAATACGATTTTTATTTTCAAAAATATATAGTGAAGATGAAAAATCTCACTCGATGTAGATTTGGGAAAGTTTCCTGTATTGATTAAAGTATGTACGAATGGTTTGATGACCTTGCGTGGTTACCTTGTTTGTTATTAACGGTGATGCTGGTGTGTAGTGGCGTGGTGGTTTTGACAATGCCGGTTGTACAGAAAATATTGTTTTGCAAATGATCTAAAAGTGAGACGGTTAAAGTTGTTGTTTACAAGTTTTGAACCAAACAACCTGAGGTACCAAAAATACTTTTAAAGTTTTATTTTGAACAACATACAAATCCAAGGATTTTCAAATGATATCATTTAAAAGGGTACCTCATGGATTTTCTTATCGAGTTGTTATTAGTTACCTTATGGGATATGTCGTGCTGAGTTGGTACTTTAGCATATTATTTTTGCGTAGTTGTGCCATCGTATCGAGTGAGAATCCACTTCGTATGCTGAGGTACAGAGGATGCGGTCGTGACTGCGGTACAGTTGGTCAAGGAGATCAGATGCGGGACCAAGAGGATATGGCCGGGAAGGTTGCTATTCCAGCACTTCATTCTCGTTGTTTAGGTTTCGGGGACGAAACCTCTTTTAAAGGTGATATGATGTAATACCCACATTTTTTTTCTCGCTTCCATTTCGTTCGATCGCATCGACTCGATTGTGTTAGTTGATGTTTCTGACCTTTTTCATTCGAGCGAGTTCTGATATTGTCCCAAATTGATTTGTATATCATTGTGATCTTTCCAAGTTCGAATCGATTTCCTGTGAACCGTATGCGAAATTAACACCTCGTGGTTCCTACAAGTTTATTGATGTCTTGATTTGAGATGTGAACTTCAGAGTTGATCGTTGTTGTTCGATCATTGCTATTCGCTCATAGTTGTCCAATTATTATTTTTGATCTCGAAATCGTTATTATTGAACATCTGGGCCACTTCGAAAATTCCATAAGTGCTGGGAAATTGTCTTCGTATTTGATCTTCCAAATAGCTGAGGTTATTGAAAGTACATTCTTGTTCAACGTTGGACTTGTGTTTTGGTTGTTGTACTGCTCGGATTTATCAATCATAGTGGTTCATGTTCGTTGCTTTTCGTAAACATTCTTGCGTATTGTCGTTTTGCAACCGGAGGTTTGTTGGCCAGACCTGTACAAAACGGCGGTGAAAACGGCGCTGCCGAGCGTCGTGTCCTGCGCCGGGTCGGCCAGGACTAGCAGGTCTACCGAGACACGGCCGAGAACCCGCGCCAATTTTGCGCTGGGTGATGCGCCGTGTCTTACACGACCGAGACACATGCGCAGGCGTTTTGCGCCGGGTTTTGCGCCGTGTCGGTCAGGTCGCGCACTGACCCGCAACCCGGCGGTAGACACGGCGCTGGTCTGGGCCGTTTGTTGCGCCGTGTTCTGCATGGGTAAAATATGGCAGGACAGTCGGGTTTGCACCCATTTTTCCCATTTCTTCCTTTCCTTTCCACGGCTGGGGCTTGGAGGGCATGAGGAGATGTTGTTACACTATAAATTCACGAAATTTCCTGAGTCCATAACATCAATTAATCCTTCCATAACTTGCTCCGATCGATCGAATCAGGGTAAGTTTTCTTAAAATCTAGTTTTGGGGATTTCATTCGATTTGTCTGTTTAATCCGTTTTAACTCAGAATAGTGATGGGTTGATGATTGTTAAGCTATATTATATCGAATTCCTAGTTGTTCCATGGTTGGATTGCCGAGGATTTGTCGTTTTATTGAGATTCTTATCGACGCCTTGAAGGTGTTCGATAAAATGTTACAAAGTGGATTCGGGCGTTCTACGATTATTCTTCCTTGTTCATTCGTTAATTTATTGATGGTATGATGTTAGGGTCATATTCCTCGCAAAGAACTCGAGTCGAAACTCTTCCGTCTGTCGTTTTCTTCAAGCTTTCCGATCGAGGGTGTATTCATTGTCTTTGCCGGAGAATTGTCGATGTTCGAGGTTTCCCGGTTGAGCCGTGTTCTTCGGAGTGTCCGACATCGATTTTCGAGGCAAGTATATTGCCCATACATTATGTGTTTTGTGGATATAAAGGTTGCTAATCGTCGATATGTGCTAAATAAATATTTATAACCATTTTTTCAAAGAATCGGTATATTTTCCATCATGGTTTTCCTAAAGGTGACCCGTGTGTTTTGGGAATTAATATGCTTAATTGAATATGTGTGCTAGTGTTAAGTGTAGGAACGCCTTACTATTGTGTGATGCCATTTTATGTGATTATGTCATGGTAAATTTAAAGTTCTAACCTTTTGTTAAGATGTGTGTGTGGAGACGTGTGGTTACCGATGATCTTGTGACATTGTGTGATAAATGTTGTAACTCCTTTATGAGGAGGTTGTGCCATTCGGTGTGGTTGGAAAGGTATTCTACCTCATTGCTATGTGTTTGTTGCTAGTTGCACCATTGGATTCTAGAATTGATGGTATTGTTACATTTTTAATGTGTCGGACAATATGGCCATTCTAGAAAGGTACCTCGACTATATATTTTGTGTGTTTGACCTTTGAGAGTTGTGGTTTTGTAAACTATGAGTTATGAACGCTAGTGTGCGTGAGTTGTTCTTCCACCCGGGGATGGTATGACGGGACCTCTGGGGGCCGATACTAATGGGTTCGGCCGCAGAAGTGGTTTCCCACCCGGGGATGGTCCGACGGGGCCTCTGGGGGTCGCTACTAATGGGTACGGCCACGGGTTACCAGGTTGATGTTGATATTTTTATGATTACTTGTGATATGTCCGGAGTATCACAATGCTTTGTGCTCGGGGTCGAGATACATTATATATCGAATCTTGGTATTTGGCTGGAATGGCATAAGAATAATGTATTATGTGTAATGTGTCCTTGTAAGTGAATTGAAGTGGATGATCGGGTCGTGGACCCTGTGTTTTGTGACCGGAATGGTTGGGTCATGGACCCCGTGTTTTGTTAACGGATTTGCATTTTGAAAAATGAACTTTGGGGCTGTGACCCTAAGTGGCTTTCGAGGAATTAAGAACTTTTTCAATTTCAAATGTTTTCAAAACTCCCGAGATTTGGAAGTGTTTTCAAAGTGCTTACTTGTTTCGTTTCTACTATCAAGACTTGAACTATTTTAACTAAATGATATATCTCGGGAAGTCTTTCATTCTATTCTTGGAATGTGTTATGTATGGCTCGTATTTGCACTTTATACTTATACTAGCAAAACAGTGAAGTTTTACTAAACCCCGAAGTATTCGGGGGTGGACGTTTGTTCTGCATCCAGGTACATGCAGGTTCTGGGAGCAAAACATAGGATCGGTGCGAAAGATCATGGAAGACACTGATACTAATCACATGAAGACCAGTTTTGGGTGCAGTCGGTCGGAGTTCGTTGTATGGTCTTTCTGCTGTCGTACTTTCGTTTATGAGTGTATTTTACCCTTGCATGGGTACGAGTCAATATAGAATGTATACTTTCATTTGTATGTTAGTGATAAAAGACCAAATCGGTCTATTGGTTCGTTATTTTGTTACGTCGGTATGTAATGTAATGTATTGTTTTGATGTCTAGCCTCGTGGATCCACACGGAGAGGGTCTGCGGTGTAATATTCCCGGATTGATTCTGGGGGTGTTACACATTGATGGTTAACATGTAATTTGTGCGGTACTCTACCTCTTACTTGTTTGAGTATTTAGTCGAACCATGTGTCTTCCACCCTTTCCTTCGTATGGAGCCACGGCCTCAACCACACCTCCACCGGGTGTAGTTGCATCACCCGGTTCATTGGTGATGTGCCCCTTACAGGGGACTCTAGCTTTACAGGCACATTTGCAGCTGTAATGTGGGACATTGTCATTGTAACACCCCCTAACCACTCGGGAATATAACAGCACCGTAGGCCCTTTCCATGAGGATCTACCAGGCTAAATACAAAAACACCACAATACAATACATACCGACATGGGTAATTAACAGACCATTAGACCGATTTGGTCTTTTACCACAATATACACATCAACCATACATTACTCTTTCGCAACTCATACCCACGCAGGGGTTAACATAAACCAACATTCTCATAAAGGGGGAAATAAACACAACGGAAGGACAAAATAACAAGACATCACCAAATATTCAACACCGGTCTTCATGTGTTAGTATCGCCGTCTTCCATCATCCTTCATAACGATCCTGTGAGTCACTCCCCAGCAACCTGCAAATACCTGGACGTAATACAGACATCCACCCCCCAAATACTCGGGAGTTAGCAAAACTCCACTGTTTTGCTAGTGCAAGTATAAATACAAAGACATGCCATACATATTATACTCCAAGAACATAGAAATCGTGAATATACTTCCCAAGATAATTCACTTGATCAAAACAGTTTGAATTATGAAAGATAGGAATAAAACCATTTACATCTTACAAAATATTTTACGATCTCGGTAGTTTTGAAAACATTTGGGATTTACAAACTCTCAAGTCTTTCGAAACACTTAAGGACACAGCCAAAAAATCATTTATTTCAAATACAATTCCGATAACAAAATACGGGGTCCACGACCCAATCATAACATTCCATCCACAAGCACGGGGGTCCGTGACTCAACTTATCCACATCACATACTCACAAGAATAACTCGACAGAAACTACACCGTGACAAACATTACCATGACAACAGTCTCACAGAACGACAACAGAGAGCACAACTTTGCAACTTAACCATACGGTCTAAATCGACATACCACAGAGCTACAATACACAGAGCAACCACAGGACTCACGTACCCATACCAAATTATCACAGCCAAGGTACAAATCACACACAACACATTTACTGGTGCCATTCCAGCCAAGTACGATACCATTTGGACTGCCATTCTAATCAGACGAAATATGCGCCAAAAATCACAGTTCTCCAACAAAACATTTCAAAGTTAACAGTTGGTACGAGACTCACGGCCGTCGTACCCCGCATAGCCGCGTCGGACATCCCTGGGTGGTTAACCCTAGTTTGCGATATGCACACACACAGCAATACATATCCCCTAGAGGCCCCGTCGGACCGTCCCTAGGTGAACATACACATATCATCCACAACGCCACGGGAAGCCATAATTCGAATACTAGAATATGCATACAAATGCTAGGTACTTCGCTAGGATGGCCACTTTAGTCGACGTATACTCATAACTAATGTCACACAACCACAAGCAATTACCAATACCAAACTACACCAAGCGCCACAACTTCCTTACGAAGGAATAACAACTAATATCACACAATGGCACATATTCACCGAACAATTACACATATCAATACACAATCCTCGGCAAATAATTTCGGTCTACTAACATCACTAAATATTACTGTAACATCACCAAACATACGCAACCAACACACATATACCGAAAACACATTTGTTTATGAAGTATACGAGTTATCTTTTGGAAGACAACATTTATCGAGAACATACCGATCCTTTTTAGAGTTCATTCAAACATTCGGATTGCACATAAAATCATTTATCAATGATTCCGTCTACGAAACATGAAAAGTATGGGCAAGATACTTCCCTCGGTACACAAGCAATGAAACGACGAACGGACATGGTCGGGTAGCCCTCAAACTTCCAAGAACGAACAAGAACATGAAACCTCACGAGCGCTATGAAAATAACATCACCATGAATAAATAACGCTAAACGGAAACCGAATCAACACGAAAAACAACAAAAATCCGAGGGTTCTTCTCGGAAATCGAAAATCAAGTTCCGGGTGGTAAAAATTGATGATCGAGTTACAAAATCCGAAGATCATGGCCAAGACAACAAGAATACCATAATCAATTCATCAAAATCGGAAAAATCAACGAATCACGAAGAAATCCCCCAAAAATTACACAACTAGGGTTCTACGTAAGAAAATACCTCGATTCGACGAAGAACACGGATTGGATGATGATATAATCGAAAAGGGTCTTCCAAAATGCCTTGGAATTGGTCGGAACCAGCCAAGAACTCCTCCCCTCGAACACTCCCGTCCACAGCCGCCACCAGGTGCAGAAATCGCGAGCACATGAGGTCTGGCCGAAGCCCAGGCCTATATATGGCCGACAGTGTTACGGCCGTAACTCGGTCAACTGCCTTTACGTACGTAATAGCCGCTGCCTTACGTACATAATGAGCACGCCTTATGGCCGTACTCGACGCGGCCTTACGGCCGTAACCAGGTCCCCAGGGCTACTGCCCATAATCTGCCGATGCATTACGGCCGTAACTGGCCAATGCCTAGCGGCCGTAACGAAGCCTTACGGCCGTAACAAGTTAACCCTTACGTCCCTAATCGAGTCCCCCCAGGCCAGCGTGTGCGGGGGTCTTACGGCCGTAATCGTCCAGGCTTTACGGCCGTAACTCATTCCCAGTAGCCAACACCCGACCATCCGACTCGATACTCGACGACGTCTCGATCACGTAAATGCACCGACTAAGATCCGAAACAATAACGAACAGGCTGCGAAACTCAACGTACCATAGCGCAATCACACGATTCCAAAGACGCGGACGACAAAAATCCGCTCGACCGAAGAAAAATTCAACAAAACCGGATCGAAGATCTCGGGTATTACATTCTACCCCCCTTAAAAGAAGTTTCGTCCCCGAAACTTAAAACATAAAATGATCAACGTGGTACAACCTCAGATAACACACGCTATCCGTTGTCGACAACCTGCAACGACTCACATGCAGCACGCAGCTGCTAACATCCACATCGCCATATCAAAATGATAACAAAACGCACGGACAAAAATCAGTATGGTTGAACAACCCAAATAGTACATCAATCAAAGCGCGAGTTAATCGCTGAACAATTACGAAATTCCACAACACGAGGATTGGAAGATCGAAAACGAAGTTAATTTCCCGAACTTAAGGAAATTACGAAGTAGTCTGAACGCTCAAAAATCATGATACGAGATCAACGAATACCGAACAATAAACGATCGAACAACAACGATCGAGACATCAATGGTCGAACAATCATATCCGAATCATAACGAATAACAGAAATCGAATAGCATCCCCGAAGTCCACAGCACGAATCAAGACAATATATGGTCCGGTGAAAACGACATGATATACATTTAATAAAATTCACAGGAGCGGAACCGAATTCGGAAAAATTCACAACGATAAAAGAATTAACCCGAAATAATACCGCAACTCGTTCGAACAACAAAAAGTGAAGAGTAGAACAAGTCCAGAAAATATCGACGAACACAAACGAGTCGATAGATTCGAACAAAACGAAAACGAAAAATATGGGTATTACACTATATCACCTTTAAAAGAGGTTTCGTCCCCGAAACCTAAACAATGAGAACGAAGTGCTAGAATAGTAACCATCCCGGAAATCTTCTCTTGGTACCGCATTTGATCTCCATGACTGTCTGTACCGCGGTCACGACCGCGCCCTTTGCCCCTCGGCATATTAAGCGGATACTCTATCGATACAATGGTACAACATCGCAAAATAATATACCAAATTGCCAACTCGGCCTGACATATCACATAAGACAACTAATAGCAACTGGATAAGAAGATCCACAAGGTATCCTTTTAAATGATATCATTTGGAAATCTTTAGATTTGCATGTTTATTCAAAATAAAACTTTGAAAGTATTTTTGGTACCTCGGGCTTTTTGTCAAAACTTTTAAACAATGGACTTTAACTGTCCCATTTGAAATTATTGGCAAAACAATATTTCCTTACAACCGGCACTATCAAAATCACTATGCCACAAAACATCATCATTTGGAGCGATCTAAGATCACGCACAATAACTAGTTCAGTTCAGAAAACTTTTCTAAATTCGAGTTTAAAGTTAAGTCGAGTAAGATTCTTCATCTTTCACAATATATTTTTGAAAATAAAATTATGTTGGTTTTTGAAAATAATTTTTTTTTTATGGTGTGAAAGATTTTTGAAAATCATGTACTCGAATCATTTGAAAATACAACAGTACGTCAAAAATCATGTTTTTGAAAATCTTCTCAACACTACACAATAATCAACGACGGTAACATTTCACAAAATGTTCAAAGGTACTTTAAAACGACTCTTTCAATACCGTCGGGGTTCCTTTAAGAAATTTAAGGCCGGCTCACAAATTTTAAACGATTTTCAAAGTCCACACAAAGCTGCCGATTAAGCGAACCGTCAAAACTTTATGAAATTTAATTTCCACATCTTGCTCAAGTTTATAAAATTTTTAGGAAAGCCTTTTCGAACACACACACACAATAGACATAATTTATCAATTTATCTAATATGATCCATTACCATTAAATCCAGTCACATGTCAATACCCTCGATCCACATAATTACAGTATCACACAAGCAACCGTCAAAAGATAATTAACATTTAAAACTGAAATCCTACCTCTCAGTAATGAGGACCCTCACAACAAGTGCATTTAGGCCGTCTTCACCACCAACTTAATCACAATTTTGAGCATTATTGACCAAATAATAATGCCAACATCACTACACACCCCCGAACCGACGATCATGAAATCAAAAGTCGAAAGCAAGAGCCACATTTCGAGTAAATTTTTGGTAGACCTCATTTGAGTCTTTAAGATCAAATTTTGAAAACTTGTAATGCAAGATGAAAATAAAATATAAGTAGTTAAGTTCTTAAAAAAGGTCCAATCTCGAGGTCATCATACGAAATCAAAAATTTTCCTTTCTTAAAGGATATTTTAAAATAGACTTTACGTGACTCTTCAAAAATAATTTCAATTTGAAATATCACGTTGACAAATTTTCCTTGCGGGATCACACCAAGCCGTTACTCCAGTAAAACGATTCACACAATATATATACATATTTATACACCGATATCACTTTTCATTCTAGCACAATACGAGAATCAAACAAGTATGGAGTACGTATTCACGAGGCACATTTAAACTCCACATAATAACACAGAATCACACAAGCTCGTATAACACGAGACACAACAAAGTAGGGAGACTTACATCCACAGATCGCACGAAGATGATGGCCGCACCTCGATATTAATCACGACCGACACCTCAGACGACGCGTCGCGACATGACTCAGTCAGACAAAATATGACAAGACAAGACAAGACAAGACAAGGCCCGACAACACAAAACTCGACCCGGCAACCTAGGTTTCCGCAACCTAAGCTCTGATACCATATTCTGTAACACCCCCAAACCACTCGGGAATATTAAAGCGCCGTAGACCCTCTCCATGAGGATCTACCAGGCTAAATACAGAAACACCACAATACAATACATACCGACATGGGTAATTAACGGACCATTAGACCGATTTGGTCTTTTACCACAACATACACATCAACCATACATTACTCTTTCTCGCAACTCATACTCACACAGGGATTAACATAAACCAACATTATCATAAAGGGGGAAATAAACACAACGGAAGGACAAAACAACAAGACATCACCAAATATTCAACACCGGTCTTCATGTGATTAGTATCGCCATCTTCCATCATCCTTCGTAACGATACTGTGAGTCACTCCCCAGCAACCTGCAAATACCTGGACGCAATACAGACATCCACCCCCCCGAATACTTGGGGGTTAGCAAAACTCCACTGTTTTGCTAGTGCAAGTATAAATACAAACACAAGCCACACATATCATACTCCAAGAACATAGAAATCATGAATATACTTCCCAAGATAATTCACTTGATCAAAACAGTTTGAATTATGAAAGATAGGAATAAAACCATTTACATCTTACAAAACATTTTACGATCTCGGGAGTTTTGAAAACATTTGGGATTTACGAACTCTCAAGTCTTTCGAAACACTTAGGGACACAACACAAAAATAATTTATTTCAAATATGATTCCGATAACAAAATACGGGGTCCACGACCCAATCATAACATTCCATCCACAAGCACGGGGGTCCATGACTCAACTTATCCACATCACATACTCACAAGAATAACCCGACAGAAACTACGCCGTGACAAACATTACCATGACAACAGTCTCACAGAACGACAACAGAGAGCACAACTTTGCAACTTAACCATACGGTCGAACTCGACACACCACAGAGCTACAATACACAGAGCAACCACAGGTCTCACGTACCCATACCAAATTATCACAGCCAAGGTACAAATCACACACAACACATTTACTGGTGCCATTCCAGCCAAGTACGATACCATTTGGACTGCCATTCTAATCAGACGAAATATGCGACAAAAATCACAGTTCTCCAACAAAACATTTCAAAGTTAACCGTTGGTACGAGACTAGCGGCCGCCGTTCCCCGCATAGCCCCATCGGACATCCCTGGGTGGTTAACCCTAGTTCGCGATACGCACACACACGGCAATACGTATCTCTAGAGGCCCCGTCGGACCGTCCCTAGGTGATCATACACATATCATCCACAATGCCACGGGAAGCCATAATTCTAATACTAGAATATGCATACAAATGCTAGGTACTTCGCTAGGATGGCCACTTTAGTCGACGTATACTCACAACTAATGTCACACAACCACAATCAATTACCAATACCAAACTACACCAAGCGCCACAACTTGCTTACGAAGGAATAACAACTAATATCACACAACGGCAGATATTCACCGAACAATTACACATATCAATACACAATCCTCGGAAAATAATTTCGGTCTACTAACATCACTAAATATTATTGTAACATCACCAAACATACGCAACCAACACACATATACCGAAAACACATTTGTTTATGAAGTATACAAGTTATATTTTGGAAGACAACATTTATCGAGAACATACCGATCCTTTTTAGAGTTCATTCAAACATTCGGATTGCACATAAAATCATTTATCAATGATTCCATCTACGAAACATGAAAAGTATGGGCAAGATACTTGCCTCGGTACCATGATCAATGAAACGATGAACGGACACGGTCGGGTAGCCCTCGAACTTCCAAGAACGAACAAGAACTTGACAACCTCACGAGCGCTACGAAAATAACATCACCATGAATAAATAATGCTAAACGGAAACCGAATCAACCCAAAAAACAACAAAAATCTGAGGGTTCTTCGAGGAAATCGGAAATCATGTTCCGGGTGGTAAAAATCAATGATCGAGTTACAAAATCCGAAGATCATGGCCAAGACAACAAAAATACAATAATCAATTCATAAAAATCGGACAAATCAACGAATCACGAAGAAATCCCCCAAAAATTACACAACTAGGGTTCTACGTAAGAAAATACCGCGATTCGACGAAGAACACGGATTGGATGATGATATAATCGAAAAGGGTCTTCCAAAATGCCTTGGAATTGGTTGGAACCAACCAATAACTCCTCCCCTCGAACACTCCCATCCGCAGCCGCCACCAGGTGAAGAAATCGCGAGCAAATGAGGTCTGGCCGAAGCCCAGGCCTATATATGGCCGACAGTGTTACGGCCGTAACCGGTAGTGCCTTACGGCTGTAACTCGGTAAAATGCCTTCACATACATAACGGCCGCTGCCTTACGTACGTAACGAGCATGCCTTACAACCGTACTCGATGCGGCCTTACAGCCATAACCAGGTCCCCAGGGCTACTCCCCGAAATCTGCGGATGCATTATGGCCGTAACCGGCCAATGCCTAGCAGCCGTAACGAAGCCTTACAGCCGTAACATGTTAACCCTTACGGCCATAATCGAGTCCCCCCAGGCCAGCGTGTGCGGGGGTCTTACGGCCGTAATCGTCCAGGCTTTACTGCCGTAACTCAATCCCAGCAGCCAACACCCAACCATCTGACTCGATACTCGACGACGTCTCGATCATGCAAACACACCGACTAAGATCCGAAACAATAACGAATAGGCTCCGAAACTCAACGTACCACAGTGCAAGCACACAATTCCAAAGACGCGGACGACAAAAATCCGCCCGACCGAAGAAAAATTCAACGATACCGGATCGAAGATCTCGGGTATTACAGTCACTTGAACGATATCAGTAAATGCATCAGGCATTGAATCTGCTACATCCTGAAGATCGAGTGTTCTTTGTTCTTCACGGTAACATTGTGAAGTTCGGGGATCATAATGAGACAAAGTGGGGACACACCACGACAATTCCTGTCGTTCCCCGAGAAATTACGTTTTCTCTCCTCCCCCTAACGACGGGAAGGTTGTCTCATTAAAGTGACAATGCGCAAATCATGCGGTAAAGAGATCACTGTGAAGATTCTAAATAAAGGATAGCCAACGTGAATACTTAATCGTTTCTAAAGACCGATGCGCTGTGGGGCGCAGAAGGCACATATAATGCGTAACCAAATATGCGCAATTGGCACTCAAGTCCATCTGGGTCCAAAATACAAAAATCAGGTTATCCAGTTACCAACTGGTACGCATAAACTAATTGGTTAGCAAAAGGTCTAAGAATGAACGATTTAAGTAAATTTGCATGCAATATTGCATAATTCCAGGCAAAATATGTAAATTGGTGCGCATAACTAATGACATAATCACCATACATATTCTTTCGATGGTGGTTTATGTGAGACTGTTTTCATATGCACATGGGACGAGATACTATTCATTGATCTCTATCATGCAATAAACATCAAATACTTTTTGATGTGAACTCACCAACATCATCAAGTCCTTTAGATGTGATAAGAGAGGTGAGCTCTTATAAGTTATCCTGGAAGTTCTGAAGCAGTTTAAGTGGACAGGAGAACGACATGTGACCAACATGTCGGAGAATCCATCAAAACCATAAATACATAAATGGTCCACATATTAGGTGGATGGATACACAAATATCTCCTTATATTCAGCGTAAGAATAGAATATTTGCTTTTGTTTCTTTAGCGTAGGAAGGTCTCGCTCCTACTTTGGCTAAAGAGCAGGCTTTGCAACACTAAGTGGTGGGCATTTGATATGCATAATACGATTAACATCAACATTATTCTTTATGTCGAGTTGTTGCCACCCTTTTCGCTCGAAAAATAATGATGTTCGTACAAGTTCTTTAGTATATGGATCATTATACTTTCACCAGGATGACCTAGTCTATCGTCCCGAAGCCTATATGAGTCTATGTCCCAAAGTACATTGTTGGTGACAACATAGAATTTTAAAAACCTAATAGTAGTGAGGTATAATCCACTATATTGACTTATGAGTTATTCTAAAATGCGTTTACGTCCACATTCATTAGAATTAATAAAAGAAACTCTATTCCATTCTCACAGTGGGTTTCAATCTGGAAACCATTGCTACGTATATTTTTGAAGCTAAGTAAGGTTCGAAAGGCTCTAGGTGCATACAGAGTATCGGTAACTTGTAATTGAGTGCCATTTAAGCATCAAAAATTGAGCATTACCTCACCCTTTGATGAGTTGGGGAGACCCAATCATCATTGTTACCGAGGTTTGTGTTAGGCGTATTTTTATACGCTTATTTATCATTATTTCGTAATATTTTGGAGAGTGAAATCGTCTAAATGAGCTTTTAATGCCTTAATTTTGTATGATTGACAGGAAATTGAAGTCCGGAAGCTAAAACGAGGCAAAACGGCAAAACTGGACTCTGAGCCGCGGCACAAGGAAGCTGAGCCGCGGCACATGAAGACACCAACCGAAGGGCAGAGTAACCTGTACTCTGTGCCGCGGCTCACCTGGGCTGTGCCGCGGCACAGAAGAATTAATTTACGCCCAGGCATTCAGCTGAGGGCGATGTGCCGCGGCACAGGTTTAGTGAGCCGCGGCACACTTAGCGGGTTTGGTAGGTCTGCGCGGATTTTGAGCTGTTTCGAAGCCAGTTTTCGACCGACTAATACGGACGCGATTTGCTGATGTGCTGAGCTATAAATAGGGTTTTAGACTCTAATTAAATCATCTTGGAATCATTGGAGCTTTAACTTTTGAGAGCTTAAGCTTGGAGATGGCAGAAGAAGAGGGAGGCAGAAGGATTCAAGGGCAGAAGGTGGAAGCTGAAGAACGGAGGAATCCGAGCTTCATCTGCGTTTGAATTTTATGCTTTCGTTTATTTATTCTGTATTTTCAGTTTTTAGTATGTCAGGCTAAAGCCCTAATCTAGGGTTTTGATGAAACCTTTGTTTTGACGAATTGATTGAGATTATCCAATTTATTACCTTTTTATTGAGTTTTCCCAATTATGTTTAATGCTTGCAATTATCTGGCCAATAGTTGTATTGATTTAATCATTCACTTCGAATCGGGAGAGGAGATTTGGTGAGGAACTATTGGTGAGGACCGTTTTATTCTGTGAGATAGGAATATACTCATAGGAACTACGTGGCCTTTAGGAGATTTCATGCTTTTTGCCTATCGACGAAATAATTCACCTAGGGATAGAGTGCGTTAGTCGCCGTTAGATAAATCTATTGACCTCGGGAGAGGCGGTAGAATATATTAGCAATCTCCGCCTTCAATAAATTGGGAAAATTATTTATTACGGATAATCGAGAGTAAATTCGGATTAACTAAGGTGGATTCAGAACCCTAGACTTATTTATCATTTGATTTCTTTTATCCAAGATATTGTTTTCTACTGCTTAGTCTTTTAGTACTTCTTTTAGTTATTAATCGCAAAACCCAAAATTCGATTGTTCAGATAAAATTGGAATACGAAAACATCGGTAGTTAGAGATTCAATCCTCGTGGGAACGATACTCTACTTATCACTTTATTACTTGTAAACGATGACGTGCACTTGCGTGTAGGAAATATCGCAACAAGTTTTTGGCGCCGTTGCCGGGGATTGAAATTTTCTAATATCAATTTAAGTATTTCCAGTCTTAATTTGAACGTTTTATTTTTATTTTTTTGTGTATTTAATTTCGTTTATTTGTTTTTCCTTTCAGGACCTTTCGTGTAGTGCATGAGAAGACTCGGTAACGAAGGCCTATTACCTTTGGATACCGAGCTCGAGCGCACGCTAAGAAGGAACAAAAAGGAGAAAAGAGAGTTGCAGACAACGGTCAACATGGCCGAGAATATCGAAATCCAAGGAGGAGACAACCAAGTGCGGCAAGTTCAACCGGAACTAGCTCTTCGTGATTATGCCATGCCGCAGGTCAACGCTAATTTTTCGGGAATTCGGCGTCCCACTATCCAAGCTAATAATTTTGAGATCAAGCCCGCCATTATTCAGATGGTGCAAAGAGCCCATTACGTGGATCGCCGAAGGACGACCCGAATGCCCATATTGCTTCTTTCCTTGAGATATGCGACACATTCAAGACTAATGGTGTCACCGACGATGCCATCCGACCGAGGCTTTTCCCTTTCTCTTTGAGGGATAAAGCAAAGTTTTGGTTAAATTCATTACGCCGGGGTCGATTACAACATGGGAGAGGTTAGCGCAAGCCTTCCTTGCCAAATTTTTCCCACCCCTAAGACGGCGAGGTTGAGGAATGAAATAACCACCTTTGTCAATACGATATGGAATCGCTCCACGAGGCGTGGGAGCGATATAAAGAATTGCTACGAAAATGCCCTCATCACGGCATTCTGATTGGCTTGACTTCACGTTCTATAATGGTTTGAGTGCTTCTACACGTACTCGTGGATGCGGCCTCCGGTGGGACCTTCATGGGAAAATCTATGGCCGAGGCACACGTGCTTTTGGAAGATATGGCCGAAAACGCATACCAATGGCCATCGGAAAGATTGACACCGAAGAGAGTCATGGAAGTTTCAAGCAATGATCCGATTTCCACCTTGTCAGCTCAAGTCGCCGCTTTGACACAACAGACTCGAGCATTTTCGCACGCACGGCCCGTTACCATAGAAACATGCAATTGGTGTAACGGATCACACCCGAGCGCGGAATGTCAAGTTGGAAATCCGTTCGAGCAAAATCGGATGGAGCAGGCTCAATTCGTAGGAAATGGGAATCGGCCGAATAACCCGTACTCCAACACTTATAATCCGGGGTGGCGCAATCATCCCAACTTTTCATGGAGAAACGGATGTAACTCACACCACCCCCTTTCGCCTGAATCAACAGCCTCCCTCCCGCTCCCAAAGTGTCTCTCGAGGAAGCACTTGCAAAATTGGGCAAATACGAGTCAATTTATGACTCGTTTTAAGCTACATTACAAAATCATTCTGCTTCCATTCGAATTTGGAGGTCAGTGGGCCAAATCGCTAATGTGTTGACAGCTCGTCCGGAGGGAGCATTGCCGAGTACAACAGAGACAAATCCTAGAGAGAGTCTAAACGCAATTAGCTTGAGAAGCGGGAGAGAGGTGCTGGATCAGCCCGAGCGGGGTAAAGAGAAGAAGGAAATTGAGGAGTCGAAGGATTTGAAGCCGGATAACTCGAAGGCATGTGTTCTCCCCGTTCCGTTTCCACAGAGATTACAGCAACGGAGGGCAGACAAACAATTTTCTAAGTTCCTAGATGTGTTCAAAAAGCTTCACATAAATATTCCGTTCGCCGACGCATTGGAACAGATACCGAGTTATGTCAAGTTTATGAAAGAGATATTATCGAAGAAGAGAAAGCTTGAGGAGTTTGAAACGGTCACCTTGACAGAGGAATGCAGTGCAATTCTTCAAAAGAAGCTCCCACCTAAATTGAAAGATCCGGGAAGCTTCAACATACCGTGCACCATGGGGAATCTTTCGTTTAATAAGGCACTATGCGATCTTGGTGCGAGTATCAACCTCATGCCTCTGTCGATTTTCAAAAAGCTGAATATTGGGGAAGCCAAGCCAACCACAGTCTCCTTACAATTGGCGGATCGATCAATAAAGTATCCGAGGGAGTGATCGAGGATGTTTTAGTTAAAGTTGATAAGTTCATCTTTCCGGCTGATTTCATCGTACTCGACATGGAGGAAGATGAAAATATTCCAATCATCTTGGGACGACCATTTCTAGCGACGGGCCGAACCCTTATAGACGTGGAAAAGGGGGAGTTGACTCTGAGGGTCCAAGACGAGCAAGTTACTTTTCAAGTATTCAAATCGTTCCCATGTCCCGAAAGTGCTGATAAAGGATCACAAATTGAAGGTGTGGATGTTGTTGAAAAAGGAAAGCACCGAAAACATCGTCGGTGGGAAAATTCAGATTTTATGTTAAATGGCCCAAGTTTTAAGAAGGATGTAGAACGAGTGGCGTTCCTCGAGCATGAGGAAAAATCTGCTGCAGTCGTGAGTTCGTTTGTGAAGGAGGAGAGTGAGCCGAAAGCCAAGCGGACAATTAGTCAGGGAGAAACCGGGTGTTTCGGGAAGTTATTCACGTCGAAACCTTTTCGCAAACAACATTTGATGACCGAACCGAAAGTCGAACCGTTGATGACCAATGGTCATAATCTTAACCAAAATATAAACGGTTCGATGAACGGGGCGGAAACCAAATGGAGTTTGCGAAAAGCGAACTAATGTTGTCCAATAGGTCCGGCTGAAGACTATAAACTTAGCGCTTCTCGGGAGGCAACCCGATTTCGTAGTTGTAGATTTTTGCATTTCTTTATTTTTCTTGTATTCGTGATTCTTATTTTTCATCATTTTTGTGCTTCAATTTGCTTCGCCTCCGTTTTTAACGTCTTCTTCTCAAAATTAATGCAGGAAAGTCGGGAAGAAATGAAGTATGAGCCGCGGCACAGGTATTGTGAGCCGCGGCACACATCAATCGCCAGGGGAGGCTAAACCAACTGTACCATGTGCCGCGGCACGGCATAAATGAGCCGCGGCACACTTGAGCAATGATCTGCGGCACACGAAATCTGTGCCGCGGCACACGACAAAACAAGAACACAGACAAAAGGGACTGTACCCTGTGCCGCGGCTCACTTTAGATGTGCCGCGGCACACTATGCGGAATCCGAAAGGCCAGGTAACATATAACACGCATTCGGACGGCATTATCAGGTACGCTCCCTTCTCCTTTTCCTTCCCTCCCCAACGCGCGACCAGCCGATCAAGTTCTTCCAAATTTTTTCCTGCGATTTCTTCTTGCAATCTTCAAAAAGGTACGCTTCAATCTTTAATTTTTATTTGCTTATGGTTTATATTTGGAAGTTGTTTATGCTTTGAATGAATGGAACATGCTTATTCTCCTTTAAAAGTTTTAGGATTGTTTAGAGAATAACATGGTAGTTTCATCGAATTTTCTTGGTTAAATTGGAATGTAAATGAGTTGAATGTGCCGAGTTACTGATGATTGAAATATGTTTCAGTTTTTGGGGGTTGAATCAACCTATAACTATGTTTATTCTTCAAGTAAACTTGTGCCCTCAAGGTGTCTGATAAATTGCCTAAATGAAAAATTTTCTTTGAAAAGGCAATCGTTTTGAATTTTCGTGCAACGTATACGTTTTAAACTTATAGCAAGCCCTCCCCTTACAGTCAGGCTAAACGTTTAAATCTAATTTCATCCTTCTCTCACGTATGCGCTATTTTCTTAAATTTGGAATTTCTGGCTGGACATCCTTAGCCGAGCGTAGTTTGTTGTTATTATTGTTGCGTATATAAACCCTCATGTTTTACTTTTCAGGACCATATGGCGCGAACAAAGAAGTTGAGCAAGCGTGCTAGGACCGAGTCATCCCCTACTCGAGGGGAGACCTCTCGTGGTAGGGCCGAGGCGGAGGGGCACCAATTTTCGAACCCCGAAATTCACAAGATATTTAATGAAAAGATCCGGCCACGACCACTTATTCCAGAGAGGGGTTTTACTCCGGCTCCTCAGGACGGGGAATTGCTCACCATGATTGACGAGATGGGGTGGGCCAGATTTACCGCACCTCCCGAGCCAGCGGTTATCTCGATCGTCCAGGAGTTTTACGCCAGTGCACTGCTAAAGCACATCCGGGCAGGGCATACGTTGCCGTCTTTAGAGTCTCGGACTCAGGTTGACGTCCGAGGGGTTACAGTTGATTTCTCCATGACTGCTATTCGGAGGCTTTTTGGGTTTCCGGTGGTTGACGAGTCAGCCTATGACCGAGTGATGACCAGCCTCACTAAGGAGGCCCTGCTTGAGACCATTGCACAGCCCGGTACCGACTGGGAGCAGCGAGCACAGAGTTCATCCACTTTTCATTTCAGGAGCTCGCGCCTCAGCCGGCTCGGGCGAGCCTGGCTTTATTTTATCTGCGCACGCATTGACCCCACCTCCCAGATCCGTACAGTCTTTCTCTCCCGCGCCCGGACACTTTTTGCTATCACTTCCGGGCTGCGTTTCGATGTGGCCCCCATCCTGGTCCGATCTATCTTCCAGAGTATCCAGGGGGGGCCAAGACGGGGTTGAAGCACCCCTCCCTCATCTGCGCTTTATGCCGGCAGTCGGGGCTGACTTGGTCAGACGACGAGCCGATGCTTGCCCCACAGGCCCCGATCGACCACCGTATCATATCACACTTCGACCAGTGGGGCGGAGCGCCGGCACACGCTCGGGGGAGAGGATTTTTGCTAGAGGAGGCTCACGAGGGATCCCCCGAGCCGCTTTTGTTGACGCATGGAGATGCCGGCCCGCAGCCCGATAGAGCGAGGTTGGAGGAGTTGTTTGACGGGCTGCGGGAGGATTTGAGGAGAGAGAGAGAGGAGCTGAGAGAGGAGACGAGGAGAGAGAGAGATGAGATGAGGAGAGAGAGAGAGAGCTTGATGGCTGCCATGCAGGAGGAGCAGCGGGCGGAGCGGGAGAGTGTCATTGCTACCGTCCGAGCCGAGATGCGAGAGCAGGCCCGCCGGGCCAGCCGACGAGCGGCGAGGCGTCTTGCTGCGAGGGATGCTTATCATCAGGAGCACCTCGCCGCATGGACGGCCCACATCATGCATCCCAACGGGCCATTTATTGCGCCCGCCCGGCCAGCCACACCACCCTCCTCACCGGACGATGCCGGCACCAGCTCCTGAGCAGACTGGAGTGGAGTACTTGACCTTTTACTTTTATTGCATATCATTTTTGTCCATTGAGGTCAATGTACGTCCTAAGTTTGGGGGGGATTTACTTTCAGTTTCTACATTCATTACTGTACCTTATTTTCTTGTTGTACATTATTTCGTTGCACTTTTCATTTCTTTGCGTAAAATTTTTTAGATAGCCTTGCTTGTCTTAGTTTTCTTTATTCGTGAATTTTTCGTGCTTCTATTTGTGTGATACTGATGTTACGACACTGTCTTTCTCTCTGAAGAAGCGGGCGAGTTCTAGTCGAGTTGTAGTCAGTTATGTCTGTTCTGCTTAGTATTCAATTAGGTCCGAAATTTTTCGTGAATGTAGAGGTCTTGGCAGATAAGAGATGATACATACTTGTTTCGAAATCCCCATCAATACGTTTGGCTACATTTTCCGGATAGAGAGTCGTACTGTTTTTTTTCAGTCGTTTTGGCACTTAAATTGAGTTTAGAGTCGGTCAGTTTTTCCCTAAAAGTCGAGATAATGTGTTCTATGAAGGGAAGTCTAGTAACCGGGGGTATTCGCGTAACCCGTTGTTTACTCTCGCGTAAAACGACGATCCCGATTAGACTAGTGATTTAGATATTTCACATGTGCCAATGATAGGGAGCCTAGTAACCGGGGGTATTCGCGTGACCCGCTGTTTACTCTCGCGTAAAACGGCAACCTTGATTCGGACATGCGGAAATTATGTATTCGAGTTGTTTCTCCGCTGTAGACGGAACTTAGTAACTAGAAGCATCCATGTGCCCCATGAGTGTCTTTTACGTCAAACGGTTTTCCAATACATGAGAATGGAGTTTACCACCCTAGGATTATCCCGATGAAACATCCCGAGATCCTAACCTAGTGGTCAGCTCGAATCAAATTCTTGAAGCATATATATAAGGGGATACTGTCCGAGGTTTAATTGTTATGAAACTCGTGAAAATTGTGCCTTACGACGGTGGAGCAGGACGAACTAGCTTGGTTGTGTTAGCCTTTCTTATTGTGGTCGATTTGATTCACGTTTTGTTGATCTTTGACCTGAATTTTCTGCATGAACGAGTGATTAGGACTGAATTTGATTGCTTTGCAGAATCATTATTCTGAGTGCAGCTCGCTTTTATGACACTCGTATTATTTAGAGAGAATTACAGGATAGTATTGATTAGGTTAAACACTATGAGTTGCACGATTATTCACCACATTCTTTTATTGAATTTAATTCTTTTTGCTTGAGGACAAGCAAAGGCTTAAGTTTGGGGGTATTTGTTAGGCGTATTTTTATACGCTTATTTATCATTATTTCGTAATATTGTGGAGAGTGAAATCGTCTAAATGAGCTTTTAATGCCTTAATTTTGTATGATTGACAGGAAATTGAAGTCCGGAAGCTAAAACGAGGCAAAACGGGCGAAAACGGCAAAACTGGACTCTGAGCCGCGGCACAAGGAAGCTGAGCCGCGGCACATGAAGACACTAACCGAAGGGAAGAGTAACCTGTACTCTGTGCCGCGGCACAGCCCAGGTGAGCCGCGGCACAGAAGAATTAATTTACGCCCAGGCATTCAGCTGAGGGCGATGTGCCGCGGCACAGGTTTAGTGAGCCGCGGCACACTTAGCGGGTTTGGTAGGTCTGCGCGGATTTTGAGCTGTTTCGAAGCCAGTTATCGACCGACTAATACGGACGCGATTTGCTGATGTGCTGAGCTATAAATAGGGTTTTAGACCCTAATTAAATCATATTGGAATCATTGGAGCTTTAACTTTTGAGAGCTTAAGCTTGGAGACGGCAGAAGAAGAGGGAGGCAGAAGGATTCAAGGGCAGAAGGCGGAAGCTGAAGAACGGAGGAATCCGAGCTTCATCTGCGTTTAAATTTTATGCTTTCGTTTATTTATTCTGTATTTTCAGTTTTTAGTATGTCAGGCTAAAGCCCTAATCTAGGGTTTTGATGAAACCTTTGTTTTGACGAATTGATTGAGATTATCCAATTTATTACCTTTTTATTGAGTTTTCCCAATTATGTTTAATGCTTGCAATTATCTGGCCAATAGTTGTATTGATTTAATCATTCACTTCGAATCGGGAGAGGAGATTTGGTGAGGAACTATTGGTGAGGACCGTTTTATTCTGTGAGATAGGAATATACTCATAGGAACTACGTGGTCTTTAGGAGATTTCATGCTTTTTGCCTATCGACGAAATAATTCACCTAGGGATAGAGTGCGTTAGTCGCCGTTAGATAAATCTATTGACCTCGGGAGAGGCGGTAGAATATATTAGCAATCTCCGCCTTCAATAAATTGGGAAAATTATTTATTACGGATAATCGAGAGTAAATTCGGATTAACTAAGGTGGATTCAGAACCCTAGACTTATTTATCATTTGATTTCTTTTATCCAAGATATTGTTTTCTACTGCTTAGTCTTTTAGTACTTCTTTTAGTTATTAATCGCAAAACCCAAAAATTCGATTGTTCAGATAAAATTGGAATACGAAAACATCGGTAGTTAGAGATTCAATCCTCGTGGGAACGATATTCTACTTATCACTTTATTACTTGTAAACGATGACGTGCACTTGCGTGTAGGAAATATCGCAACAAGTTTTTGGCGCCGTTGCCGGGGATTGAAATTTTCTAATATCAATTTAAGTATTTCCAGTCTTAATTTGAACGTTTTATTTTTATTTTTTGTGTATTTAATTTCGTTTATTTGTTTTTCCTTTCAGGACCTTTCGTGTAGTGCATGAGAAGACTCGGTAACGAAGGCCTATTACCTTTGGATACCGAGCTCGAGCGCACGCTAAGAAGGAACAAAAAGGAGAAAAGAGAGTTGCAGACGACGGTCAACATGGCCGAGAATATCGAAATCCAAGGAGGAGACAACCAAGTGCGGCAAGTTCAACCGGAACTAGCTCTTCGTGATTATGCCATGCCGCAGGTCAACGCTAATTTTTCGGGAATTCGGCGTCCCACTATCCAAGCTAATAATTTTGAGATCAAGCCCGCCATTATTCAGATGGTGCAGGCGAGCCCATTCTGTGGACTGCCGAAGGACGACCCGAATGCCCATATTGCTTCTTTCCTTGAGATATGCGACACATTCAAGACTAATGGTGTCACCGACGATGCCATCCGACTGAGGCTTTTCCCTTTCTCTTTGAGGGATAAAGCAAAGTTTTGGTTAAATTCATTACCGCCGGGGTCGATTACAACATGGGAGAGGTTAGCGCAAGCCTTCCTTGCCAAATTTTTCCCACCAGCTAAGACGGCGAGGTTGAGGAATGAAATAACCACCTTTTGTCAATACGATATGGAATCGCTCCACGAGGCGTGGGAGCGATATAAATAATTGCTACGAAAATGCCCTCATCACGGCATTCCTGATTGGCTTCAGCTTCATACGTTCTATAATGGTTTGAGTGCTTCTACACGTACTCTCGTAGATGCGGCCTCTGGTGGGACCTTCATGGGAAAATCTATGGCCGAGGCACACGTGCTTTTGGAAGATATGGCCGAAAACGCATACCAATGGCCATCGGAAAGATTGACACCGAAGAGAGTCATGGAAGTTTCAAGCAATGATCCGATTTCCACCTTGTCAGCTCAAGTCGCCGCTTTGACACAACAGCTCCAGGCATTTTCGCACGCACCAGCCCCCGTTACCATAGAAACATGCAATTGGTGTAACGGATCACACCCGAGCGCAGAATGTCAAGTTGGAAATCCGTTCGAGCAAAATCAGATGGAGCAGGCTCAATTCGTAGGAAATGGGAATCGGCCGAATAACCCGTACTCCAACACTTATAATCCAGGGTGGCGCAATCATCCCAACTTTTCATGGAGAAACGGACAGAACTCACACCAGCCCCCTTTCGCCCAGAATCAACAGCAGCCCCCTCCCGCTCCCAAAGTGTCTCTCGAGGAAGCACTTGCAAAATTGGCGGCAAATACGAGTCAATTTATGACTCGTACGGAAGCTACATTACAAAATCATTCTGCTTCCATTCGGAATTTGGAGGTCCAGTGGGCCAAATCGCTAATGTGTTGACGGCTCGTCCGGAGGGAGCATTGCCGAGTACAACAGAGACAAATCCTAGAGAGAGTCTAAACGCAATTAGCTTGAGAAGCGGGAGAGAGGTGCTGGATCAGCCCGAGCGGGGTAAAGAGAAGAAGGAAATTGAGGAGTCGAAGGATTTGAAGCCGGATAACTCGAAGGCATGTGTTCTCCCCGTTCCGTTTCCGCAGAGATTACAGCAACGGAGGGCGGACAAACAATTTTCTAAGTTCCTAGATGTGTTCAAAAAGCTTCACATAAATATTCCGTTCGCCGACGCATTGGAACAGATGCCGAGTTATGTCAAGTTTATGAAAGAGATATTATCGAAGAAGAGAAAGCTTGAGGAGTTTGAAACGGTCACCTTGACAGAGGAATGCAGTGCAATTCTTCAAAAGAAGCTCCCACCTAAATTGAAAGATCCGGGAAGCTTCAACATACCGTGCACCATGGGGAATCTTTCGTTTAATAAGGCACTATGCGATCTTGGTGCGAGTATCAACCTCATGCCTCTGTCGATTTTCAAAAAGCTGAATATTGGGGAAGCCAAGCCAACCACAGTCTCCTTACAATTGGTGGATCGATCGATAAAGTATCTGAGGGGAGTGATCGAGGATGTTTTAGTTAAAGTTGATAAGTTCATCTTTCCGGCTGATTTCATCGTACTCGACATGGAGGAAGATGAAAATATTCCAATCATCTTGGGACGACCATTTCTAGCGACGGGCCGAACCCTTATAGACGTGGAAAAGGGGGAGTTGACTCTGATGGTCCAAGACGAGCAAGTTACTTTTCAAGTATTCAAATCGTTCCCATGTCCCGAAAGTGCTGATAAAGGATCACAAATTGAAGGTGTGGATGTTGTTGAAAAAGGAAAGCACCGAAAACATCGTCGGTGGGAAAATTCAGATTTTGTGTTAAATGGCCCAAGTTTTAAGAAGGATGTAGAACGAGTGGCGTTCCTCGAGCATGAGGAAAAATCTGCTGCAGTCGTGAGTTCGTTTGTGAAGGAGGAGAGTGAGCCGAAAGCCAAGCGGACAATTAGTCACGGAGAAACCGGGTGTTTCGGGAAGTTATTCACGTCGAAACCTTTTCGCAAACAACATTTGATGACCGAACCGAAAGTCGAACCGCTGATGACCAATGGTCATAATCTTAACCAAAATATAAACGGTTCGATGAACGGGGCGGAAACCAAATGGAGTTTGCAAAAAGCGAACTAATGTTGTCCAATAGGTACGGCTGAAGACTATAAACTTAGCGCTTCTCGGGAGGCAACCCGATTTCGTAGTTGTAGATTTTTGCATTTCTTTATTTTTCTTGTATTCGTGATTCTTATTTTTCATCATTTTTGTGCTTCAATTTGCTTCTGCCTCCCGTTTTTAACATCTTCTTCTCAAAATGCATGCAGGAAAGTCCTGGGAAGAAATCGAAGTATGAGCCGCGGCACAGGTATTGTGAGCCGCGGCACACATCAATCGCCAGGGGAGGCTAAACCAACTGTACCATGTGCCGCGGCACGACATAAATGAGCCGCGGCACACTTGAGCAATGAGCCGCGGCACACGAAATCTGTGCCGCGGCACACGACAAAACAAGAACACAGACAAAAGGGACTGTACCCTGTGCCGCGGCTCACTTTAGATGTGCCGCGGCACACTATGCGGAATCCGAAAGGCCAGGTAACATATAACACGCATTCGGCCGGCATTATCAGGTACGCTCCCTTCTCCTTTTCCTTCCCTCCCCAGCGCGCGACCAGCCGACCAAGTTCTTCCAAATTTTTTCCTGCGATTTCTTCTTGCAATCTTCAAAAAGGTACGCTTCAATCTTTAATTTTTATTTGCTTATGGTTTATATTTGGAAGTTGTTTATGCTTTGAATGAATGGAACATGCTTATTCTCCTTTAAAAGTTTTAGGATTGTTTAGAGAATAACATGGTAGTTTCATCGAATTTTCTTGGTTAAATTGGAATGTAAATGAGTTGAATGTGCCGAGTTACTGATGATTGAAATATGTTTCAGTTTTTGGGGGTTGAATCAAGCTATAACTATGTTTATTCTTCAAGTAAACTTGTGCCCTCAAGGTGTCTGATAAATTGCCTAAATGAAAAATTTTCTTTGAAAAGGCAATCGTTTTGAATTTTCGTGCAACGTATACGTTTTAAACTTACAGCAAGCCCTCCCCTTACAGTCAGGCTAAACGTTTAAATCTAATTTCATCCTTCTCTCACGTATGCGCTATTTTCTTAAATTTGGAATTTCTGGCTGGACATCCTTAGCCGAGCGTAGATTATTGTTATTATTGTTGCGTATATAAACCCTCATGTTTTACTTTTCAGGACCATATGGCGCGAACAAAGAAGTTGAGCAAGCGTGCTAGGACCGAGTCATCCCCTACTCGAGGGGAGACCTCTCGTGGTAGGGCCGAGGCGGAGGGGCACCAATTTTCGGACCCCGAAATTCACAAGATATTTAATGAAAAGATCCGGCCACGACCACTTATTCCAGAGAGGGGTTTTATCCAGAGAGGGGTTTTACTCCGGCTCCTCAGGATGGAGAATTGCTCACCATGATTGACGAGATGGGGTGGGCCAGATTTACCGCACCTCCCGAGCCAGCGGTTATCTCGATCGTCCAGGAGTTTTACGCCAGTGCACTGCTAAAGCACATCCGGGCAGGGCATACGTTGCCGTCTTTAGAGTCTCGGACTCAGGTTGACGTCCGAGGGGTTACAGTTGATTTCTCCATGACTGCTATTCGGAGGCTTTTTGGGTTTCCGGTGGTTGACGAGTCAGCCTATGACCGAGTGATGACCAGCCTCACTAAGGAGGCCCTGCTTGAGACCATTGCACAGCCCAGTACCGACTGGGAGCAGCGAGCACAGAGTTCATCCACTTTTCATTTCAGGAGCTCGCGCCTCAGCCGGCTCGGGCGAGCCTGGCTTTATTTTATCTGCGCACGCATTGACCCCACCTCCCAGATCCGTACAGTCTTTCTCTCCCGCGCCCGGACACTTTTTGCTATCACTTCCGGGCTGCGTTTCGATGTGGCCCCCATCCTGGTCCGATCTATCTTCCAGAGTATCCAGGGGGGGGCCAAGACGGGGTTGAAGCACCCCTCCCTCATCTGCGCTTTATGCCGGCAGTCGGGGCTGACTTGGTCAGACGACGAGCCGATGCTTGCCCCACAGGCCCCGATCGACCACCGTCTCATATCACACTTCGACCAGTGGGGCGGAGCGCCGGCACACGCTCGGGGGAGAGGATTTTTGCTAGAGGAGGCTCACGAGGGATCCCCCGAGCCGCTTTTGTTGACGCATGGAGATGCCGGCCCGCAGCCCGATAGAGCGAGGTTGGAGGAGTTGTTTGACGGGCTGCGGGAGGATTTGAGGAGAGAGAGAGAGGAGCTGAGAGAGGAGACGAGGAGAGAGAGAGAGATGAGATGAGGAGAGAGAGAGAGAGAGCTTGATGGCTGCCATGCAGGAGGAGCAGCGGGCGGAGCGGGAGAGTGTCATTGCTACCGTCCGAGCCGAGATGCGAGAGCAGGCCCGCCGGGCCAGCCGACGAGCGGCGAGGCGTCTTGCTGCAAGGGATGCTTATCATCAGGAGCACCTCGCCGCATGGACGGCCCACATCATGCATCCCGACGGGCCATTTATTGCGCCCGCCCGGCCAGCCACACCACCCTCCTCACCGGACGATGCGGCATCACTCCCGAGCGGTGGAGGGAGTACTTGACCTTTTACTTTTATTACATATCATTTTTGTCCATTGAGGTCAATGTACGTCCTAAGTTTGGGGGGGATTTACTTTCAGTTTCTACATTCATTACTGTACCTTATTTTCTTGTTGTACATTATTTCGTTGCACTTTTCATTTCTTTGCGTAAAATTTTTTAGATAGCCTTGCTTGTCTTAGTTTTCTTTATTCGTGAATTTTTCGTGCTTCTATTTGTGTGATCTTGATGTTACGACACTGTCTTTCTCTCGAAGAAGCGGGCGAGTTCTAGTCGAGTTGTAGTCGATTATGTACATTCGCTTAGTATTCAATTAGGTCCGAAATTTTTCGTGAATGTAGAGGTCTTGGCGGATAAGAGATGATACATACTTGTTTCGAAATCCCCATCAATACGTTTGGCTACATTTTCCGGATAGAGAGTAAATGCTTTTTTTTCACTGCTTTGGCACTTAAATTGAGTTTAGAGTCGGTCAGTTTTTCCCTAAAAGTCGAGATAATGTGTTCTATGAAGGGAAGTCTAGTAACCGGGGGTATTCGCGTAACCCGTTGTTTACTCTCGCGTAAAACGACGATCCCGATTAGACTAGTGATTTAGATATTTCACATGTGCCAATGATAGGGAGCCTAGTAACCGGGGGTATTCGCGTGACCCGCTGTTTACTCTCGCGTAAAACGGCAACCTTGATTCGGACATGCGGAAATTATGTATTCGAGTTGTTTCTCCGCTGTAGACGGGAACTTAGTAACTAGAAGCATCCATGTGCCCCATGAGTGTCTTTTACGTCAAACGGTTTTCCAATACATGAGAATGGAGTTTTCCACCCTAGGATTATCCCGATGAAACATCCCGAGATCCTAACCTAGTGGTCAGCTCGAATCAAATTCTTGAAGCATATATATAAGGGGATACTGTCCGAGGTTTAATTGTTATGAAACTCGTGAAAATTGTGCCTTACGACAGTGGAACGGGACGAACTAGCTTGGTTGTGTTAGCCTTTCTTATTGACGGTCGATTTGATTCACGTTTTGTTGATCTTTGACCTGAATTTTCTGCATGAACGAGTGATTAGGACTGAATTTGATTGCTTTGCAGAATCATTATTCTGAGTGCAGCTCGCTTTTATGACACTCGTATTATTTAGAGAGAATTACAGGATAGTATTGATTAGGTTAAACACTATGAGTTGCACGATTATTCACCACATTCTTTTATTGAATTTAATTCTTTTTGCTTGAGGACAAGCAAAGGCTTAAGTTTGGGGGTATTTGTTAGGCGTATTTTTATACGCTTATTTATCATTATTTCGTAATATTTTGGAGAGTGAAATCGTCTAAATGAGCTTTTAATGCCTTAATTTTGTATGATTGACAGGAAATTGAAGTCCGGAAGCTAAAACGAGGCAAAGCGGTAAAAGCAAAATCGACTCGAGCCGCGGCACAAGGAAGCCGAGCCGCGCACATGAAGACACCAACCGAAGGCGCGAGTAACTCGTGCCGCCGCTCACCTGGCCGTGCGCGTACGTAAGAATTAATTTACGCCTGTGCATTCAACAGAGGCGATGTGCCGCGGCACAGTTTAGTGAGCCGCGGCACACTTAGCGGGTTTAGTAGGTCTGCGGATTTTGAGTCAAGCTGCCGCCGACCGACTAATACGGACGCGATTTGCTGATGTGCTGAGCTATAAATAGGGTTTTAGACCCTAATTAAATCATCTTGGAATCATTGGAGCTTTAACTTTTGAGAGCTTAAGCTTGGAGACGGCAGAAGAAGAGGGAGGCAGAAGGATTCAAGGGCAGAAGGCGGAAGCTGAAGAACGGAGGAATCCGAGCTTCATCTGCGTTTGAATTTTATGCTTTCGTTTATTTATTCTGTATTTTCAGTTTTTAGTATGTCAGGCTAAAGCCCTAATCTAGGGTTTTGATGAAACCTTTGTTTTGACGAATTGATTGAGATTAGCCAATTTATTACCTTTTTATTGAGTTTTCCCAATTATGTTTAATGCTTGCAATTATCTGGCCAATAGTTGTATTGATTTAATCATTCACTTCGAATCGGGAGAGGAGATTTGGTGAGGAACTATTGGTGAGGACCGTTTTATTCTGTGAGATAGGAATATACTCATAGGAACTACGTGGCCTTTAGGAGATTTCATGCTTTTTGCCTATCGACGAAATAATTCACCTAGGGATAGAGTGCGTTAGTCGCCGTTAGATAAATCTATTGACCTCGGGAGAGGCGGTAGAATATATTAGCAATCTCCGCCTTCAATAAATTTGGAAAATTATTTATTACGGATAATCGAGAGTAAATTCGGATTAACTAAGGTGGATTCAGAACCCTAGACTTATTCATCATTTGATTTCTTTTATCCAAGATATTGTTTTCTACTGCTTAGTCTTTTAGTACTTCTTTTAGTTATTAATCGCAAAACCCAAAAATTCGATTGTTCAGATAAAATTGGAATACGAAAACATCGGTAGTTAGAGATTCAATCCTCGTGGGAATGATACTCTACTTATCACTTTATTACTTGTAAACGATGACGTGCACTTGCGTGTAGGAAATATCGCAACAGTTTGGCAAGCGGCTTATTCGATGAATAGAAGCCTTATTCTAAGAAGATTCAAGTTCTACTCGATTCATTCCTTAGAAGAGAGTGAAACTTCGAACCAGTAGCATTCAAGCAATATTCAGTACTTCGGAATAAAGCTAAGAATCTAACCTAAGCAATATTAATATCTTGTTCATGAAACTATGTTGCATCAGGCCATTATTGAATATAAAACACCAACACAATCGTCTTGAGGTAATTATACCAAATGTAAACGAGAAAGTAAACATAATACTAAGATTCAGTCTATAGACTGTGGATCGTATGACTCAATACAACGATTGATGACTGTGAAATTGACATAGGGGGACTTGTCTAGATCATATTCTTCCATATTGTGAGTTCTCCTTTCTTTGGACTCTCTATATTTCTTGTCGTGAGATACGACTTGCTTGCTTGCATGGCAGTTCTTGTACCATGTCCATCATCTCCACAATGATAGCACGGTTCATTGCCAACTCGATCCTTAGAGGCGATAGGATGGGTATGTGCTTTTTGGTTCCCTTGGCTAGCAGAGCCGGAAGCACCAAATCTTCGCAATACATTGGATAGACCCCCACGTCCTTGACCATGATGCCCTTTACCACATTGTGGTTTAGGGTTGCCATGACCAGTTCCCTATACATTGGGGTTCTTTCCACCTTTTACTTTGCCATAATTGGCCTTGGGAATTTTCTTTGTCCCAATCGGCTTGACATTATTGTTCACTAACACTTCGTTATGCCTTTCAGCCACTTGCAGTAGGTTGATTATCTTACGAAAGGTAGTGATGCATTTATTATCATACTCTAGCCTATACTGATTCGTTAGTATAAGAGCGGAAGTAAGGAAGGTGAAAAAAGCTTTCTGGACCATGTCATCTTCTGTGATGTCCTTCCCACAGAAATTTAGGCGTGACTTGAGGCAGAGAATATCTTTGTTGAAGTCGTTGATCCGTTTATAATCAAGCAAGCAGATTTCATTCCACTGCACGGTCAACTCTGGGAGCAAAGTTTGTGAATGTTCCCAAATTGGCCCTTAAGGGCATCCCACAGTTCTTTAGGAAATTTCAACTGTAGATATTTCCATCTCAAGTTGGGTTCGATGTATCGTCTAAGGAACATTAATGCATTAACTTTGATTTTGTCAGACGGTGCATCGCCTGTGGTATCAAAGATTGTGGCACTATAGTCCTTAGCAACAAATGTGGTCTCGATGTAGGAGACCCATCTATGGTAAGCAAGCTTTTTTGATTCCAAGATATGAAATTTGAGGGGAGTTGGATAAGCTATCTTAATACAAGAAAAAGAAAAATGATTTTTCACAGTTTACCATGAGTGCTTTTCATGATAAAATTTTCAATAATGAGGAGCGTTATTATTTTTCGGAACCAAGATATGGTCAAAATTACTTTCGATGCTATTTGAGAATTACCCATGAAATTACTTTATCATGGTTCAATTTATGATATATAGTAGAAAATATATAATTAAAGTCTACCTCTCATGAAGCCTAATTACATGCGATATCTATATATGCATGCAAAATATATGTATATTTATAGATATAGACATATAATCCTAGGAATATATCTATACATGTATTATGCAATCAAGTAAGTTTCTTATGTCGCAATATTATTAATTCAGCGTGAATTTACTTTAATTCAAGTTGCTTAAAGCAATTCGATTTGATTTAATTGAAGTTATTAATGTATCATGCTTTAATTGATTTAATTAAGCATAACAAATTTATGAAATATAAATATGCAATTAAAGTAACTAAGGCGTGTAAAATTGCACGTTGTAAATAGTAGGGTTATTCGGATTGTGTACCTTACAGAAAAGACACGATTCTTTCCTAGGGCATACCGTCGATTTGTTTGGATGAAAAATATATTTCATTCCATTCGCCGTGTCAAAAGTGCCTCCTTCAATTTTTCTGAGATAAAATTTTATTCTTCGTCCCACTCGCCATCGGGATCGTCAGGCTCCTTAATGCCTTAATGGCACTGCAAGTCTGCAATCGGCTCACAAACTTGGAGTTGGCTCTCCTCTCGGTTCCGACTGTTCGATAACTCGGACTTGTCAACAACCTCCTTATCCTTAGACTAGGCGTCAGCACGACGGTCACCGGTGGGCAGCTAGCGCGGGCACGACAGGATGGCGCGTGACGGAGAGCGGGCGTCGCGAGTCGCCAGATTGGATCTGCCGATCTGTAGTCTGGACACTGAGTGGGTGCAAGGCGTCGCGCTATGATTGGGGGGATCCAACGGCGGGCGAATTTGGGTTGGGGGAGGCGACCAGATAGGGATTTTTGAAAAAATCGATTCGGGGAGGAAGGCGCGATTTGGTGGCGGCCGGTCTAGGGTTTTGCAGGCTGCGGCGGCGGCTAGGGTTTCGGCCGTGGGAATTTCAAGATTTTTTTGCTCAACTGGAAGACTACGTGCTGATAACGTATTGAAGGAAAAATAACTGAGACAATAAAGTAGGGCAAAAGTTGTTGTATTATTCCATTGATGACATCCCTTTAAATAGGGAGAAATACATACAAACAGGCCTTAGCCAAACCCTAACTAGGAAAGCCCATAAACTAACACACTTAGGCACACAATGGGTATTATTACCTTAATATATATATATATATATATATTGATAGGACGCCGAATGCACGCTCCCTGAAAACCCGGTCTAAAACATGGACCAATATAAGCCGGAGTACCGACCTCTTAGTAATGAAAGGTTTTCTTAGACAAGTGGATGCCGACCTCAAGGTCCTTTAGAAGGTTGCCGACCTCAAAGGTCCGCCGACCTCGGAGGCCCCGCTGACCTGAGACATCCTTTAGAAGGTTGCCGACCTCAAAGGTCCGCCGACCTCGGAGGCCCCGCTGACCTGAGACATCTGTTAGAAGGGCGCCGACCTCAAAGGTCTCCCGAAGTACGGATTTGAATAAGAACGACCTGACCTAAGTGATCTTTCATAATAGGAGCCGATCTAAGGCCTCCGAGCTCATGAAGGTCGAAGTCTCGGGAAAGAACATCCCGACTCATCTGAAAGAATCCCTGAGATCCAGGAATTGAGAGCCCATACCTTGCAATCTCGGAAATCCAGGGATGGGAAATCGCAGCCCGAATCCCTGGATATCCGGGATCTTCTCTAAAAATCAGGGAAGATCTTAGAGAACAAGGTATCTCCCTGCTATAAAAGGAAGGGGGGGGGGGGGTTCAAGGGGATTCACATTCTAAGATATAGCATACTTTAGAGAGAGAACGAGAGACAATACTTCATACATTTTAGGTTTTCTTAGCTAAACTCCCGAGATTAACCCGGTTCTTGGTGACCGATCAGCTTGGTTACATCAAGTGGCGCCGTCTGTGGGACTCGAACCCCAGACTTGGGGCGAGAAGGGAGCTTCCGTTTAATTTTGGATGAGCCCTCTGCCCTCTCCTTGTGGGGATTCGTCGACTTGGGGACCTTCTCTTTCGTCGGTTCAGCCGGCTTGGAGGCATCCGACTGACAGGTCCGCATGAACCGATCTACAAAAAACAATACAAGCGGTCAGGGAAATAGCTAAAAAACAAAATAACAAAGATCTTACTATGGAAAGAACTGATAAAGCCTACCAATATCAGGGATAGCTGGGTAAGGATTCGAGCTCAGCCCACAATGGAACAGGAGATCATGGAATTACGTCAGCTGGAAAGCATGGTAGGGAATGGCATTCCATTCCCGAACTTTCTCTACCCACGCAGCTAGGACGGAACTGTGCCTAGGAATAGGATCTTGGCTCGGAGTAGCCTGCGTCCATTCTATGGGAAAACCCCAAGAATCAGCTGTAGGGAGCCGGAGGAAAAAGAAACGGGACCTCCAATCCTTCACATTGGAAGGGAGGTAGGTAAAGAAATGGACGTTGTTTCGGGAGGTCAAGTAAAAGGAGCCTTTAAAACTCTTTAGCCCAAAACAAAAAGTATAAAAAATGCAGGTCGGGTTCCTCGTGTCTGTAATGACACAGCACGAGGAAACCAACCATATAACGAAAGGAGTTAGGAGAAAACTGGTTGAGGGGAAGATTGTATTTAACGGAGAGAGAGACAAGGAAGGGATGGAGTGAAAAGCGAAGACCACTGCTCACCTGATCCACGAACCAAGTAATATGCCCCGGGGGAGGATTGTCATGGGTGTCGCTAGCCTGAGGCGTGATAAATTCCCACCCCGGGGGAAGTCTAAGAAATTTTATTAAACTAGCCAGCGCGGCTGGGCTAGTCCTAGATAGAGGATGAGGAGGGAGAACTCGAGTCGCTCCTACGACCGTCTGATATGGGTCGGCTAAGAGGCCGGTCACAGTTACTTCATCCATAGGAGGAGGGGAAGGGGGATCTACAATGATTAGGGGGATGCCAGAGGGAAGGTTAGAAGGGATGTCACCTAGCTCGGACCAATCTACATCACCTAGGGGTTCATCCCTAAGACAGAGGGAGGAACCAGTAGCGCCCCGACCTACCCCCCGAGTCCCCATCAGAAGAAGAAAGACCTTCTAAAAAGGAGTCCACGGCCGATTCACCAGAAAAATTCTGAGAATCCGAGGCAGACGACATAATAAAAGGAAGAAAAGAGAGGAAGAAGAAGAGGAAAAATCGATAAACAAACAAAAATAAAAACTAAAGGGGTGTTTAGATGAACATACCCATGGGATTGGGTGGAAGATCGCCGGAGAAAGGTAGTAGAAGCACCACCGAAGGTAGGAAACCAAGGTCGCAAGTGTCGCCGGAATACCCTCACACTAGTATGTCGCAAGAAGAAGAGCGGAAATGGCTGAAGGAGGGCGAGGATTCCTATTTATAGAGAAGGAGGGCGAAAATCGAGAAGATAACGGGCGATCTGGAGCGTCTGATGCCTCCTGTAAAAGGACGGCTGGGATCTGGCACCGCCTCATCCGACCTATAACAGGTCGACACCTGGACTTGACCATAGACGCGACGTTTGGGAGGCGGGGAAAGGAAAAGACGGGGATATTATAGCGCACGAAATCCGAGGAACCTCGTTATCTGGGGACGGGAATCCCAAGGATTCTTGTGTCAAGGTCGTCAGAATATAAACAAATCTTACTCTACTCGGTCTTACAGCTCGACTAGAGTAGGGGGGACTGGTTGATAGGACGCCGAATGCATGCTCCCTGAAAACCCGGTCTAAAACATGGACCAATATAAGCCGGAGTACCGACCTCTTAGTAATGAAAGGTTTTCTTAGACAAGTGGATGCCGACCTCAAGGTCCTTTAGAAGGTTGCCGACCTCAAAGGTCCGCCGACCTCGGAGGCCCCGCTGACCTGAGACATCCTTTAGAAGGTTGCCGACCTCAAAGGTCTGCCAACCTCGGAGGCCCCGCTGACCTGAGACATCTGTTAGAAGGGCTCCGACCTGAAAGGTCTCCCGAAGTACGGATTTGAATAAGAACGACCCGACCTAAGTGATCTTTCATAATAGGAGCCGATCTAAGGCCTCCGAGCTCATGAAGGTCGAAGTCTCGGGAAAGAACATCCCGACTCATCTGACAGAATCCCTTAGATCCAGGAATTGAGAGCCCATACCTTGCAATCCCGGAAATCCAGGGATGGGAAATCGCAGCCCGAATCCCTGGATATCCGGGATCTTCTCTAAAAATGAGGGAAGATCTTAGAGAACAAGGTATCTCCCTGCTATAAAAGGAAGGGGGGGGGGTTCAAGGGGATTCACATTCTGAGATTATAGCATATTTTAGAGAGAGAACGAGAGACAATACTTCATACATTTTGGGTTTTCTTAGCTAAACTTCTGAGATTAACCCGGTTCTTGGTGACCGATCAGCTTGGTTACATTTAAGGTACATTAGTTATATGAATCTATTTTAGTATATATATATATATATATATATTATGGAATTATTTTGATATATAAGATTTTTATGATATTAAATTATATTCATGATTTATTAACTAAATACAAAATTATGTTGATATTAATATTTTGTTGTAATAAAATTATATCTACCGTATATTAGTTAAATAGATATTATTATTTATATATATGACTTCCAAATTTTATTATTCACATTTTTGATGCATTAGATAATTATATTTTATAATATAAACTCCTTTGTAATAAAATCATATTTATCATATATTATTTAAGTACTAAATTATTTTGATATATGTTTATGAATTTCCAAATAATTTTGCTAAATAAATTTATCGTACTAATTTAAGGTATATGTATATATATGTGTGTCTGTGTGTGTGTGGTATACAAATTAGTTTGGTATATATATTGTGGTAACGAAAATCATAAGTTTCAGGGCTACAAGATTCATGGAACGATCAGAAAAACTCTGCATATATGTGCTATAAAGGAATTATTATTGTTTATATGAATGATAAATAAAAAACAACAGTAATACGCGATTATTTTTCTAAATCTTTCTCTGGATGCACATTTATAAAATTAGTATCACTCACAAGAGTAAAAGGTCAATCATAGAAACAATGAGTCAACCCATGTCGTATTCTCTAATCATGAATTGCATTTGAAGATAGGGACGCATGTGATGCTGTTAAGACATATAGACCATTCGATGGGATTATGCGACGGGAGGAGACTTGTGATTTTGAAACTTGACACACACGTACTCGAATATAAAATTCTCATCCCGTCTTCAAATACCGTTCAGAATTCAGCAAAGACAATTTTTTCTTATGTTTCCCATAATATGGTTATAAATAAGAGCTTAAGACAATCTCTCTATCACGTCGGGCTATACCTTAGGAATGTGGTCTTTATTCATGACCATATCGATATGACTGTTTCTCGAGTGACTATACCTTAATGATGGAAGATATTGGTTCACACCGACTCAAAAAGTAACCAAACAAAAAATATTATATACAAAAAAATACTTACAAATATATAAGGTTTTATGTGGTATGTTTTACTTTGTGTAGTGTAAAATTATATTGACATTATATATTTTCTCACTTTACATTACACCCTTGCATTGCACGGGCTAAGCACTAGTATATAGAGTACCAATATTCAAAGTCATAGAAAACTTCCCGCCGAAAATATAGTTACTATTTTTAGAATTTTGTGCAAGTTGTATATTAATTTCAAAATTATTTTTGGTAAAAATACTTTATGGTGATAAAATCATAGTGGGAATCAATTTTTTAATACCAAATCATAATTGACAAGTTATATATCCCCATTCAATAAGAGTATAAATTTTTAGTACCATTTTGATTAAAAAGACTAAAATCTCCTCCCAAATGTTGTAATGTTGACTTTCTCTTTTTTTTGTATTTTATTTAATTTAAACTATGTTTCTTTTCTTTTTTCTTTTTTATTTTCCTCATCTGCTCAAAATCGATCGATATTAATATCCAACAACCAAAATTTTACTACAACCTACACATCAAAACAACACAACCATTTTTAACAAAGGGTCTCTCAAAAATCTTATAAAAATCACAATATTATTCGAAAAGAAAAGTTGACGTTCAAACAGGACTTCATTTGTCGTGCTTATGGGTTCATAAACAAGGTATGCATCAATATTTGACCGCTGGAATTTTCATTTACCAACAAGTTCTTCCGGACACGATGGCTGCACACGATGGCAAGCCAACGTGTGCAACGATTGTGTGCAACGGTCATGTCCAATGGCCTTGGCATCGTGCGCACAACTAACGGTGTCCATGATTGTTTAACACAGTCGTCTATAATCGTGTGCAGCGATCGTGTTCATGGCCAGAAACTTGCACACGATCGCTGCACACGGTAGCATACGACCGTGTGCATCGGTTGTGTCCAAGGCAGACCGTTTTAGAATATTGTTCGCTCAGTTTTCTGAATAGTTATTCATCTTTTTGTAATCAGATGTCGTGGAAGCGTATTTTGATATATTACGGTGCTAATTCGGAGCGATCGACATATGTAGACAGAGACTTTTTTTTTGTCTACATCGACACGAGCAAAGTTAGTCGTACAAACCTCGTGGGGGTTATCAGAAAGGGTTTGGGTGGTCAAAATGAGTCCGATTACAAATTATGGTACTTGACACACATGTCCAAGAGAAACAAAGTAAAAGTCCTATTACGGGGCGATACCGAGATACTTCAATTACTAGTAGAATACAAGGAGGATCCTGAGGTCTATGTTGAGAACGGCAGCTCCTCCACTCCCGAGGTTAATATGGGATGTAGCAGCTTGCGAGTAGAGCCCGGCAACATAAATTATATGCCTTCCAAAGATTATCAATACGAGAAAGATAAGGAAGACGAGGAAGATGAGGAAGGTGAGGAGGTGTATACATCCGAAGATGAAGATTATTGTAAAGACTTGCTTGAGTCACTATTTGCGGGGTTTCTTGCTTAGGTTCGCCAACCTGCCCAAATGGATGGGATTATGAGTCGTCGGAACTTCTCATCCGACCATCAATCTTCGAGCGAGCATGAGCATCTACACTCAATGCGTAACTGGGTCATTCCATTTTCGGACCCTGTAGTGCCGGGACTTTGGGTTGGGTCGAGCAGCCTCCACCTGTCACCAGTCAGCTAGAGGTAGGGTCCACCTTTCGGTCCAAGACAGAGTTGAGGATAACTGTAGGAATGTCTCATTTGAAAAACATGTTACAGTATATCATTGATTGTTCCGCCAATAAACGTATAGTGTTTATATGTAAGAGTGGGAGAAACAATTGTCAGTTTAGGTTGTGTGTTATTTGTAATATCCGCATTTTTCTTTTCCCGGTATTTTTCATTTTTCCATGTATTTCTCATTTGTAGCGACCCTCGTGTATCTTTCAGTGTATTTCTTCCGTCATCTATTGACCTGATTCTCATAATTGTTATGCAGAACCGCCGTTTTGGGGTTGCCGTGGAACCATTCTATGTTATTATGCATTTTGAGATGCTCCGTTTGATGTTTCGTTCATATTCTGGTGTTTTGGGCCGTTTATATTCTGTATCTAGCGCGCGTTAATTTTTATAGATAGCGCACGCTAGAGGTCCCTTAGTAGCACACGCTACGTCTACTTCGTAGCACGCGCTAGCGAGCTTACCCTGGGAGTGGCAGTACTGATTCCAGCCCTCTAGACTGGCGGATTAGCGTACGCTACGTAGTCTAGCGCACGCTAATGTCGGGGGATAGCGCACGCTAAGATGCCCGGTAGCGTGCGCTAGCGTGACTGTCTAGTACTGGACAGTTTGCTACTGGACTCGATCAGGTGCCCAGGTAGTGCACGCTATGGTCGATAGTGCGCGCTACCGATACACTTTTACCGCACGCTACGTTTGGTCGATAGCGCGCGCTAACTGGATCAGGTGTGTACTGGCAGTTCACTTCTGGACTCGACTGTTGTCCAGGTAGCGCACGCTATGGCCGATAGCGGGCGCTACCGAGAGGTTATTAGCACACGCTACGTTTCGAGTAGCGCACGCTAATGGCCAGAAATCTAGCTACTGGACTGTGACGCTAACTATCTGGACTGGAGTTTTGTCCCGTTAGCACACGCTAACTTTTGAGGATTAGCGCGCGCTAACGCTCCCTGGCTATATAAACCAGGGAGTTGACCCAGATTTCTATTTTCTTTCATTCTTTCTCCTCCCCGCGACGTAAAGCTCCTCCAGGCAATTTTCGGGCGATCTCTTCCTCCGATTATTTTAGGCATCTCCTACCTTGAGTTTTTGAAGTAGATTAACAACACCTACTTGTGTTCTTCATCCTCAATCCAAGGTAAATCTCTTAGAACCCTACTTTTGGATACTTTGGGGGTTTTGGGATTTTCGTCTGATTCGTCCCGTTTTGTTGGTTAATTCATGATGAGTATGATTAATCTTGTTGATATCATTAGTTTTCCTACGGATTCATTGTATATTTTCATGGTTTTGCGAAATCGAGAGGGTTCAGTTGTGGTCCGCCCTCGTTGCTATTTTTATACGAATATACATGAATCGTAGGCGGGTTTTCGGGTGTATTCCATTTTCGTATTCGTTTATAGATGGTTGTGATTGTGTTCTTCGAATCGTTAGGTTAGGTTCCGTCGGTTCCTAGCGTTCGTCGGTGGTTTTCCTTCCGTTTGTGTCATCGTCAATTACTCAAGGCAAGTATTTTTGGAAACCTTTATGCTTAACGTGAAATGGTAATGTATATTGTGTGTGATTTTCTCACCTCGGGAGGGTCCGAAGGGGCCTCGAGGGAATCTATGGCTTCGTCCTGGATTCATGAGTTTGATTCGCGGCCAGCTCGGGAGGGTCCTTAGAGGCCTCGAGTGGGATTCGTGGCTTCGTCCCGGTCCTAGGTGACGTGTGTGCTTGATTTGTTTTATGAATGTGGCCATCTCCGTAGGGTCCTTAGAGGCCTCGAGTGGGATTCGTGGCTTCGTCCTAGTCCTAAGCAAATTGATTGTGACTGTTTGTTTCCGGAAAAGACATGTCTGGTTTTGGCTTTTGAAATGACTTGGTGCATGTACTATGAAATGTGTAAGCGATTGATTTGCCTTGATTACTTGTACTAGCGTAATTGCTAACCCCTTTGGGGACCCGTCTTGGGGAAATTCTTGTTATGGATTTCAGGTTATGTTCTGCCGGACGAGCGGGCGCTGGGACAGTACGAGGATGTTGGCCAGGGTCGTTGACATATGCATTCGAGTCTTCTTATTTCTCTTGTCTATTTCGATATGGTTGTTTCCCACATTTATAAACTTATAGATTGTACTCGCGAGTACTTAGGCTTTTCATTTCAAACTTCGTTTTGTATTAACTCAAATTGCTATATTGTCGGTTGATGTTTATTACGCCGGTTGCTCCGGGCATATCTTTATATGTTGTATTATTTAAATGTGTGTCTTTGCTAACTGAGATGGTTAGTCGAGTGGTGTTTTCCTTGTTTTAGCTTAGTGGGTCCCATGTAGGGGTCCACAGTGCTGTAATATACTCCGAATATCTCGGGGGTGTTACAGAAAATGGTATCAGAGCACTAGGTTTATGGATACCTAGGCTTTTCGGTTATTTGAGTCTAGTTGTGTTTTGTTTTGCACATTGTCACACCGCTGCCGGCATCTCAGTACTTCCAGTGTTCGTAAGTTTTCCTTACTCGATTCTTTACATTCTCGTACCGTATTTCTGTTTCTTGAACCGTGGTTATTCTCCCTCTTTTACTTATCATCGAGTTGCTTTTGCCACCTCTTATCACCAGCATGGATGCTGGAAGGGGCCGTGGTCGTGGTCGTGGCCGTGGACGCGGTCGGGGACGTAGGGCAACCGGTGGGGCGGCCACATCGCATTCTTCGGGAGCCGGCAGTACCGGTGACCGTCACAATCATGGTTCTTCTCAGGAGCGCACCGACTTTGGTATTGCGGCCGTTATGCAGCAAATGGTAAACCAAATGGCGGCGATAGCTCAGGTGGTTCAGAACCCAGATCCGGCCCATGCTAATCGGGACGGAGCAGACCGTTGGCTCCAGGATGTCATCAAGATGCATCCTCCTCAGTTTTCGGGAGCATCAGATCCGATCGGCTGGGAGGGGTGGATCAAGGAGATATCCAAGGTCTTCGTTGCCACCAACTGTACCGAGGACCGTAAGGTCCCTATTGCCCAGTACTTTCTCACTGGGGACGCTACGGATTGGTGGGAGGCCGTTGGGCCCAAAGATCATGTTGCTTCGTGGGCCGAATTTCAGGAATTGATGGAGACTGAATATTGCCTGTGGCCGGTTAGACAGGCTCGAGTCCATGCTTTCTATGATGCTCAACCACGATATATTCCCGTGTCCCAATCTATTGCCGATTTCAACAAGGAGTTGGGCTATGTAAAGACCCAAGTTGTCGAGGAAAGCGACAAAATTTTTCATTTTTCCAGGAGGATGAAACTGTCAATTCGGGACTACATGTCTGGGCTCGTCTGTACTACTTTGAAGGATTATCAGAGTCGAGCTCTTGCCTATGATATGTCGGTGACGGCCAGTGCGGCGGTCCGAGAGATTAAGAAACAGAAATCCGCTATGAATTTCTCGGGTTACAAGGGTGGAAGTCAGCAGAAATCTCGGTTTGCAAATATTCCTGGGGGTGGTTCAACCCGTTTTTCTGGGGGCTATCGAGGTACTGCCAGTGCCCCCGTCCGGGACCCCAAATGCTTTAACTGTGGCAAGCCAGGCCATATGAACCGAGAGTGTCCTCGCCCGCCTTTGACATGTCATACTTGTGGTCAGTCGGGCCACAAGGCTTCTTTTTGTGAACAGCTCAGACAGTTTCGCGGCGCCCGTTCTTCTCACCCAGCACCTATGGAGCCGAGTGTGAACCAGGGCTCATTTGCTCTGCAGCCTCCGCTGAGTGCCGGTCGAGGTAGAGGTCGGGGTCAGCCCGCTAGAGGAGGAGCTTCCAGTGTCGGCTCTGCCTAGCCGCGTATCTATGAGATGAGGAGGGCCGATGATCCAGCGGCCACTGTGGCGACAGGTACCGTTCATATCCATTCCCATCCTGTCAGCGTGCTTTTTGATTCGGGTGCTACGCATCCATTCATTTCTCTAGAGTGTGTACGCCGTTTGAGTCTCAACTGCTTATCTCCTTGCGAGCCTTTCATCGTTAAACTTCCTAGCGGTAATAGAATTGTCGGTGATCGAGTGGTACGGGACTGTTCTGTTTTTATTTGTGAGAGGGCTTGGCTCTCTAATCTTATTGTTGTGGGTATTGACGGTGAAGATTTGATTCTCAGGGATGATTGGCTCGAGCGGAATGGCGCAATCATGAACTACCGCACGAGAATCATCACTATGTTAGCCGAGGACGACACCAAGCACTCTTTCGCTCGGCGAAAGAGGGGAAACCAGAAGTTCTTTATTAACGCCTTGAAGGCGATAAAGCTCCTGTGAAAGGGGTGTACTTGTTATTGGTGCTATGCCTTGAAGACGGAGGATGGTGGAGTCGAGTTTCCGTCAATTCCAGTCGTTAATGAGTTTCCTGATGTATTTCCTGACGAGTTGCCGGGATTGCCACCGGATCGTGAGGTCGAGTTTGCTATAGAGTAAGAGCCGGGCGCGGCTCCAATTTCGAGGGCGTCGTATCGCATGGCACCTTTAGAGATGTCCGAGTTGAAGAAGCAGTTGAGTGAGCTTCTTGAGTTGGGGTATGTTCGACCGAGCGCCTCGCCTCGGGGCGCACCGGTCCTGTTTGTGCGAAAGAAGGATGGTTCACTGCGTTTGTGTATCGACTATCGCGAACTAAACAAGGTGACCATCAAGAACAAGTATCCCTTGCCGAGAATTGATGACTTGTTCGATCAGTTGCAGGTAGCGGCGGTATTCTCGAAGATTGATTTGGGATCGGGGTACTATCAGCTCCGGGTGAGGGAGTCCGATGTGCCGAAAACAGCTTTTCGGACGAGATACGGACATTATGAGTTTGTAGTTATGCCTTTCGGGTTAACTAATGCGCCGACGGTGTTCATGCAGTTGATGAACAAAGTCTTTATCGAGTATTTGGATAAGTATATCGTCGTCTTCATTGACGATATTCTTATTTATTCGAGGAACGAGGAAGAGCATGCCCATCATTTGCGGGCAGTGGTAGACATTTTGAGGACCGAGCAACTCTATGCGAAGTTCTCGAAATGTGAGTTCTGGCTGAAGGAAGTGATGTTTTTAGGTCACGTGATTTCAGCCGAGGGGGTTCGTGTGGATCCGCAGAAGATTGAGGCAGTATTGGATTGGGCGCCGCCCAAGAATGTGAAGGAGATTCGTAGTTTCTTGGAGTGCGGCTACTACCGTAGGTTCGTCGAGTTTCTCGGCGGCTCGGCCACTTACACAGTTGCTCCAGAAATCCGAGAAGTTCGTCTGGAATGACGAGAGGCAGTCGAGTTTTGAGGAGCTGAAGAGGCGTTTGACTTCAGCCCCGATTTTAGCGTTGCCGTGTGGCAACGAGGGTTTTGCTGTTTAAAGTGATGCTTCAGGTCAGGGTCTTGGGTGCGTATTGATGCAACACGACAAGACCATTGCATACGCGTCGAGACAGTTGAGGCCGTATGAGCTTAACTACCCTACTCATGATTTGGAGTTAGCGGCAGTTGTTTTTGCGCTCAAGATTTGGCGTCACTATCTTTTCGGCTCTGCATGTTAGATTTTTACCGATCATAAAAGTCTGAAATACATATTTACTCAGCGGGAGTTGAATATGAGGCATAGGAGGTGGTTAGAGTTGATTAAGGATTATGACCTCGAAATCCTTTATCATCCGGGCAAGGCGAATGTCGTGGCCAACGCCTTGAGTCAGAAACCGGTTGCGTTACGAATGCTTGAGATCCTTACGTTTCAGTCTGAGCTTCGGCGGGTTTTAATCGAGTTAGATGTTGAGGTTTTATTGCCTGGAGCTGTCGGGCATCTTTGTGCTTTAGAGATTTCGTCGTCTTTGATCGATGAAATTAAGCTGAAGCAGTTGGGGGATCCGATGATTTCTCAAATCCGAGAGAACATTCTTAAAGTAAAGTCTCCTGGTTTATGATCCACGAGGATGGTGTTTTGAGATTCCAGAGTCGGCTTTATGTACCGAACGACTCAGAGTTGAGACAAAGTATTTTGCGTGAGGCCCATGCTACACCTTACTCCGTTCATCCTGGTTCGAGTAAGATGTACAAGGACCTGAGAAGGAATTTCTGGTGGAATGATATGAAGGAGGAGGTCGCACAGTTTGTGGCAAGATGTTTGACTTGTCAGAAGGTCAAAATCGAGCATCAGCGACTGGCTGGGTTATTGCAGCCACTTCCTGTTCCGGAATGGAAATGGGAAGACATATCGATGGATTTCATTACGAGTTTGCCGAGATCGAGGTCGGGCATGAATATGGTATGGGTGATTATTGATCGTCTGACCAAGTCGGCACATTTTCTGGGGATCAAGGACACTTGGGGCCCGGAGAAGTTGGCTCGTGTGTTTATCGCGCAGGTCGTGAGGCTTCACGGTACTCCGAAATCTATTGTTTCGGATTGTGATGGCCGGTTTGTATCGCACTTTTGGCAGGCGGTGCATAAGGCGTTGGGTACTCGTTTGCGTTTGAGTAACTCTTTTCATCCTCAGTCAGACGGACAGTCGGAACACACTATCCAGACATTCGAGGATATGTTGCGTGCTTGTGCTCTCGATTGGAGCAGTGATTGGGAAGAGCCTTTGCCATTGATCGAATTCACGTACAACAATAGTTGGCACGCGTCAATTCGGATGGCACCGTATGAGGGGCTTTATGGGCGGCGTTGTCGATCGCCGATTTGTTGGAACGAAGCGTCTGATTTGGTCGGGACCGAACCGGATATTATTTCAGAGACGAGGCGGAAGGTGGATTTGATTCGAGAATGGATGTTGACTGCCTAGAGTTGACAGAAGTCGTAGGCCGACGTCCGTCGTCGACCTTTGGAATTTGAGGTGGGAGACCCCATTTTTCTAAAGGTGTCGCCGACGAGGGGAGTTTTTCGTTTCGCGAAGAAGGGGAAGTTGAGTCCGAGATTTATTGGACCCTTTGAGATTCTCGAGCGAGTCGGTGAGTTGGCATACCGTTTGGCACTACCCCCGACCTTGAGTCACGTTCATAGCATTTTTCATGTTTCCCAGCTGAGGAAATATGTCCCGGATCCTAGTCACGTCATCGATTATGGTGATATTGATGTCGCCGAGGATATTACTTTTGAGGAGCGTCCCTTGAAGATTTTGGAGCATTGCGAGAAACGACTGAGGCATAAGACCATCCCTTTGGTCAAAGTGCAGTGGTCGAGGCATGGTGTCGAGGAGGCAACTTGGGAAACCGAGGATAGCATGCGTGCTAGGTACCCCGAGTTGTTTGTTTCTTAAGTTTCGGGACGAAACTTATTTTTAGAGGGGTAGAATGTAATATCCACATTTTTCTTTTCCCGATATTTTTCATTTTTCCGTGTATTTCTCATTTGTAGCGACTCTCGTGTATCTTTCAGTGTATTTCTTCCATCATCTATTGACCTTATTCTCGTAATTGTTATGCAGAACCGCCGTTTCGGGGTGGCCGTGGATCCATTCTATGTTATTATGCATTTTGAGATGCTCCGTTTGATGTTTCATTCATATTCCGGTGTTTTGGGCCGTTTATATTCCGTATCTAGCGCGCGTTAATTTTTCTAGATAGCGCACGCTAGAGGTCCCTTAGTAGTGCACGCTGCGTCTGCTTCGTAGCGCGCGCTAGCGAGCTAACCCTGGGCGTGGCAGTACTAATCCCAGCCCTCTGGACTGGCGGATTAGCGTACGCTACGTAGTCTAGCGCACGCTAATGTCGGGGGATAGCGCACACTAAGATGCCCGGTAGTGTGCGCTAGCGTGACTGTCCAGTACTGGACAATTTGCTACTGGACTCAATCAGGTGCCTAGGTAGCGCACGCTATGGTCGATAGCGCGCGCTACCGATACCTTTTAGCGCACGCTACTTTTAGTCGATAGCGTGCGCTAACTGGATTAGGTGTGTACTGGTAGTTCACTTCTGGACTCGGCTGTTGTCCAGGTAGCGCATGCTATGGCCGATAGCGGGCGCTACCGAGAGGTTATTAGCGCACGCTACGTTTCGAGTAGCGTAGGCTAACGGCCAGAAATCTGGCTACTGGACTGGGACGCTAACTGTCTGTACTGGAGTTTTGTCCCATTAGCGCACGCTAACTTTTGAGGATTAGCGCGCGCTAACGCTCCCTGGCTATATAAACCAGGGAGTTGACCCAGATTTCAATTTTCTTTCATTCTTTCTCCTCCCCGCGACGTAAAGCTCCTCCAGGCGATTTTTGGGCGATCTCTTCCTCCGATTATTTCAGGCATCTCCTACCTTGAGTTTTTGAAGTAGATTAACAACACCTACTTGTGTTCTTCATCCTCAATCCAAGGTAAATCTCTTAGAACCCTACTTTTGGATAATTTGGGGTTTTTGGGATTTTCGTCTGATTCGTCCCGTTTTGTTGGTTAATTCATGATGAGTATGATTAATCTTGTTGATATCATTAGTTTTACTACGGCTTCATTGTATATTTTCATGGTTTTGCGAAATCGAGAGGGTTCGTTTGTGGTCCGCCCTCGTTGCTATTTTTATACGAATATACATGAATCGTAGGCGGGTTTTCGGGTGTATTCCATTTCCGTATTCGTTTAGAGATGGTTGTGATTGTGTTCTTCGAATCGTTAGGTTCGGTTCCTAGCATTCGTCGGTGGTTTTCCTTCCGTTTGTGTCGTCGTCAATTACTCAAGGCAAGTATTTTTGGAAACCTTTATGCTTAACGTGAAATGGTAATGTATATTGTGTGTGATTTGCTCACCTTGGGAGGGTCCGACGGGGCCTCGAGGGAATCTATGGCTTCGTCCTGGATTCATGAGTTTGATTCGCGGCCAGCTCGGGAGGGTCCTTAGAGGCCTCGAGTGGGATTCGTGGCTTCCTCCCGGTCCTAGGTGATGTGTGTGCTTGATTTGTTTTATGAATGTGGCCATCTCGGTAGGGTCCTTAGAGGCCTCGAGTGGGATTCGTGGCTTCGTCCCGGTCCTAAGCAAATTGATTATGACTGTTTGTTTTCGGAAAAGACATGTCTGGTTTTGGCTTTTGAAATGACTTGGTGCATGTACTATGAAATGTGTAAGCGATTGGTTTGCCTTGATTACTTGTACTAGCGTAATTGCTAACCCCTTTGGGGACCCGTCTTGGGGAAATTCTTGTTATAGATTTCAGGTTATGTTCTGCCGGACGAGCGGGCGCTGGGACAGTACGAGGATGTTGGCCAGGGTCGTTGACATGTGCATTCGAGTCTTCTTATTTCTCTTATCTATTTCGATATGGTTGTTTTCTACATTTATAAACTTATAGATTGTACTCGCGAGTACTTAGGCTTTTCATTTCAAACTTCGTTTTGTATTAACTCAAATTTCTATATTGTCGGTTGATGTTTATTACGCCGGTTGCTCCGGGCATATCTTTATATGTTGTATTATTTAAATGTGTGTCTTTACTAACTGAGATGGTTAGTCGAGTGGTGTTTTCCTTGTTTTAGACTGGTAGGTCCCATGTAGGGGTCCACAACACTGTAATATACTCCGAATATCTCGGGGGTGTTACATTATTGAGGGTGCAACTATTTGGAGAATTACTAAGTTGACCTTGGAGCACAGCTGTCACCCTGACTTGAACAGTGCTGCCGCATGGTCGGTCACTTCTGAGATTGCCACCCATTATTTTGCTAAATGATTGATAGGATTTAGAATGAGAAATCTCTCTCAATCATCAAGATCATATCAGATAGAGGAGGAGAATTTCTCAACAAAGCAATCACTGATTACAGTGATCAAAATGGGATCAGCATGAAGTCTCTGCAGCCAGGACCCCTCAGTAGAATGGTGTTGCTGAAAGAAGAAACAGAACCTTGAAGGAAGCAGCCAGGTCCATGATTGCAGAAGCATACCTGCCCAATAGGTTCTGGGCTGAAGATTTCAATGCAGCATGCCACACTCAGAACAGGAGTATGATAGTAGGGAGACATGGCAAAACTCCCTATGAGGTTTGGAATGGCAGAACACCAACTGTTGCATATTTTCATATTTTTGGTTGTAAGTGTTTCATCCACAACAATGGTAAAACCCAACTAAATACCTTTGATGCTAAAACTGATGATGGTCTCTTTATGGAATACTCACAAAGAAGCAAGGCATATAGAGTTTTTAACAAAATAACCTTAGTTGTGGAGGAAACACCTCATGTTGTATTTGATGAAACTATTGCTGAGTACAGGAAAAAGGTGGAGCTGATAGATGTTGATTCAAAATGTATTTTGATGATTATTACATTCAAAACATTTAATTAGATCAATATCGGCTCGATAATATTTTGAAGGAGCTAAATAAAGCTAGCGCACGCTACTCATCATATAGTAGCGCACGCTATCGGGATATTCATATACAGCCCAGACAAGTCAGCTGCAGCCAAGTGAAGTCGCCTGATCGATAGCGCACGCAAGCTATTCAATGTTAGCGCACGCTAAGCAACTACAGTTAGCGCACGCTATACAGTAAAAATAACGCACGCTATCGTATTATTCCAGAGGACAGTGAAGATTGGAAGGAAATCAGAAATGGATGTTGCGCACGCTACTCATATCATCTTACGTACGCTAAAGCAAGGATATAGCGCACGTTACTGCTCAGCTCTAGCGCACGCTACCAATATTACGATGCGTAGTCCAGTAGCTACTGGACTCAATTCGTTAAGGCCTTTACGTACGCTACACAAGGTAACGTACGTTAATGAAAGAAATCAGTAGCGCACGCTAAGGTATAGGCATTAGCGCACGCTAAAAGGAGTCAGCATATTATCGTTTGAATTTCTACCGTTGGAAGGCAAGAGTCAATGCAGATCCGGAAAATCTGGAAAAGTTGGATTTAATTAATTCCAGCGCACGCTATGCATACTTGCTAGCGCACGCTAATCGTAAATCTAGCCGTTGGATAAAGAGTCGTTGGAGAAACAATCGGACATTGTCAAAGTCAAGATCGAAGACTAGTTGACCAGACGTTAACGCACGCTACCAATACATTACTAGCGCACGCTAGCCATGGTATTTTGCCGTTGCAACAGTCTTTGTGACCGTTCAGAGATTCCAAGTCAAAAACCGATAGCGCACACTACAGAACACTATTAGCGCACGCTAATAGTATGTTTTTCAGCATTTGAAGGATGGATCTCACCAATAAATACCCGAAGGACTTGGGTATCAAACACACAACTTCAAGCATTCAAGCATACAAGCATACAAGCAATCAAAGCATTCTTGAGCTCAGTTTTATATATTTTATTGCATTTCAAGTTGTGAGAAAAGAAAGATACAAGAGTGATTTTCATTGTAATATCTATTATTCTTTGTATTCTTTCATTTAGTTGTAAGTGTTGCATCACTTACACTTGAGCGTAAAAGAAACGAATCAAGAGTCACTAATCCGGTGTTATTAGGATCTTTGATCCGGCATTGTTAGGATTATACTCCCATATTCGTATAGTGAGGATTATCTAGTTCCTATAGAACACTAGATAAACAAACATTTATATTGAGGGAAAGGTTGAGCTTGGACCGATAGAAGACAAGCGATTGTAACGGTTGTGAACTCGGACCGATAGAAGACGAGTTAAGATTGTGGTTTTTCTTAAGCCAATAGAAAAAGAAAGTCGGAGAGAGGACGTAGGCAAGTTGCCGAACCTCTATAAATTCTTGAGTCTTTAAATTCCACTATTTTCTATTTACTCGCAAGAAATTTCGGTATTCCGCATCACCACTATTCAACCCCCTTCTAGTGGTGAATTTATCTCTTGATTGGTATCAGAGCGGGTCTCTTTTTAAAGGTTTAACCACCTAAGAGAAAAAGATCCGCAAATGGCACTTCTTGGCCAAATTGAAGGAAATGCTCTCAACCGTCCTCCTTTCTTCGACGGTTCCAATTTCATGACGTGGAAAAGAAGATGGCGATCTTCGTTCAAGCCTACGATATTGAAATCTGGAAAGTTATTGCTCTTGGTCCTAAACTTGCTAAGAAAGAGGATGGATCGTTGAAAAAGATCGAAGAATTCAACGATGAGGATTGGAGAAACACGCATGTCAACTCACGAGCTACTCAACTTCTCTATTGCGCTCTTAATCCTGAAGAACTCAATAGGATATCGTCCTATGAAAGTGCAAAAGAAATTTGGGAAATTCTCGAAGTCACTCATGAGGGAACCACCCAAGTCAAGGAGACCAAAATTAATATGTTACTCCATGACTACGAATTATTTTCCATGAAAGACGAGGAAACGATCACAAATATGTTGGATCGATTTTCGGCTATAACAAATGGTCTTGCATCTTTGGAAAGCCTATATCGAGCGGCTGACAAAGCTAAGAAAATTCTTCGATCGTTGCCACGAGAATGGGATGCCACGGTCACCGCGATCATGGAGTCCAAAGATCTCAACAAGCTCGAATTTAGTGCCCTCATCGGGTCACTCATCAATTATGAGATCGTTCTCAAGTCTAGAGGCACAAAACCAAAGCCTCGGGAAAGAGTAGTCGCATTCAATGTTGATAGCGACATTGAGGAAGATGTTGCCGAAGATGAAGACGACGAGGAACTCGCTCTCTATGCCAAAAACTTTAGAAGGTACAAAAACCTAATTCAAAAGAGGCGAAGTTTTCTTGGTCGGGATGGCAAACCGGAGCAAAAGAAGAGTGGCTATACTCCCATCAAGAAGTTCGACAATAATTGTCGGAAATGTGGTCAAGCCGGTCATTATGCCAAAGAATGCCGATGATCCTCTTCAAAACCTCAAATGGAAAGATTCAAAAAGAAGGAGGTCCTAATCGCCTCTTGGAGTGATGACGAGGAGGAGATTGAAAGATCTCTAGACGCAAATCTTGCATTCATGGCCCTCGACTCCGAAAGTAATATCTAGGTAAGCTCTAAACTCAATGATGACGAATATGACTCTTTTGATTTTTGTGATTCACAAGACGTTCATCATGATGATGAGTTGTTGAGTGCGTTTGAATCATTAAATACGGAGTATGACGAGATGGTTAAATTAAATATATCTTTAAAGAGAAAAATAAAATCTCTAGAACTCGAAAACTCCTCTCTTCAAAACTATTGAGATCGACCATACATCATGTCTTGAAAAAGAAAATGTTTTGAAAATCGAGTTAACAAAAACTCAAAAGGAGCTAAAATATATTTTGAACAAATTTACTCTCGGAAATGAGAAATTCGAAAGGCTCCTATCTATTCAAAAATCGCCCTTGCTCAAACACGGTCTTGGTTTCGATCCTTTTAAACGGGAACAATCCCTTATCAACCTTGACAAAATAAAGAAAACCGAAACCGAGAACTCAAAAGATCCGTTCAAACGAGTTCACAATGTTAATGCTCATTCAAAGTTAAGAACTATCAAAGTTAAGCAAATATGGGTTCCTAAAGGGACAATTGTTCCGAATGCTATAAGCATAGTTAACTTTGGAGGACCCAAACGGGCTTGGGTACCGAAACAACCGAGAAATTCTACTTTTGTAGGTACCGGCACCAAGGAAAAACAAGTGGTACATTGATAGCGGATGCTCAAGGCACATGTGCGGCTCCGAGGACTTATTTGAAGACCTCGAATATCAAGATCAAGGACATGTGACCTTTGGAGATAATCAAAAGGGAAAAATCAAAGGAATCGGCAAAGTCGGTAAGGAACCTTCTCCTTCTATCAACAAAGTACTATTTGTTGAAGGTTTGCATCATAACCTCCTTAGCGTTTCGCAACTTTGTGATGAAGGTTTTAAAATTCTATTTGAGCAAACGCATTGCACGGCGTTTAGAAATAATAAAATTGCATTCATTGGTTTGAGATGTGGAAACATCTATATTGTTGATCTTAACGATAAAAGTTCATTCAATGAAAAATGTCTGATTACCTTGGATGACAATGCATATTTATGGCATCGAAAATTGGGGCATACTTCTTTACCTATTATTTCTATTTTATCTAGACACGACCTTGTTCGTGGATTGCCCAAACTCAAGTTTGATAGAAAGCATTTGTGTGAATCATGCATAAAAGGGAAACATACTCGAGAATCGTTTAAACCAAAATTCGAGGTTTCCACTAGTCGAGTTCTTGAACTCGTGCATATGGATTTGATTGGACCATCTAGACATGTTAGTTTAAATGGTAAACTTTACACTTTGGTTATTGTTGATGATTTCTCTCGATTTACTTGGGTTAGATTTTTAGCACATAAGGATGATGCATTTTCCGAGTTTTCTAAATGGTGGCGTTTGGTATCAAATGAGAAAAATCTCTCCATAATTTCTATTCGCACCGATCACGGAGGTGAATTTGATTGCACCCCGTTTGAACTTTTATGTGATAAATACGGTATTAATCACAATTTTTCGGCTCCTAGAATGCCTCAACAAAATGGAGTTGTTGAAAGGAAAAACCGATCTTTGGAAGAAATGTCGAGGACAATGCTTAATGAATACTCTCTTCCACGATACTTTTGGGCCGAAGCAATTTTTACGGCATGCTATGTGATTAACCGGGTTCATGTTCGTATAACTCATCTTAAAACCCCGTATGAATTATGGAAGGGCAAAGGCCCAATATTGCTTATTTTCATCCTTTTGGTTGCAATGTATTTATTTTGAACAATGGCAAGGATAACTTGGGCAAGTTTGATGCCAAACCCGACTCCGGAATATTTCTTGGTTATTGTACTAATAGCAAAGCATATCGTGTTTATAATATTAGAACGAATAAAGTTGAAGAGTCCATACACGTTAAATTCAATGATATGATCTCACCCCCGAGAAAGGTAGAATATTTTGATGATGCAGGTACTTTTCTGGATCCCTCACCCGAAGTGAAGAAAATTTCGGAAATCGAAACGAACACAATCGTTGATTTACCGAAAGATTGGAGGCACATCAAAGACCATCCGAAGGACCTCGTGATTGGTAACATTGAAGACGGTGTTCAAACCCGAAGGAGAACCACCGAATTTATGGCTCATTGTGCTTTTGTATCCGAAATAGTTCCCAAGAATATATCCGAAGCTCTCGATGATGAAAGTTGGGTGATGGCAATGCAAGAGGAGCTTGTGCAATTCAAGCACAATAATGTATGGAATTTAGTTCCCGCTCCTAAAGATAAAACAATTATCGGAACTAAATGGGTGCATAAAATCAAGAGTGACGAAGACGGCTACCCGATTCGAAATAAATCTCGTTTGGTCGCTCAAGGATATAATCAAGAGGAAGGTCTTGATTACGAAGAAAGTTTTGCTCCCGTGGCTCGACTCGAAGCCATTCCCTTGCTATGTGCTTTTGCCGCCCACAAGAAGATCAAACTATTTCAAATGGATGTGAAAAGTGCATTCTTGAATGGGTTCATTCAAGAAGAAGTCTACGTCAAGCAACCTCCCGGTTTTGAAGACCATCAATTTCCGGATCATGTCTACAAGCTCAACAAGGCACTCTACGGGTTGAAGCAAGCACCCCGAGCATGGTATGATTGTTTAAGTCAATTTTTAATTGCAAATAATTATAAAAGAGGCAAAGTCGATAATACATTGTTTGTTAAAATACTAAATGATGATATACTTGTTTGCCAAATCTACGTTGATGACATTGTATTTGGAGCTACTAATGAATCCTTGTGCCAAGATTTTTCTAATCTTATGAAAGGAGAATTCGAAATGAGTATGATGGGAGAATTAACATTCTTCCTCGGACTTCAAATCAAACAATGCAAAGATGGAATTTTTATCCATCAAACGAAGTACTCAAACGACCTCCTCAAGAAATTCAATATGGAAAATAGCAAGGTGATATCTATGCCAATGTCGTCATTATTAAAGCTTGAGAAAGATGAAAATGGCAAATCCGTAGATCAAAAATTATATCGAGGTATGATCGGATCTTTGCTATATTTGACTGCATCTAGGCCAGATATAATATTTGCTACATGTCTATGTGCTCGATTCCAAGCTAATCCCAAGGAATCACATTTAATTGCTTGTAAACGCATTTTTCGCTACTTGAAAGGAACTATTGGACTAGGTCTATGGTATCCTTCTTGCTTGTATTTTAATTTAATTGCCTATAGTGACGCCGATTTCGGCGGATGCAAAATTGACAAAAAGAGTACTAGTGGTACATGTCATTTTATTGGATCTTGTTTAATATCTTGGGGAAGTAAAAAGCAAACCAGCGTAGCATTGTCTACAGCTGAGGCCGAATATGTCGCTGCAGGGAGCGCCTGTGCTCAAGTGCTATGGATTAAAAATCAACTCCGCGACTACGGCATACATTTTGAAAATACCCCTATCCTATGTGATAACACTAGTGCAATTAATTTGAGCAAAAATCTGTGTTGCAGTAGAACCAAACATATAGATATTAGACATCATTTTTACGTGATCATGTTCGGAAAAAGACATCTGTTTAATATTTGTCGGGACGAAGGACCAACTTGCTGACATCTTTACAAAACCTCTTCCCGAAGAATCATTTAACTCCATTCGTTTACAACTTGGCATGGGACATGTAGACAACTTTTGAAATAAGCTTACTACTCAAAACATCAAAATCCTTGATTCGGATCACTCGCTAGCGCGCGCTAGCTTCATTTTCTTAACGCGCGCTAAACACTTCCTTCGATAGCGTACGCTAAACCCTACTTTCTTGCGTACGCTAATTAAAATTTTTCGAATTCCATTCTAGCTACTGGACAGTCCAGTAAGCCTTTCATTTCTGCCTAACGTACGCTAATTCTATAAACCCTAGCGTACGCTAACTAAAAGTTCGTTGACTATATATATGCCGTACTACCCAGGCACACAAACACACTTCCTTACGCACGCAATCGACAGAAAATTCTCATCTTGCCAAAAACCCTAGCCGCTAATCGGATTCTCCAAACTTCAATTCCTTCTCCGATTAATGTCGAGCAAGAACCGAACAGCCATGGCAAAACAATACAACAACCTCAAACGACCTCTCAACGCCCAATTTGATGCGAATCGTTTCATCTCCTCCACCGCCTCGAGGGTTTTCTTTGACATTCTTCCATAAGGTGAATTCCCAGCACAAACTAGTGGGAGTGTACAAGCAAGTGGTGTATCGAGTTCTCAATGACGATAAAGTTAATTTTGCCGATATCATCATCAGCTGGATGAAGGTGAAGGGCGACCTATTTCGGTCGAAAAACAACGCATCTCGTTCTCGCAAGGCTGGAATGCCTTATGGCTCAATTCTCTCGGCCATTTTCAGTTTTCACCAAGTTGACTTATCGAAGGACAAGGCAGTCCCCGTCTCCCTCGGTCATGAGATCTCGGACGCTTCGCTTAAGGCTATGCACTATGTCCGGACGTCCAACAGAGGCTGGATCCTTTTTCCGTACCTACGCGACGATGACCAAGTAGAGAAAGGGTCGCAGATGCCTACTGCAGAAGAAAAAATCACTCGTCGGGGACCTCATACTCTTCGCGAAATGCAAACCGGGGAGTTCGTGAGGAAGCCTACTTCGAAAGGAAAGCGCCCTATGAGAGATGTTGTCACGGAAGAAGAGGAAAGCGACCTTTGTGCTCGGATGCGGGGCATCGAGACCTCTCAGGCTGAGATTCGAGAGGATGTTCGGGCTCTACGTTCGGAAGTCCGGGAAGTGCGCGGGTTGATATCCGAGTTCATCCGTTTCACACACCCTTCGTTCCCTTTCCCCTCGTCTTCTTCCGACCCTTAGATTTGAGGATTTGATGTTTGGATGTAGAATCTTGTTGTTCGAACAATCTTTATATTTCATATCATGAAAACTCGTTGTATTACTTGCATTTTATCTTAATGAAATTCGCATTTCACTTCATTTGGCATTTGTTATTTACAAGTATTGTTGTTTACACTTTGAATAATGGCACTGTCATTAATATTTGTTATAATGCAACAATTCAGGGGGAGTTCCTTTTTGTTTATGTCAAAAAGGGGGAGAATACTCCAAAAACCAAAATATACTAATATATCGAACAAGTTTACCTTGATTCGAATCATTTCAAAATGTTTTTGCAGGTATTAATTAAATGTTTTGACATCATCAAAAAGGGGGAGATTGTTGACTCAAAATGTATTTTGATGATTATTACATTCAAAACATTTAATTAGATCAATCTCGGCTCGATAATATTTTGAAGGAGCTAAATAAAGCTAGCGCACGCTACTCATCATATAGTAGCGCACGCTATCGGGATATTCATATACAGCCCAGACAAGTCAGCTGCAGCCAAGTGAAGTCGCCTGATCGATAGCGCACGCAAGCTATTCAATGTTAGCGCACGCTAAGCAACTACAGTTAGCGCACGCTATACAGTAAAAATAACGCACGCTATCGTATTATTCCATAGGACAGTGAAGATTGGAAGGAAATCAGAAATGGATGTTGCGCACGCTACTCATATCATCTTACGTACGCTAAAGCAAGGATATAGCGCACGTTACTGCTCAGCTCTAGCGCACGCTACCAATATTACGGTCTGTAGTCCAGTAGCTACTGGACTCAATTCGTTAAGGCCTTTACATACGCTACACAAGGTAACATACGTTAATGAAAGAAATCAGTAGCGCACGCTAAGGTATAGGCATTAGCGCACGCTAAAAGGAGTCAGCATATTACCATTTGAATTTCTACCGTTGGAAGGCAAGAGTCAATGCAGATCCGGAAAATCTGGAAAAGTTGGATTTAATTAATGCTAGTGCACGCTATGCATACTTGCTAGCGCACGCTAATCGTAAATCTAGCCGTTGGATAAAGAGTCGTTGGAGAAACAATCGGACATTGTCAAAGTCAAGATCGAAGACTAGTTGACCAGACGTTAACGCACGCTACCAATACATTACTAGCGCACGCTAGCCATGGTATTTTACCGTTGCAACAGTCTTTGTGACCGTTCAGAGATTCCAAGTCAAAAACCGATAGCACACACTACAGAACACTATTATCGCACGCTAATAGTATGTTTTTCAGCATTTGAAGGATGGATCTCACCTATAAATACCCGAAGGACTTGGGTATCAAACACACAACTTCAAGCATTCAAGCATACAAGCATACAAGCAATCAAAACATTCTTGAGCTCAGTTTTATATCTTTTATTGCATTTCAAGTTGTGAGAAAAGAAAGATACAAGAGTGATTTTCATTGTAATATCTATTATTCTTTGTATTCTTTCATTTGGTTGTAAGTGTTGCATCACTTACACTTGAGCGTAAAAGAAACGAATCAAGAGTCACTAATCCGGTGTTATTAGGATCTTTGATCCGGCATTGTTAGGATTATACTCCCATATTCCTATAGTGAGGATTATCTAGTTCCTATAGAACACTAGATAAGCAAACATTTATATTGAGGGAAAGGTTGAGCTTGGACCGATAGAAGACAAGCGATTGTAACGGTTGTGAACTCGGACCGATAGAAGACGAGCTAAGATTGTGGTTTTTCTTAAGCCAATAGAAAAAGAAAGTCGGAGAGAGGACGTAGGCAAGTTGCCGAACCTCTATAAATTCTTGAGTCTTTAAATTCCGCACTATTTTCTATTTACTCGCAAGAAATTTCGGTATTCCGCATCACCACTATTCAACCCCCCTTCTAGTGGTGAATTTATCTCTTCAATAGAGAATAAGCTCAAATCTGCCACCCTAGAAGAAGTCATTGTCCATGACACAGGAATGGTGGACTCACCTACATACCAGCCTAAAGACCCATCTGTAGCTGATGAAGACCCAACTGCAGATCAGAGAGGACCACAAAACCTACCTGATCCAGTTGCTGCTGATAAAGACCAATCTGTAGCTAATAAAGACCCATCTGCAGACCAGACCAGATCCCAATCTGCAGATGACAAGACAGTAGCTGATCCAGTTGCAGACCAAGGAGATCAAAATCAAGCTGATGCAGAGAGAGAAGAAACCCACCGGAGCAAATCTACAGGGGGAACAGACCCTGAAGAAGAAGACATTCCTAAGTGGCTCAAAGATCATCCTATCCAACAGATCATTGGGAAGATAACTGATGGAGTCAAGACCAGACAGTCTACTCTACCCGTAGGAATGGCAATGTTTTCATGCTTTATGTCTCAAATAGAACCCAAGACAACAGAGCAAGCCCTAGAAGACTACTCTTGGATTAATGCAATGCAAGAAGAGCTTAATCAGATGGAAAGGAACAATGTTTGGGAACTAATAGACAGACCGGATCATAAGAAGGTTATTGGCATCAAATGGGCGTACAAGAACAAATGTGATGGAGCTGTTGTTAGGAATAAAGCCATACTTGTTGCTAAAGGCTATGCACAATGCGAAGGGATAGATTTTGATGAAACTTATGCACCTGTTGCACGATTAGAAGCCATCAGACTATTCCTTGCATATGCAGCATTGAAAGATTTCATAGTCTACCAGATGGATGTAAAGAGTGCTTTTCTGAATGGAATTCTAGAAGAAGAAGTCTATGTGGAGCAACCCCCTGATTTTGTCAATGGAGACAAAGTCTACAAGCTTTCGAAGGCTCTATATGGACTTAAGCAGGCACCAAGGGCATGGTATGAAACATTATCTATGTTTCTAGATAAGAATGGTTTCAGCAAAGGCAAGGTGGATAAGACCCTATTCAGAGTGGAGCATGAAGACCACATATTATTAGTTCAAATATATGTGGATGATATCATATTCGGCTCAACCAATCCAGAGCTATGTGAGAAATTCTCAAATCTCATGCAAGGAGAGTTTGAGATGAGTATGATGGGCAAGCTTAATTTCTTTCTAGGATTGCAAGTTAAGTAGGTGGAAAATGGAATTTTGATCAATCAAGCCAAATACATCAGAGATCTAATCAAGAGATTTGGAATGGAATCAGCCAAGACAACAAGAATCCCTATGAGCACAAGTACACACCTAGATGAAGATGAAGAAGGCATATCAGTGGACTCAACCCACTACAGAGGACTCATTGGATCACTTCTTTATCTAACTGCAAGCAGGCCAGACATTTCATATGCTGTAGGAGTATGTGCACGATTTCAGTCTAAACCCAAGCAGTCACACTTGGAAGCAGCTAAGAGGATCATCAAATATCTTAAGTCTACCATTAATGTTGGTTTATGGTATCCTAAAGATGACAACTTTGAGCTGTAAGGATATTCAGATGCAGATTTTGCAGGATGTACCAATTCTTATAAACCAGACTGATATCCTGGTTTAGCAAGAAGCAGATATCTAACTCTATCTCAACAACAAAGTCAGAATATCTAGCTGCAGGTAGCTGTTGTGGCCAGATCTTGTGGATCAGACAACAGCTAAGGGATTACAACATAATTGCAAATGAAGTCCCAATTTGGTACGACAACAATAGTGCAATTGCAATCACCAACAATCCGGTATTGCACTCAAGGACGAAGCACATTGATGTTAAGTATCACTTCATTAGAGATCACGTGCTTAATAAGAGAGTCAGAGTTGAAAGAGTCAGTATAGAATACCAAATTGCTGACATTTTCACCAAACCTTTACCAGAAGAAAGGTTTTTGGAGCTGAGCAGGGATCTTGGATTACTAGATTGGGAATCTAGTACAGACGAGAAAGCTACCTGAAGACCAGATCAGACGAGCAAAGGAAGCTACCTAATCAGACCAGACGAAGGACGGACTAAGCTGACCATTGGCATCAGAACCTACCTGAAGCAGACAAGGCAAGCTACCTGATGCAGAGCGGTCAAACAGTCAACTGTCAACTGGCTAAGTTTTCTAATTTTGACCGACTCCTGAATATTTTATTATTATTTAGTTACACATGGCAATCTTACGTTTACACGATTATACGATGACAAGCTAGCACGCTTATACGTTCACACAACCCCACTAATTCAAATTTGAACCGACTCAATTAAATTAATTTAATATTCCCAACGTCGCTTCAATTTCCTTTAAAATACCGAGAAGTCGTTTCACTTTACCTTCCTCATGCTTACAAACCTAGTTTTCACAGTGCAAAAACCCCTTTCGAATTTTCATACACTCAGAAGAATTTTTCTTGCGCAGAAATGGAAGCATACTTCAACGGAGTTAACCTTAAGGCGGTGAAGGACCAGATCATTTTCTCATTGGTCGTCGATTTCGAAGGACTTCTCGAGGCAAATCTGGACAACGACGTACGACATATCATCAGATCAATGAAGGCAAATGGGATCTACCCATTTCTGGATATCAGCCCTAAATGTCTTTTCAAATAGGCTGTTATCGCTTTTTACCGAGAAGCCCGAGTTCTCGAATCAGGCATAAGGAGATCAATTTGTGGAGTCCAGGTGGATATCACTCCAGAATCGGTCGGGAAAATCTTTGGGATAAAGTCTCACGGAATGGCTGTCGAAGCCCTAAAGCAGAACGCAGCCGACACGTGGCTGATAATTAAGGCTGTTGACCAGCCGGAAAAGTTGAAGCTTACCGCGAAGAGGAGTGAGCTTCGGAAGGAATATCTATATGTGTTGGATATCACCAACAAGATAGTGATGGGTATGGCTGGCAGTTACGATCAATTATCGTCAGCCAAATTCATGGTATTGGGGGCCCTTATCCACGATCAACCGATTGATTGGTCTGGCTATATCTTCAGACAACTCGTACGAGAAGTGAACAAAGTCCAGTGGCTGGACGATGTGAAAAGATTCAAAAACAAGCTGGCGTTTGGAACGCAGCTCAGTTGGATGTTGGAGAAGCTTGGTGTGGCAAAGGGAAACCCTGACCCCTTCCACATCAATAAGAGGCTTGGTCACTTGGACCAAGAGACCCTGAGGAGGCTAGGCGGAGAGAGGACAGCAGCTCAGTTACTAAGGGAAATGTCTGTAGAGCGAACTCCCTATAGATACCCTTCGAGCTCAAGCGAGTCATCCGAAGATCAAGCTGCAGCCAGGGACCAACCTGCAGCCAGGTCTGACTTAGACTCAGACGATACACCTATCGCCATCCGGTTCAAGAGAAGGGGACCAGCCCCTGGTGAGCCATCCGTGATTCACTCCTCACCAGAACCATCACCCAAAAGACCCAGACGATTGTTTGACGAGGAGGAGCAGCCAGATCATTTTTCTACCCCTGAACCCATTTATAGAGAGGATCAGCCTGCTCCTACCAGCCTGTAAACTCAGATGGTTCCTGTCCTACCCCCTCACTACAGTTCAGAAGAAGGAGCAGGTTTGATCATTCACATTCCAGATGCAAACTATTCTTTCAACCTGCTTGAAAATAATTTCTTAAACCTGTCTGTAGAGCAACTTTTACTTGTAAAACAACATGCTCTACAACATTCTTTTATCGAGATTTTTGAGGAATGGAAATCTCTTAAATCTGTTCCATTCACTCAACTTCAAGCCTTTATTGAAGGGAGTAGCTGGGAGTATCCCCAGGCAACAGAGGATCTACTCATCCATTTTTGCAATGAGTCAGATCTAATTTTAATACTCAAGGAAGGCTAGTTCATGTCCAACTTTAAAACAAACATGGACCAAGTCATCCATCTTATAATGTCAAGTGTTTTTAATGGTACCCTCAATGAGGATGGAGAGGTAGTTGAAAAAGAAATTAGAATTGAAGAAGTTGTGGAGGAAGAAGAAAAGGAAGCTGAAAAAGAAGAAATCATTGTAATAGAAGAAGAAGAGGAGAGGCAGGAGGAAGAAAGAGAAGAAAATTTCATAGTTGAAGAAAATGAAGAAGAAAGGGAAAAAGGAGAAGAAGTTGAAAAACAAAGTGAAATAGAAGAAGTTGAAAAGACAGAGTTGGTGGATGAAGATGAGGAAGAAGGAGAAGAAGCTGACAAAGAAGAAGATGATGATGATAATGATGACAATGATGATGATGATGATAAAAAGGGTGATGAGAGAGAAAAGAAAGATGATGATGAAGAGAGGGATGAAGAGAAAAAGGAAGAAGAGAGAGAGGAAGAAAAGGAAGAGGAAGGAGAAAAAGAGAAAGAGGCTGAAGAAAAAGAAGGCCAAGATGAAGCCAGATCAGATAAGACTGGGGCACCTGTCCGCTACACCAGCCTAGCTGAAGAAGATGACAGGTTGGGGACCCCAGAGCAGACCCCACCTGATCAGCCGTCTGCAGAAAGGAGTCTGCAGACAGGTAGATCCACTGCAAACCTACCTGCAGGCACAGAAAGCGTCGGTGAGCACTCTCCTCAGTCATCACCAGTCTCCCCTGTGATGACTGAGCTGATCTGCAGCATAGTCAAAGAATCCTTAGAAGAGCTGCTTGCCGCCAGAATCTCACCTGACCTGCAGTCAATAAACGCCAAGATTGACACCTTACTGCAGAGGAATGCTCCTCAACCTCCTTCTCCCAACAATTCTAGAATGCCACTTGGCATGTCTGACTGGATGCAAAGAGTAGCGCAGCAGTTAACCATACTGGTTGATGCTGGCAAAAAGGGGGAAGGAAAGCAAGGGGAAGAGGGGGAAGTAAGAAAATTTCAGGTTCAGGAGCTGAGAACGAAGAAGAGGCAATATGTCCAATTACATGAAGCCGGGACATCAAGTCATAAGAGGAAGGAAAAAGCTAGGGATGTCAAAAAAAACCACGGGTCCGGGTACCCGCGGGTTTTTACCCGAATGGTTCCTATTCGGGTAACAAAATCGGTCGAGTGCAGGGCGGGCAGAGAAAAAATCGGAGTGCAGTTCGGTTCAGGGAATATGATACCCACCCCGAACCCGCCCCGTATATATAATATTAATATTTAATATTTAATATTACTTAAATATATTAGGTTTCCTTCCTTCTACCCATGCCATCCCTATGCCTCAGAAAAAGAATTCGCACGCCGCTTTTTTCACCTCCCTCTCTGCCTCTCTCTCTCTCACCTCACGGTCTCTCCCTTTCCCACTATCTCTATCTCCGATCAACACTCAACAGTGGTTGGACACTCTGACTCTCCGTCTCCGATCCAATCAACAGCGGTTCTCCAGTTTCCTCTTCGTCTTGTCTCCGGTTTCCTCTTCGTCTTCTCCGATCTGATTTTGATTTAAAGTTGTGCATGTGATTTCGTGTGATTTTTCCTCTTATGAGCTAATTTAACTGGATTTATAAGTACGACTTCTTTCATTTTGCTCATTGTTCTAATATTAGGAAGATTTAGTTTCGCCCCAGTTCTTTCTTTTTGTTGAATCCTCTTGTGTTTGAATTGATACTGAGTGTCCGACTGCCTCTGAAATGAGCTTAAATTGGGTGTTTGATGATTTTATTTAAGGATGAGGAAGATTTAGTTTTCCTCTTACTGAGTGTCTTTCTTTTAGTTTTCCCCAGTTCTTTGATTTCGTGTTTTGATGATTTTATTTATAGATTGTTTTATTTATTTATTTATTTTGTGTTTCTGTCCTTATATTTGGAGGGTAAGAGTAATGTGAAATGTTCATATATATGAGAGATTCGTTCTATTTGATGGATTCAGCTGAAATGACAGTGAGGGAGGAAATATTATTTGTTTCTATTTGAGTATGCATAAGAGTAGCCACAAAACAATGAGAATACTGATTTTTTTGTTTTCATAAATTTAATCTGACAATACTAATCATAGATTATTTTTGGTTCTTGATTATGTATAGGTGAATCTACTTCATCGGCTCCATTTGAAAGAGGTTCAATGAGTGATGATAATGATGTTGAAGAGGTATTACCAAACTCTTAATTTATAAATGCTTGTTTTTAAATTATATTTTTTGGTGCAAATATTGATTTGTATTGGTACTCTAACTTGATTAATTTATCTTCTTTTTTTATAGGATGAAAGTTGTGTAATGGGGGCTACTTTATCATGAGATGAAAATGTGTTTTAAATTTTACATTTGGACAAGTTTGTTTTTGTGATATTTTAAGCTTGGATTTGTACTTTGAATTTATTAGGACGAGTTTTTTTTTGTAACCCTATATGTGTTTTCGTGTGAGGAAGACTGATTGATGGTGGAACAAGTTTGTTTATGTAATATCATGTTTTATGTTTATATTTTTAAATGTGTTGTAACTCATTTTTAATAGGTTGTTTTGATTTTTTTAATAATTCAAAATGAAAAAATTTAAAAGTTGTAAATCCGCGGGTACCCATTGGGTACCCAGAACTGAGCGGGGTGGGTCTGGGGCGGACCCGAAAAAAAATTGGCGGGTCTGGGGCCAACTTTTACCCGCGGGTCCGGGTAGGCAATACCCGGCCCCGAGCCGCCCCATTGCCATCCCTAGAAAAAGCTGACCAACAGCAGACTGATGATCAGCCTGCAGAGAAGACAAGGAGGATCAGGCAAGGAGCAGAGGCTACATTAGAATGGGAAGGCAGAGAGCTTTGGTTCGTTGAGGACTTTCTACCTACCGAAGCTACTCCAATGTGGGGATCTGCAAAGAAGCAATTCATTGAAAAATTTTACATCTGGGAGTTACTCCAGGAGAAAAATTGCTCCCCACTGCAGACTTTTATTGACTTTATGGAATCAACATATCCAAAGCTCTGGGCCATCTTAGTAAAGCATGCAAAATACTGGAATGCCTACCCCATGATTCCACTCTTCAGACCTGAAGATCCTCCCACGTTGCTAAACAATGAATTGGATGAGTTAGCGTTGCAAAGGGAGATAAGGAAGCTGTGTGAAGAGCATAAGTTCTCTTCCGAAGAAGAACAAGATTTTGCCGCGCTTGTTATCAAGAGAAAGTACGGCCTAGCACCTATCAAGAAGAGGCCAATAGGTGCAAAGCCTTATAGGCCTCCCAAGCAAGCTGTCCGCAAAGGCAGAGGAAGATAGGACTTATCTGTACTTGTATTTTTTTGTAATTTTTGATTTTGAAAGACTTGTAATTTTTTCTGTATTTTGTTTGTTCATTCAAAGCTGATGTACTTGTAAAACAAAATCAGAAGAAATATATAAACAGTCATTTGAATGACAACCTCTAGTTGTCTCAAAACAAGACTGATTTTAGTTTGTGTCTTGCACTTATGTGCAGACCTGTTCTTCATTTGAATAAGTTGCTTAAAGTTTTGCCATCATCAAAATAAGGGGAATTTGTTAGGAATACTTATTAGATTTTGATGATGTCATCTTTATATATTCAAATGTATATTCACTACTTGGCAAAATGTAAGGAAGAACCAAATGAGTATCTCCCATAGGCCAAAATATGTTAAGTTAGATACTTGGCGAAATGTAAAGAAGAACCAAATGAGTATCTACTATAGGCCACATAAGTTAGGCTAAAGTGGAAATTAGATAAGTATCTATCAGCTGAGTCTTGGTCAACTCAACTGTTCAGATAAGGTTGACCACAGACGAGTCACATCAGGCAACCCTTATCAGAGAAGTTCTGGTCAACAATTAAAACAGCAAAGTTGGAGCAGACTGCAGTCAAGAAGGAAAGACAAGTCATCTGAAGTTTGACCATCAGATCAGTCAAGTTCAATCAGGTCAGAAAACTTCAATCAAGTCGGCATCAGAGAAGTCGACATCAGAGAAGGTTGACTGCACATCAGATAGGTTGACCTCAGAGAGATCAGTTAAGTGATCATCCAAATACTCCAGTCCACGTCAGCATGCGTTGAATAGTCAATATTGACGGAAAGTCACATGCGAGCGATTAGAGACAGATTGGAGAGATTCCCGGAAAGAAAATAAATTAAGTAATTCATCCTGACCCACCACTGGAGACTTTAATATTATTATATTCAAAAGATACGGCGCCATCACATGGAAGTCTTCACAACGGTCGGAATCGGATTAAAATATGGGAATCCAGCCTTGCAACGTTCAGAAAAATAAACAAAGAAGTCTATTTCTCCAACGGACGGATTTGTTACAGATTTGCAACGGCTATGAAGAAAAAGCTCAAGGATTGACTCCTATATATTTCCGAAGATTTGAAGATGAGCAGTACGATGCGAACAAAACTTAAAAGCAATCAAAGCAAACAAAGCAATCAAAGCGAACAATAGCATCGTGAAAGAGCAAGCGTTCAAAAGTTCTCATTTGAAGAAGCTCTTAGTTGGAGAAGACAATCACTCGTGTCTATAAAACCTGAATTCGAGGTACTTCACTGGTTGAAGTTCGATAGACTGTAAAGGCATCCAAGGATCGTAGATCAAGAGATGCAAGGCAGTCAAAGTGAGTTGCAACGGCAAGGAATTCCACTGGTTGGAAGTTGTTGTAATTGGTTGAATCACTGTAATATTTATCACTGGTTGAGAATTGTAGTGAATTCATCTCCAACTGGTTTGGAGAAAAGTGTATTAGTAGAGGATTACCCCACCTCTGAGACCACTACAACTGCCTGCATGTTTTAATGCTTTCATCATCATACTTCACTGCCGTATTCACACTTAAGTGTTCCATTGATTATTTCTGTGTTCGTCATCAGCTGACTTATGCACTTACATTGACTACAGACGACTCTAAGTTATTTATAACATCAGCTGAGAAACTCATCCTTTGTGGAAAAGAGTTTCAATAAGTCTATTCACCCCCCTCTAGACTTATTCCTGGATGACTTGTGACCTACAGTATCCTTAACGTACGTAATGGGTGTTGGCTAACGTACGTAATGTTCAAGACGAAGGCTACTGGACTAAAACTGGTACTTGCTAACGTACGTAATGAAATCAATATAACGTATGTAACGATTGTAGCGTACGTAATATAGTAAAGATAGCGTACGTAATGCAGTCTAAAGAGCTAACAGCTAGTTTGGTTGATGAAGGCTATAAATACCACATCCTTGGTATTCATCCATACAACAACGCAAGATAAACGACTCATTGATCAGATATTCATATTAATATTCTTGTTGTTGTAATATTGAGCTTATATTGTTAGTTTGAGTGTTTATACATTCAACACATACACGAGAGGTAAAAGAAAAGATACGATTGGATTCGGTGTTATTTGGATCAAGGATCTCCATTGTTAGAATCGCAATCGATATCTTCGTGAGGTTTATCTAATACTGATAGAAATCTAGAGCGGTTGATTCCTTGTCCGATAGAAAAGAAAAACGGTTTAACTTGGACCGACTCAAATATAAGTACGAGTGGTTTATCACGGACCAATAGAAGATGTGATTGTAACGGTAATCCCTCGACCGATAGAAGAGAGTTGCAGAGGTTTATATCTTCAACCTATAGAAAAAGATACTGAGAGAGGACGTAGGCTAGTTTATATCCGAACCTCTATAAATCCGTGTGTCGTTTAATTTTCGCTCTTTATATTCACGCTTCCGCAACACGGTGCATATTCCGATTTTGCACCAACAATATTCAAGACAGACTGCATCATTTATTCAGGTGGGAATTTTTACTATCACTTTAATTACTTTAATTGGATTGTATATGTGATATTCTATTTATGTTTTAAAATTGACGATACATGTTGTAAATCAGGCTCACCTGTATACGTGTAAAGAGGCTATCTTAAGATATATGTTGTTTCGGGGACACCTGCGCAACCTCAATATTCACATGCGTGCTCGATTCATGTTATATGTGGTATTGTATGTATGTTTCATGTTGTTGCGGGGACACCTGCGCAACCTCAATATTCGCGTTACGCGTGCTAGATTCATGCTATACGTAATATTATGTGTATGTATTCATGTTGAGGAAAAGATATGATAGATTATTCATGTTATGCTTTCCATGAGATTGTATATTACTGTGATAAGTGTAATTTCCACGAGCTGAAGGAAGCTCACCCCCACCTTTATTGATCCCGCAGGTTAAAACGAGCCGGATGGACGAAGGAGCGAGCCGAGAGGGCATATGAATGAGAATTTATTAAATGATGTTTTTCTTATGCCAAATGTTTTGATAAATTACTTGGGGAAACTTTTGTTAGAAATTAACAATTTATAATTTATTCTTCCGCCGCAAATTTTTATTTCGTACCTATGACGTGTTATTGCCTTAATTAAAGGTATTTAATTTATGTCAGTATAGCGACTCGACTTTGTAGACGAGAATTTTAATATTCTCAAAAGAAAATTATTTTTCGTCAAATTTACCTTTTTATTTATTTTCCCCTATAATTACCCTAGAAAGTCGGGGCGTTACAGATACAAACTGACCATCCCTGTCCGAAATAATGGTTTTCGGCGTGCCATGAAGCCTCACGATCTGCGCAATAAATATATGAGCCAATTTCTCTGGTCCCCAAGTGTCCTTTATGCCCAGAAAATGTGCCGACTTAGTTGGTCGATCCACGATCACCCACATCATATTCATTCCCGTCTTTGTCCTCGGCAAATTCGTGACAAAATCCATAGAGACGTCCTACCACTTCAATTCTGGGACGGGAAGTGGTTTCAACAACCCGGTTGGCCGCTGATGTTCGATTTTGACATGATTACAAGTCAAACACTTAGCCACAAACTGCATCACTTCATTCTTCATGTCATTTCACCAAAAAAATTTCCTCAAATCCTTATACATTTTACTCGAGCCCGGATGGACTGAGTAAGGTGACGCATGAGCCTCCCGCATAATGCCCTGCCTCAATTCCAAGTCGTTCGGAACACACAACCGATCTTGGAATCTCAACACACTATCTTCATGAATCACAAATCCCAGGGCTTTCCCCTTGACCACATTCTCACGGAGTTGAATAAACATCGGATCTTCTAACTGTCTCGATTTAATGTTGTCGACCAGCAACGAAGAAATCTCAAGGGTGTACAACTGTCCCCCTCTCCCTGGTAACACAACCTCGATCCCCAACTCCATCAGCTCTCATTGGAGCCCTGGCTGAGCCGTGAGTAACTCAAGTGTCCGAAGCGATACCGATTTCCAACTCAAGGCATCTGGCACCATATTTGCCTTGCCCGGATGATAAAGGATTTCGAGATCATAATCCTTGATTAGCTCCAGCCACATTCTTTGTCTCATATTCAGTTCTTTTTGTGTGAATATATATTTCAGGCTCTTGTGATCGGTGAAAATCTAACACGATGAGCCATACAAGTAATGACGCCAAATCTTCAACGCAAACACAACTGCAGCCAACTCAAGATCATGTGTAGGATAATTCAACTCATACGGTTTCAACTGACGGGAAGCATAGGCAATCGTCTTTCCATGCTGCATGAGTGCACATCCAAGTCCTTAGCTTGAGACATCGCTATAAACTGAAAAGCCCTCATTACCGCACGGTAAGGCTAAGACGGGAGCGGTAGTCAACCACTTCTTCAAATCTTCGAAACTCTTCTGCCTCTCGTCTGTCCACACAAACTTCTCTGACTTCTGCAACAACTGAGTAAGCGGTCGAGCGAGTTTAGAGAATCCCTCGACAAACCTTCGATAATACCCTGCCAAAACCAGAAACTACAAACCTCCTTCACGTTCTTGGGCGGCGCTCAATCCAATACTGCCTCTATCTTGTGTGGGTCCACACGAATACCCTCGGCCGAGATCACGTGACCGAGAAACATAACCTCCCGCAACCAAAACTCACACTTTGAGAACTTCGCATAAAGGCGTTGAGTTGTCAAGATTCCAACACGATATGCAGATGACGTGTGTTGTGTCGAGATTTATGCATCTCAACAGGCGATCGCCTCAGAGACCGAGCGACCGAGCCAGAGTCCAGCAGCCAAGACAGATTGGCTGACCGAAGGTCCCAGGACAAGTCCCGGTGCCGAGCGATCGACATCTGAGGCGATCGTCTCTCGGTACTTGGTGATCGACCCCCTGTTAACCAGCAAATGACGACCGCCTCATGCCACGCAAAGCCATCGCCCGTCCAGTCGGCTAAGGCCGAAGCTCGAAGCAAGGACCCATGTGCAGATCCGAAAAAAGCGCCGCAGGACATGGATCATTGACCACAGCCTGTCAGCATCTTTTCACCTACCGACAGGCCTGCCGAAAGGTGCAAGTGGGACCTCCCAGACAGCGACTCAGGACGCGTGCAGGCTTCTCATTGGACCGCACAGCTGGCTGCCAGCAGCAGCCGCGGACTTCGAGGCAGACAGCCCATGTGCTTAAAGACGATCGCCCCTTATTATATTACAAAGAAGGCGATCGCTTGTCAGTACAAGGGCATCTCAGCTCCTATAAATAGAAGGCTGCCTACACTTGGATAGCTCTCAGATTTTCTCTCCGGATTTTCATATAACTTGGCTTTCCCTCTTGGCAAAAGCTATAAACTTCGGACATCAGTTCATCTCTCACTTTCGGAACCTCTTAATCCTAAGACGGTCGGCAGAAATGAGAACAAGAACACACAAAGCTTCGCTCAAGATCTAGATAATTCGGATATTTTACACTCATTGTATTTGCATCCTTACATTAATATTTGTACTCAAACGTATTCTTATTAATAACATCTCGCGAGAGCATTCAAGCCCGGGCCTAACAAACCTGGCAAATCTTGTGTTATTCACACCTCCACGGACATGCTCTCACGATTTGCTATTGCTCGACCATTCCAGCAATATTCATCTTCGGATAATATTTCGGGCAACAACAACGTGCATGCTCCTCCTCACTCCTCAAGTAAATCAGAATATCATCGATAAAGACGACTACACACTTATCGAGATATTCGATGAAGACCTTGTTCATTAGCTGCATGAACACGGCTGGGGCGTTGGTTAGCCCGAACGGCATAACCACAAACTCGTAATGGCCGCATCTCTCCCGAAAGGCCGTCTTCAGATTATCGGAATCTTTCACTCGGAGTTGGTAATATCCCGATCTCAAATTAATCATCGAGAACATAGTCGCTCCCTGCAATTAGTCAAATAAGTCATCAATCCTCGAAAGCGGATACTTGTTTTTAATGGTCACCTTGTTCAACTCTCGGTAGTCGATGCATAAACGTAGTGACCCATCCTTCTTCTTCACAAACAAAACTGGTGCGCCCCAAGGCGAAGCGCTCGGTCGAATGTAACCCGTGTCTAGTAACTCTCCCAATTGTTTCTTCAACTCAAGCATCTCGGCAAGAGCCATATGGTACGGCATTTTCGAGATTAGGGTCGCACCCGGCTCTAAATTAATGGTGAACTCAACCTCACAGTCTGGTGTCAAACCTGGCAACTCATATGGAAAACTATCATGATACTCGTTTACTACCAGAATAGACGAGAGCTGGACTCTCCCTTCTTCCGAACAAAGGAGTGTTCAGTACCATCATAGGCTAACATCGAAATAGTCCTCGCTTTATAGTTCATGATCGCCCTATGTCGATCCAACCAATCCTCACCAAGGATCAAATCTTCATCCTTAATGTCTACCACAATCAGATTAGAAGACCAAGCCCTCCCCGCGATACTCATCGGAAATCTCTAACCTCATGATTCCCCACAATACAATCTCCACTAGGCAGTTTAACAACAATGATTCACATGCAACTAGACAATCAACATGCAGACGATGCACACAATCCAAAGAGATGAAAGAATGTGTAGCACCAGAATCGAATAGTACGGAAACAGGATGGTCAAGGATGTGGATGGTACCTATAGCCACCGTCGCGTCAGGATCTCCAGCTCGTCTGATCTCATACACATGGGGCGGAACAGACCCCGCACTAGACGCTCCCCCTCTAGAAGACTGTCTACATCCTCGACCTCTGCCGAAACTCTGCTGAGGCTGATTAGTTGTTGGAGTTTGATTCACGCTCGGTTCTCTCGTATTTAGGGCCGATACTTGAGTAACTGGTGCCCGAATCGCATCTCCATAGTACGCAGCACGATGCCCCGATCGACCACAATTATGACACCGCAACGGCGGCTTGTCAGATTCACTCATCATATGTCCCGGACGACCACAGTTAGAACAAATATGACAACGAACAGGAACAGCCGGAGCAGACTTAGAACCATGGCCTCTCCCAAATAATGGGGACTGATTCCTAAAGGCTCGCGGACCCGACTGAGTCTTCTGATGCCCACCAAACTTACTTCCTGAAAACTGACCGGAAGTCTTCTGCTTCTTACCCTCTACTGCCACCTCCGTCGCAGAAAAGACATCTCATAGTCCATCGCCTTGTTCTGATAGTCTTTCAAAGTCGTACACCCAAGGCCTGACATATAGTGGCGAACCCTCGATTTCATCCGCATGTTGAAGTGGCGGATATTGTCTTGTTCGTCCCGGACCTGATTCCTCACGTAATGTAGCTGCTGATTATAATCTTTGATTTCTTGAGAGATGGGAACACCCTGGGGTTTCGCCTCGAAGAAGGCTCGAATCCTTCCCTCTTTCAGTGGCCACGGACAATAGTCAGCCTCCATCAATTCCTGGAACTCATCCCCCGTAGCTACCCGGTCACGCGGTTTCACTGCCTGCCACCACGTTGCCACCTCGTTGGCGACAAAGTACTGAGCAATTGGTATTTTCCTCTCCTCGGAGCAGTTTGCTGCCTCGAATACTTTTTTTCATCTCAAATATCCAACTCTCCCAACCAAAAGGGGCAAAAGTACCATCGAACTATGGAGGATGCATACGAATCACATCCTGAAGCAACTTGTCGGTACCCGAACCAGTAGGCAGAACTGGAGTAGCATTAGCTTGATTAACCAGGACCGCTTTAGTTAGTAATGCCATCTGATTTGCTACTTGCTGCAGAATGTTAGCTACCCCGATGTTATCATTAACATTACCGAAGCTAGTAGACTGATCCTGCTGACCTTCGAGACTAGGATGAACACTATTCGACAAAGACGGCGTTGACGAACCAGCCTCAGAGCTATTGGACATGGCCGCCCCAATGGCTGCGCCACGCCCCCTACCGCGTCCGCGACCTCTACCAGCAGGTACTCTCAAGAAGTAACTAGTGAGTACAGTTCAAACGCAAAACACATCACGATATTAAGAAAGTATCAACACAGGATAAAATAACGAGTCAAGTTAGGAAAGCTTACGAGCACCGGCGTACTGAGATGATGGCATATTAGTGATACTGTTCAGAAAGGACACCCGACTAGACCCAAATAACCGACAACCTAGCTATACATAAACCTAATCTAATATCATAATCTGTAACACCTCAAGACGTTCATGGTATATTACAGCGCCGTGGACCCAACCTTTTGGAATCCACCAGGCTAACGCACAAACATGAAATCATGACTGATGACAAACATCATCAACATATAAATGATTCCACAATATTAAGACATTCAAAACAAATAGACCGAACCCAACAATAATAAATAAAATCTTTCCCAAACCGGGTCCACAAACAAATACAAGTCCAAAAGAAGAAAGTACTCGAGTACCGAAACATATGACATAATTAATAAAATTATAAGATAAGATGTCAAACGAACGACCATTGAATAGAATCAACCTTGCCCATCATCCTCGTACTATCTGCATGCCCGATCGCCTCCATGACCTGTTTCTGAAATATAAAAGTATTTTCCCCATTTAAGGGGTTAGCGCCAACAGCTAGTGCAAGTACAATCCATTTGAACTACCATTCTAATCAGATGAATTATGCGTCAAAAATCATTTTAGAAAACATTTATATTCTGGAATATTACGGTGCACGAGCACAAAACATAGTTCTCCAATAAAAAATTTCAAAGGTTAACTGTTGGTACGAGACTCACGGCCACCGCACCCCGCAGAGACCCCGTCGGACCATCCCTAGGTGGTTAACCCCAGTTCTCGATACGGATACATACGGCACTACGTATCCCCAGAGGCCCCGTCAGACCATCCCTGGGTGAACATACGCGTTCACATCCACAACATACACGGGAAGCCATAAATCAAATACTAGAATAGGCATACAAATGTAAAGTACTTGCCTTTGAGACATCTTCGACGAGACAGAAAATAAACGATAGCTAGGAATGACCCGGAGTGACCACGACCGTTCCTAAACGAAAGGTCAACACGAATCAGTCCTAAACGACATCATTAACCGAACGGAATACGCCCACAACCCCGATTATCAACCATAACAATACACGTACGGTCAATACGGGCGAGGGTTTTCACAAAACCTCCCTGAATCGACAACTCACGGATCAAAAACCGATGGAAATAGATTGGGAACCACTTAATAACAATAATCGATAAGAAATATTTCAACATAAACGAACAATTCGAGTTTAAATAGACAAATCCCGAAAAACCCCCAAAATTGACAAAGTTAGGGTTCTAAGCCAAAATACCATGAAGGAAGATGGATTAGGATGATGATACACTACGTTTGGAGTACAAAAATCGATCGATCAAGTAACTCCTTGAATAACTTGTAATATCCGTATCTTTCCATTTTTAGCAGTTTTCATTTTTGGTGCATGTCTATTTTTATCGACTCACTTGTAACCGCTTCGATGTATTGAATCTATTTTGTCCTTAAAGTTTTTCCATTTGGACGAGTTTCGGAGATGTTTTTATGTAATTTCGTTTTATTTATGTTTTGTCGCATGTACGTTCGATTCTCGTAAAACTCGTTCGATTTTGTTGTTTCTTTACTTACATGAGTTCGTATGGTTGAGTTGCTCATGTTGTGAGTTTTGGTTTTTTAATCCGACGTTGTATCGTGATTTTCAGACGTTTGGGCCGTTTTGTAATTTCCTATAAGTTTAGGGTTTTTTATCTTCTTTGTCGTGTTTCGGATTCCCTGGTAGTCGCAATTGTATTTTCTTTTAGCACCTAGCTTCGTCGTCGTGAATATTTCGTATCTACGTTTTGGGTTCTGTCCTTGTGTTGAGTCTCGACTTCGTTCCGCCCTGTGCAGTTAACTGCATTCAGCAGTGTTAAACTGCTGCATGAATAATGTACGTTATTCATGCTTCATAGCGTGCGCTATCGATGCCTGCATAACGTACGTTACACCCTTGTGATAACGTACGTTATGGTCCCCAGCGCTTTGGACAGTGGGTTCTGCCCAATTTTTGCCAGGTCCTTACGTACGTTAATTGGCGTGTGTTACGTACGTAAGCTCCTCATAGCATACGCTAACTGTTTGGCGTAGCGTACGCTATCGGCTTCGCAAATTGGGCAGATTGTTCCGCCGAGCCATTACGTACGCTAACATCTAAGTGTTACGTACGTAAGAGGCATAGCGTATGTTAACATCAGCATGTTAACGTACGTAATGAGAGGTCAGGTTTTATAAATCTGAGTTGACCCTGCATCGCGTTATTTTCTTCTATCTTCTTTCCTCGTCCGAGAGCTGTGTTCCAAGAAGAGATTTAAGCGATTCTTCAAGATTTGTCTGTGGAATTCCTTAAGAGATCGATTATTATGTTCCTAGTGAAGTTTATCATCATCGTAATCATCTTCCTCCGTCCGAATCCAAGGTATTTAGCTTAGAACCCTACCTTTATCCATTTTGGGGGGTTTTCGAGATTTGTCTAGATTGAACTCGAATTGTTTGTTTATGTTATAATATTTCTTACCGATTATTGTTGTTGTGTGATTCCCAATCCATTTCCGTCGTGTTTAATCGGTGGATTATTGATTTGGGGAGGTTTTGTGAAAACCCTTGCCCGTATTCGTCGTCCGTGTATGTTTATGATTTGTTAGTGGGGGGTTGTGGGCGTATTCCATTCGATTATTGTTATCGTGTAGGACTGAGTTGTGTTAATCCTTCGTTTAGGAACGGTCATGTTCCCTCCGGGTCATTCCTAGTCATTGTTCGTTCCCGTTTCGTCGAAGATGTCTCAAAGGCAAGTACTTTACGTTTGTATACATATTCTAGTATTTGGATTATGGCTTCCCGTGTATGTTGTGGATGTTGATGTGTTTGTTCACCCAGGGATGGTCCGACTGGGCCTCTGGGGGTACATAGTGCCATGTGTATGCGTATCACGAACTGGGGTTAACCAGGGATGGTCCGACGGGGCCTCTGCAGGGTGCGGTGGCCGATAGTCTCGTACCAACGATTAACCTTTGAAGTGTTTTGTTGGAGAAATGTGTTTTGTGCCCGTGCACCATAATATTCTGGAATATAAATGTATTCTAAAATGATTTTTGGCGCATATTTCATCTGATTAGAATGGTAGTTCAAATTGATTGTACTTGCACTAACAGTTGTCGCTAACCCCTTAAATGGGGAAATACTTTTATATTTCAGGTACAAGTTTCGGAGGCGAACGAGCATGCGGGCAGTACGAGGATGATGAGCAAGAGTGAATCTGTTCAAATGGTCATTCGTTGATGTCATGTCTTTTAAATTTTATTAATCATGTTGTTTGCTTCAATACTCGAGTACTTCTTTCTTTTGGAACATTGTGATTGTTGTGTACCCGATTTGGGTTTTGGTTGATATTGTATTGCACTGTTGAGCCTGGTCTACTTATTTTCTATGTCTTGGATTGAGAAAAAAATTGTCCGTACGTTGATGATGACTATCACTATTGTCGTGTTGAGTTTGTGTGTTAGCCTGTGGATTCCAAGGGGTGGGGTCTACGGTGCTGTAATATATCCTGATCGTCTTGGGGGTGTTACAGAATATGGTATCGGAGATTAGGTTTATGGATACCTAGGCTGTCGGTTATTTGGGTCTAGTTGAGTGTCGTTTTTGAATAGTATCACCACTAGGCCATCATCTCAGTACGCCGGTGCTCGTAAGTTTTTCCTAACTTGACTCGTTGAGTTATCCTGTGTTGTTCCTTTCTTAATGTCGTGATGTGTTTTTCGTTTGAATTGTACTCACCCGTTACTCCTTTAGAATGCCTGCTGGCAGAGGACGCGGACGCGGTCGCGGACATGGTAGGGGACATGGCGCATCCGGTGGAGCGGCCATGTCCGATAGCTCAGGGGTGGTTCAACAACGCCTTCCTTGTCGAACAGTGTCTCGCTTAGCGCCGAGGGCCAGCAGGATCAGTCTGCTAGCTTCGGCAATGCTCATGATAACGTTGGAGTAGCGAATATTCTGCAGCAAGTAGCGAATCAGATGATGCTACTTCCTCGGGCAGTTTTGGTCAACTAAGCTAATGCTAACCCAGTTCCGCCCTCTGGTTCCGGCACCGACAAGCTACTTCAAGATGTGATTCGTATGTGTCCTCCATAGTTCGATGGTACTTCCAAACCTTCTGGTTGAGAGAGTTGGTTATTCGAGATGGAGAAGGTGTTTGAGGCGGCTAACTGCTCCGAGGAGCGGAAAGTACCAATCGCTCAGTACTTCCTCGCCAAGGAGGTGGCAACGTGGTGGCAAGTAGTGAAACCGCATGACCGGGCAGCCACGTGGGACGAGTTCCGAGAACTAATGGAGGATGATTATTGTCCATGGCCGGTAAAAGAGGGGAGGATTCAAGTCTTCTTTGAGGCAAAACCCTAGGATGTTCCCATTTCACAGGCGATCAAAGACTACAATCAACAACTACATTATGTAAGGAATCAGGTCCGAGATGAGCTAGATAAGATCCGTCACTTCAACATGCGGATGAAGCCGAGTGTTCGTCACTACATGTCAGGCCTTGGGTGTATAACGTTGAAATATTATCAGAACAAGGCAATGGCTTATGAGATGTCTTTTTCTGCGACAGAGGCGGCAACGGAGGGTAAGAAGCAGAAGACCTCCGGTCAGTTTTCGGGAGGTAAGTCTAGCGGGCATCAGAAGGCTCGGTCTATTTCGCGAGTCTTTGGGAATCAGTCCCCATCATTTGGGTGAGGAAATGGTTCCAAGTCTGCCCCGACTGTTCCTGTTCGTGGTCCTACCTGTTTTAACTGTCGTCGTCCCGAACACACGATGAGTGAGTGTGACAGACCGCCGCTATAGTGTCTTACTTGCGATCGTATGGGACATCGTGCTAAGTATTGTCAAGATGCGAGTCAGGCACCAGTTACTCAGGTCTCATCCCCAGATACGAGAGAACCAAGTGTGAATCCGGCGCCAACAGCTAGTCAGCCTCAGCAGAGTTTCGGCAGAGGTCGAGGACGTGGGCAGCCTTCGAGAGGGGAAGCTTCTAGTGCGGGGTCTGTTCCGCCCCATGTGCATGAGATGAGATGAGCGGGAGATCCTGACCCCACGGTGGCTACAAGTACCGTTCACATCCTTGACCATCCTATTTCTATGCTATTCGATTCTGGTGCTACACATTCTTTCATCTCTTTGGATTGTATGCATCGTCTGCATGGTGATTATCTAGTTGCATGTGAATCATTTTTTTGTTAAACTGTCTAGTGGAGATAGTTTTATGGATATCGTGAGATTAGTGATTTTTCGGTGAGTATCGCGGGGAGGGATTGGTCTTATAATCTAATTGCGGTAGACATTAAGGATGAGGATTTGATTCTTGATGAAGATTGGCTAGATCGACATGGGGCGATCATGAATTATAGAACGAGAACCATTTCGATGTTAGCCTCTGACGGTACCGAGCATTCTTTTGTGGGACGTAAGCGGAGTAGTCAGATATTTCTGATCAGCGCTATGAAAGCGGTGAGACTTCTTCGAGGAGGTTGCACTGGTTACTGGTGTTACACCTTGAGATCAGAAGAAGGGGGAGTCGAGCTCTCGTCTATTCTGGTAGTGAGTGAGTATCCTGACGTCTTTCCAGACGAGTTTCCGGGTTTGCCACTAGACCGTGAGGTTGAGTTCACTATTGATTTAGAGTCGGATGCGGCTCCGATTTCAAAGACACCGTACCGCATGGCGCCTGCCGAGATGCTTGAGTTGAAGAAATAGTTGGGAGAGTTGCTAGACATGGGTTGCATTTGACATAGCGCTTCGCCTTGGGGCGCACCGGTCTTGTTTGTGAAGAAGAAGAAGGATGGGTCACTTCATCTATGTATCGACTATCGAGAGTTGAACAAGGTGACCATCAAAAACAAGTATCCTCTCCCAAGGATTGATGATTTGTTTGACCAATTGCAGGGAGTGACTGTGTTTTTGAAGATTGATTTGAGATCGGGGTATTACCAACTCCGAGTGAAGGATTCCGATATTCCGAAGACGGCCTTTCGGTCGAGATACAGTCACTATGAGTTTGTGGTTATGCCGTTCAGGCTAACCAACGCCCCAGCCGTGTTCATGCAACTAATGAACAAGGTCTTTATTGAATATCTCGATAAGTGTGTAGTCGTCTTTATCAACGATATCCTGATTTACTCTAGGAGCGAGGGGGAGCATGCACGTCATTTGCATATCGTGCTGGGAATCTTGAGAACTCAGCGCCTTTATGCGAAGTTATCAAAGTGTGAGTTTTGGTTGAGGGAGGTTATGTTTCTCGGCCACGTGATCTCGGCCGAGGGTGTTCGTGTGGACCCACACAAGATAGAGGCAGTGTTGGATTGGGCACCGTCTAAGAACGTGAAGGAGGTCCGTAGTTTTCTGGGTTTGGTCGGGTATTATCGTAGGTTTGTCGAGGGCTTCTCTAAACTCGCTCGACCGCTTACTCAGTTGTTGCAGAAGTCAGAGAAGTTTGTGTGGACCTACGAGAGGCAGAAGAGCTTCGAGGAGTTGAAGAAGCGGTTGACTGCTGCTCCCGTCTTGGCTTTACCTAGCGGTAATGAGGATTTTTTAGTTTATAGTGATGCCTCGGGCTAAGGACTTGGGTCTGTACTCATGCAGCACGGGAAGATGATTGCTTATGCTTCCTGTCAGTTGAAACTGTATGAGTTGAATTATCCTACTCATGATCTTGAGTTGGCCGCAGTTGTGTTTGCATTGAAGATTTAGCATCATTACTTGTATGGCTCGTCGTGTCAGATTTTCACCGATCACAAGAGCCTGAAGTATATTTTCACACAGAAAGAACTGAATATGAGACAGAGAAGGTGACTGGCATTAATTAAGGATTACGATCTTGAGATCCTTTATCATCTGGGCAAGGCAAATATGGTGGCGGATGCCTTGAGTCGGAAATCGGTATCGCTTCGGGCACTTGAGTTACTCACGGCCCAGCCAGGGCTCCAGCAAGAGTTGATGGTATTGAGCATTGAGGTTGTGCTACTAGGGAGTTCCGGGCAGTTGTGCACTCTTGAGATCTCTTCGTCTCTGGTCGACGACATTAAATTGAGACAGTTAGAAGATCCGATGTTTATTCAACTCCGTGAGAATGTGGTGAAGTGGAAGTCCCCGGGATTCATGATTCATGAGGATGGTCTGTTGAGATTCCAAGGTCGGCTGTGTGTACCAAACGACTTGGAATTGAGGCAGAATATTATGCGAGAGGCTTATGCGTCACCTTACTCGGTCCATCCGGGTAAGGATTTGAGGAAGAGTTTCTGGTGGAACGACATGAAGAATGAGGTAGTACAGTTTGTGGCTAAGTGTTTGACTTGTTAGCAAGTCAAAATCGAGCATCAGCGGCCAGTCGGGTTGTTGAAACCACTTCCCATCCCGGAATGGAAGTGGGAGGATGTCTCTATGGATTTTGTCACAAAATTGCCGAGGACAAAGACCGGAATGAACATGGTGTGGGTGATCGTGGATCGACTGACTAAGTCGGCACATTTTCTGGGTATCAAGGACACTTGGGGTCCAGAGAAATTGGCTCGTATTTTTATTGCGCAGATCGTGTGACTTCAGGGTACGCCGAAGACTATTATTTCGGACAGAGATGGTCGATTTGTATCGCATTTTTGGCAGGTGGGACATAAGGCATTGGGGACACATTTTCATTTGAGTACATCTTTCCATTCTCAGACCGATGGACAGTCCAAGCGTACCATTCAGACGTTCAAGGATATGTTGCGCGTGTGTGCGCTAGACTAGAGTAATGATTGGGAGGAGCATCTGGCCCTGATCGAGTTTACTTATAATAATAACTGGCATGTATCGATTAAGATGGCACCATATGAGGCGCTTTATAGCCGACGGTGTCGATCACCGATATGTTGGGCTGAGCCGTTCGATTTAGTTGGCACCGAGCCGGATCTTATGTTGGAGACGAGGAATAAAGTTGAGTTGATTCGAGTGAGGATGTTGTCGGCTCAGAGTCGACAAAAGTCTTATGCGGATGTTAGGCGTCGACCCTTGCAGTTTGAGGTAGGGGATCACGTCTTGTTAAGAGTGTCTCCGTTGAAGGGAGTTTTTCATTTTGGGAAGAAAGGGAAGCTTAGTCTGAGGTATATGGACCTTTCGAGATATTGGAGAGAGTTGGAGAGTTAGTTTACCATTTGGCATTACCCCCGTCGTTGAGCCATGTGCATAGTGTATTTCATGTTTCTCCATTCATAAAGTATGTTCCAAACCCGACTCACGTTATTGACTTCGGGGACGTGGAGATCGGGAAGAATGTTACATTTGAGGAGATGCCAGTGAGGATTTTGGAACGTCGAGATAAACAGTTAAGGCACAAAACCATTCCCTTGGTTAAAGTGCAATGGTCGAGGCATGGAGTGGAGGAAGCAATGTGGGAATTGGAGGAGGATATGCATGCGAGACACCCCGAGCTTTTTGATTCTTAAGTTTCGGGATAAAACTTCTTTTTAGAGGGGGAGAATGTAATATCCGTAGCTTTCCATTTTTGATGCATGTATAGTTTTATTGACTCGCTTGTAACTGTTTCGACGGTTTGAATCTATTTTGTTCTTGGAGTTTTTCCATTTGGGCGAGTTTTGGAGATGTTTTTATGTAATTTCGTTTTATGTTATGTTTTGTCGCATGTACATTCGATTCTCGTAAAACTCATTCGATTTCGTCGTTTCTTTGCTTACATGAGTTCGTATGGTTAAGTTGCTCATGTTGTGAGTTTTAGTTTGTTAATCCGACGTTGTATCGTGATTTCGGACGTTTGGGCCGTTTTGTAATTTCCTATAAGTTTAGGGAATTTTATCTTCTTTGTCGTGTTTCAGATTCCCCAGTAGTCGGAATTGTATTTTCTTTCAGCACTTAGATTCGTCGTCGTGAATATTTCGTATCTTCGTTTTGGGTTCTGTCCTTGTGTTGCATCTCGACTTCGTTCCGCCCTGTGCAGTTAACTGCATTCAGCAGTGTTAAACTGCTGCATGAATAACGTACGTTATTCATGCTTCATAGCGTGCGCTATCGATGCCTGCATAACGTACGTTACACCCTTGTGATAACGTATGTTATGGTTCCCAGCATTTTGGACAATGGATTCTGCCCAGTTTTTGCGAGGTCCTTATGTACGTTAATTGGCGTGTGTTACGTACGTAAGCTCCTCATAGCGTACGCTAACTGTTTGGCGTAGCATACGCTATCGGCCTCGGCAAATTGGGCAGATTGTTCTGCCGAGCCATTACGTACGCTAACACCTGAGTGTTACGTATGTAAGAGGCGTAGCGTATGTTAACATCAGCATGTTAAACGTACGTAATGAGAGGTCCGGTTTTATAAGCCTCAGTTGACCCTGCATCGCGTCATTTTCTTCTTTCTTCTTTCCTCGTCCGATACCTGCGTTCCAAGAAGAGATTTGAGCGATTCTTCAAGATTTGTCCGTGGAGTTCCTTGAGAGATCGATTATTGTGTTCCTAGTGAAGTTTATCATCATCGTAATCATCTTCCTCCGTCCGAATCCAAGGTATTTGGCTTAGAACCCTACCTTTATCCATTTTGGGATTTTTTCGAGATTTGTCTAGATTGAACTCGAATTGTTCGTTTATGTTGTAATATTTCTTACGGATTATTGTTGGGTGATTCCCAATCCATTTCCGTCGTGTTTAATCCCTGGATTGTTGATTTGGGGAGGTTTTGTGAAAACCCTTGCCCGTATTCGTCGTCCGTGTATGTTTATGATTAGTTAGTCAGGGTTGTGGGCGTATTCCATTCGATTATTGTTATCGTGTAGGACTGAGTTGTGTTAATCCTTCGTTTAGGAATGATCGTGTTCCCTCCGGGTCATTCCTAGTCGTTGTTCGTTCCTGTTTCGTCGAAGATGTCTCAAAGGCAAGTACTTTACGTTTGCTTGCATATTCTAGTATTTGGATTATGGCTTCCCGTGGATGTGAATGTGTTTTCACCTAGGAATGGTCCGATGGGGCCTCTGGGGGTACGTAGTGCCATGTGTATGTGTATCACGAACTGGGGTTAACCACCTAGGGATGGTCCGACGGGGCCTCTGCGGGGTGCGGTGGCCGTGAGTCTCGTACCAACAGTTAACCTTTGAAGGGTTTTGTTGGAGAAATGTGTTTTGTGCCCGTGCACCATAATATTCCGGAATATAAATGTTTTCTAAAATAATTTTTGGCGCATATTTCATCTGATTAGAATGACAATTCAAATGGATTGTACTTGCACTAGCAGTTGTCGCTAACCCCTTAAATGGGGGAAATACTTTTGTATTTAAGGTACATGTCTCGGAGGCGAACGAGCATGCGGGCAGTACGAGGATGATGGGCAAGAGTAAATCTGTTCAAATGGTCGTTCATTGATGTCATGTCTTTTAAAGTTTTTTAATCATGTTGTTTGCTTCAGTACTCGAGTACTTCTTTCTTTTGGAACATTGTGATTGTTGTGTACCCGATTTGGGTTTTGGTTGATGTTGTATTGCACTATTGAGTCCGGTCTACTTATTTGCTATGTATTGGATTGAGAAATTGTCCATACGTTGATGATGTCTATCACTATTGTCGTGTCGAGTTTGTGTGTTAACCTGGTGGATTCCAAGGGGTGGAGTCCACGGCGCTGTAGTATGCCCTGATCGTCTCGGGGGTGTTAATAACTCTCCACAAATCGCCTCAAAATACTCCAAGAAACTCAAAACACGGACAAGGGAGAAGGAAAGAAGAAAAATGATGCGTCTGAGGTCGATTCAGGTTTTAAATAGCTGACTGCGGAATTACGTACGTTAACATGGAGAGTTAACGTACGTTAAGGGTTTTACGTACGTAAAAACCCATCACTTAACGTACATAAAGACCTCGGCAGAACATTCTGCCCAATTCGCTGAAGCCGATAATTTACGTTATATCAAACAGTTAACGTACGTTATTAGTACTCAGATAACGCACGTAATATAACATGCATAACGTACGTTATGCATGCAACAATTCAGTACTGCTGAGTACACTCCACTACCCAAGGAAGTACAAAATCGAAATGCAACAAAAGATGGGATCCGAAGACAAAATTACGAAGTATTCACGACGACGAACCTGAGCGCTAAAAGGAAACACCATTCCGACTACCCCGAGGTTCGAAATTCGACGACGAAAGTAAATTTCCCTCAAACTTTAGGAAATTACAAAATGGCCCAAACGTTCAAAAAATACGATACGACGTTGGATCATTAAACTGAAACTCACAACACGAATAACCATACAGACTCATGGGAATAAAGAAACAACACAATCGAACGAGTTTTACGAGAATCGAACGTACATGCGACAAGATCATAACATAAAGCATATTACGTAAAAACACCTCCGAAACTCGTCCAAATGGAAAAATATCAAGAACAAAATAGATTCAAAATGTCGAAATGGTTACAAGCGAATCATTAAAATAGACATGCGCCCAAAAATAGAAACTGCTAAAAATAGAAAGTACGGATATTACATATAGCGTACGTTATATGTGTTTTTTATTCAATTCAAAGTTCTTGTGTCCAGCTCGTGCATGTTCGACTTCTTCTTGATTCATTGTTGTTTTTCTTTGTTTAGCAACTTATCATCAAAACCTCTAAAATGAATGTGTGGAATAAAATGTTCCAATAGAAAGTTGGGAAAGAGCGACCAGTCGAGTGATGGGAGTGGGGCAGTGAGAATTGCGGAGGGAAATGAAAAATAGTGGTGAGATTTAAGGATGGAAAAGTTTTGGTGAAATTTATTTATTTTAATCTTTTGTGGAATTTTATTTAAATTTTTTTTTTTCAGATTTATTGATATCATCATAAGATAAAATGTTATTTTTTTAATTGTAGGACATTATTTTGGACTAAATAAATAAATTAATTTAATTCGTTATTTGTTCTTAATCATTTTTTATTATGTTATATATGACATTAAAAATAATATTATACACTTATTTATACAATTTTTAAGCAATATAAGTAATATCTACAATATATATTAAATCTTTAATTAACAAATCCTTAAATTAAATTTATTAATTAATTAGTTTGGTATTGTTTATTAGATGCAACATGGAATAGTGTTTTTACATGGTGTTGCCGTTGCTTTATCAAATTATCAAGTTATATAATGCACTGGTATGTCGTTATTGTTATATTGTTGTTTGTTAAGAATTGTTGAAGTATATCACTTCTCATAATACGTAAGAAGATAATGTATTATAATATGTGAATGACTATTATGCCCTGATGTAATTATGTAATTACGATTGTGCCATCTGAAGTTTTCCTATAAATAGGACTTCAGTTATTAATGAAATATATACTTCAGAATCATTCTCTCTATTCTCTCTTTAAATTCTCTCTATAATATTTCGATTTTATAACACGTTATCAGCACGATGAGTCTATAATTGGTGGAGATTCAGAAAAATAATTCTGCATATCAAAGCATCAATTTTATATCATATGAGTATCATCTAACCCAAGCTATCGAGATGCCGACCCGTTGCAGACGCACCATCATCCGGATCTGACCCGAGAAACAGCCCTGCGATACCTACCAACCACCCCAGCGCCTCCATCCCCGTTCTACAGCGCACAGATCCGACGGAATTGGCGGTTTTTGTCATATGAGAAGCTCCCTATGAGGTATTCTCCTGTGTGTGTGAATATGTTTGTTACTAACAGAGAAGTCATGGAGAAAAATAAGAAAAAAAAAGGAGGTCACGACATCTAACAAGAAAAAAAATGAAAAGCCATGAAAAAAAGGGAAGGAAAATGAACGAGACGATGAAGAATAGATGAGGAAAAAAAAAGAAAAAAAAAAGAAGGAAACCGTAAGAATATAAGAAGCCAAAGAAAATAAATAAAATATAAAATATATAATATTTTTTTAATTCATTAAATTATTAATTTGGTTTTTCTTACGTATAAGATACATATGATATCGGAATTAATTTTTCTTGATACCAATGTGACCCATTTCACGAGAGCTTCAATTTGAAACTAATATTGATATATTGATTATAATTCTTTTAATATATGTCATTATTAAAATGTACAAATTAGTATCTTAATTCCCTCCAAAATATTGAAAGGACTTATGTCATTGTAGTGTGGAAATTTATAAAGTGGTATATGTAATATTACGGGACGACCAAGCGGCACTAATGCCGACAACTGGGGTCAATGATGACTTTTAATGATCCAACCTAATAACACATGATTATGCTTTGAGAAAAATGGTTGGACGAACCTGCTCCAGAAGAAGCAGTTAAATATTTACTAATCTAATTCCTGACTTTATTATAATTATCTCCAAGTGGTGGTTGAAACCATCTATTTGTTGAGCTTACATTATGTAAATATTACTATACCTCCTACGTGACAAATTTAATTATCACAAGATGGATGGCGATGCCTCCTATATGATAAATGTAATTGTCACAAGACGGATGGTTTTACATATTTACTATACCTCCTATGTGACAAATTTAATTATCACAAGATAGATGGCGATGCCTCCTATATGATAAATGTAATTGTCACAAGACGGATGGTTTTACATATTTACTATACCTCCTATGTGACAAGTTTGATTATCACAAGATGGATGGCGACGCCTCCTATATGATAAATGTAATTGTCACAAGACGGATGGTTTTAGATATTTACTATACCTCCTATGTGATGAGTTCAATTATCACAAGATGGATGGTTTTACATGTACGCAATTTATATATTATATATCACCATCGTGGTTGGTTATACCATATGAATGGTTCATAAATACTGCTCCCAAAGAAGTAGTTGATAAATATAAATCCTACTCTGGAGAAGTAGTTGATCGATTATCTAAATCCTGCTCTCGAAGAAGCAGTTGATAAATATAAATCCTACTCTGGAGAAGTAGGTGATCGATTATCTAAATCCCGCTCTCGAAGAAGCAGTTGATAAATATAAATCCTACTCTAGAGAAGTAGTTGATTGGTTATCTAAATCCTACCCTCGAAGAAGCATTTCATAAAAATAAATCCTACTCTGAAGAAGTAGTTGATCAATGATTCAAATCATGCTCTCGAAGAAGCAGTTGATGGAAATAATATCTGATCTCCATGATTATTAAACACGAACGGAGAAATTGAGCAAGTGATACCAGAAGCTATCACCGATTAATTATAGAAAAGCCCATGTAAATACACCGCATGGTAGGATCATCTGACAAGTGATATGAAAAACTATCACCGGAAAATAATTGCTCAATAAATCTCATATTGATTATATCACATGGTGGGATCATTGAAATCATATTAATATCACAATAGAGAATCATATATCATATATTCGTGAGAATAATATATTTGCATAGAGGCAAAAAGATGATCTTATTATTGTTGGAAGAAGCACAAAACAGTCGAAGTGGAAAATATTGAAACTAGCCAAAAAGGAAATAAACACTCGACAATATGCGAAAAGGAAAATACATATGAAACCCATAAAGGGGTGCGTCTCGAGAGTATAAAACTCTGTAACTCTGCCACCCCCTGGCATTAGGGTTCATAATGAAAGATCTAAAGGATCTAAACTTCTTTTTCATTTGGCGTCAATAAGTTTGTGGCTGATGGGCTTTGACTTCTAAATTCTTAACTGTAATATATGCTTGAAACTTTATAAGTAGATCAACAAATGTGTCGGCACATATAAGAATATCTCTTGATGGCTGAGAGATAAACATGTGATCTACTCCTTGATCCAAAAAGGCAAGCAAATCGTTGAAGAAATTATTAATATTCAACAAACCTATAGGTTTGGTAGGTATGGAAGTCCCGCTCAGCCCATGACGTGATATTAAATATCTCATTGAGTGTGCCATAGCCACCTAGAAGTACAATAAAGGCATCACTATTATTCACCATATATATCATACCATCATGCATAGACTGTGCTTGAAGCATCAACCCAGTTGAACCTCCTATACCACTGGTTCTAACTGTGGAAAAGTGTAAGGCACTTGTTACTCTTATTTTCCCATTTTGTGCAGCCCCTAAAAGGCAACCCAAAAATCTATGATTACTCACACCATATAATATATCGATTTTGTGTTTTCCTAGTTCTTTTATGAATTGATACGACATATCTATATGCTGGATATGACCTATCAGTTTGGATCCACCTAAAATACATATAGTTTTAATTGTATGAGATCTTTATGAGGATTCTGAGAACTCCATCTCTCTACACTAGATTTTGAAAGTACTTTTATGAGATATACAATTTCTGATTTGTGGATCCCAAATTTAAAGAACAAACTTCTTACTAGAAGACAAATGACTTCACTATTTTCATTGAAAAACGAGCAGCAGATATGTCACTGCTTTTACTATTTTCTTTTTGACAAAATTACAGAAGAAAACGAAATATATGATAATATATTTTTCAATGAAAATGACGTTATCTATCGGCAGCTGAGAAATTTAAATATTGGGGAACAATATTCACCAACTTGCATTTTTTGCTATTTACCTTATACGACTTTGACAGAATGGACTTACAAACTGGATCTTTTGAGACTAATTTTTCATGACTATAGCGTTCCAATTCTTCCTTAAATTGTGTCCACAGAGCCAATAGTTCACGATGAATGTATCCACTGGGATGTGTTTCAAGAATCTGTTGGATATCGTGATCCATAGATTCCTTACTCAATCCATCCTTGATAAATGCAATTTTATTTTCTCGATTTTTGGATACAAACCCCACCGATTTTCACCGTGTGTCACATGTCCACCGAGCACATGTATATCATCCACCTAATCTTTTTTATCTTCGTTTTTTTGCAAAATTACTCCTACATGTACCTGGCATGTACTTCAATGAATTTGAAAATTCGCTAGATAATCGAACATGTGCTTCGATTAACCATCGAATATCTTCTGAGATGCCATTTCTCATTAGCACCCTTAATCTTTCGAGTCGAGCTTGATAAATTCTTTTTATGATATTCACGGGTAATATTTGCGAAGACTAGAAAGCATTGAATCCATTATGATAATCAAACCCTCGATATGGGTGATTGTGAATAAAATGATAATCTATTGGAATTACGCGTATGAGGTTTGACTCCGTGTTTGAATAATTCATATCCCGAAGCATATGAACTACGGTTCTATATTTGAATAATGAACATAATATGACATGTGGGAGCGGCGACTCCATGTTGATAGTGATGTGCAATAATGGCACCGAAAGATGATGTGATATGTCGGTAAAATATCTATATGGTGATATAGACACATCATGTCTTCAAATATTTGTTCTCGATTAATATCACTACTAGCCAATATTGGGAATGAATTCCTAATAAATTTAGAATATATTAAGGGGGAGTATGGGCCCACTTCCTTTATATGTGAACTACTAGATATTATGGATCTACTAGATAGTCACATGTGTATATGACTCGTAATCGGAAACTTACAGGATGATTTGCTCATGGTTGGAGCATATATTCCATATCAGATTAAGCTAGTAATATATCCCAAATAAACTTGAATAGATCCCAGAAAGGATCAAGATATGCGCATACAAGTGGGATATTAATTGGCATACTATTCGAAGTCCTCCTGCCAATATCGAGAACATAATATACAAACCCCCATGACTGAAGATGAATACTGAGGTACTGGCATCTGAGTTTGGTGCTCAAGAAATCTCTTAGCATGAGGGGGAGTATTAGTAGTTGGAAATATGTGAAATGCATCACACTATATCCTCACAACTATATAAACTTGAAGTTCAAAGATGCATGATAAATTATTAATCTTTGGTACCAACTACAACTGCTTTGATAAACACATAATAATTTCCCGAATATAAATAAAAGTAAATGATAAAAGGAGGCATATACTTTTGAAGTATATAGACATAACTATAAAGGAAGATAATGAGATATCTCGACAAGTTATGTTGCTACAGGGAATAAATTTTGAAATTGTCGACATAATACAACGCTATGAATAAAATGAGGATATTGAAATCCATGATTGTGAAATATGGATATTAGAATGAGGATATTGAAATCCATCAAAATTGAAAAATATGCCCTTATAACAAAATGAAACATATGAGCTTACTGAAAGTGACTCCTGAAGAGATTTTAAAAGTATTATCAGTGCGTGCAATCGCCCAAAATAAGGCGTTGTGAAAGGAAATTATATGCTGTACTCTTTTCCTTGACTGAGGTTTTATCCCATTGAGTTTTCCTAGCAAGGTTTTCAACGAGGCAGCTTAACCACAACTAATATAGAATCTCCAAAAGAGATTTGGAATATATTGCAGAGAATATGAGTTCGATATTACAAACTGCACTGAATATGATACTCGTACTAATCCTTGGAGGATTATTGAAATGCCTGGGGCATATTTGTATATACGCGTTGCAATTTTTTTCCTTGACTGAGGTTTTGTCCCATTGGGTTTTCCTAGCAAGGTTTTTTTTAACGAGGTAACTTGAATGGCGTATTAGTATGAATACTGTACTCTTTTCCCTTCATTAGGATTTTTCCCATTGGGTTTTTCCTAATAAGGTTTTAACGAGGCATATTCATGGCATAATGAGGAAAATTTTAAAGATCAAGATTATTCCTCAAAGATTTAAAAACATAAGGGGTAGTTGTACTCTTTTTCCTTCGATCAAGTTTTTTTTCCCACTGGATTTTCTTGACAAGGTTTTAATGAGGCAACACGTGGATATACCAACAACGAATAATATACATGACAGATTCACTCAGTTTTGTCCCATGCAGTTTTACTGAGACGGCACAAGAATACTCATACAAGAACTATCAAGATAAGGGGGAGCAAATTTACGAGATTACAGATTGCTGAAGTTTTATCTAACAGAGGTTTCCTACCAACGTTATGATGCAACGTGATATGATTGTCACACGCTTCGATACAAAAAGTTTGAGAGTTTTTCTCCCATTGGGTTTTTCTTCAAACTAGTTCGGCAGATATTTATGTAAATAGTCATTCAAGGGAGAGTGTTAAGAATTGTTGAAGTATATCACTTCTCGTAATGCGTAACAAGATAATGTATTATAATATGTGAATGACTATTATGCCCCTGATGTAATTATGTAATTACGATTGTGCCATCTGAAGTTTTCCTATAAATAGGACTTCAGTTATTAATGAAATATATACTTCAGAATCATTCTCTCTATTCTCTCTCTAAATCCTCTCTATAATATTTCGGTTTTATAACATTGTTGCCTTAGTCTACAATAGACAATTTAAAAAAAAATCAAAAGCAACATAAACAAATCAAAAGCAACATTCTTGTTGCATTGGATGTCTGGAATCTGAAATCTTGGAACAGAGATAAGGCAACGATTTACGGGAACGACTCTAAAATCTGGTTGCTATAGGTAATCTATGGTATAGTGTGACTATGATGACTATGTTATCAAAATCAATGAGTGGTACAATTATCAAGTTGTTGAATATTGAATGACGTTTTTTGGTCACATATATTCTGTAATAATTGAACCATGTTATGACTGGATGATATTTATGCCAATGTGTATTACTCATAGCATCTCGTTAGATTTTTGAGAAATAAAATCTTATGCATCACTTGTATTTGAAGTGCGAAAGAATATTCACGAGTCAATATGGTCCGGCTTACATCGTTTTTTGTAACCAGAAGATGTATTGGGATATTGGCACATTTAAGTTTTAATAGTCTAGATTATGGACATGTTTCGATGATCAATATACCACGTTATTATCATGGACGTAAGTTTTTCTTTGAACAAAGAGCTGGATGGATCAAAACCACAAAAGTATATTGGTGGAGTCATGAGCAAGGCTCACGACCGATGATGACATTTATGTCATCTCCATCTTGCTTTCATAATCATGTGTGACGTTAAAGACCCCCTCATAATCCTTCTTAGCCATGTTCATTGATTAAAGCAAATTCTTTGGCCCGATTCGGGGAAGACACCCTCCAATTAGAGAGAGAATAATGTAACGACTCGCATAAGCATGGTGCTGAGTCCTACCTTTCACCGAGTCCTTATACATGTATGATAATAAGTGTTAGCCTGGGTGGTTTATGATGCTATGATGGTGTTCACAAATGGTCGTACTCAGATGATAACATTTGTATGTTATGCAGTTACTTTGACGATGATTGATAAGTTGATCAAACCTGAGCTTATGGTTGTCTAACTTGCAGATAAGTCATTGTAAAGGCCGGTTCACTCACTTTTAGACCAAGATTAAAATGAAACTTTAACCAGTACTTCCTAATATCCAAGGCTACCTTCTCACAAATTTTGTGCCATTTGGTTACGTGGAATGAGGTGAACCAGTCAAATGAAGTCTTCACAGAGCACCGGTCATCCCAACGGCTAGTTGGATGTCTTTTTGAGCGGGTTACGACCACAAGGTCGATAGTTTTGGAATCCTAACACTCGTTTATATATGCTCACGAAATTTTGTGGTGTTCTGGGCTTGGGAAAGGAGTGAATTATTCAAGAAAGCACTAGAGGTTCAATAAAACCAATGGCCTATCATCGGTTCAATCATTTATTTATGTTCAACACTGGTGTTGCATGGTGGCGGTTTTGTTTGATTCTTGAGACCAGTAGCTACAGTTATATAAGATAGGTCAACATGTTATATTCACCTATGCCTATCATCATTCAAATGCTTAGTTACAAGTGTAACAATATGCATTTGTTAGCCATATTGTGTTAATAATGAAAAACTTTTATCATCCACATGTACCTATGCCAAAGTGCGTCACCAAAATGCATTATGATGGGGTTATAAAGGATGAATATAACATGCGCTTTCACTCAAAGTCCGCTTAAAAGTACCTTGGCAGATGATCTTGTAAGTCAATTTGATGGGCTGGTCTTCCCATCATTAGGGGAAATGTGAGTGATCATGTTCGAGTAGAACGACTTACAATTATCGTAATTTGTCCCTACTTTGCCTCACCAAGTTCCCCAAAGTGATGAGATTAATTATATGTTGCAATCTGCAAGGCTCGTGTCCATTCGTAGACATTCGTCGCCTATCAATGGTGATATGGTAACACCACAAATTATGGTAGACAGTGTTACTAGGGCGTAGATCTTATAGAGTGTTGGGATGCCACTTGGATCAATAAATACTCTCGCTAAGAATGTATGCGAGTTTGGTACACCAAATTGATCATTTGATCAAATAAACTCATTCGTCTCATGAAATTCTAGATTACAGTCATCATTGGGGAATATCTAAATGAATGTCAATCCATAAAGAGTACTTTATGAACATAGTCGGTTCATGATGATGTGGAATATGAGTCTAGTCAAACCATACTTCTTTGAAAATCTACAACACTATAGTGTTGCCATAAATGGAAACATATGCGACTCTAGTATGAACAATGTGTTTGCCCTTTGTTGAAGTGGTGCCGACACTCCAAAGATAAGATCAATCAATACTTTGTTAAAGCGAGTGAGATAAGGAGTTAAACTCACCTCATGGAGCGAGGTTTCTCATGAACGCACTGGAATCGACTATGATGATACAAAACTTAGTTGTGATATCGTAATGGATGTTATAGCATCCACTATCTTTCCAGCTAGATAGTTACCCAAAAACTTGTTAGGAATATGTCCTCGAATGCCACTCAGAGGATGAGAGAGTGAGAGCATTTGTATTGTAATTATAAATATTTAATAAGACAATTATTATTTCTATATTATTGTATATCACTGGCATTGTGATTTGGTATATAGAATAATAGTCTTTGCATTTGAGAGCAAACATTCTACTCCTTATGGAGATAAGGAGATAGGCACTGGAAGTGTTTAGAGCTAGAATGCTTAACTAGTTCGCAAGTCGATAAAACTTAATTGGGCATTAATTTTAGCCAAGATTTGTATAATGTGTACTTTGATATGTAGAGTGCCTGTGTTCACTAAGTGTTAGTGGGAGCATACATTATAGGTATGCTAATGAGATTAGTATACTCGAACATGACTCACCTCGATTCGGTCACATGGATATCACTCAGGGTTTGTCAATGACTGAATCGAAAGGTTGTGATAGGTATACGTGGACCTTTGACTTGAGGTTTCAGTAGGATATGTGCTTGTGACATTAAGTTAGTTGTTAAAGTAGTTCTACCCAATCGCCGGTAGGTGGGGTCAGCCTCGAAATGCAACTTAGTGGGCAAGTAGCAGTCTCTACTGAACCAAGATAGAATTCTTTCTCCTGTAAGTGAGCAGGTAAATGTCCTATGCGGTTAATGGCAAATGAGATCATAAGTCTTTGGCCAAAGCATTTAGAGCTACAGTTAAACCTCAATAAATGAATGTTCGATAAACGAATAACCTCGCCAAATGAATAATTTTCTCCGATCCCAACTCTTTATAACATGTTCAAATTTTCGTTCGATAAATGAATAATTTTGCTAAATGAATATTTTTCTCCAGTCCCGACCATATTCATTTATCGAGGTTTTACTATAGTTGTATTTGATACATGAGAGCTCGATGATCTCGGTTTGCATTAATCAAGTGCATAGAGTCAAGTTACAATAGGGTTTGACTTTACCGTGACCCTGATACTTGACCGAGACATATGATTGAAGGGTTTATACATATACGGTATTCACGACATAATGGTTTGAATGATCCGATCATTCGTTCTTAGTTGGGTTACAGTACGGAGCACTAGACTGACTAAGTGTTACCCGTACTCTTTGGTTCCTCCCATTGCCGACTAAGACGGACCTATGGAGTCGCGCACAAGAATATTTGATGGATAAATCTGTATTTATTATCTCTTCATTAATATTGGATATTAGATATTTAATTTGATTTATTTGATAAATCATGCAGTCTAGTGAATTGAAATTAATTACCGAGTGATTAATTTAATTCATAAATAATTATTTCTTGAAAATATGTTATTATAATTTTGTATTTGATAAAATTAATTAATTGGATTAATTAATTAAGTATAAATACATTTGAGATAAAAGAAAGTGTACTTAACGGACTAGACATGCGAACGCCCGGTACACGAACAGAGTAGCTCGGCTCGTTTTCTCACCATACTCTAGTGGGCCGCCCCCCTCTCATGCATGGAAGGTGTCTTGCATGTGTGTGGGGTGTGATAGACTTATTTTATGAAGGGTGAGGACAAATGGATGAGATTTAGAATCTCATCGTTTGATCTCACTTTGTAATATAAATGATATAGTTTATCACACTATTGGATGAGTTGAAACACACACACACACACACACACACACCTTACATAGGTGCTGATCCAGCCGTGAGTTCACAAGAGGAGGGATAAAAAATTATTTTCATTTTTCTTGTTCATCTTAGAGAGAAAGAAAAGGAAGAGGAGAAGAGAAGAAAAATATTGTGTCGATTCCTAGCCGTGTTCTTTGAGAACGAATTGACATACTATTTTTCCAATCAATATACGACGCGTGTGAAGTAGAGACATTCGGCATTTTCGGTGTTGGATCATTCCACAAGATATAACGAATTAGATTCGTGTTCGTGTCGGTAACCGGGAAAAGGCTTGCTCGGGTTTTTCCTTCGAAGATTATATTATCAAAGGACTACGAGGGTAAGTATTCTTTGATTATCATCCTTGTTATTTTTATTCGTTTATATGATGCTTGATCGGTCCGTTTTTGAGGTTTGGTTTTATCCGGTTGGACCAGTTTATTTTTTCGCTGCATATTTCGATTTTAATCACCGAATCCCAACAAAACTGACCTGCAACTTGTGGTTAAATCTTATCTTAGTGGGGAACTAAGTTAAGTGATCAAAGATCTTGTGTTGGATCAGACTCAAATCAAGTGGCTCCTAACCACAGAGCGCGTTGATAAGTGATTGTTGTAAACGCACACTAAGTATATACTTGATTTGGAAGAGATATGAAACTTTTGCGTGTAAAATTAAGGATTTATAGTGATGTACTCTTGTGGGACTAAGAGATTCCGCTAAATCTGAAGTTAAGAATGAAAGGATCTTGGGGAAACTTGATGATACATATTCATTCATCGACCAGTTTAAGGCAATCTAAGGGAAGGTTTCCCTAAGAGACAATAAAATAATGCCTATATGATTCCTAATGACTAGTATCAAGAGAAGTTGTCTGTAACACCCCAAATCATGTAAGGGACGTTACACGCCGTAGAACCCTCATGAGGTCTACCAGGCTAACACATGACACATAAACCACAATGAAATTCCAAAAGACACAATCATCATAGTAAAATAGGGCCGTGGCCTCGGCCAAAACATTTTAATGGAAGTACATGAAGAATAGGTCAAATACCAATTCATTGCCCACGCAGGGGACATTAACCAAGTTTAAAGGTAATCTGTCTAACTCCAATACCCAAACAGATACAATGACAAAGCATAAAATATAGACTCGAGCCTCATCATCATGCCAGACCATCCTTTGCGTGCATATCCCGTGCTCGCTCCTCATCTCTTCCGACACCTGAAATGCATAAGACGCATTTCCCCCATTTAAGGGGTTAGCATTCGAATAGCTAGTGCAAGTACACAATTACACTACATTATATATACATATGATTTACATAGTCATCTCGTTCAGAAAACATTTGAAAAGCCAGAATATGAAATTGGCATTTAAAACATTTTAAGAATTCATCACAATATCACAAACATTCACAACTGGTAACCTGTGGCCGTACCCCTTAGTATCGACCCCCAGACGCCACGTCGAACGCTCTGGGTGGGAAGCCACTTCCGTGGCCGTACCCCTTAGTATCGGCCCCCAGACGCCATGTCGAATGCTCCGGGTGCAAGTTCAACCACACACGTACCCAAGTCCACTTCCGCGGACGTACCCCTTAGTATCGACCCCCAGACGTCCCGTCGAACGCTCCATGTGGAAGGAACAAGTAACTCGCACACCCAAAATATCAAGATTCATCATTCATATCGAAACCGTAACACACGTAATGGAATGTAATACATGTACTTGCCTTGAATAATATGAAGCGAAGGAAATGGCGAAAGAAAAGGTTCCAGTCTGAACAATATTCACAAATCCGTTCCTAACACAGTAACAGTATACAAATAATCTCAATATTCCGGAAACGTAAGAATCCATCCTAATTCTACCCGTTGGGACAATTCATCGGTCACTACGAAGTCATAAACGATTCTGATCTAGTAACGGTGAAAACCTTGAAGTTTAATCCGATAAACTATATAGGTAGCAAGGAATTACGACTACGCAATCGAAATCTAACAACTCATCGAAGCTAAATCAGTTTCAAAGGAGAAAATCATATCAAAATACCGAAATCCCCAAAAGCTAGGGTTCTAAAGAAATATACCTCGATTTGAAGATCAACAACAGATGATTTGATGCTAGAGTGATGATATGATGCCCCAAACTTGCTTCTCAACTGAGGTTGGATGAAATCGGACGAACCCTAGGCTAGAAAAGTCGCTCCCGTCGTGAAGGAGGTGAAAGAAATGAAAGAATGAGAAGGAAAACCGCTGCCCAGTTTATTATAAAGGGCAGCATTACGGTCGTAATATGTGACCTGTTACGGCCGTAATGGCATTTCAGATCCAACTGAACTGATTTCGCAACATCATTACAGCCCTTAGGAAAGGGACATTACGGCCATAATGTGTAAAGGTTTACGGCCGTAATGCATGGTTACTTACGGCCGTAACTCAGGCCTGAAAGTTGGCCAGCCTGCAATCTGAGAAAGAAAAATAATGGCTCGACAACCACCGGAAGAAAATACAAGGGTAGGGCCACTGGATACCCAAAAAATCTCTGCTGACGAGTCAAATATCACAATCATCACATACCTTCGGCCACCCGAAAGTCGGTATAGGACGAGTATTAACAACGACACCCAAAATAATAAGAAATTACAAAAATGACCCAAACGTCCGAAATTCACGATACAACGTCGGATTTACAATCCGAAACTCACAACATGAGCAACTCAACCATACGAACTCATGGAAAAAGGAAAATAACGAAATCGAACGTGTTTTACGAGAATCGAACGTACATGCGATAAAACATAGCTCAAGACGAAAATACGTAAAAACGTCTCCAAAACTCGTCCAAATGGAAAAATTCCAAGAACAAAATAGAATCAGAATTCCAAAATAGTAACAAGCGAGTCGGCCGAAATGAACATACACCAAAAGTAGAAATTACCAAAAATAGAAAGTATGAATATTACATTCTCTCCCCCAAAAAATAAGTTTCGTCCCGAAACTTACAACAATAACTCGGGGTATCTCGACTTCATATCCTCTTCCGTCTCCCATGTGGCTTCCTCGGATCCATGTCTCGACCACTGCACCTTAACCAAAGGAATAGTTTTGTGCCTAAGTTGCTTTACCCGATGCTCTAAAATCTGAATCGGCCTCTTCTCGATGGTAATGTCGGGCCCCAGCTCAATCTCTCCAATATTAATATTATGGCTAGGGTCCGGTACGTACCTCCTAAGCTGGGAAACATGAAACATATTATGCACGTGACTCAAGGACGGCGGCAAGCCTAATCGATATGCAAGCTCTCCAACTCTCTCCAAAATCTCGAATGGTCCAATATATCTTGGACTAAGTTTACCCTTTCGGCCGAAGCGGTAAACTTCCTGTGTCGGCGACACCTTAAGTAATACATGGTCTCCCACTTCAAACTGCAACGGCCGGCGGCGCATGTCGGCATAAGACTTCTATCGACTCTGGGCTGTCAACAATCTATCATGAAAACTTTTCAAAAAAAACAAACAATCTATCATGAATCAAAGCAATCTTCTCTCTCATCTCAACTACCATATATGGTTCGGTACCAACAAACTCGGACGTATCATCCTAATACAACGGTGATCTGCACCTCCTCCCATACAATGCCTCAAATGGTGCCATTTTGATCGAGGCGTGCCAACTATTGTTGTACATGAACTCGATCAATGGCACGTGTGACTCCCAATCATCCTTCCAGTCTAAAGCATATGCTCTCAACATATCCTTTAGCGTCTGAATCGTCCGCTCTGACTGCCCGTCTGTCTGAGGGTGGTAGGATGTACTGAGTCTCAACTCAGTCCCCAAAGCCCGATGAACAGCCTGCCAAAAATGTGATACAAACTGGCCATCTCGATCCGAAACAATACTCCTAAGAGTCCCATGTAACCTCACGATCTCTGCAATAAACACTCGTGCCAGCCTCTCCGGCCCCCAAGTGTCCTTAATCAGCTGATTTGGTTAGTCGATCGACAATAACCCAAATCATGTTCATTACAGTCCGAGTGCTAGGCATACCGGTAATGAAATCCATAGAAATGTCTTCCCACTTCCACTCCGGAATGGGAAGTCGTCGTAATAACCCCGTGGGCCGCTGATGCTCAATCTTAACCTGCTGACAGGTCAAACACTTCGCCACAAACTCGTTAACGTCCATCTTCAAATTGCTCCACCAGTAGTTACTCCTTACATCCTTGTACATTTTGCTCGTACCAGGGTGTATGAAGTAAGATGTAGTATGAGCTTCACTCAAGATCTTCTGTCTCAACTCCAAATCACTCGGTACACATAATCTGCCGCGAAATCTCAAGACTCCATCATCCTAAACCACAAATCCAGGGGCTTTCCCCTTCTTCACGTCCCCTCTCAACTGGACTAAAAATAGATCATCATATTGCCTCGCCTTGATATCATCAACCAAGGACGAAGTGATTTCTAACGCACATAACTGGCCCTGAACCCTCTCAACCCAAACCTCGATATCCTGACAAATCAAATCCCGATGGATTCTGCTCTGAGGTGTGAGTACCTCTAACATCTGTAGAACCATCGGCTTACGACTCAATGCATCTGCCACTACATTAGCCTTACCCGGATGGTAAAGTATCTCGAGGTCATAATCTTTAATTAGCTCCAATCACCTACGTTGTCTCATGTTCAACTCCTTTTGACTGAAGATGTACTTCAGACTCTTGTGATCCGTAAAAATCTTACACGACGACCCATAGAGATAATGCCTCCAGATTTTTAAAGCGAAGACGACCGCTGCTAATTCTAAATCATGCGTAGGGTAGTTTGCTTCGTAAGGTTTCAACTGACGGGACGCATAAGCAATGACTCTATCTCTATGCATCAAGACACATCCAAGTCCAAGGCCCGAAGCATCACTATAAACCACAAAACCCTCATTCCCCTGAGGCAAGGCTAAAACGGGCACAGTAGTCAACCATCTCTTCAACTCATCAAAACTGTCCTGCCTGTCTGCGGTCCACTCAAGCTTCTGAGTCTTTTGGAGTAACTGGGTGAGCGGTCTAGCGATATTAGAAAATCCTTCGACGAATCTACGGTAATAACCTGCAAGTCCCAGAAAACTCCTCACTTCCTTCACATTTCTCGGCGGTTCCCAAGCTGCCTTTATCTTCTGCGGATCTACCCGAACTCCTTCCATTGAAATCACATGCCCGAGGAATATCACTTCCTTGAGCCAAAACTCACACTTAGAGAACTTCGCGTACAACTACTCAGCTCTAAAAATATCTTACACAGTCCGGAGATGAAAGGCGTGCTCCTCCCGACTCCGAGAATAGATAAGAATGTCGTCGATAAAGACGACTACGAATTTGTCCAGATACTCGATAAAAACTTTATTCATAAGCTGAATGAACACTGCTGGGGCATTGGTTACCCCGAACGGCATAACTACAAACTCGTGATGGCCATATCTCGTCCGAAAGGCAGCTTTCGGTATATCACTATCCCGAATCCTCAACTGGTAATAGCCCGATCGTAAATCAATCTCCGAGAAGACTGTCGCTCCCTGAAGCTGATCAAATAAGTCATCGATCCGGGGCAAAGGGTACTTATTTTTGATGGTCAACTTGTTTATTTCTCGATAGTCGATGCATAAACGAAGCGATCCATCCTTTTTCTTAACAAAAAGTATAGACGCACCCCAAGGCGATGCGCTCGGTCAAATATACCCTTTATCTAACAACTCCCCCAACTGTTTCTTCAACTCTAACATCTCCGTAGGTGCCATACGGTACGACGCTCGAGAAATAGGAGCCGCGTTTGGTTCTAGATCAATAGGAAACTCAACTTCCTGCTGTGGTGGTAATCCCGTCAAGTTATCCGGAAATACGTCAGGATACTCATTCACAACTGGAATCGATGACATGTCAATTCCACCATCCTCCGCCTTCAAAGCGTAACACTAGTAGCCTACACAGCCCTAGTTCAGAAGTTTTACCGCCTTCAAGGCACTAATCACGTTACCCGATCTACCCAGCTTACAACCAACAAGTGTACGCTCTGTGCCATCCTCAACCACTATCGAGATAGTACGAGTCCGATAGTTCATGATGGCACCATGACGATCCAACCAATCATCCCCCAGGATCAAATCCTCGCCCTTAAGATCCACTACAATGAGATTTGAGGGCCAATTTCGGCTCCCGATCCTCACTGGGCAATCCCTAACCTCCCGGTTCCCAACCATACGATACCCACTAGGCATACCCACTACAATCGGTTCACACTCGAACAAGCAGTCAATACCAATACGACACACACAATTCGAAGCAATAAAACAGTGGGTAGCACCAGAATCAAAAAGCACCAAAACTGGATAAGAAAGGATCTAAATGGTACCTGACGCCACCGGAACATCTGCCTCCTTCGTTCGCCTCATCTGATACAACCGAGGATGGACTGAGCCCGAACTAGACGTAGCTCGGCGGTCCGGCTGACCCCGACCCCTACCATGACCCGAACTATGAGGAACCTGAGTGACTGGAGTCTTCTGATCGACGCTAAGCTCCTTCTGAACGGAAGTGGTATTCAGAGATCTGGCAGCTCTGGTAGCCGTCTCGCAATGAGTCGCCCGGTGCCCGGTCTGTCCGCAAGCAAACCAAGTAACTAAAGGAAATGGGCAATCCTTCATCAAATGTTTATATTGATTGCAGTTAAAACAATCTTTGTCGCCAGATGCAACAGACTGGACCGAACGGTTACTCTGAGATCCACAGGCCTGATGAAACGGCCTCTTCCCAGACGTAGGAGCAGACTGAGATTTCGAAAATCGACCACTCTTGCCGGCTGAAAAACTGCCAGCTTTCTTCTGTTTCTTGGCCTCGGAACCCAACTCTGATTCGAGAACAGCCATCTCGATCGCTAGGGCGCGATCCTGGTATTCCTTCAAGGTGGCACAGATGAGCGGTGCCATACTCTGCCTGATATGCGGCTTCATGCGCATATTGAAATAACGGATCTTATCGGCCTCAGTCCTCACCTGATCTTACGAATCCCAACTGCTGATTATAAGAGATGATGGCCTGAGAAATCGACACATCCTGAGGTGTAGCAGTGAAAAATTCCACAATCCTGCGTTCTTTGACTGGCGGTGGACAATATTCTGCTTCCATAGCAGTCTTAAATTCCTCCCAAGTGGCTGGGCGGTCTCTGGGCGCCACGGCCTCCCACTATTCCGCAGCTTCCTTACCCAGGAGGTACTGAGCAATATGTACCCTCCTATCATTGGAACACGCTACGGCATCTAAAGTTCTGCCCAACTGAAAAAGCCAATTCTCCCAACCGAGGGAGTCAGAAGATCCAGTGAAATGAGGAGGGTGCATTTTAGTCACCTTGTGAAGCCACTTACTATGTTCATCCTCAGGTGTCGGGGGCAGATTCTGGCATCCACCCTGAGCTATCTGGGCAAGCTGAGCTACTAACTTCTGAAGCACAACAGTAGCTCCCATGTCGGAATTACTCCCCGACGGCTGATCTAGATTGATTGACAAATTCTGCTGCCCGTCAGAACTCAGAGGTAGAGTGCTCGGCACTGAATGAGAGGCCGAACCTGCAGAGAACTAAGAAAGCAGAGCTTCCTCATTATCTGCACCATGACCACAGCCTCGGCCGCGCCCCCTAACTGGTCTTCCGCGACCTCTCAACATACTGAAGAAAAGATATGAAAGGAACAAGATCAGAAAAAAAATTCACAGTTTGCAGGGCCGGTACCACAAGTCATAATTCCAAACATCATAAGGAAATGAATTATAGAAATATAAGAGTTCGAGGAGACTTACATTCAAGGGTCACACAAAGAGATGGTAGCACGATGATATTAGGCTCAACAACTGACTCTAACGACACGACTGACAGATCCAAAATTAACCAACAACCTAGGTATTCATAACCTAAGTCTTCGATACCATAAATGTAACACCCCAAATCACGTAAGGGACGTTACAAGCCGTATAACCATCATGAGGCCTACTAGGCTAACACATGACACATAAACCACAATGAAATTCCAAAAGACACAATCATCATAGTAAAATAAGGCCGTGGCCTCGGCCAAAACATTTTAATGGAAGTACATGAAGAATAAGTCAAATACCAATTCATTGCCCATGCAGGGGACTTTAACCAAGTTTAAAGGTAATCAGTCTAACTCCAATACCCAAACAGATACAATGACAAAGCATAAAATATAGACTCGAGCCTCATCATCATGCCAGACCATCCTTTGCGTGCATATCCTGTGCCCGCTCCTCATCTCTTCCGACACCTGAAATGCATAAGACGCATTTCCCCCATTTAAGGGGTTAGCATTCAAATATCTAGTGCAAGTACGCAATTACACTACATTATATACAGATACGATTTACACAGTCATCTTGTTCAGAAAAACATTTGAAAAGCCATATTCCGGAATATCACATTGGCTTTCAAAACATTTTAAGAATTCATCACAATATCACAAACATTCACAACTGGCAACCCGTGGCCGTACCCCTTAGTATCGACCCCCAGACGCCCCGTCGAACGCTCCTGGTGGGAAACCACTTCCAAGGCCGTACCCGTTAGTATCGTCCCCCAGACGCCCCGTCGAACGCTCCGGGTGGAAGTTCAACCACACACGCACCTAAGTCCACTTCCGCGGCCGTACCCCTTAGTATCGACCCCCAGAAGTCCCGTCGAATGCTCCGGGTGGAAGGAACAAGTAACTCACACACCCAAAATATCAAGATTCATCATTCATATCGAAATCGTAACACACATAACAGAATGTAATACATGTACTTGCCTTGAATAAAATGAAGCGAAGGACACGGCGAAAGAAAAGGTTCTGGTCTGAACAATCTTCACAAATCCATTCCTAACACAATAACGGTATACAAACAATCTCAATATTGCAGAAACGTAAGAGTCCATCCTAATTCTACCCGTTGGGACAATTCGTCGGTCACTACGAAGTCATAAACGATTCTAATCTAGTAACGGTGAAAACCTTGAAGTTTAATCCGATAAACTATATAGGTAGCAAGGAATTACGGCTACGCAATCGAAATCTAACAACTCATCAAAGATAAATCGGTTTCAAAGGAGAAAATCATATCAAAATCCCGAAATCCCCAAAAGCTAGGGTTCTAAAGAAATATACCTCGATTTGAAGATGAACAACGGATGATTTGATGCTAGAGTGATGATATGATGCCCCAAACTTGCTTCTCAACTGAGGTTGGACGAAATCGGACGAACCCTAGGCTAGAAAAGTCGCTCCCGTTGTGAAGGAGGTGAAAGAAATGAAAGAATGAGAAGGAAAACCGCTGCCCAGTTTATTAGACTGGGCAGCATTACAGCCGTAATATGTGACCCGTTACGGCCGTAATGGCATTTCAGATTCAACTGAACTGATTTCGCAACATCGTTACGGCCCTTAGGAAAGGGACATTACGGCCGTAATATGTAAAGTTTTACGGCCGTAATGCATGGTTACTTACGGCCGTAACTTAGGCCTGAAAGTTGGCCAGCCTGCAATCTGAGAAAGAATAATGGCTCGACAACCACCGGAAGAAAATACAAGGGTAGGGTCACTGGATACCCAAAAATTCTCTGATGAAGAGTCACATATCACAATCATCACATACCTCCGTCCACCCGAAGTTCGGTATAGGATGAGTATTAACAACGACACCCAAAATAATAAGAAATTACAAAAATGACCCAAACGTCCGAAATTCACGATACAACGTCGGATTTACAATACGAAACTCACAACATGAGCAACTCAACCATATGAACTCATGGAAAAAGAAAAATAACGAAATCGAACGAGTTTTACGAGAATCGAACGTACATGCGATAAAACATAGCTCAAGATGAAAATACGTAAAACCATCTCCGAAACTCGTCCAAATGGAAAAATTACAAGAACAAAATAGATTCAGAATTCCAAAACAGTGACAAGCGAGTTGGCCGAAATGAACATACACCAAAAATAGAAATTACCAAAACTAGAAAGTACGGATATTACATTGTCTCTATCAAAGTACGATATATGTACTCATATTTGACTCGACAAATTCATTAGCAATAATCCAGTAAAGCCACTGTGATGATGGCCTAGGATGCGCTCGCTCGATGTATGGGATTGATGATAAGCTTGAAGCTTGCTCTATGTCGATAAAAATGACACTTGAAAACCGATACTCGAATTTGCCCAGAATGTATTGGTCAACTCCCATACGACCTACTATGTAGCTCATTTGTTAAAAAATTGTCAAATTGGTACCATTGACAAGGTCTGTGTGTCTACTTTCTAAGGAAACCATTTATTTAATCACATCCATCATGTTGAGTGACATATGACTATTGTTGCAAAGTAGGATGGATATTCCATAATTTGCTGAAACGACTTCGATAAAGCTTTGTGATTTGCTCAGGTCGATCTAGGTTACGTACTGTATGTGAATGAAAAGTATGTGTGTCTAGTCAGAAGTTCCTACAATTTTGCTTATTGAATCAAAGAAGTTATGACTCATTTAGTGCATGAAGGTCAAGACTTTGAAAAGCTTGATTTTCGGATAAGTCTTTGGCGACTAATCAAGATTTTGGAAAACTAGATTCTCGGATAAGTCTTTAACAACTTTTGCACTTTATATATGTCGTGCTCTTTTTTCCTTAGACCAATGTTAGTTTTCCCATTGGATTTTTACTAGGTAAGTTTTAACTAGGCGACCTACGAGAACATCTATACAGTGATGTGTTGTACTTCTGTTCAACTTAGACTAATAGGTACTTTTTCCACTTGGTTTTTCCTTGGCATAGTTGTGAGGACAACTTGGCATCTGACTCATGTGATTTGGGTACTCATCAAGGGATCCGTTGTGCCTACATCATAGGGAATATACATGATATATTTTTTTGGTGCAATGCAATCTTTTTTCTCACCAAGCCTTTATTTTTCCTATGGGTTTTTGTTCTGGCTTGGATAGAATTTTACCAAGGCAACATTTTCTGCACCGTTGTTGTATTATTTCTCGACACAAGGGGAGTATTCTGGAAATTATTATTTTATATTTTCCGTGATATGTCTTACCTAATACTGATTAGATTAAGTATCATAGATGATAGGGATTTTACATCCTTTTAGACGTAGTAGGATTCTACTTGAAATCTTTCCTTATAAGAAATCTTATGTATGGAAGGAATCTCATTTTAAATCCTTTATAAAGGCTCATCTAGCGTCATCTTTTGCTCTCTACTTATTTCTTTACTATTTTTTCTGAAACAAATATATCATTGGAGACGACCTAACTTTAGTACCTTTCTAGTATAACACCCATGTAATACACGGGAACATGAAAAAAAAATATTATGTAAATATATAATACGTAAATCATTCATTATAAATTTTGCAATACTTCTTTATACACAACATTATTTGTTCTGTCTATGATTACACCATTCTCATCACTACATAAAGTTGACCATGACTAAATACGGGTTTTGGCAGATATACACCAACATGAGAGAGTGTAACACCCCCGATATATTCAGGAATATTACAGCATCGTAAATCCTTTACGTAAGCATTTACAAGGCTGATAAAACGAAATGACAATAACAAATACCAACAACAAAAGTTACTGAAATAAAATACAACAGTTCTGAATCAGTACTGAAAATATAGACGTCCAACGAAGAACATTAATACATAACCAAATCCAACATCACAAAAGACAATGTACTCGAGTACTTATTGAAACAACACAAACATCTGACAATTAAATCCGGCTAAAACATCACTCTGCACCTCCGTCGTCATGCAGATCTAGTGGCTGTTTTCCTGCCCTCCTGAATCCTGTACATAAACAAATGTTCACCCCCGAAGGGTTAGCACAACGATGCTAGTACAAGTACAATAATTATACCACAACAGGTTATTCAACTTCTCATGAAGAATAATGGTAATAACATAACTGACAATAACAATGAGCCTCTTCCTACGAGAAGACTCACAAATATCATACACAAATGATAATCACAACATGACATCACAACATACACATGGTAATTCCAATGATCGAGCGTTCACTGCATATATCCCGAGATGATCCCGTCGGACCAACAGGATGTGGAAAAACCTGTCCGATGATCCAGCGCACGCTAGCATAGATCCCAAGATGATCCCGTCGGACCAACACGAGGTGTACATACAACTACGACACATATGCACGACAATATGTATAACATCAATGCGTAAAACACAATTAAAGTACTTGCCTCAAATCGACGACAAGGATAATACTTCGACGGATAGAAATACACTCGAAGGTCGCCCCTTCAATCAATCAAATTGCAAAGCTCGGACCCTAAACAAAGAAATAATATAGGGTTCATCTTACGACACATAACTAACGTACGAACATCTAACATCCTAAACTATGGCCGAAAGTTGTCAACATTACGTATCCTACCTGATGTCTTCATAATGTACGTTACATACCCAACGTAACGTACGTTAAGTCTGTACGTTAGTGTACATTAGCTCCAAAGCCTAACGTACGCTAAGCAGGTATTTGACAGTTCTCTTCTCTGATCACATGACTGTCTCACCTGATGATATAACGTACGTAATGCATGATGCTTAACGTACGTTATACTCACAAATACATTTCTCATTCGAAATTGAATGATCCTACGGTGTTTGACGTCTTCGAATTCAAGGAATAAACATGTCATCACAACGTCATATTCCGATCTTGATTATAAATTCTCATATGTATTTCGGTTAATCTACAGTTGATACAATTGTTATCGACATCATCATCATTTCCTTCGAATTTCATCACGAAGGTTAGCTAAACAACACATCCCTTACAAGGCATGTCAAAACCCTCAATGTTCATCCCTCTAAGTTCGATTAACAATGATAACAATAATCACAAGTCTTGATAATTTCTAAAACATTAACACGAATATCATCATCTCCATAAATCACTACGAGCCATGAATTGTGCTAGAAGAATACTTATACTACACATGGATTTATTCTTGGTTAAAATCCTAAGAATTCATTTTCCTTGAATATCCCCATTCTAAGTGATGGTATTGACAATACATCGGTAAACAAATGACTCAGAATCAACATCCAAAATGTGTAACAAATCTCAGAAACTATATCATAGGTTCAACTCGAAAACGCTTGGTTAATAATCTTCTTACTCAAGGAAGGTCTAAAATAAGTTCATCTTAACTTCTAACAACATGGTGTTCAACTTAAAGGGTTACTCACTAATCCAATGATCTCAGAAGCATACTCATATAATTTCTTAATAACAAGGATTTGAGTTTGGAAAGTATCAACATACCTTAATGTAGAAGACAATGATGAACACTTGACGAAAATCCAACACCGGAAGCTTGAGTACCAATCCAAGGTGCTTCCAATCCTCAATGATCTAGTAGAGATCATATATAGGTGTTTAAGTGGCAGGGGGCTCTCTGGACTTGAAGAAAAATGAAGGAGAAATGAAAGGAACGAAGTGGAGTGGAATGGGTAGCGCTGATCAAGAATCTCTGACTACTATCTCGATGGGTCGAGGCAATTTCTTCTACAACGAATGACGTACAAGTAGTGATGAAGTTTTTAAAGAAGAACATTTTTTGCCGGTTTGGAACTCCAAGAGCGTTAATCAGTGATCGGGGATCACACTTTGTAAACAAAATCATGGATAAACTCCTTCAAAAATATGGGGCCCGATCAAAGAAATCATTGGCCTATCATCCGCAAGCAAATGGACAAGCCAAAGCGGCTAACAAAGAAACTAAACTAATCCTAGAAAAGACGGTGAGTACATCCCAAAAAGATTGGTCCTTAAAGCTTGACGATGCACTTTGGGCTTATCGCACGGCATATAAAACACCTTTGGGGATATGTCCATACCAACTCATATTTGGGAAATCATGTCATCTACCTCTAGAGTTGGAGTATAGAGTGATGTGGGCGGTAAAAAGAATAAATCTGGATTTTGAGACCGCCGGAAAGAAAAGATTGTTAGAGCTGAACGAGTTGGAGGAATTCCGGGATGAATGCTATGAAAATTATAGAATCTACAAAGAGATATCAAAAAGATGGCATAACAAGATGATCTTAAAACGTTTATTTGTGCCGGGACAACAAGTACTTTATAATTCAAAATTAAAATTGTTTCATGGAAAATTAAAATCAAGATGGCCAGGGCCATTCGTGATCAAGAAAGTACTTCCACCCGGAGTGGTCGAGCTCATGAGCAGAGATGGTGAGCTATTTAAACTTAACGGACAACGAGTCAAAAACTATCACCATACAAATCAAAAGGAAGCTGTGTCCGTGATAACTTTAATCGAGCCATATAACTTTCTGTTACAGGCGTCCAGCTGAAGACGTTAAACTTAGCGCTAATTGGGAGGCAACCCAATGGTTCTTGTTAGTTTATCTTGTTCTTATTCGTACTTTATTTTTATTTTTACTTGATAAGGAACTGACCGGTTCAACTGTAGGTGTCCAATTCACAGGAAAAGACCCGGAGACTAAAAATGCACTTTCCAGGCTAGTATGACATGGGCCGTGTCATTTGACACGGTCGGGTCAAACAGGCAGATGTTGTTTAACTTTCTATGCAGGTGTGACACGGGCCATGTCATTTGACACGGTCGGGTCAGGCTGACAGTTGAAATCCACTTTTTAGGCATGTACGACACGGGCCGTGTCATATGACATGGTCGGGTCAGGAGGGCAGTTGATTTTCATGTTCTACGCAGGTGCAACACGGGCCGTGTCATCTAACACGGTCAGGTCCGGTTGGCAGAATGTTTTGTAAAAAAATGCACAGGTGAGACACGGGCCGTGTCATTTGATACGGGTCATGTCAATCGGGGTATATAATGGACACTCGACCGTGTCTCACTTCATCTTCCCCAAATTTTTTTTCTCTTCCCCATTCCGAAAACCCTAACCTCTATACCCCTAAAAAATCTCAAATTCAAGAAAAAATTGTGCTAAATCAAGCATAGAAACAAGATTCCTATCATTATTTCACAATCTAAGAGCTTCAAAGTAGTAGAAATCAGACGTAATCATCCCTCTTTTGGTCGCGATTTTTTCCAATTTTCTTCATCATTTTACTTCGAATTCAAGATATGTCTTAAGATTTTGGATGTTTTAATTTTTAAGTATACTAAGATTGTGTGAATTATGAATTCTTGAGTAATCTAGGGTTCATGAGTTGATTGTTTTTTTCTTTTGGGGGATTTTTCATGAATTATGATGTGTTTGGTGATTGAAATCAAAATGTCGGAAATTCTTGTTACTAAAGGGATGTTGTATATGATGGAAATAATTTTTCAATGAGATTGGTGTTTTGAATTTTACATGTGATTATTTTGGATGACAAACGGTTATTTTGGGGTAAAATGTGTAATTGGTTATAAGTTTGGGGGAGAAAATATCATTGAAAATTATTGACTCATGATTTTTTGGAACAAATGATAATTGAGAAAATTCTTGCAAAAAAATGGCTAGAGGACGAGGATGCGGAAATGCTCAACAAGGACGCGGTAATACTCAAAGAGGATGAGGGAGACAGATGATCGAACAAGAGCAACCGGCAAGAATGTCGGCCTAAGGGGCTGTTGAGACACCGAAAACGTACGGAATTGAACTTCCGGAGAGCCGACAAGCGCAGTGGGAGATGTTAGGGCAGAAAAAAATGCTTCCAACTAGATGGCCCGACGATGAGTGCATAATAGCAATGGGTATCAAAGACGACGCGATGAAACTGGTGAAAAGGGTAAAGTGGGAGTGGATGATGACACAACATTGGCCCATCTATAGATGCCTCACAGTGGAATTTCTAAGCACTTTAACAGTTAAAAGAGATCCGATAACTTGTGAGCCAACCACAATAGAATTCCGTCTGAACAATGAGAACGAGAAGCTACCTCCAAGAGAATTAGAGGATATATATGACACATGAAGGTACGGAGAATACTGCATAAATAGATTCGAGTGTGAAACCTACTGGCGAGCAATGGTGGAGTATCCGGGAAGCGAGACACGACCTTATATTCCAAAGTCGGCCAAAGGATCATCTATTCGCAATCTAATACTCAGATGTCTTCTCAAAGTGATTGCAAACACTATTTTTGGTCGAAAAGAAACCGAGCCGATTATCCAGCGAGAGTTATACGTTCTGACTCACATGCTCAATGGGACAGATCCAGCGACCGGGGCAATACTAATGGATCATTTTGAGGATGTTGCTACGAAACCAAGAGGGGAGATTTAGATAGGGGGTTTGATTACCCCTATCGCACTTCATTATGAGATATCACTGGACCATCGAACTCCCCTTCCAGGAAATAAGGTTTTATCCTTATCGATGATGAAATTAATGAACATCCTGGATTACGACGCGCACACAATATTACTCCAAAATGATAGTGATCATTTACTCCTTCCGGTACCTCTGACGATGATTGATAGTATTCGGGATTTAGAAAACTTACAAATGGCCACGGACGCGCACAAATTAGCCCAGATAGCAGCAGGATTGGTCTCCCCTATTAATAGTCACCTTGCTCACAATGTTCGACCTCGGCGTACAGAAAATGAGGACAGAGCCGAGAGAATGCAAGAAGAAGACAGAGCTGAGAGAATGGAGGAAGAGGAGGCTAATGAGAGAGGCCCGAATAACGAGGAAGAGGAAGAATAAAGTGAGAGGGATCGGCCCGAGACATCGAGACAGGCCGAAGTAAGACATGCCCCATCTCATTCAACACTTAGAGAGGAGTTTAAGGCTTTCCGAGAGGAGACCCGATAGAAATAGGACGAGATGCTGAATTTATTACGACAAATGCACGAATGGCATGTGCAGCAAGGCCATTTCCCTCCACCCCATAAGTAGGACCGGTTGTAAGTATTTTTTTACCCAAAGTTTTTTATTGTTTAAATACTATACCTTTTCGTGTGTATATTTTTTAATTCAAGTTTGGGGGAGATATTGGGTCAAGAAATACTTATATTGTTTACTGTTTATTTTTGAACATCTTGTTTTGATTGTTGTTTTTGTTTGTTTGTTTGTTTTTATTTTCATTTTTTGGTGTGATTTTTTTGAACTTGGTGTGTTTTGAGTATCATGTACTCGGATGAAACTCAAAAGAATGAACTTTGTCTTGGATGCCTCAGGATATATGTTGTTATTTGGATATGCAAATCGAGGATAATTTGACGAGGAAAAAATTATAGAATAATCAAAAGGGTGTGAAATTGAATAAATAGTTTAATATCTTGGAAATATGAACAAATCTAACTTGTGAGATTTTGAGCCTTCGTGCATCATTAAATATGCAAGTTTTATTGTCGAGTGTATCATTCATGTTTTAAGACTATAGAACTTGCCTTGGTATACCACAAGTGTGTGCAAATAAGTGAAAATGATTTTAGGCAATTTTTGATTTAGCCTTTCAATATTTTTGGCCAACCCAACAATTGTTAATTCCCTAGTGGGCCCAATTGAGCCTAAAGTCTATATTTTTGCTAGCCACATTATGAGATTTCCGTTCCGTTAAAAAAAAATTCCCTATACTTGAGCTTAATAGAACAAATTGGCAAAAGAATGGAATAATATGTGTGGAGGCTGTAACACCCCCGATATATTCAGGAATATTACAGTGCCGTAAATCCTTTACATATGAATTTACAAGGCTAAATAAATGAAAAGACAATGACAGATACCAAATTATGAAATCACTGAAAATACATTACGATAGTTCTGGTTTAATACCGAAAGTACAGATATCCAAAAGGAGAATATTAATACACCACTGAAATCCAAACATCATAAATTACGACGTACTCGAGTACTTATTAAAATAACCAACAACAGACAATAAACACGGCCGGAACATCACTCTGCACCCTCGTCATCATGCAGCTCTATTGGTTGTTTCCCTGCTCTCCTGGATCCTGAACATAAACAAATGTTCACCCCTGAAGGGGTTAGCACAACGATGCTAGTACAAGTACAATAATCATACAACAATGATGTAATCAACAATCATCATAACAAGTTTCTCCAACGAGAAATAACAACAACACTTATCACATCACAACAGTCTCAACATACTGATGGTATTTCAACGATCCAGCGCACACAGCTATAGATTCCCATGATGATCCTGTCGGACCAACGCATGGTGGAACTACCTGTCCAACGATCTAGCGCACACAGCTATATATTTCCATGATGATTCTCATCGGATCAACGCATGGTGGACATTTAATCACAACATATATACACAATACAATCACAATATAACTTGTCATAATATAAACAATTCTAATTAGAGTACTTGCCTCGGTTTGATGACAAGAATAAACTCCCACGAATATCAAATTACTCGAAGGTCGCCCCCTTCGATCAATCACGTTGCTAAGCTCGAACCTTAACAAAAGAAATAATATAGAATTCATCTCAAGTCGAACGAACATTTAACAATCCAAATTATAGTCGGAAGTTCTTAAAATGAAATCGGTCTGGCTTGCTTAACGCACGCTACGAATCCTATGTAGCATACGTCAAGGCTACTCCTTAACACACGTAATTATACGCAGCCTAGCGTACGCTAACCATGCACGGTCAGTACCTCACTGATCAGCCGATTGACTCGTCTGATGATATAACGCACGCTAAGTTCCAAGCGTAGCATACGCTAAACATGCCCGATAGCGTACGTTAATTCACATAGCTTAGCGTACGCTAAGCGTGCATGGCAGTTCACTACTGGGCAGCAGACTTGTTCTAACGGTGATGAAACTTACGAATTCCTCAGTGATTAACGTACGTTATCCATATTCATGTCATGTTCATAAACTTATGAATGATCTTACGGATTCAAACATCTTTGAATTTCAAGGAAATGAATATCATCACAACTCTTATATTCAAACTCGGTTATCATTCTCGTGTGAAGTTTGGTGATCTCAGGTTGATACACTAGATTCCATTATCATTATCACATTCATACTTCATCTTGAAGGTGAACTAACAATTCCAACTACGATGTTTCAACGATGAAATATAAGCATAAGCATTCCCACTTCTAAACATGATGTTTGTTGAATAATTTACTAATGAAATTCAATATCTTGATAACATAATTCATCTAACTCTTCAGAACACGAATCTAAGGCTGGATAAAGAATTAACATACCTTAATATGAAGATAACACCTAGTCAAAAAGGTAGAACCCACCTCCGGTTGTTTGTATGTCAATACAAGGTGTTTCCCCACTTCAACGATCAATCACAAGTGACATTCAATCTCCAATGATCAAGTAGAGGTGTTCTAAGTGTGTTTAAGGAGAATAATAGGCTCTTTAGACTATCAAGTAATGAGGACGAGTGAAGGGAACAAGAAGAAATGGAGTGCTATCCCTTAAATAAAGTTTCTGCACATTGGCTGATTAGCGCATGCTACCCTACTTCCCTTAGCGCACGCTAAATAAGAGTTGACTCCAAAACTATCCAGTTCTGCCCGCGGGAATCTTATCCGGACCCACGTCCGGCTGGCGCATGTGCTAGCCGTCTAGCTCAATAATTGACTGCCTAGCGCACGCAATTCTTCATTCGTAGCGTGCGCTGGTTGTAGCCCGATAACGCACGTTAAGCTACATTCTTAGCGTGCGCTATCACGAGTTTACATGAGAAATTTGCATGTTGTTATACGTATGTACAAGGATACAAATGTGAGAAATATCATACTCTAATTATCGAGATCACAATTCCGAATATTACAGGGTTCAAATACAGATGAAATACATAATAATAAATTCGGATATTACATACTCTCCTACTAAAAAGGAGTTTCGTCCCGAAACTCAAGACGAAAATAACTCTGGATATCTGGACTTCATGCTACCTTCCGTTTCCCAAGTGGCTTCTTCCACTCCGTGGCGTGACCACTGAACTTTGACCAAAATGATTGGTTTGTTCCTCAACTGCTTAACTCGACTCTCGAGTATCTTGACTGGTCTTTCTTCAAACATTCCATCCTGAGCAACTTCGATTTCGCCGAAATCAATGACATGACTAGGATTCGGTATATATCTGCGTAACTAGGATACGTGGAACACATTATGATCATGGCTCAATGACGGCGGTAATGCCAATCTGTATGCCAACTCTCCAACTCTCTCAAGGATGTCGAATGGTCCGATATATCTCAGATTCAGCTTTCCCTTTCTTCCAAAACGAAAGATTCCCCAAGTAGGAGAAACCTTTAAAAGTACGTGGTCTCCAGTACTGAACTCCAATGGGCGACGGTGTATGTCTGCATAAGATTTCTATCGACTCTGGGCGGTAAACAGCCTTTCACGAATCAAGGCTATTTTCTCTCGTGTCTGTATGATCAACTCTGGTTCTGTCCCGATCAAGTCTGATGAATTGTCCCAACATAGGGGCGATCTGCATCTTCTCTCGTACAAGGCGTCAAACGGTGCCATCTTAATGGAAGCATGCCAACTATTGTTGTAGGTAAATTCAATCAACGTTGGATGAACTTCCCAATCAGTTGACCAACATAAGGCACAACCCCTCAACATATCTTCCACTGTTTGAATAGTCCTCTCGGATTGTCCGCCAGTCTGCAGGTGATAAGCTGTACTAAAGTACAATTCGGTTCCCAAGGCCTTATCAACTGCTTTCCAAAAATGCGATACAAAGCGACCGTCTCGGTCAGAAATAATGGTCTTCCGCATCCCATGCAATCGGACTATCTCCGAAATAAATACTTGTGCCAACCTCTCTGCTCCCTACGTGTCCTTAATGCCTAGAAAATGAGCTGATTTGGTTAAATGATCAACTATCACCCAAATCATGTTTATTCCTGTCTTGGTTCTCGGCATACTAGTGATAAAGTCCATCGATATGTCCTCCCACTTCCATTCGAGAATCGGGAGTGGCTTCAACATCCCGGCAGGTCGTTGATGCTCGATCTTAACCTGCTGACAAGTCAAGCATTTCGAAACATAGTCCGCTACCTCTTTATTCATGTTGCCCCACCAGAAATTCTGCTTCAAGTCCTTGTACATCGTACTGGTGCCCAGGTGGATAGAATAGGGCGAGCTGTGAGCTTCCTTCATAATCATCTGTTTCAGAACATCGACATCGGGAACGCAGAGTCGGTTCTGAAATCTCAAAACTCCATCATCATGAATTACGAATCCGGGGGCCTTTCCCTTGATCACTTCATCACGTAACCGAATCATTAGAGGATCGTCTGCCTGCATAGATTTGATTTCTTCGGTTAATGAGGAAGTTATTTCCATCACGCAAAGCTGTTCTTGGACTCTTTGTAACCGCACTTCAATTCCGTCTCGAATCATTTCTCGTTGAATGCTGAGCTGGGAGGTCAGAGTCTCCAGCATCTGGAAAGAAACAGGCTTGTGGCTAAGTGCATCGGCCACTACATTTGCTTTGTCTGGATGATAAAGAATCTCCAAGTCATAATCCTTAATAAGTTCTAGCCATCTCCTTTTCCGCATGTTCAACTCTTTCTGACTGAAGATATAATTGAGTCTCTTGTGATCCGTAAAGATCTGACAGTGAGTCCCGAACAGGTAATGCCTCCATATTTTCAAAGCAAAAACTACTGCTGCTAGCTCCAAATCATGCGTTGGGTAATTCACTTCATAAGGTTTCAGCTGTCGTGACGCATAAGCGATCACCTTATCATTCTGCATCAAGACACATCCGAGTCCTTGGTTCGAAGCATCACTATAAACTATGAATCCTCTAGTTCCCTGTGGAAGTGTTAAAATCGGTGCTGTCATCAATCTCTTCTTCAATTCATCAAAGCTATTCTGGAACAACTCGTTCCACTCAAACTTTTGTGTTTTCTGCAGTAGTCGAGTAAGTGGGCGGGAAATTTTGGAAAACCCTTCCACGAACCGACGATAATACCCAGCAAGTCCTAAGAAACTCCGGACTTCTTTCACGTTCTTTGGAGGCTTCCAATCCATAACCGCTTCGATCTTCTGAGGATCTACTCGGACTCCTTCAGCTGATACCACATGACCGAGGAACATTACTTCCTTTAGCCAGAATTCACACTTAGAGAGTTCGTACAATTGTTCATTTCTCAACAGGTATAACACAATCCGTAAATGCTGTGCATGCTCTTCCGGGCTCTTAGAATACACCAGAATGTCATCAATGAACACGACCACAAATTTATCCAAATATTCGATGAACACTCGGTTCATCAATTACATGAATACGGCAGGTGCATTAGTGAGACCAAACGGCATCACTATAAACTCATAATGTCCGTAACGAATTCTGAATGCTGATTTCGGAACATCAGATTCCTTAATCCTCAGTTGATGGTATCCTGATCTCAGATTGATTTTAGAAAATACTGTTGCTCCTTGCAACTAATCAAACAAATCATCAATCCATGGAAACAGATACTTGTTCTTAATCATCATTTTGTTCAGCTCTCGATAGTCAATACACAGTCGAAGCGATCCATCCTTCTTCCGGATAAAAAGAACTGGCGCTCCCCAGGGCGAAACGCTTGACTAGATATAGCCTTTGTCCAGTAACTCCTCCAGTTGCTTTTTCAGTTCGTACATCTCAGTAGGTGCCATGCGATACGGCGCCTTAGAAATTGGTGTAGCTCCGGGTTCCAACTCAATGGTGAATTCTACATCCCATCGTGAAGGTAGTCCAGGTAACTCATCAGGAAATACATCCAGAAATTCATTCACAATAGGAATGGATGAAAGTTCCACAATTTCGTCTTCTTTCTTCATTGCATAGCACCAATATCCGGTACAGCCCTGTTTCAACAATTTGACAACTTTCATCCCCTTGATCAACTTTCCTGAGCTTCCTGGTTTCCATCCTTCAAATAGTATTTCGGAACCATCATCAGTGTCAGCGAGATATTCCTCCATCAGTAGTTTACAATAGCTCCATATCGATTAAGCCAATCGTCTTCGAGTATCAGGTCATCTCCTTGCATTTCTATCACAATCATATTTGAGAGCCACTCTCTGCCTCCAAACGATACAGGGAAATCTCTAGTTTCTGAGTTTCCAACAATTCTCTCTCTACTCGGTAAACCAACAACATAAGGTTCACAATTATGAAAACTAGAAATATTCAAACGATTTACACAAGATAAGGATATAAATGAATGCGTAGCTCCTGTATCGAATAAAACGCTAACTGCCCGGGAAAGGATCTCGAACAAGCACTGATGCGACAAAGAAGATCTCCGATCGTCTGTTCTCCTCATCTCATACAGACGTGGGGGAACAGATCCGGCACTCCATGTACCCTTTCGGTCCCACTGTCCTCTGCCTCGTCCGCGGCCAAAATTCTGAGGCATCTAAACACTTTGCTGCGTCTGTTGGATACTAGCTTCCTTCTGAACTGGCTGTGATGTACGGGTTCCATTGAACTTGGTGGCATCCTTGCAAAACGTCGCACGGTGCCCTTCCTGCCCACAATAAAAACATATAACTGGAGTGCGTAAACAATCACGCCAAAGGTGGCCTGGGAGACCATAGTTAAAGCACCTTCTAGCTGTATCCGTCGTGGCTGACATTGTTCCGAAATTCTTTCCACTCTTAGATGGGTGCGAATGTTTCTTAAAAGGGTGAAAGGTTGACTGGGCCTTGCAGGGACCACTGCTCTTGTGCTCTGTGAAACTACCAGAGACTTTCTACTTCTTGGATTCTGCAAACTTCTCCATTGCTACTTCCTTGATCTCATACGCCAATGCCTTATCCTAGTATTGACGGAGAGTGGTACATTCGAAATCGGACATGTACCTCTGGATTTCTGGTTTCATCCTCATATCAAAATGGATCATCATTTCTGCATCTGTTCTGACCAGATGTCGAACAAATGCCAGCTGCTGATTAAACGTCTTAATTGTCTGCGATACGGGTTCGTCTGATGGTTGTGCAGAGAAAAACTCCCGAACTTTGGCTTCCCTCACAGGACGAGGGCAGTACTGAGATTCCATCATCAATTTAAATTTTGTCCAGTCAGCATCATGATCTACAGGCTGGATGGCTTCCCACCACTCAGATGCTTCCCCTATCAGAAAGTACTGAGCAATAGAGGCTCTCCGGTCGTCTGGGCAATTAATTCCGGCAAAAATTTTCTCCAATTCCTTCAACCAATGGTCCCATGTGGGAGTCTCAGAAAAGCCGTCGAATTTGGGTGGTTGCATCTTCGCTACCTCTTGCAGCCATCGGTCACCTCAATTTCCCATGTCTGGGATCCCTTGCTGTCTATCTCCATGCTTTAATCCCACCGCCACCTGCATTCGTTCCACGACCCGGGCGAATTGAGTCATCTGGTTCACCACCTGATGAAGGATTTCGGGCACAGCAGGATCAGGTTCATTATTAATAGATCTCTGTGGCTCGCCTGGTTAGAAGGCAAAGCTTCTATTTCGGCATTCCTTCATCCGCGTCCGCGACCGCGACCACGTCCACGTCCACCTCTCAACATACTGAAAGCATAAATACTCAATATACAGGAAACAATATCGTTCTAACGTTCAAGTATAAAGAGATACAACATGTAAAGGACGAGATAGAGTTTAAGAACTTATAACCACCGTTCGCACGAAGACGCAGGTAGTACAGTGACGTTATTCATGGCCGATTATCTCAAAAGACGTATACGACCCCTATTTTAACCCAATGGCCAAGATATCCATAATCTTAGCTCCGATACCTTATTCTGTAACACCCTCGATATATTCAGGAATATTACAGCGCCGTAAATCCTTTACATAAGAATTTAAAAGGCTAAATAAATGAAAAGACAATGGCAGATACCAAATTATGAAATTACTGAAAATACATTACGATAGTTCTGGTTCAATACCGAAAGTACAGATATCCAAAAGGAGAATATTAATACACCACTGAAATCCAAACATCACAAATTACGACATACTCGAGTACTTATTAAAATAACCAACAACAGACAATAAACTCGGCCGGAACATCACTCTACACCCTTGTCGTCATGCAGATCCAGTGGTTGTTTCCCTGCTCTCCTGGATCCTGAACATAAACAAATGTTCACCCCAAAGGGGTTAGCACAACGATGCTAGTACAAGTACAATAATCATACAATAGTGATGTAATCAACAATCATTATAACAAGTTTCTCCAACGAGAAATAACAACAACACTTATCACATCACAACATTCTCAACATACTGATGGTATTCCAACGATCCAGCGCACACAGCTATAAATTCCCATGATGATCCCGTCGGACCAACACATGGTGGAACTACCTGTCCAACGATCCAGCGCACACAGCTATAGATTCCCATGATGATTCCCATCGAATCAACGCATGGTGGACATTTAATCACAACACATATACACAATACAATCACAATATAACTTGTTATAATATAAACAATTCTAATTAGAGTACTTGCCTCGGTTCGATGACAAGAATAAACTCCCATGAATATCAAATTACTCGAAGGTCGCCCCCTTCGATCAATCACGTTGCTAAGCTCGAACCTTAACAAAAGAAATAATATAGAATTCATCTCAAGTCGAACGAACATCTTACAATCCAAATTACAGTCGGAAGTTCTTAAAATGAAATCTGTCTGGCTTGCATAACGCACACTACGAATCCTATGTAGCGTACGTTAAGGCTACTCGTTAGCGCACGCAATTATACGCAGCCTAGCGTACGCTAACCATGCATGGTCAGTACCTCACTGATCAGCCGATTGACTCGTCTGATGATATAACGCACGCTATGTTCCAAGCGTAGCGTATGCTAAATATGCCCGGTAGCGTACGTTAATTCACATAGCTTAGCGTACGCTAAACGTGCATGGAAGTTCAGTACTGGGCAGCAGACTTGTTCTAACGGTGATGAAACTTACAAATTCCTCAGTGATTAACGTACGTTATCCGTCTTCATGTCATGTTCATAAACTTATGAATGATCTTACGGATTGAAACATCTTTGAATTTCAAGGAAATGAATATCATCACAACTCTTATATTCAAACTCGATTATCATTATCATGTGAAGTTTGGGGATCTCAGGTTAATGCACTAGATTCCATTATCATTATCACATTCATACTTCATCTTGAAGGTGAACTAACAATTCCAACTACGATGTTTCAACGACGATATATAAGCATAAGCATTCCCACTTTTAAACATGATGTTTGTTGAATAATTCACTAATGAAACTCAATATCTTGATAGCATAATTCATCTAACTCTTCAGAACACGAATCTAAGGCTGGAGAAAGAATTAACATACCTTAATATGAAGATAACACCTAGTAAAAAAGGTAGAATCCAGCTCCGGTTGTTTGTATGCCAATCCAAGGTGTTTCCCCACTTCAACGATCAATCACAAGTGACATTCAATCTCTAATGATAAAGTAGATGTGTTCTAAGTGTGTTTAAGGAGAATAATAGGCTCTCTGGACTATCAAATAATGAGTACGAGTGAAGGGAACAAGAAGAAATGGAGTGCTATCCCTTAAATAAAGTTTCTGCAAATTAGCTGATTAGCGTACGCTACCCTACTTCCCTTAGCGCACGCTAAATAAAAGTTGACTCCAAAACTGTCCAGTTCCGCCCGCGGGAATCTTATCCGGACCCAAGTCCGGCTGGCGCATGTGCTAGCCGTCTAGCTCAATAATTGACTGTCTAGCGCACGCAATTCTTCATTCGTAGCGTGCGCTAGTTGTAGCCCGATAATGCACGTTAAGCTACATTCTTAGCGTGCGCTATCACGAGTTTGCATGAGAAATTTGCATGTTGTTATACTTATGTACAAGGATACAAATGTGAGAAATATCATACTCCAATTATCGAGATCACAATTCCAAATATTACAGGGTTCAAATATAGATGAAATACATAATAATAAATCCGGATATTACAGAGGCGAATGGGGAAGATTGTTTAAGTTCAAGATAGAGTTGGTTCAAAATGATTTATCAAAACAAACTTGAAGGTAGAAATGTTGTGATTATAATGACGATGTTTTCCACTATATGAAGAGTCACACAAAAAAGGGATAAGGCGAAAAAAATGGAGCGATACGGAGGAATGAGGTTGTGTTTTTCACTTTCAAAAGCGCTTGTTGCGATTATAATAAGTTAAGGGGTTGTAAGAAGCATGTTCCAAAAATGATGAGCTTCTAAGTGAGTAAAGTGATTATTGTGATTTAGTTCTAATTTGCTCAAGTCAAGTCACTCTAACCATATTTATATTACCCTGACCAAAAAGCCTACATTACAACCTGTAAAGTCCTTTCTAATTCACACAATTTGCATGCACAAATAGTGGTAGAGATGTAGACAATTGGCAAGCTTATGAGGATTCTTATTTCATTGAATGAGTTCTGAGCGTACACATGTCCCTTTATACACTTTGAGAGTGAGTGAATACACTTGAACGGTGAGGTTTATATTTTTTAAGTATTGGCTATGATTTAAAGAAGCACCCCAGAGATTTGAATACTTTCTAGAACTCGACTTATTTATTACTCGAGGCGTATTGATGAGTTTTTAAAATGATCCTTTGAGGTGTGTTGAGGGATGAGTTCCCTTAAGAGTGGTTATTTTAAAGTGCACTGCTCGGGACGATCAACGTTTAAGTTTGGGAGATTTTGGTAACACTCATTTTTACACATATTTTTATAAGGTTTTTCCGGATTTTAAGATCCCAAAAATGTGTAGAATTGTGGTATTGTGCTTATACTGTGTTTGTTGGACTCGATCACACTTGGGTACATTTTATTGATTTTATAGGTGTTTTTAAGGACATTATCAAGCAAGAACAAAGTCCCAACCCCCGATACATATCAAGTGATGCATAAACGAAAGATCGAGCGAAAAAGAATAAAAATGGAGTCGGAACAGATCAACACGGACTGGACCGTGTCATATGGCACGGATCGTGACACCTGCTCGACCGTGTCATGTAACACGATCGGGTTTCTTGTCTAGAAGCTTTTGCAAATTCTAGAACACTTTGACATGGGCCGTGTCATTTGACACGGACCGTGTCACTTTTCGGTGCAAATCACTTTATTGACATTTTTACACGGTTTGAACAAGAAAAAGTGCTTTTTGGATTGATAAAAAGGCCTTGGATTGGAAAAACAAAGGGATATTCTGATTTAGGGAGTTGTTGAGTGTGGAAAAAGATAAGATTTGAGAGAAAAACTACCAAAAGAGGGGGACTTTGAAGGAAGCTCAAGGAAGAATACACCAAGAACACTTGAAGGCTTAAAACGAGACCACTCAAGACACCATCCGAGTTTTATCTTCTTCCTATGTTTTACTCATTTTTATTATTTATTTAGATTAAACATGATGAACATGATGACTATTAATCTTTCTTTTATTACCATGTCTGGCGAAACTTGTTAGATTCCAGGCATGGGAGTACGTTGATTTGCTATGATTTTGAAGGATTGATGATGATATATATCTAGTGTGTTTTCTTTATCAAATACTTGGTTTTGAGTCATGTTATAACACTTGATCAATGTTTTTACATGTTAACTTAATTGCTCATAATTCGAGAGAAGAGGGCATTAATAGGTTTCGAGTATTTGACTTAGTTAATTACGAGATTGAGAAATCGGTGATAAACTATGATGATATTTAATCTTATGAACATTTTGGAGTTAGGTAACTTATAATAGATGGAGATGTTGTTATAGGTTATTTAATCTATGTTTTAATGCATCTCGAGAGAGACTTTAACATATTGTTGTGATTATCATTTTAGAAACGCACATAGAACTCTTTGTAATCAATCCCGACTAAACTTAGTAATCAACGGAAACCTAGTATTGGAATCTATATTTCAAAACTCCTTAAAACTCCCTTTGATTCGAATATTACACTTGTTTAAATTAATTGTCATTATTTTATTCATTTAGATTAACCATTCATCCACCTCAATGATCGTCTAGATTAAATTAGGATCACTATAATCTAGTAATCAATACAATAGGAATCATTAGTCTCTGCGGAATACGACCTTGCTCGCCGCTTTCTACATTTACTTCGTACACTTGTGGATTGTTTAAAAATATAGCGAACAAACATTAACCATAACAAAGTAGCTCAGTTTAAAGAGCAATAGTTTACACCAAAAGCATACTTTACATAACAAAAGTTCATCACCATCACACCAAAATATCTAAGATTAACTTAAAAACCACAATCACTTGTATTCCTTTGTCCCCATATGCTGCTGTTTCTTTAGTCTTGTATCATCTATATCAGCTTCATCTCCATGAACTTCAACTTCTTCTAAAATAACCTCATTTTCATCTACTTTTTTACTTGTCTTCTCAGAAATCTCTAAATCATCATCATCATCATCATCATCACCACCATATAGTATAACTGGAGTGCTCGCAGTGTTTTCAAATAGGCCCTGTTTCATGAAACACATTAATTCGCAGTACACAACTACACATACAACAAAATCAAAAAACTTACTATGAGCATTGAGTATCTTCCTCTCGGCCTGGTTTTGTATGGTGGGTTGGGAGGAGGCATCTTCCTTCTTCTTTTTGGTGGAGGTGCTTCGATTCCTCTTAATTCGCTTTCTCGTAATCGACCGCTCATTTCGCGTACTTAATTTTAATGGATTTTAATTGATTTTAATTGATTAGGGTTTATAGTGAAAAGGGGGGGACTAACGCGAAGGTTCATGTATTTCACTCTCGGTCCAAGAAGATGGGCTTATATTGAAAAGGGGGGACCCGCGATGGGATTTTATAATAAAATAATTTGATGCTGCCCTTTGTAGTGCACACGATGGGGCCACACGATGGGCACGATCGTGTGCTCCGATCATGTCCCGCGTTGGCAACCACGTGTCATGGTGTCTACGGTGTCACCATGTCACTGTATCCACATGGGCATACGATGGGGCACACGATCGTGCCCACGATGGGATTAGCCATTGTGTGCACAAGAACATCAACATTTTTCACTAATTTCTCAAATTACTGGTCAATTTACGTGTTGTTACTTATATATTAACAAGTATTTGTTAACAATATACTTATTTAAAAAGTTATATATTGAATTAACATAATATATTGCATATAGTGTGTATCCTATATGTTCTCAATGTATTAATTCGTACATATAAGTTCACCATCTGTATGAAATATCTCATATACCAATTAATTACATGAAATAACAAGTACGAGTTTGTATAAGAAGTCATGTAGTAATTAATGTTTGAGCAATCAATTTTAAAATCACAAACATCCTTCTAGATAACACATTAAATTAAATTGGCAAAAATACCAAAAGTTCATGTTCACACGATGTGGCACATGATCGTGCCCACGATGTGACTAGCCATCGTGTGCACAAGAACATCAATATTTTTCACTAATTTCCCAAATTACTCGTCAATTTACGTGTTGTTACTTATATATTAACAAGTATTTGTTAACAATATACTTATTTAAAAAGTTATAGATTGAATTAACATAATATATTGCATATCGTGTGTAGTCTATATGTTCTCAATGTATTAGTTCGTATATATAAGTTCATCATCTGTATGAAATATCTCATATACCAATGAATTACACAAAATAACAAGTACGAGTTTGTATAAGAAGTCACGTAGTAATTAATGTTTGAACAATAACTTTTAGAATCACAAAATATCCTTCTAGATAACACATTAAATTAGATTGGTAAAAACACCAAATGTTCATGTTCACACGATGGGGCACACAATCGTGCCCACAATGTGACTAGCCATCGTGTGCACAAGAACATAAACATTTTTCACTAATTTCCCAAATTACTCATCAATTTACGTGTTGTTACTTATATATTAACAAGTATTTGTTAACAATATACTTATTTAAAAAGTTATAGATTGAATTAACATAATATATGGCATATCGTGTGTAGTGTACATGTTCTCAATATATTAGTTCGTACATATAAGTTCATAATCTGTATGAAATATCTTATATACCAATGAATTACACGAATTAACAAGTACGAGTTTGTATAAGAAGTCATGTAGTAATTAATGTTTGAACTATCAATTTTAGAATCACAAAACATCCTTCTAGATAACACATTAAATTAGATTGGAAAAAACATCATTCATGTAGTAATTAATGTTTGAACAATAAATTTTAGAATCACAAAATATCCTTCTAGATAACACATTAAATTAGATTGGCAAAAACACCAAAAGTTCATGTTCACATGATGGGGCACACGATCGTGCCCAACATGTGACTAGCCATCGTGTGCACAAGAACATCAATATTTTTCACTAATTTCCCAAATTACTCGTCAATTTATGTGTTGTTACTTATATATTAACAAGTATTTGTTAACAATATACTTATTTAAAAAGTTATAGATTGAATTAACATAATAATTGCATATAGTGTGTAGTCTATATGTTCTCAATGTATTAGTTCGTACATATAAGTTCATAATCTGTATGAAATATCTCATATGCCAATGAATTACACGAAATAACAAGTACGAGTTTGTATAAGAAGTCATATAGTAATTAATGTTTGAACAATCAATTTTAGAATCATAAAACATCCTTCTAGATAACACATTAAATTAGATTGGCAAAAACACCAAAAGTTCATGTTCTCACGATGGGGCACACGATCTTGCCCACGATGTGACTAGCCATCGTGTGCATAAGAACATCAACATTTTTCACTAATTTATCAAATTACTCGTCAATTTACGTGTTACTTATATAGTAACAAGTATTTGTTAATAATATCCTTATTGGCAGCGCTGTGACTACAACATGCGGGCGCTGTCGGGCGCTGTATCCTACAGCTTGCGGGCGCTGCTGGGCCCTGTATCCTATATCTGCTTAGTGCTGTTGGGGCACACGATCGCCCACGATAGGACTAGCCATCGTGTGCACACGGTCATGGCAGGGTGCACACGACAGCAGCAGCCCATGACCGTGGGCAGGATGCACACGATCGTAACCCACAATGGGCACGATCGTGTGCAACACAGGGCTGGTCTGGATTTACCAACTGCACCATAAACCAGTTTTTTCCAGATTTAACAACACAACACATCAATCATGCCAAAATATATCTGAATTAAAAATAAAATACATACTCATCGGTATCAAAAATACATGATCTTACACTACATCCAATGACAACATAAAGATTTTAGCATCTAAATCATATCGATATTTCTTAATATATTTCTCATTCATTTCCTTGATTTGGTGCCTTCCTGCTGAGTTTGCAGGGATGAGTCTATCCAAGTACATGCACGCGAAGGGGCCACAACTGTGATTGTCGCTTTGTATGAACTGCAATTATTGTAACATAATTTTGAAACTCATCTCCGTGTCATACTTTTTCTTTGAATGGTTGTTCAGCTAGTACCCAGATTGATCTAGCACATGAGGCATCAGACGAGTAATTGGCCGCAGTTGGTTGAATCGGTATCGACCATCTGGGTGTTGGTGTGACAAGGAATCGTACAACTCCACGATCCATGTTATGATGTTAATCTTGATAGTCACCCAGTAGCTTTGGTTGACGCAACAAATGTTAATGATCTGTTGAAACAAAATATGTAAATATATAAGATCATCACATCAAACATAGCGAAGCATTTATAAATATGGTACTTTTAAACTTACTTCGTCGCAATTTGACCATGGAACAACATTTGTTGTATCAAGACCTGTCATGAAGTCCTCAATGGATTTAGGAGTTTTCCAACCATTGTAAACCGGCTTTCCTGTCACCTTGATACCAAGTGGATCATCCGGATGGAGTTTTGCGAACTCATTCGCTATAACTAACTACAAAAAACCAAACCACAAAATAAAAAAAATCCACATCGCATCAATGATACGTAGACGAGTAATTTATAGAATTTACGTAAAATTGGGAGCCGACAAGTACAGTGCCAACTCTACCGATACCAACACTGCAAACTCCCCTCCAAATCCTCGCTTGAGTGGAAAACACATAATAGTCTATCACCTTGACATCAAGTTTTCACGGCTAGACTCTATCCGGTCAAATAATGCCTGGGTGAGAACATGGCCAGTCTCCAAACACCGCATAATAGCATCATTTGGCTACTCCCTAAACTGTAGGTACAACTTCTTCAGAGTCTCACTATTTCTTGAAGGCGCCATCACAAAAGGCTCCCGAAGAGCAGCAGAGGGTCGACTTACTCGCGGTGGAAGACTACGTTCACCCAACTGCTGCGGCCCGGCACTCTCACCAACTTCATCACCCTCAGCACCCTCAGCATCCTTCTCACAACTATAACGATCAGAGACCTGTACAATCGGCTGCTCGACCTCAAAAACTAGCTGCTCGATCTGAAATGGAGGCTGCTGCTAAGAATTACTACTCTGGCCGATAAACATCGTACTATAATGATGCTCGTCCTGAAACCAATCGAACATCGTACCATACTGCTGAAACGGAGTGTCAAATGGCTGGTACTGATGCTGATAATCCAGAAATCACAGAGTCGGTTCAAGGGGCTTCTCAGTCTGCTCAAAAGAATACTGAATCTGAGAATGATAACTGTGCTGGATCTCAGAATGGTGACTAGGCTGACGCTGAGAATGATGACTAGGGTGATGCTGAGAATGGTGACTGTGGGCTGCACCAGAGACTGAGTGACGTGGAGGGTCAGGAATCCTCCGCTGGGCGCTGCTAATAGATGCAGAATGACGAGGCTGGTCGGGAAACTATCATAGCTTCCAGAATGCCTATGCGTAGGTCCAAAGAAATCTACGATCCTAGAAAGCACCCAGCAAGAAACTCGAGCAATAAATCCTGTCTCAGACTCGTCGTACAAGATCGCCTTCAAACGGAGATCGAAGTACTCATCCCTGCTCGTATCCTGAGTGTGGTCCGGACAAGGAAGTCCGTGGACACAACACACCCTCTATGGCTGCCTCTCCCGGTCAGATGTCTCTGCACCATCTATTGGTGGGGTACTCTGTCGGCATCGCTTCGACACTTTTTGTGCCGACTTATATGTAATCAATTTCCCAACAGCCTTCTTCAACCTATCCATAACTTTCTTTCTCAGCTTCGGCGCATGCTCATCCTCCTTGTTCTTCACAACTATTCTTATAGGCTTTATGAACATAACATCATATGGCGAGCCATTCTCAAAACTCAGGTAGTAGTACTCAGCCTCATCCTCCTCCATATGCGGTAAAGAGGGAAGTACTTTGTGCTGCAAAAATAGTCATTAAAGCAAATCATTAGCTAGGCAATCACATAACATTGAAGAGATGAGTAAAGTCCGAATAAAATACTTTTATAAATTTATGTACCTTATCGTCGAAAAAATGAGTGAAATCACAGAACATCTTCCTCGTAGTCCACATCAAACACCGAGGAACTTGGACAACTTTATCTCGAATTCCACACAATTCTCTCAATGAAGGAATCATCTCGTACGACCATATCTGTAAAGCCCAAACAGGACCATAGAAGTGATAGTCCTTATGTTCCTGTCCCTCCTTCATGGCAACATTGTCTATGTAGTAAGACAATACCCCAAAGCCATAAGAACCCCAAGGAAGCAGATCCCACTGCCCGAAATCCTCAACTAATGCCCATGCCTATGTCTCGACCATCATGTCGTCACGACATAGGATAAAGTAGTAGTATATAAGCAAATTGGCAACCTTCACATAATCTCTTATGTCTCTACCAAAATCTCGAGCATTGAACTTCTTCTGAAGAACACTAACCTTAATATTTTTGCCATGGAGAATTTTGTGGAAAATACCGTCAGACCTAAGGAGTGGTCCTCCTGTGGATGGAAGGTAGAGTTTTCAAAGTGCAGTCCAGTGATCATGGCAAAATCACGAGCCGTAAAACGAATGGTCCTCCCGCAAACCTGGAACCACGACTCATCCGGGGGATTTGATCACCCTCCAACTAACGGGCAATCAAGTGATGTAGGGCAATATTTGTACTCCCATTTCTCCTAACTTTAATCAAACGCCCCAGGACCCCAAGCTCTCGATAGATCAATCACCGACTGTAGAATTGCGGCCCATACTTATTAGTGTCTCAATAATCTCTTTAAATACCGCCTCCCGTGTGTAAAGATTCACTTGCCGTGTAACAAAGCGCAATGTAGGTCTCTTCCATATGCAACCAGTCTTCAATATAGACATACAAATCATAAGAATATGATAGAATGCTTAAGAGAACGAAAAAAATGACACTGCTTGCACATGATGGTCTGCACACGATCGACGCCCGTTGTGTGAAAACCATCGTGTGCAACACGACGGGCATCGGTCGTGTGCAAGGCAGAAGCCTTTAGTCTTCTTGCTCAAAGCGGCTCACACAATCGGCGATCTTAGTGTGCAAACCATCGTGCCCACGAAAGACCATCGTGCACACGATGGTGTCATCTTCTTTAGCACAATCGTGAGACGATGAACAACCATCGTGGCACGATCGTGTGTGAATAAATTATAATAACCGGCGGCTCATTGAAAAATACCTCTTCAGATGGAGTGTCACTAGCGTGTGAGGACCTTCTGGCGTCTTCAGATTCTCTGTTGTAGTTGTGTAACACCCCGAGATATTTGGAATAATTACAGCGCCGTAAATCCTTTATATAAGAATTTACAAGGCTAATTTGAAGACAATGGAATTAATACAAAAGTGTCATTAATGAAAGGAATTACAAACTCGTTCGACGATTCAAATAAATTCATTATTACAAAATGTTCCCAAGACAACAACAACATAAACGTACTCGAGTACTGAAATAACCGGAAAATAAGACAACATAGTCCACATCATTGAGCCACTTCATCGTCATGTCGGTACTGTGGCTGCTTCCCCGTTCCACGGCTACCTGAACATCAAAACAAATGTCCACCCCCGAAGGGGTTAGCAAAACAATGCTAGTACAAGTATCGTACTACAATAAATCATCAATGCATCATAAAACATACAAAACGGACTCCCGTCATCGGAATCCAACGATGTGAATCCTCACGATTCCATCAACATAATACAGGGTAATCCAACGATCCAGCGCCCTCGGTATAGATCTCCATGATGATCCCGTCGGACCAACGCATGGTGGAAAACCCGTCCAACAATCCAGCGCCCTCAGCATAGATCCCCATGATGATCCCATCGGACCAATGCATGGTGGACATTCGATCCAGCGCCCTCAGCATAGATCCTCATGATCCCCTCGGACCATTTTCAACATAACCATTATAATTATGCATACACATATGCAAATCAACACGTTCATCAACGTAAATATCATGACAACTCAAAGAATATAGTCACATTTTCAACAACACGAATAAATCGTACACATGATCAATAATGCAATATCAATAAGCTTAAAACACGATACTTGCCTCAAAGATGGCAAGAACAAATCACTCCAACGAATCTCAACACACTCGAAGACCGTCTTCTTCGATCAACGTAGCAAGCTCGAACCTTAACAAAAGAAATAATATAGAATTCATCTTATGTCGTACGAATGTCTAACAACCCGGTCTACGGCCGAAAGCTCTAAAAATGCAATCTGCCTGAACTACTTAGCGTACGCTACATACTCTACGTTACGTGTGCTAAGCCTGCCCGTTAGCGTACGTAAACGACGAAGTCTAGCGTACACTAACTTATGTACCGGCAGTCCTCTCTGATCAGCCGACTGACTCGCCTGATGACATAATGTACGTTACGTACCAAACGTAGCATACGTTACTCATTCCCGATAGCACACGTTAATATATATATCTTAGCGTGCGCTACCTGTGCATGGCAGTTTACTACTGGGCAGAAAACTTAATCTAATGGTGAAGAAACTCATGAAATCTTCAGTGCTAATACATGTCATCTTCGTGTATATCATGCTTATACGGTTTGTGAAAGATCTTTATGGATTAATCGACTACGAGATACAAGGAAACTTAATAATCATCACAGCACCATAATTCATCTTGATCTTCAAGAAAATATCCTTAGTTCAATCCATTTCATGTCCCAAAACATATGATTCTATTATGTAAAGACTTAAGAACTTGATAATCTCCATATACTGGTCACAATCGGTTTGAAGCTTTATGAATATGCTATGAGTTCAAACACTAAAAGGTTCAATGGTTTATACGAGGAAGAAGTACCGAAACATCGAAAATATCCTTCTAACACCTGATGATCGACTACTTACGAATTTAACTGACTAGATAATCCCAAATCATGATCAAAACATCCTTCAGAATACTACTAATATTGGTGAAGAATCACCTACCTCAAAGTAGCAAAGAACACGAAGGAACTTTGAAGAAATCCAACACCGAGAGCTTGAACACCAATCTCCAATGATCTACAATCTTCAACTTGGGCTAGGATGATGATATGAAGGGTTTAGGATGGAGAGAGTGACTCTCTATGTCTCAAAATTCGGGTTTGGAAAGTGATGAAAGCTAAAAGAATGAAAAAGGATACTGTCCTATATATAGAAAATGGTTATTAGCGCGCGCTAGTCCATATTCATAGCGTGCGCTAACGGCTATATGAAACTTACTGACTTCATTGTACTCGGCATTTAGCGTGCGCTATCCTCATATCAGTAGCGTGCGCTACTATGTTGACTTGGCTTTTCCCAAAAGCCGTCCAGGTTCATCCCGACATAATCCCAACGAAATCCGCGGCCTGATCTCACCTACCAACATGTCTTAATCATGCTGATTACGTATAGCGGGCGCTAAGGTTCATATATAGCGTGCGCTACTAAACCCAAATTAGCGTACGCTACGCCTAGTCGATAGCGTGCGCTACAAGTGCAAAATCACAATATTGAACACAATCGTGAAATCATCTGCTCAACAACACCAGATCATGAAATACAGGGAATAATACTCAGATCAAAATACAACAAATACAATATCACAAGGTTCAATTACACATCAGAAATCTCGGGTATTACATCCTCTCTCCCTAAAAAGAAGTTTCGTCCCGAAACTTAAGATGAAAACAACTCCGGATATATTTAGTCTTCATATTGTCCTTCGTTTCCCAAGTGGCCTCTTCAACTCCGTGTCTTGACCATTGTACTTTAACCAAGTGTATTGGTTTATTCCTCAGTTGTTTGATCCGACTCTCAAGTATCTTGATTGGTCTCTCTTCGAAGGTACCGTCATTAGCTATCTCGATCTCGTCGATATCAATGATATGACTATGGTCTAGTACATACTTCCGCAATTGGGATACGTGAAACACACTGTGAACGTGACTCAGCGATGGCGGTAAGGCCAACCTGTATGCTAAATCCCCAACTCTCTCGAGGATCTCAAATGATCTGATATATCTCGGACTTAGCTTACCTTTCCTCCCAAAACGAAAAATTCCTCGTGTAGGAGACACCTTCAATAGTACGTGGTCCCCAATCTCGAACTCTAGCGGGCGACGACGCACATCAGCATAAGACTTCTATCGACTCTGGGCAGTCAACAGTCTTTCCCGAATCAACGCTATCTTCTCTTGAGTCTGAACTATCAATTCCAGTTCCGTCCCGATCAAGTCCGAAGAATCAACCCAGCACATGGGTGATCGACATCTTCTCCCGTACAAAGCTTCAAATGGTGCCATCTTAATAGAAGTATGCCAACTATTGTTATATGTGAATTCAATCAACGGCAAGTGAACTTCCCAATCAGTTGACCAATCCAAGGCACAAGCTCTAAGCATGTCTTCTACTGTCTGAATAGTCCTTTCGGACTGACCGTTCGTCTGAGGATGATAAGACGTGCTAAAGTTCAGCTCGGTCCCCAAAGCCCTATGAACTGCCTTCCAGAAGTGCGACATGAAGCGACCATCTCGATCTGAAATAATGGTCTTCGGCGTCCCATGTAATCTGACTATCTCTGCAATAAATACTCGTGCCAATTTCTCGGGCCCTCACGTATCTTTAATTCCTAGGAAATGAGCCGACTTGGTTAGTCAATCAACTACAACCCAAATCATGTTCATTCCCGACTTGGTCGTTGGTATACCGGTGATGAAATCTATCGAGATATCCTCCCACTTCCTCTTAGGGATCGGAAGTGGCTTTAACATTCCGGCAGGTCGCTGATGTTCAATCTTAACCTACTGACAAGTCAAACACTTCGAAACGTACTCTGCTACGTCCTTCTTCATATTTCCCCACCCGAGGTTTTATTTTATATCTTTATAGATCTTACTACTGCCCGGGTGAATAGAATAGGGCGCGCTGTGAGCTTCCTTCAGAATCGTCCCCCTCAAATCATCATCATCAGGAACACAAAGTCGACTCTGAAATCTCAGAACTCCATCCTCTTGTATCACGAATCCTTGGGCCTTTCCTTTCTTTACTTCGTCACATAACCGAAGAATCAGAGAATCGTTCAACTGCTTAGATTTGATTTCCTCGACTAGTGACAAAGTCAGTTCCATCACATATAGTTGCCCTTGGATTTCTGGTGACCATACTTCAATCCCTTCGCTGCTCAGTTCTCGTTGAATGCTGGTTTGGGACGTAAGTGCTTCCAACACTCGAAGAGAAACAGGTTTTCGGCTCAGTGCATCCGCTACCACGTTTGCTTTACCCGGATGATAGAGAATTTCCAAGTCGTAATCCTTGATCAATTCCATCCACCTTCTCTGCCTCATGTTTAATTCTTTCTGACTGAAAATGTACTTGAGGCTCTTGTGATCAGTGAAGATCTGACAACGAGTGCCGTATAAATAATGTCGCCAAATTTTCAAAGCAAAGACCACAGGTGCTAACTCCAGATCATGAGTCGGGTAATTAACTTCGTACGGTTTCAACTGTCGAGAGGCATAGGCAATCACTTTATCCTTTTGCATCAATACACATCCCAGACCCTCATTTGAAGCATCGTTGTATACCATGAATCCATCAGTTCCATCTGATAACGCTAATATAGGTGCTGTCGCCAGTCTCCTCTTAAGTTCATCAAAGCCCGCCTGGCATTTCTCATTCCACACGAATTTTTGGGTTTTCTGAAATAGCTGAGTAAGTGGACGAGCGATTTTGGAAAATTCTTCTACAAAACGGCGATAGTATCCCGCAAGTCCCAAGAAACTCCGGACTTCTTTCACATTATTAGGAGATTCCCATTCCAAGATTGCCTCGACTTTCTTCGGGTCCTCCTGAACTCCGTCAGCTGATATTACATGCCCAAGGAAGGTTACTTCCCTAAGCCAGAACTCGCATTTAGAAAGCTTCGCATAAAGCTGTTCATTCCTCAAGGTGCTCAAAACCACACGCAAATGCTCGGCATGTTCCTCTGTGTCCTTTGAATAGATCAAAATGTCATCAATGAAAACGACCACAAACTTATCTAGGTATTCTAAGAATACCCGATTCATAAATTGCATAAATACTGCAGGAGCATTGGTAAGTCCGAATGGCATCACCACGAATTCATACTGTCCGTACCGGGATCTGAAAGCAGATTTCGGTATATCTGATTCCTTAATTCTCAACTGATGGTACCCTGATCGTAAGTCAATCTTCGAGAATACCCTTGCCCCTTGCAGTTGATCAAACAAGTCGTCGATCCGAGGTATAGGATACTTATTCTTGATCGTCACTTTGTTTAGCTCCCTCTAATCAATACATAATCGAAGGGATCCATCTTTCTTCCGGACAAAGAGAACAGGTGCTCCCCAAGGAGAAACGCTAGGTTGAATGTAACCCTTCTGCAATAATTCCTCCAGTTGCTTCTTTAGTTCATACATCTCGGTTGGCGCCATACGGTATGGTGCCCTAGAAATAGGAGAGGCTCCAGGATCTAATTCGATGGTGAACTCCACTTCTCTATGTGGAGGTAACCCAGGTAGTTCGTCAGGGAATACATCTGAGAATTCATTCATTACTAGAATAGATGTGAGCTCTACTCCTTCTTCTTTCTTCATGGCATAACACCAAAATCCGTAACAACCCTGCTTTAGCAATCTCGCTGCTTTCATTGCTTTGATTAATTTTCCTGAGCTGCCTGGTCTCCATCATTTGAATAAATGTTCAGATCCATCATCAGCAACGATAGAAATGACTCTCTTTCGGTAATTCAAAATAGCTCCGTAACGGTTGAGCCAATCGTCTCTGAGAATTAAATCGTCACCTTGGATGTCGACTACAATAAGATTTGATGGCCAATCTCTCCCTCCTATAGTCACTGGAAAATCTCTAGTTTCTAAGGTTCCCACAAGTTTCTCTCCGCTCGGTAATCCCACAACATAAGGTTCACAATCATACAAGCACGAGATTTTCAAACGATTAACACAGTTCAAAGATATGAAAGAATGCATAGCTCCTGAATCGAATAAGACACTAACTGGTTGCAAAAGGATCTGAATCGTACCTGATGCAACAGCCGTGTTGTGATCGTCTGACTTCTTTATCTCGTAAATACGCGGAGGAACGGACCCAGCGCTGGATGCCTCTCTTTTCCCAACATTCTACTACTGGAAACCACTTTACTGCGTCTGGTTTACACTAGTGTCCTTCGGGACCGGTGCAGGAGTGCGAGTACCAAAAGATCGAGTTGCATTTCCACAAAATGTTACACGATGTCCTTCCTGTCCACACTCGAAACAGGTCACAGCAGGTGCGAAACAGTCACGTCGAACATGCCCCGCTTTGCCACAGTTATAACATTTCTTCCCTGCGTCTGAAACGGTCGGTGCTACCCGGAACTTCTTTCCACCTCGAGAAGGATGCGGAGGCCTCTTGGATGAATAAAATGAGGATTGGCCCCTGCGGGGCCCACTACTCTTATTCTCAGTGAAGTTGCCAGACACTTTCTGCTTCTTTGCTTCCGTTGATTTCTCTACTCCCGCCTATTTCATATCATAGGCCAGCGCCTTGTCCTGATACTATCGCAGGGTGGTACATTCAAATCCGGACATATATTGCTGAATCTCCGGCTTCATCCGCATGTCAAAATGGAAAATCCTCTCCGCCTTGGTCCTGACCAAGTGGCGCACATAAGTCAACTGGTGATTAAAAGTCTTAATCACGTCTGCCACAGATGCCTCAGAATTTTGTGGTGAGAAAAACTCCCGAACTCGGGCCTCTCTAACTGGGCGAGGACAATATTGCGCTTCCATCATTAATTTGAACTCCGTCCAGTCAACATTATGCTCCTCAGGTCAAATGGCCTCCCACTAGTCGAAAGCCTCCCCAGTCAGAAGATACTAGGCGATCGAAACCTTTCTGTTGTTAGGACAGTTAATCCCCGCAAAGATCTTCTCTAACTCCTTCAACCAGTGATCCCAAGAAAGCATCTCAGTAGAACCGTCAAATTTTGGAGGATGCAATTTGACCACTTCAGTAAGCCATTTGTCTCCCCGGTTATCCTTGTTATGCTGCTGTCCCATCGCCGTCTGCATGCGATCAACAACCTGAGAAAACTGGTTTATCTGGGCAACCACCTGTTGAAGCACTCCCGGCACGTTAGGATCTGCATTATTATTTGCTGATCCCTGCTGTCCTCCAGAATGGGAATCGGTTCGACTAGCAGAAATTTATGAGGTAGATGCTGAATCCTCCTGCCTCGCATTTCCACATCCGCGTCCACGACCTCCCCTCAACATACTGTAAACACAAATACTCAATATCCAGGGCAAACATTCAAAAAAAAAAAAGTCCGTCAATATTCACAAAACATGAATTAAATAAAATGGTAGTATTTGGGATTAGGAGACTTACAACCATGATCCTCATGACGATGCTGGCTCAATAGTGATGTTACAAACGACCAATAATCAAATAACGTAAACAGACCCAACTAACCCGACTGCCAAGATATCTATGAATCTTAGCTCTGATACCATATTCTGTAACACCCCGAGATATTCGGAATAATTACAGCGCCGAGAATTTACAAGGCTAATTTGAAGACAATGGAATTAATACAAAATTGTCATTAATGAAAGGAATTACAAACTCGTTCGACGATTCAAATAAATTCATTATTACAAAATGTTCCCAAGACAACAACAACATAAACGTACTCGAGTATTGAAATAACCGGAAAATAAGACAATATAATCCACATCACTGAGCCACTTCATCATCATGTCGGTACTGTGGCTGCTTCCCCGTTCCACGGCTACCTCAACATCAAAACAAATGTCCATCCCCGAAGGGGTTAGCAAAACAATGCTAGTACAAGTATCGTACTACAATAAATCATCAATGCATCATAAAACATACAAAACGGACTCCCGTCATCGTAATCCAACGATGTGAATCCTCACGATTCCATCAACATAATACAGGGTAATCCAATGATCCAGCGCCCTTGGTATAGATCCCCATGATGATCCCGTCGGACCAACGCATGGTGGAAAACCCGTCCAACAATCCAACGCCCTCAGCATAGATCCCCATGATGATCCCGTCGGACCTACGCATGGTGGAAAACCCGTCCAACGATCCAGCGCCCTCAGCATAGATCCCCATGATGATCCCGTCGGACCAACGCATGGTGGACATTCGATCCAGCGCCCTCAGCATAGATCCTCATGATCCCCTCGGACCATTTTAAACATAACCATTATAATTATGCATACACATATGCAAATTAACACATCCATCAACGTAAATATCATGACAACTCAAAGAATATAGTCACATTTTCAACAACACAAATAAATCGTACACATGATAAATAATGCAATATCAATAATCTTAAAATACGATACTTGCCTCAAAGATGGCAAGAACAAATCACTCTAACGAATCTCAACACACTCGAAGACCGTCTCCTTCGATCAACGTAGCAAGCTCGAACCTTAACAAAAGAAATAATATAGAATTCATCTTATGTCGTACGAATGTATAACAACCCGGTCTACGGCCGAAAGCTCTAAAAATGCAATCTGCCTGAACTATTTAGCGTACGCTACGTACTCTACGTAACGTGCGCTAAGCCTGCCCGTTAGCGTACGTAAACAATGAAGTCTAGCGTACGCTAACTTATGTACCGGTAGTCCTCTCTGATCAGCCGACTGACTCGCCTGATGACATAACGTACGTTACGTACGAAACGTAGCATACGTTACTCATTTCCGATAGCGCACGTTAATATGTACATCTTAGCGTGCGCTACCTGTGCATGGCCGTTTACTACTGGGCAGAAAACATAATCTAATGGTGAAGAAACTCATGAAATCTTCAGTGCTAATACATGTCATCTTCGTGTATATCATGCTTATACGAGATACAAGGATACTTTATAATCATCACAACACCATAATTCATCTTGATCTTCAAGAAAATATCCTTAGTTCAATCCATTTCATGTCCCAAAACGTATGATTCTATTATGTAAAGACTTAAGAACTTGATAATCTCCATATACGGGCCACAATCGGTTTGAAGCTTCATGAATATGCTAGGAGTTCAAACACTAAAAGGTTCAATGGTTTATACGATGAAGAAGTACCGAAACATCGAAAATATCCTTCTAACACCTGATGATCGACTAGTTACGAATTTAACTGACTAGATAATCCCAAATCATGATCAAAACATCCTTCAGAATACTACTAATATTGGTGAAGAATCACCTACCTCAAAGTAGCGAAGAACACGAAGGAACTTTGAAGAAATCCAACACCGAGAGCTTGAACACCAATCTCCAATGATCTACAATCTTCAACTCGGGCTAGGATGATGATATGAAGGGTTTAGGATGGAGAGAGTGACTCTCTATTGTAACACCCCCAATCCATTCAGGGATATTACACGCCGTAGACCCTCTCCTCGAGGATCTACCAGGCTGATAACTAAAATCAAACATCTAAACATCGCCTTTAAGGCTAAAATGACTCAGTAGACCGACTTGGTCTTTCAATAATAACATACAACTCAATTCCAAACACATACCCACGCAGGGGTCAAAATACAATAAACTCCCTGCATAACGGGGAAAAGATACCGCAATGAAAAGAAAATACAACTGGACCAATATGACATCAACGGAACCTCGTGTGATTAGTATCGTTCATCTTTCATCATCCTTCGCGCCGACCCTGTGCTATGCTCCCAAAACCTGAATGCAAAAATAGACATCCACCCCCCGAATACTCGGGGGTTAGCAAAACTCCACTGTTTTGCTAGTGCAAGTACAAGTGCAAATACGAGCCATACAATTCACATTCCAAGAACAATAATAATCAAGAATCCTCAAAGTTTCAAACGTGACGAAAAGTACTTCCCGAGGCAAGAGTTTGGTAAAATATTCTAAAACCGAAAGGTCACAAATCAAGGGAAAACAATTTATAAAACCGTTTAAATGCCATCGAGAGTTTTGATAGAAAACAACTTAGGATTTTCAAATCCTTATCTTTCCAAAATCAACAGGTCACAACCAAAAGTTTTGTTTTCACAAATAGAAAACCGACAATAATTCACAGGGCGAGCTAACATCACGTGTCCTCAACGGACGAAAAATCAACAAAACATAATCACGCACGCGCATCGCCAGACCGGACGCTACCACCGACATCCCACTCGAGGCCTCGAAGGACCCTCCCGAGCTGGCTAGCGAAACAAATCACACACATCTCACGGTTAGATCAATCGCTTGTTGCATCCTGGCCACATGATCGCATGCCATGTGCCACCGTAGATTATCTCAGGCTCTCACGGTTGGATCAATCACTTGTTGCATCCTGACCACATGATCACGTGCCATGTGTCACCGTAGACCTTCAACCATATCCACACATTCACACAAATAACATATCACATCAAGGATATTCAAATAATTCGCGAGAGGCATCAAACACTTAGCAAAACACCACGTCAATCCACAACACACCGAAATGAAATAATATACGTTCACACACAATGCCAAGTGCAACATTAACACCAAGCATATACATAGAATTCACATAGTTATTCTCAAACCACGCCATTCACAAAACACACGCGTTTTGAAAGCAAGCCTTTAACAAGGCTAAACCGAATCTTTTGAAAGTTCAATTCAAACGACCAAACAACCACATTTAGACGATCACTAATTATCATATCCATAAAACAAGAATAGTATGGGCAAGGTACTTGCCTCGAAATCACGATCGCAACGAGACGACGAATAGGATGCGGTCGAATAGCCCCGAATGCCCGAACACCATCAAGAACGCGATAGCACCACGAGTATTACGAGAATAACACTACACGAATCATCAATCACCAACGGGATTCAACATCGGAATCCTCGAACACCTATAAACCTCCAGAAGGAACAATAACACATGGTTACGACGAGAATCAAGGCCAAAACAACGGAAATCCCAACAAACTATCGAAGGGAAACTCATTGGGACATTTAATCGAACACTAAATGTTCAATAATTCCCAAGAACACTGACCGTCAATCGAGTTAAACAAACTCGATATATGGATATACAACCCATAGAACACGATTAATAACATCATACTACACCAATCGATGTATCAAAATCGGATTAGAAACGAAATCAAGAACAATTTCTCCAAAAAGTCAACTTGAAGGAAAATCAAGAATATACCTTGATTTGACGAAGAACACGGATCGATGATGATATAATCCACAAGAATCTTCCAAAATGCCTTGGAAATGATTAGAATCGCCAAGAACTCGATTTCGAGCCTCCGCCGCGGACGCCGAAAAAGGAAGAAAAATCGCGTAGAAATGAAATCGCCGAGCCAAAGCTATATATAGCCGGCAGGTTACTGGCCAGAATCGGCAGCCTTACGGCGTAACTCGGTCCCTTACGGCCGTACTCGGCAGCCTTACGGCCGTAACCGCATTCGTCAAAACCGCCAAAGACCAAATGGACACTTACGGCCGTAATCGCACACCTTACGGCCAGAATCGGCCTTCACAAAATCCGCCTGGGCCAGACGTCAGCATTCGATCACGCTTACGGCCGTAACTCGCACACATTACGGCCGTAATCGGCACCTTACGGCCGTAACTCGGCCAGGCCAGGCCCTGCTCCGGCCGTGACTCGGCCGTGGCCACTCCGACGGCCCGGACGACCCCGAAACCCGAACCTGAGTAAAAATCAGAGATACGGTTACGAAGTACTCGCAAAGACGAATCCAAGAATTAAGAGAACACACGATTCTGACCACCTGAAGTGTCAGAATTCGACAACGGAAGTAATTACCCCAAACTTTGGGAAATTACAAAATGGCCCAAAACGTCCGAAAATCACGATACGTGATCGAATAACCAAACCGAAGCTCGCAACATGAATAATAACATTAAATGAACTTGCGAGAAACTCAAACAACAGCTTGGACGAGATTCGCAAGAATCGAGCTCAAATCTTGAAAAGTCGCTAAAAAGCACGGAACTCAACAAAACGACACCAAACGAACTCGATGACAAAAAGTGCAGAATTAATCATTCTCGAAATGACGAAACGGTCATGAGCGAGTCGTCAAAACGGACTTCCGCCGAAAAAAGAAAATTACCGAAATTCGAAATTGCGGATATTACATTCTACCCTCCTTAAAAGAAGTTTCGTCCCGAAACTTAAAACAAGTAGGGGGAAGCAATATACCCTGCCAGGAAAACTCGACGAGATACGCAAAAACCGAAAACTCGCGCCCGACGGCGAAACGCTGCAAGAAACGCAAAGAGACATACGGCGTGAAAACACGCTCCACGACGACCAATACAACGTCGCCGTTAGGAACATAATAAAGTCAACAAGTGACAAGCGTCATCAAACAGATAATACAATCAAGTCGATTATCCGAACAATCACAAAACACATCCAACGAAAATCAATACGATTGACCAACCCAACGGTATATCAATCAAAACATGAGCCACACGCCGAACAAATACGGAATTCCACCGCCCAAGGGTTGGAAGATCGAAAACGAGACTAATTGCCCGAACTTAAGGGAATTTCGAAGGAGTCTGAATGTTCAACAATCACGAAACGAGATCAACAAAAACTGAACAATCAAACGATCGAACCACAAAGATCGAGACAACAAAAATCGAACGATCATGTTCGGATCACGAAGAAAAATAAGGTTCAACCGACCACTCGGAGGTTCACATCTCGACTCGAGACAAAACATGATCCGGTGAAAACAACAAGATGCACACTCGCATAAGATCCACAAGAAAGGGAATAACAATTGAAAAGTCACAACGACGAACGAGTAATTCCGAAATAATACCACCCTCATTCGATCAGCAAAAGCAAGGGGCAGGACAAGCTCAGAAAATGTCAATGAACATAAACGAGTCGACAGAGTCGAAAATACAAGTTCCAAATCCGATCCACTTGAATAAAAGAATTAGTAGAATCAAAAGATGCTACCTCCGAACAAGGTTCACAAGAATCGAACCGAACTCGGAAAAGTTACTGCCGATAACCAGATCGACCCAAAACAAGATCACACTGCTCGTTGGACGATGAAACCGAAATACGTAATGTCGACAAGTATCAACGAACACGCGAATCGATAGACGGAGAAAGAGAAAATATAGAAGCCAAAAATAGTACGGGTATTATATTCGACCTTTTCTAAAAGAAAGTCGTCCCCGCAACTCACAATAACGGAAACAAGGTAACAACACAAAAGCCACCGACAGAGAAATCTCCTATGGGCCTCTCGAGCCGATCCCGATAACGGTGCTGAAGCGCAAACTCCGAAAGTCTCGGAGCCAATTCGCAAAATCAATTCGTGTCTCGAGTCCGCACTCAAATGTGTTACCGACGAGAAGGACAATTTACACGTGCATGCCCCAAAGACATCACGGTTGAAACGTCTCACTGCATACCGAAAATACAAAATGCTAGATATAATGGGGCATAACGTCAAAAACAACATAGCAGAGATGCCAACTCAAAGACAACAAACAATCATAACACATATCAGATACAAGGATATCAATCGAAACGTAAGAAACACACAAACAATACAACAACGACGGTATCGTTCGGCAACCTTAACGCCCGAACAATAACTAGCACATAATTACAAACATCGTGAAACAATCACACATGTACACAAACGTACAAACCCAAGCTTTAACACCACACAAAGCGATAACACGCAAGTCACCACGAAATGACAACATTAAAGATCGTCATCACACCTCCCACAAAGGGACAACAAAACATATGCATGGCGAACGACTCAACGTTCACACCACCAATTCCATCATACTGGGAGCTAACATTCTAACAACAAGGTGAATATCATACACACATTCTGGACTACAAACAGAATGATAGGTTTTAAAACGAAAACCACCTTTTGAAGACAGTTTGGAAACACGAGTTGATCTTGAGTATCATTTTACAAAAAGTTGAACAAACATCATTTTCGAGACTTTGAAAATCATCTTGCGTTGAACAAAAATGAGGACACCTTTCTTTTAGTGAAAAACTTTCAAAATATTCGACCCTTGGTGCGAGCAATCGCATTTGAGAATATCTCAAAATGTTTTTGGTCCTCAATCGGAAAATTTTTGAAATGTATTGGCATTAGAAAGCACCTTAAAAACACCGCAAGAAAATAATTCGCTTTAAAAGTACGTCTCGAATTTGAATTTTCTAAGATACTCAAGGTTTTCAAGGATAATTCAATGGGCTAGAATGCCCAAAAAAAAAAAAATTGCGTAGTTACACGTAACATTATAGCACCGTGGTCCCACGGAACCCACCAGACTAAAAACCATTTACAAAAATGCCAAAAAGGTGATGACGGTAATGTTTCAAAACTCACAAAAGCCATTTACAAAATGCTAAATACCGTCATAAGAATTTCGCCAAAACGATCAAGGCCATAATGCCAAAACCCGGTTAAGGGAATCGGTTTTGAAATAAAAATCGGTCAGAAATACCGAAAGTCATTACAAAAGAACTCACGCAATGGATAAAAGAAATACGGTTCAACATACACAATCGAGCAATACTACTCCTCATATGAACGAAATATGAGAGTCAAATAACCACATATCAAGAAATCAAAATCCATAAGAGGATTCCGTCACTAATCAAATAATCATAAAATAGCTCGTGACACACGAGGCACAACACAACGAAGGGAGACTTACACCACAAGTCGCACGAAGATGATGATCGCCACGATACTAATCACGACCAACAAACCTGCACGACGCGTCGCGACACGACTTAGTCGGACAAAATCCGACAAGACAAAACTCAGCAGACACCATCGACCCGACACGGCTAGGTTTTCACAACCTAAGCTCTGATACCATTCTGTAACACCCCCAATCCATTCAGGGATATTACACGCCGTAGACCCTCTCCTCGAGGATCTACCAGGCTCATAACTAAAATCAAACATCTAAACATCGCCTTTAAGGCTAAAATGACTCAGTAGACCGACTTGGTCTTTCAATAATAACATACAACTCAATTCCAAACACATACCCACGCAGGGGTCAAAATACAATAAACTCCCGTACAACGGGGAAAAGATACCGCAACGGAAAAGAAAATACAACTGGACCAATACGACATCAACGGAACCTCGTGTGATTAGTATTGTTCATCTTTCATCATCCTTCACGCCGACCCTGTGCTATGCTCCCAAAACCTGAATGCAAAAATAGACATCCACCCCCCGAATACTCGGGGGTTAGCAAAACTCCACTGTTTTGCTAGTGCAAGTACAAGTGCAAATACGAGCCATACAATTCACATTCCAAGAACAATAATAATCAAGAATCCTCAAAGTTTCAAACGTGACGAAAAGTACTTCCCGAGGCAAGAGTTTGGTAAAATATTCTAAAACCGAAAGGTCACAAATCAAGGGAAAACAATTTATAAAACCGTTTAAATGCCATCGAGAGTTTTGATAGAAAACAACTTAGGATTTTCAAATCCTTATCTTTCCAAAATCAACAGGTCACACCAAAAGTTTTGTTTTCACAAATAGAAAACCGACAATAATTCACAGGCCGAGCCCAACATCACGTGTCCTCAACGGACGAAAAATCAACAAAACATAATCACGCACGCGCATCGCCTAGACCGGACGCTACCACCGACATCCCACTCGAGGCCTCGAAGGACCCTCCCGAGCTAGCGAAACAAATCACACACATCTCACGGTTGGATCAATCGCTTGTTGCATCCTCGGCCACATGATCGCATGCCATGTGCCACCGTAGATTATCTCGTGCTCTCACGGTTGGATCAATCACTTGTTGCATCCTGACCACATGATCACGTGCCATGTGTCACCGTAGACCTTCAACCATATCCACACATTCACACAAATAACATATCACATCAAGGATATTCAAATAATTCGCCCAGAGGCATCAAACACTTAGCAAAACACCACGTCAATCCACAACACACCGAAATGAAATAATATACGTTCACACACAATGCCAAGTGCAACATTAACACCAAGCATATACATAGAATTCACATAGTTATTCTCAAACCACGCCATTCACAAAACACACGCGTTTTGAAAGCAAGCCTTTAACAAGGCTAAACCGAATCTTTTGAAAGTTCAATTCAAACGACCAAACAACCACATTTAGACGATCACTAATTATCATATCCATAAAACAAGAATAGTATGGGCAAGGTACTTGCCTCGAAATCACGATCGCAACGAGACGACGAATAGGACGCGGTCGAATAGCCCCGAACGCCCGAACACCATCAAGAACGCGATAGCACCACGAGTATTACGAGAATAACACTACACGAATCATCAATCACCAACGGGATTCAACATCGGAATCCTCGAACACCTATAAACCTCCGGAAGGAACAATAACACATGGTTACGACGAGAATCAAGGCCAAAACAACGGAAATCCCAACAAACTATCGAAGGGAAACTCATTGGGACATTTAATCGAACACTAAATGTTCAATAATTCCCAAGAACACTCGAATCGTCAATCGAGTTAAACAAACTCGATATATGGATATACAACCCATAGAACACGATTAATAACATCATACTACACCAATCGATGTATCAAAATCGGATTAGAAACGAAATCAAGAACAATTTCTCCAAAAAGTCAACTTGAAGGAAAATCAAGAATATACCTTGATTTGACGAAGAACACGGATCGATGATGATATAATCCACAAGAATCTTCCAAAATGCCTTGGAAATGATTAGAATCGCCAAGAACTCGATTTCCGAGCCTCCGCCGTGACGCCGAAAAAGGAAGAAAATCGCGTAGGAAATGAAATCGCCGAGCCAGCTATATATAGCCGGCAGGTTACTGGCCAGAATCGGCAGCCTTACGGCCGTAACTCGGTCCCTTACGGCCGTACTCGGCAGCCTTACGGCCGAATCGCATTCGTCAAAAATCGCCAAGACTAAATGGACACTTACTACCGTAATCGCACACCTTACGGCCAGAATCGGCCTTCACAAAATCCGCCCGGCCAGACGTGCACCCGATCACGCTTACGGCCGTAACTCGCACACCTTACGGCCGTAATCGCACCTTACGGCCGTAACTCGCCAAAGCCAGCCCTCGCTCCGGCCGTGACTCGGCCGTGGCCACTCCGACGGCCCTGACGACCGAAACCCGAACTTGAGTAAAAATCGAAGATACGGTTACGAAGTACTCGCAAAGACGAATCCAAGCACTAAGAGAACACACGATTCCGACCATCCGAAGTGTCGGAATTCGACAACGGAAGTAATTACCCCAAACTTTGGGAAATTACAAAAATGGCCCAAAACGTCCGAAAATCACGATACGTGATCGAAACACCAAACCAAAGCTCGCAACATGAATAATAACATTAAATGAACTTGCGAGAAACTCGAAACAACAGTTTCGGACGAGATTCGCAAGAATCGAGCTCAAGTGCGGAAAAGTCGCTAAAAAGCACGGAACTCAACAAAACGACACCGAAACGAACTCGGATGACAAAAAGTGCAGAATTAATCATTCTCGAAATGACGAAACGGTCATGAGCGAGTCGTCAAAACGGACTTCCGCCGAAAAAAGAAAATTACCGAAATTCGAAATTGCGGATATTACATTCTACCCTCCTTAAAAGAAGTTTCGTCCCGAAACTTAAAACAAGTAGGGGGAAGCAATATACCCTGCCAGGAAAACTCGACGAGATACGCAAAAACCGAAAACTCGCGCCCGACGGTGAAACGCTGCAAGAAACGCAAAGAGACATACGGCGTGAAAACACGCTCCACAACGACCAATACAACGTCGCCGTTAGGAACATAATAAAGTCAACAAGTGACAAGCGTCATCAAACAGATAATACAATCAAGTCGATTATCCGAACAATCACAAAACACATCCAACGAAAATCAATACGATTGACCAACCCAACGGTATATCAATCAAAACATGAGCCACACGCCGAACAAATACGGAATTCCACCGCCCAAGGGTTGGAAGATCGAAAACGAGACTAATTGCCCGAACTTAAGGGAATTTCGAAGGAGTCTGAATGTTCAACAATCACGAAACGAGATCAACAAAAACTGAACAATCAAACGATCGAACCACAAAGATCGAGACAACAAAAATCGAACGATCATGTTCGGATCACGAAGAAAAATAAGGTTCAACCGACCACTCGGAGGTTCACATCTCGACTCGAGACAAAACATGATCCGGTGAAAACAACAAGATGCACACTCGCATAAGATCCACAAGAAAGGGAATAACAATTGAAAAGTCACAACGACGAACGAGTAATTCCGAAATAATACCACCCTCATTCGATCAGCAAAAGCAAGGGGCAGGACAAGCTCAGAAAATGTCAATGAACATAAACGAGTCGACAGAGTCGAAAATACAGAAGTTCCAAATCCGATCCACTTCGAATAAAAGAATTAGTAGAATCAAAAGATGCTACCTCCGAACAAGGTTCACAAGAATCGAACCGAACTCGGAAAAGTTACAGCGATAACCAGATCGACCCAAAACAAGATCACAGCTCGTTCGGACGATGAAACCGAAATACAGAACAAGTTCAGTCAGTATCAACGAACACGGGCGAATCGATAGACTGGAGAAAGAGAAAATATAGAAGCCAAAAATAGTACGGGTATTATATTCGACCTTTTCTAAAAGAAAGTCGTCCCCGCAACTCACAATAACGGAAACAAGGTAACAACACAAAAAGCCACCGACAGAGAAATCTCCTATGGGCCTCTCAGAGCCGATCCTGATAACGGTGCTGAAGCGCAAACTCCGAAAGTCTCGGTAGCCAATTCGCAAAACTGAATTCGGTGTCTCTCGAGTCTGCACTCGAAATGTGTTACCGACGAGAAGGACAATTTACACGTGCATGCCCCAGCACATCACGGTTGAAACGTCTCAGCTCGGCATACCGAAAATACAAAATGCTAGATATAATGGGGCATAACGTCGCAAAACAACATAGCAGAGATGCCAACTCAGCACAACAAACAATCATAACACATATCATATACAACGATTTCCATCGTAAAGTAATACACACACAAACAATACAGCAACGACGGTATCGTTCGGCAACCTTAACGGCCCGAACAATAACTAGCACATAATTACAAACATCGTGAAACAATCACACATGTACACAAACGTACAAACCCAAGCTTTAACAGCTCACACAGGTGCGATAACACGCAAGTCACCACGAAATGACAACATTAAAGATCGTCATCACACCTCCCACAAAGGGACAACAAAAACATATGCATGGCGAACGACTCAACGTTCACACCACCAATTCCATCATACTCGGGAGCTAACATTCTAACAACAGTGTGAATATCATACACACATTCCTGGACTACAAACAGGAATGATAGGTTTTAAAACGAAAACCACCTTTTGAAGACAGTTTGGAAACACGAGTTGATCTTGAGTATCATTTTACAAAAAGTTGAACAAACATCATTTTCGAGACTTTGAAAATCATCTTGCGTTTGAACAAAAATGAGGACACCTTTCTTTTAGTGAAAAACTTTCAAAAATATTCGACCATTGGTCTGAGCAACTGCATTTGAGAATATCTCAAAATGTTTTTGGTCCTCAACTGGAAATTTTTTGAAATGTATTGCGGCATTAGAAAGCACCTTAAAAACACCGCAAGAAAATAATTCGTTTTAAAAGTACGTCTCGAATTTGAATTTTCTAAGATACTCAAGGTTTTCAAGGATAATTCAATGGGCTAGAATGCCCAAAAAAAAAAAAATTGCAGGTAGTTACACAGAACATTATAGCACCGTGGTCCCACGCCGGAACCCACCAGACTAAAAACCATTTACAAAAATGCCAAAAAGGCTGATGACGGTAATGTTTCAAAAACTCACAAAAGCCATTTACAAAATGCTAAATACCGTCATAAGAATTTCGCCAAAACGATCAAGGCCATAATGCCAAAAACCCGGTTAAGGGAATCGGTTTTCGAAATAAAAATCAGTCGGTAAAATACCGAAAGTCATTACAAAAGAACTCACGCAGCGGATAAAAGAAATACGGTTCAACATACACAATCGAGCAATACTACTCCTCATATGAACGAAATATGAGAGTCAAATAACCACATATCAAGAAATCAAAATCCATAAGAGGATTCCGTCACTAATCAAATAATCATAAAATAGCTCGTGACACACGAGGCACAACACAACGAAGGGAGACTTACAGCCACAAGTCGCACGAAGATGATGATCGCCCACGATACTAATCACGACCAACAAATCCTGACGACGCTGCGACACGACTTAGTCGGACAAAATCCGACAAGACAAAACTCAACAGACACCACTGACCCGACAGCCTAGGTTTTCACAACCTAAGCTCTGATACCATTCTGTAACACCCCCAATCCATTCAGGGATATTACACGCCGTAGACCCTCTCCTCGAGGATCTACCAGGCTCATAACTAAAATCAAACATCTAAACATCGCCTTTAAGGCTAAAATGACTCAGTAGACCGACTTGGTCTTTCAATAATAACATACAACTCAATTCCAAACACATACCCACGCAGGGGTCAAAATACAATAAACTCCCGTACAACGGGGAAAAGATACCGCAGCGGAAAAGAAAATACAACTGGACCAATACGACATCAACGGAACCTCGTGTGATTAGTATTGTTCATCTTTCATCATCCTTCACGCCGACCCTGTGCTATGCTCCCAAAACCTGAATGCAAAAATAGACATCCACCCCCCGAATACTCGGGGGTTAGCAAAACTCCACTGTTTTGCTAGTGCAAGTACAAGTGCAAATACGAGCCATACAATTCACATTCCAAGAACAATAATAATCAAGAATCCTCAAAGTTTCAAACGTGACGAAAAGTACTTCCCGAGGCAAGAGTTTGGTAAAATATTCTAAAACCGAAAGGTCACAAATCAAGGGAAAACAATTTATAAAACCGTTTAAATGCCATCGAGAGTTTTGATAGAAAACAACTTAGGATTTTCAAATCCTTATCTTTCCAAAAATCAACAGGGTCACAGCCCAAAAGTTTTGTTTTCACAAATAGAAAACCGACAATAATTCACAGGGCCAGAGCCCAACATCACGTGTCCTCAACGGACGAAAAATCAACAAAACATAATCACGCACGCGCATCGCCTAGGACCGGGACGCTACCACCGACATCCCACTCGAGGCCTCGAAGGACCCTCCCGAGCTGGCTAGCGAAACAAATCACACACATCTCACGGTTGGATCAATCGCTTGTTGCATCCTGGCCACATGATCGCATGCCATGTGCCACCGTAGATTATCTCAGGCTCTCACGGTTGGATCAATCACTTGTTGCATCCTGACCACATGATCACGTGCCATGTGTCACCGTAGACCTTCAACCCTATCCACACATTCACACAAATAACATATGACTTCAAGGATATTCAAATAATTCGCCTGCAGGCATCAAACACTTAGCAAAACACCACGTCAATCCACAACACACCGAAATGAAATAATATACGTTCACACACAATGCCAAGTGCAACATTAACACCAAGCATATACATAGAATTCACATAGTTATTCTCAAACCACGCCATTCACAAAACACACGCGTTTTGAAAGCAAGCCTTTAACAAGGCTAAACCGAATCTTTTGAAAGTTCAATTCAAACGACCAAACAACCACATTTAGACGATCACTAATTATCATATCCATAAAACAAGAATAGTATGGGCAAGGTACTTGCCTCGAAATCACGATCGCAACGAGACGACGAATAGGACGCGGTCGAATAGCCCCGAACGCCCGAACACCATCAAGAACGCGATAGCACCACGAGTATTACGAGAATAACACTACACGAATCATCAATCACCAACGGGATTCAACATCGGAATCCTCGAACACCTATAAACCTCCGAAGGAACAATAACACATGGTTACGACGAGAAACAAGGCCAAAACAACGGAAATCCCAACAAACTATAGAAGGGAAAATCAATCGGACAATTAATCGAAAACTAAATGTTCAATAATTCCCAATAACACTGACCGTCAATCGAGTTAAACAAACTCGATATATGGATATACAACCCATAGAACACGATTAATAACATCATACTACACCAATCGATGTATCAAAATCGGATTAGAAACGAAATCAAGAACAATTTCTCCAAAAAGTCAACTTGAAGGAAAATCAAGAATATACCTTGATTTGACGAAGAACACGGATTGGATGATGATATAATCCACAAGAATCTTCCAAAATGCCTTGGAAATGATTAGAATCGGCCAAGAACTCGATTTCCCGAGCCTCCCGTCGCCAGACGCCGAAAAAGGAAGAAAAATCGCGTAGAAAATGAAATCTGGCCGAGCCAGGCTATATATAGCCGGCAGGGTTACGGCCGTAACTCGGTCCCTTACGGCCGTACTCGGCAGGCCTTACGGCCGTAACCGGCATTCGTCAAAAATCTGCCCAGCACCAGCCGGACACTTACGGCCGTAACTCGCACACCTTACGGCCGTAACCGGCCTTCGTCAAAATCCGCCGATCTCTCGTACTGACGTACCCGATAACGCTTACGACCGTATCTCGCACACCTTACGGCCAGTAATCGGCACCTTACGGCCGTAACTCGGCCAGCCAGCTCGCTCCGGCCGTGACTCGGCCGTGGCCACTCCGACGGCCCGGACGACCCCGAAACCCGAACCTGAGTAAAAATCGAAGATACGGTTACGAAGTACTCGCAAAGACGAATCCAAGCACTAAGAGAACACACGATTCCGACCATCCGAAGTGTCGGAATTCGACAACGGAAGTAATTACCCCAAACTTTGGGAAATTACAAAAATGGCCCAAAACGTCCGAAAATCACGATACGTGATCGAAACACCAAACCAAAGCTCGCAACATGAATAATAACATTAAATGAACTTGCGAGAAACTCGAAACAACAGTTTCGGACGAGATTCGCAAGAATCGAGCTCAAGTGCGGAAAAGTCGCTAAAAAGCACGGAACTCAACAAAACGACACCGAAAAGAACTCGGATGACAAAAAGTGCAGAATTAATCATTCTCGAAATGACGAAACGGTCATGAGCGAGTCGTCAAAACGGACTTCCGCCGAAAAAAAGAAAGAAAATTACCGAAATTCGAAATTGCGGATATTACATCTATGTCTCAGAATTCGGGTATGGAAAGTGATGAAAGCTAAAAGAATGAAAAAGAGTGCTGTTCTATATATAGAAAATGGTTATTAGCGCGTGCTAGTCCATATTCATAGCGTGCGCTAACAGCTATACGAAACTTACTGACTTCACTATACTCAGCATTTAGCGTGCGCTATCCTCATATCAGTAGCGTGCGCTACTGCGTTGACTTGGCTTTTCCCAAAAGCCGTCCAGGTTCATCCCGACATAATCCCAACGAAATCCACGGCCTGATCTCACCCACCAACATGTCTCAATCATGATGATTACGTATAGAGCGCGCTAAGGTTCATATATAGCGTGCGCTACTAAACCCAAATTAGCGTACGCTACGCCTAGTCGATAGCGTGCGCTACAAGTGCAATATCACAATATTGAACACAATCATGAAATCATCTGCTCAACAACACCGGATCATGAAATACAGAGAATAATACTCAGATTAAAATACAACAAATACAATATTACAAGGTTCAATTACACATCAGAAATCTCGGGTATTACAAGTTGGAGTTCGATATTCTCTTGCTGGCGACAGGGTTTCACGATGGGGGGTTTCAGTTTCGCGACATAGAAAGAGAGAGTTTTTTTTGGAAGAGGGAGATATTGGGTTGTGGACCATTTAGATTATTGTTGTTTGGTTTTATTAGTTTTCTATTTTTTTATGTTTTTTTATCTTTTAGTGGTAGACTTTAAGGGTAATAATGTCTTTAACACATTTTGGTATCAAAAACTTATACTCTTATGAATGGGGATATTTAACTTGTTACTTTTATGGTTTGATACTAAAAAAGAGAAGGCCCTAAAATCATATACTATATATGATATATCAGGTAAATACAAATAATTTTGTTATATGTTAAGTATTAAAATTACTAAATAAATCAATTTTATGATAATAAAATTGTATTATATTATTTTATGAAGATGATTTATTACCATTTAATATATTAATAAAATAATTTCTCAAGTACAAAATTTTATTGATATATATAGTATTTCTAAAATTATTTTAATATATATTCTATGATAATAAAATCATATCTCCTCTGTATACTAATGCAGAATACACTGAGCCCAAGTGGCACCTTCTCATGCTTCGGCTGCCACATGTCTTCTGCTGGTGCTTCGTGTTCTTTTGTGTCGCCCTCTCATGCTTTAGATGATACATAATCAATTAATGGTCTAATCATCATTGCATTAATTATATTATAATTATACCTCGAATAACTCACACCTACCTTATTAATTTTTACAAATTAAGGAATATAAATTATGAATAAATAGGAATGGATTATATTTACAAAAATATTTCATATTTTATTAATTAAAAAATATAAATTCCAAACAAAGAGAAATTTAATATAGTAGTGTGCACTATATATTAAAAATTTAAACCTAAAATCACGCAGAAATATTATCTAGTTTCACTAATTAATTAGTTTATATTAACTCGTCACTATAATTAGGTATATCAATAAAAGAAATATGAACTGAAATGAAAGATGCTTGAGATTATTGCAAAAGAAGTGTTGAATATATAAACTAAAAAGGTACTCGAAGTCCTAATCAATTAAATAAATCGAAATAATCTTATTAAAAATATTATTGAAAGTGTAGAAACAATAGTTTTAATTATTATTTATAAATAAATGAAAGAAACTATGGAATAAATTAATTAGTCTATTTTAGTTTTAAATCTTATTTGATTAATATAAAATAACAAAATAAATGAAAAAAACTTATATTTACTAAATTATAACTGATTTAATTTTCAAAAAGATATTTCTAAATATATAAGAAGTTAAATTTAATAATAATATACTAATCTGTAGATTCATCTTTGTACAAAGAAAATTTCAGAAAATAAAAATTGATCGTTTTAAATGATTTTTAGTGATTTTTTTATTTTTTAGTTTTAAAAGATTTGTTAATTTATCTATTTTGAAATCAACTATATATTTTGAAACTTTTGAATTTGCTTTTGTATTTTAAATTGTATCTAAACAATTAATGTAACCTTTTTTTTCCAAATATAAGGATTGAATTATATCCTTTTGGGTAATTTAACAGAAACCGGTTAATACTTAACGATTTGGAATATTTTGGCAAAAAAGGACTAAAAAGAACGTGGAACCAAAATTTCATCAAATACCATTTAATACAATCAGATACGAATTGAGGTTTTTTCTAATATGAGTTTCCAAAATTACTAAATATGCCCAACTATTTATGTGTTCTCTTAAATGTAAAATTTGGCAACTTTAATACTTCTATATACTAAGTTAACTATTTGAAAATAATATCATAAAAATGTAACACCCCCAATCCGCTCATGGACATTACACGCCGTAGAACCTTTCCTCAAGGATCTACCAGCCTGGTAACAACATTGAACATCCCAACAATGCCTTTAAGGCTAAAATGACTCAGTAGACCGATTTGGTCTTTCAATAAATACATACAACTCAATCACAATATATGCCCACGCAGGGGTCGGATATAACACACTCCCGTACAATGGGGAAAGAATACTGCAGCGGAAATAAAATACAACTAAAACAATACGACATCATACAGGTCCTCGTGTGATTCGTATCGTTCATCTTTCATCATCCTTCATGCCGACCCTGTGCTATGCTCCCCAAAACCTGAATGCAATAAAGACATCCACCTCCCGATTACTCGGGGGTTAGCAAAATTCCACTATTGTGCTAGTGCAAGTACAAAGTGCAAAAATACGAGTCATAGAATTCAAATTTCAAGAATGATAACAACCAGGAATCCTCAAAGATTCAAACACAACGAAAAATACTTCCCGAAGCAAGAGTTTGGGTAAAACATTCCAAAACCAAAATTTCACAATTCAGGAGAAACAATTTACAAAATGGTTTAATAAGCCATCGGGATTTTTCATAGAAAACAATTTAGATTTTATCAAATCCTTCTCTTTCTAAAATCAACAGACGAAAGGGGTCATCGCCCCAAAGGTTTACTTTCCGTAAAACGACCTTTACAAAACCGTTGGGATCTCAACCCAAATCTCATCAAATCACAATACACGAGAACAATAGCAAGGTCCGTTTTCCAACATCAAAACCCCACAATTAAAGGACTAAACACAAACAACAAAAATACTCTAGTGCCATCCTAGCCAAGTAGGCCAAATGAACAACTCACCTCTTACACACTTAGTCAATGCACACAATCACGAAAACATCAGTTGAAACACACATTTCCAGAAATGCCAATAATCCAAAACACATTTATAAAATGCACCAAAATTAACCGTCGATCCACGTCTCTGTGGACCCCTACCGAGACCCCGTCGGATCTAACCTGTAGTGGTTAAAAGCAAGCTCGTCGATCCACGTCTCTGTGGATCCCTACCGAGACCCCGTCGGATCTAACCCATAGTGAGCATACACACACACACACCCATTACTCATGCAATACTAATATGCTAAGAATGTAAGTTCATTAAGAATACTTACTAGAGATGGCCACTTACTCGACACCATTATCATACTCATCACAACACAACAACAAAATTAACACGGAATACTCGATTCCATAACTTTAAACAACAGGGGTATCATTAAAGCCCTCTACGTTCAAAATAATCAAATCATAACCAATTCTCAAAACATACCGTTTACAAAACACACACGCATTTTGAAAGAGAGCCTTTAACGAGGCCAAACCGAATCCTTTGAAAATTCATTTCGAACAACCAAACAAACACACCAAGACGATCACCGATCATCATATCCACAAAACAATAAATGTATGAATAAGGTACTTGCCTCAAATAATCACAACGCGAAGAATCGACCGAAGTAGGTTGGCACGAACCGACTACGAACCCATCGACTCCACCGAACGCTAACCCACGACAATAAACTACGAACAACAATAACAACAATGAAAATGAATTCTATAGCACGACCTAAAGTCATTGAATAGAAGGAACGACCTAAAGTCGTTGAATTCTATAGAGAAACCTTGATTGATATTCTTGATATTTAATAATCCGGAATGCCGAAGATCATATTACAGCCATTGTTGAAAGCACTATCATTCACTTATAAGTATCTTTTCATAAAGTAATTTTTTAAAGAAAGAGCAATCCCGGCGCCAAAAAACGACGTCGTGGAGATAGTAAACGATTACGCGATGTCTATAATTTCAAAGGACAAGCGGATATATCTCAGTTTTGATAGTATATGCAAAATCTCTGCGACCTCTAAAAGTCAAAATCAAGTATATCCAATGCATTTTTTTGAATAGCATCAAGTGTTCTAAAATTCCAAATAACATCTTGAAATCGTAAGTTAGAGAGTAAAGTACTTATTCCACAATTGATATTAAACCCGCTAAATAGCAGATTACCATTTAAATTTCAAATACGTCAGTTCCCACTTATTATGAGTTTTGCCATGACTATATTTAAGAGTCAAGGTCAAACGCTCTCTTATATTGGTATGTATCTTCCAAGACCCGTATTCGGTCATGGTTAGCTTTATGTAGCCATATCAAGAGTGAAGATCACGAAAGACTAGAAATCTTTTGTTGCGATGAGAATGGTGTAATCATAAACAGAACAATTAGTGTAGTTTATAAAGAAGTATTACATAAGAGTTCTTTTTTGTGTTCCCTTGTAATTACACCGGTGTTATACTACTTTATGGTATATTGTTAAACTCAAAATTGTTTCGATTAATAGAATTTATGATTAATAATATAATATTTGATATATATATAGATATATATATATATATATTATTCTTAAATTATTTTGATTAATAGATTTCATGGTAATAATATCTTATATACCCCCCCCACCACACACACACACACACACACACACACACACACACACACACACATATATATATATATATATATATATATAGATATATATATATTTAAAATGATAATTTGGATTATATAAATATATAATGCTGAAATTATTTTATATGTAGATTTTATGGGAATAAATCATATTTATGGTATTGCATTAAATAATAGATTATTTGGATATATATTTTATAGTAATAAAGTCAAACTTTTATATTTTTAAATAATAAGGATTTTGATCTCTCTCTCTCTCTCTCTATATATATATATATATATATATATATATATATATATTCCGGGATATTCTTCCCCTTATTGGTGTCTTACCTAATACTGGTTGTAGGGGGATAGAGATATGGAAGGTTCTAGACCCTTCCAGAGGTAGTAGGATCCTGTTAGATGTCTTACCTTAACTAGGAATCCTATGTATGGAAGAACTCTCATTGTAATGCCTATATGAAGGCCCCTCTATTCATTGTTATCAATATAATTGATTTGCTGTCTTTTACTTTCTCCTGAAACACGTTATCAGCACGTAGCTCGAAGACGAAAAAAAAAGCGGCCCTGCACCATCGCTGCCGCCTAGCACCGCCGCCCGCCGCTGCCAACCGCCGCCACTGCCCAGTCCCGCTGCTGCCCAGCCACCGCCGCCGAACGCCTCCGCCGCTGACCAATGCTGCTGCCGATCCAATCCAGCTGGAATGCCGCCGCCGATTCAGTTAAGTCGGAACGCAATTGCCGGACCATCCCCGCCGACCACCGCCACCGATCCAGTCCATCCGACCACCGCCGACCACCGCCGGACCATCGCCGCCGACCACCGCCGCCGATCCAGTCCAGCCACCACCGCCGGACCGCCGCCGCCGACCGCTGCTGAACACCGCCGCCGACCACCTCCAGCCCAGCCAAGTCCGACCCGGTTCAGAACCTCGGACCAAAACCCGAACATCAACTTATTTTCGGAAGCCGCCAAAATTGCGCCCCCGGTTTCACGTCGTCGCATCGAGTATTAACCGGTAGATCGAAGCACACCACAAATCCATCCATATCACGTGCCTAATTTTATAATCAAGGTAATTATCTGACTTGTCCATATTCAATTCTCTCCTTTTTGAGAATTTTTTTCTTTTGGGGACATGGGTTATTGGGTTCTTTATCTCCCACTCTACTTTATGGTGGATGAGACCGCGAGAGAAGTCGGTATCTCTGCGTGTCTAAGAAAACTGTGTGACGGTCCTGGGGGAGTCACGGAATTGTTGAAAGTCGATACTTGTGGTTGTTTCATACACCACGTATTTGGATGCGATTTGATATCGCCGTTTTTTGTCGACTTTACTAAACAACAATTAAGAAAAGTACATCGAGTAACGGTTATGTTACATGCTCTTAAAAGCATCGATTGTGACCGTTTACATTGTCACTGAAAATCCAACAAGACTAACTTCCTCTTGTTTATATCTTGTAGATGGCACAAAGCTCCAATGTTCATCCGGAGTTCGACATCCTTGACCATGCTGGTAAGGAGTACCATAGGTGGGTCTCAGACGTTCGCTTGGCGTTCGTCGGTAAGAGATTTACCACCACCATCTTTCCCTCTAACGAGCCTACTGCTCAAGAACCGAGAGAGGAAACCAAGGCTAATGTACTGATGTACTTGCATAGACATATACATCCGTTGTTGAAAAAGTGTTACATGAATTTGCAAACCCACCAAAGAACTATGGGATACATTCGAACAACGATTTAATAATGTGCATGATCAGCGCCTCCCCGAATTGAAACTTCAGTGGGAGCAAATCCAGTTTTTGTATTATGCGAATGTGGAGGCCTATAACCAAGCCATCCTCGATCTTCGCGCTGATCTTGGTTTTTGTGGTGTCAAGAAGTCTGATCAAGATTTGATCGAGAAGACTCTTAACACGTTTCCCGTGAGAACAAGTGTGATTGCTCATCAGCTGCGCATTGCCTATGAGGAAGGGAGAATTAAAAATTTTAGTGACCTTATCTCCCACCTCGCGAAAAAAGAAAGGCATCATGAGATTATTCTCAATAGCAATGTGCGCCCAGCTGGTGCGAAGCCGATTTCGGAAGTGAATCAGGCTACCCACAGGAAGGCACCACGACAAAATAGAAAAGGCAACGCTACTCAGTTTTTGCAAGCACCACGGGTGCATGACTCGAGGAAGCGAGGGAAAAGACGAGGTCGTCGTTCCAATGTGTGGAAGAGGCAAGGTGACTCGGCCACGGGACCTAGTGGATCCCAACCACGTGGACTGCCTCCTGCCACCGGGATTGGAACCACTCCAAAGGAAGGCCGGAATTGCTATACTTGCGGCTCAAAGAAGCATACTTACCGCAATTGCAAGGCGCCAAAGAACATCCAAGCTTACTACAAGCACTATAAACAGTACTTGACTCAAGAGTCAAATTAGATGGAGGAAGATAATGAGAATACGGAGGTGAACCATACTGAGATCCCTCCTCTCATCATTGCGGACAAAGACCAACATTTGGATGTTGCTGACTTTAACTAGATCATTGTAGTTTGACTAGTTTTACGCTTTGGTTATGTTTTGTCTTGTTTCTAGTTTTCGAGAACTACTTTGGGATTTTCTATGAATGTAATAAAGTTGGCCATGATGAATAAAATTCTTCTAATTGCTGTGATTGTGCAAAAATGAATTTTATTTTTCCCTTCAAAAGCATGTTTGGTTTATCACAAAATAATTGCTCAATAATAAATTGCTTGGTTAATTTGATACATTGGTGGATTTCATCAAAACTTTTGATCAAGATTAGGCACATCCTCCTTGGTATTTGTTTATGCTTTGAAAGTTCAAACGGAATCAGTAGTTTTTAAACAGCCGTAGCTGTACCGACATTCCTACTTTCTCTGCAAGTCTACCAAGTTGGAGTTACCGGAAGGATCATTAGTCGAGATATAAATTGAATACCCCGATGCATTTTGAAGTGTTTAAACGCTCCTATGGCCATATTTCCATAGTATTGTATCGACAATAATGCCTTTGAAAAAGGCTTCAACCTTGCTCTATCACTCAACAATAGGGAAATACCAAAATAGTAACTTTAAACGAGCACTTAGATCTGATTTTAATGATCTAAAAAGTGCACGACTTATGGACAGAAAGATACGAAAGTCTAGTTTCCAGAACAACTGACCGTTCGTCCATAGCCTTCTTAGCGAAGAAGTTATTGCTGTTTTAGTGAACAAAGATCAAGCTACGCGGAAATTATTTCCAGCGATTGTGCTAACTTTGATCCTAACCAACTTGGTCGAATTTCCCCAAACTCGAAGTTAATGAGTTTTCGCTATTCTTTCATCACAAGACTAATCGAGTTTCCTATTATTGTAGATGTCTCGTGGCCAAACTGAGTGCCTTGCTGATAGTGGAACAACCCACACTATTCTTCGGAATAGGCAATTATTTAAGGATATTGTGCCATATATATCCTCAGTGACAACAATGATTGATTCCTCCCAAGTAATTCAAGGGAGGGGACCTGCTCATTTCTTGCTACCTAATGGTATGCATATTAATGTCACAAATGCTCTCTATGCCCCAAGAGCAAACCGAACCTTGCTAAGTTTTAGGGACATCCGTGCCAACGGTTATCACCTTGATACACCCTGTGAGAATGGGACAGAATTTTTGTGTGTTACTCTGGCAGAATGCGGAAGACGCCGCATACTCGAGAAACTTATGAGTCTAAGTAGTGGTTTATACCACACTACAGTAAGGGTTATTGAATCCTATGTAGTGAGTCACGAACTTTGTGATTCCGAAGCATACCAACTATGGCATGACCGACTCGGTCACCCTGGACGCGACATGATGATTCGCATTTTGAAAAACTCACATGGTCATCTGTTTTTCAAGTCCAGAAAACGATTGGAATCACCACTTGATATCGGTATTGATATGAGTGAGTCTGATACCGTATCACTGGGATTAAAGATCGCACACCCTGATAAGGTTGACGGTGCATCTTTCGTAAATCCTGAGGCTTCCGTGGCAATTTCCAATGCCCATAAATCATTTTGCAAAGCCTGTTCACTAGCAAAGTTGATACCCTCTCCGTCCTTTGCTAAAGACTCAACACAAAACATTCGCTTCTTACAAAGAATTTAAGGGGACATTTGTGGACCTATTCAACCAGAGTGCGGACGATTCAGATACTTTATGGTTCTGGTTGATGCATCGACGCGATGGTCATACGTCGCTCTGCTATCCACAAGAAATGCTGCATTTTCTGAACTCCTAACACAAAATTATCAAGTTACGGCTAACTCCCCCCCAACTTTCCAATCTCGTCATTAAGATTGGACAACGCTGGTGAGTTTACGTCAAAATATTTTGACGACTATTGCATGTCGATTGGGATTGAAGTTGAACATCCTGTCCCCCAGATTCATTCGCAGAATAGCCTTGCTGAGGCTATGATTAAGCGGTTACAGCTTATCGCCCGAGCATTGGTATTGCGCACCAACTTGCCGATTTCTGCCTGGGGTTATGCAATTTTGCATGCGGCTATACTTATTCGCTTTCGACCCACCGCCAATCAACCGTTTAGTGCATACCAATTGGTAACTGGATATGAGCCTGATATTTCACACTTACGCATTTTTGGTTGTGCAGTCTATGTGCCAATTACACCTCCACAGCGTACTAAAATGGGTCCACAAAGACGATTAGGTATATACGTTGGCTATGAATCGCCTAAAATTATCCGTTATTTGGAACCTTTGACAGGAGATCTAATTACTACAAGATTTGCAGACTGTCACTTTGATGAGACACACTTCCCGTCGTTAGGGGGAGAGAGGAATCGAACGATTCCAGTTGAACGCCAGGAAATTGTCTGGTGTGCTCCATCCTTGCCTCATAAATATCCCCGCACGTCTCAATCCGATCTAGAAGTGAAATGTATTATCAGTCTTCAGAAAGTTGTGGATTCGATGCCCAACAGCTTTACTGATACTGCGAAAGTGACAAGATCTACCATTCCCGCTGCGAATGTTCCTGCAAGGTTAGAAGTCCCAGTTATAGGGAAAGGTTCATCCGCCTAAGGTAATGATGTCCCCGGCATCAACCTTAGTGGTGGGACGGCTGCTTCGGCTGCTCTTATCCCTGCTCGAAAGAGGGGGAGGCCAGTGGGTATAAAGGATATCGAACCTCGAAAGAGAAGAGGAATGGAGGCACAAAATACTCTCATTATCGACACAGTGACTCCGTCACACGAGATTATCTATGACTACAGATATGTCCTCGAATCAACAATGGAACAATCGACGGATGCGTTGGAAAGTTTGTTGATGTCAAAGAATAAAGAAATCTCGATGCAATGTACGAGTGAATATGTACTATTGGACAGGTCGTCCACGCTAGTCGATGATGCTTTTGCCTACTCCGTCGCTCAAGAAATTATTGAAGACGACGATGCTGAGCCGCGCTCAGTTGCTGAACGTCAACGACGATCCGATTGGCCAAAATGGAAAGATGCAATGCAGGCTGAACTAGACTCAATGGCTAAACGTGAGGTATTTGGCCGTATCGAGCCAGTACCCGTGGGCGTTAAACCAGTTTGACATAAGTGGGTCTTTGTTCGTAAACGCTATGATAAGGATGAGGTCATGCGTTACAAAGCGAGACTAGTTTCCCAAGGCTTCTCGCAGTGCCCTGGCATTGACTACGAGGAGACGTATTCTCCCGTTATGGACATCATCACTTTCCGCTACTTAGTCAGTTTGGTAGTGTCCGAAAAACTGAATATGCAGCTTATAGATGTGGTTACAGCGTATCTTTATGGGGATCTAGATACGGATATTTATATGAAAGTCCCCGAAGGGATTTCGTTGCCCAAATCAAGTAGCTCTAAACCACGGAGCGCTTACGCTGTGAAACTGCGTCGTTCACTGTATGGGTTGAAACAATCCGGAAAGATGTGGTACAACCGTCTACGTGAATACTTGGTTGGGAAGGGATACGAGAACAGTGACATCTATCCATGCATTTTCGTGAAAAGAACAGATACAGGATTCGTGATTGTAGCCATCTATGTAGATGACATGAATGTTATTGGTACCATATATGAGGTCAATGAAACGGCCCACTACCTTAAATCCGAATTCGAGAGGAAAGACCTGGGGAGGACTCGATTCTACTTGGGCTTAGAGATAGAACATCGAGATGATGGCATACTCATTCATCAGTCTGTCTATGACAACAAAATGCTCAGGCGATTTATTATGGACAAGGCATATCCTCTTGCTACCCCCATGATTGGTCGAAGTCTGGAAATGAACAAGGATTTGTTTCGTCCCAAAAAGGAGGATGAAGAGGTCCTTGGAGCAGAAACACCGTACCTTAGCGCAATCGGTGCATTGTTGTATCTGGCTCAATGTACTCATCCAGACATCGCATTCTCTGTGAATATGTTAGCGAGATTTAGCTCCGCTCCCACGATAAGGCATTGTAATGGAGCAAAACACATCTTTCGATACTTGAAAGGCTCCAATGATATTGGATTGTTCTTTCCCTACGCAAAAGAGAGTGATATTCCGAAAGGAACTGTTGAGGTTAAGACGATGCATACCGACCGTCGATTTTCCTATGATATTGCAGCTGAGCATGGTAGCTTGACTACCAGAAGTGCTAATGCGAGCAAGCTTACCCCTTATGCAGAGAATCCTAACGACACGTTAGTTGGATTTGCTGATGCCGGTTATCTCTCTGGCCCGCATAAAGGACGTTCCCAAACTGGTTATGTGTTCACCATTGGGAATACGGCAATATCTTGGCGATCTACCAAGCAGACCCTGGTTGCTACTTCCTCGAACCATGCAGAGATAATTTCATTGCACGAATCCATAAGGGAGTGCATTTGGCTTCGGTCAGTTATAGACCATATATGAGGAACTTGTGGATTAGATCCCACTACAGCAACCCCTACTTGCATCTTTCAGGACAATGCGGCATGCATTGAGCAGATGAAGTTAGGTTTCATTAAGGGTGACAATACCAAGCATATCGCGCCAAAGTTCTTTTATAATCAGCAGCAGCAGAAATTGCTAAATATCGAAGTGAAACAAGTGAGTTCCGATGAGAATATCGCAGACTTGTTCACTAAGTCTCTGCCAAAATCTACATTTGAGAAACATGTGAGAAGCATCAGCATGTGTCGATTATCCGAGCTCAACTAATGATAGCTCAACGGGATGAGCTGTCGTGTATACCTCAGGGGGACTATACTTCACATGATTCTGACATTTGTAGTTGGTGCGTTGTGCTCTTTTTCCTCACCAAGTCTTTGTTTTTCCCACGGAGTTTTGTTTGATTTGGAAAGGTTTTTTACCGAGGCAACATCTTATGCACCATGTTAGTATTAGTGCTCGACAAAGGGGAGTGTTCCGGGATATCCTTCCCTTATTGGTGTCTTACCTAATATTGGTTGTAGGGGGATAGAGATTTGGAAGGTTCTAGACCCTTCCAGAAGTAGTAGGATCCTGTTAGATGTCTTACCTTAACTAGGATTCCTATGTATGGAAGGACTCTCATTGTAATGCCTATATAAAGGCCACTCTATTCATTGTTATCAGTACAATTGATTTGCTGTCTTTTACTTTCTCCTGAAACAATAAAGTCTTATGTGATATGTTTTACCTTTTAAAGTATAAAATTATATTGACATCGTATATTTTCTCACTTTATATTATACCCCGTGTATTCCACGGAGCAAGGACTAGTTTTTTAAGAAAATACAAACATCAAGGATATGCATATTAGGTAATTAGGTAATTTTATGCTGTATATAATTTAATTTTGTCATAATAACTGTTATAAAATCGCAGAGATGATTAAAATTGGCACCAATGTGCATATTAACTTACTAATTTTTCATGATTAAGGAAATTGCTAATAGTAAAGAAATTTTAGTTAAATATTCAATGAAGATGTACATATATATGGAGAGGTTGCGTTGTTAAAGGTAAAAAATCTTTTCCATCTACACAAAACTCACCTAAATCAACAAAATTGAGAATTAGTTTGTTATACTTTGGTCTCGTATATCTTTTCATAAAAGAGTGTTTGAATTTCTCTTATTCGTCCGGTAATTTTTTTTAAACAATTCAATTGTTTTATTCTTGGAAAAAATATATTATTTTAGGAAATGATAATAGGTTAATAATTAAAAGAATTTGATAATGGCTAGAGACAATAATAATAAATATAAGGTACTAAAGTTAGATTGTCGCCAATGATATTTATTTCAGGAAAAATAGTAAAGAAATAAGTAGAGAGTAAAAGATGACGCTGATAGATGAGTCTTTATAAAGGATTTAAAATGAGATTCCTTCCATACATAAGATTTCTTATAAGGAAAGATTTCAAGTAGAATCCTATTACGTCTAAAAGGATGTAAAATCCCTATCATCTATGATACTTAATCTAATCAGTATTAGGTAAGACATATCACGGGAAATATAAAATAATAATTTACGGAATACTGCCCTTATGTTGAGAAATAATACAACAACGGTGCAGAAGATGTTGTCTTGGTAAAACTCTATCCAAGCCTGAACAAAAACCCATAGAAAAAATAAAGGCTTGGTGAGAAAAAAGATTGCATTGCACCAAAAAAATATATCATGTATACTCCCTATGATGTAGTACCTCAAATCACATGTGTCAGATGCCAAGTTGTCCTCATAACTATGCCAAGGAAAAACCAAGTGGAAAAAGTACCTATTAGTCTAAGTTGAACAGAAGTACAACACATGTAACACCCCAAACTAGGCAGCTATTACAGTGTCGTGGACCCCTAACTGGGACCCATCAGGCAAATGAAAATTTATGAATTAAATAATATAACTGTAGTACCGAACCACATTATATTACCAATTACTCCGATGAGGAGTTTCAAGTACAATACACCCAGGAATACAGAATACATATATATATTTCATATGAAGATGAAATATACAACACTGAATAAAATGAAAGTCCAAACGGAAACTGCAGCGGAAAATACACATCAAGAAACATGAATAAATGAAAGGACTGGGGCCCCAAACTAGTACCACTGGGACTCATCGCCGTCAACGTTCTCTTCCCGTGCCTTTGCCTTGCCATGACCTAAAAACAACATCCCCAACGGGGTCAGTTACACAGAACAACAATCCTCAAGAGTTGAACAAATACCATAATCACATGAATTATATGAAAACAAGTTGAATGAGGGGCATCGTAGTACGCTCGTAATGGGACGTGCAAGTGCACAAGACGAGTGTCCGAGCACACCCTCACTTGTGCCTAATTAGTCTCACGGAGGCACGTTACCGTGTGCATAGTCTAATGCTCGTGTGCCCGACTAAAAATTTCACACATAACCACAAGACCACGCAATATGATCCCAGAAGGTCACAAGAACAAGAGTGACCATGATGAATATTAATGAATAGCAATCCGACAAGGGTCAAGAATGACTCACCTCAATGAAATAATAATGTAATGAATGATAGCTCAATCAAATGATTGGAACCGTCATTCCTCGTGAATTGAGATTAGTTGATAATTACAAGTCCCAACATGATTAATACACTATGAATGAATTATGAATATGAATGAACAACAACGAAAGGAATGATTATCCTTTTAACCGAGCAATAATTAACTTGCCTCAATACCGGTGATGAAATGTCATTCCTCGAACAAACGTCCTTAATGGAATTATCGGTCGCTCGAACAACCTTGAATAACATAATTACCAACAAACGCTTAATATACGTATCAAGTATGATCGCAACCAACTCAAAACGTCGATACGACAAACACAAACTCATTGGTGCATTATAACAAACACGTAGTAACCAATCTCAATTATATCGACCAACCTCCAATGAGTGATTCAATCCAACATAACATCCTCAATACAATCAATAATCCAATATGAACACGCAATTTCGAGATTTCCACAACATCTAATCGAACCCCCAATTCCAAAATCAACATTCAAAAGGGTTTTTGAATAATTCTCCAACAATCCAAAGATAATTCGTAGAAACTCATAATCATATGTATATCTCTTCATATATCATGATTATAACATCCAAAACATCATACTCCATCTCAAAATCGAAATCTAAGGTTTTGAAGAAATTACCTTTGAAGATCCAACCTCTTCGATCTGTCGAAACTCGTGTTAATTGGCTTCCCAAGCTCCATAAATGAATAAAGATGATTAAAACACGAACACACAAGTGTTTGATGATGAAAAATCCTCTCCCAAGAAGCCCTCTCTCGGTCTCAAGTGAAGAAATGGTGAAATAAACACAAAAGTCCCATCCATGTCCTTAAGTACTGGGCAGAGTTACGGCCGTAACTCTGCCACCTTACGGCCGTAACATCCCAAGGTCAATGACCTTACGTCCGTAACATCCTTACCTTACGGGCATAAGAAAGCTTCGTCGAGAAAATGAATAATGTCCTATTCCCGACCTATACAGCCGTAACTATCCTTCGTCGAACAAACATGCCGGCCAACTGCTCGACTTATGGCCGTAACAAAACATCCCTTACGGCCGTAAGTATCCTTCGTCGAGACACCCCCGAATCGAGTGCTCGCTTGTATGGCCGTAGCCTGCCCCTTCTTACGGTCGTACCGTCTTCTTCTTACGGCCGTATCTAGCGAGGCTTACGGCCGTAAGATGTCTTCGTCCAAAAACCATAAAACCAACGAATGCATGTTACGGCCGTAATGTACAATTTATTACGGACGTAACTCACTGCTGGAATCACAACAATCAGACAACTCCATCTTCTCGTTACAAATGATGAATGATCCGACATACAATACTTGTATGAATATAATTAAGTCCAAAAATATGCAATATATGATACTTCCAAAACAAGGCTACCAATCACAATGTTTATGATAATATTCTCATCTCGATTCTCAAACGGAGTTGAATGACGATCGATAATTAATACACGGCTCAAAGTACGCCAACGATGAATACAAATGAATAAACATGAATGATGAATGATTATTATTGAGTGATAATACTTAGTGACAAATACTGAATGATAATAAATGAATTCACGACCGGGTATTACATACTCCCCCCCTTAAAAAGAGTTTCGTCCTCGAAACTAAGGGTCAAACAATTTGGGATAACTCTCCCGCATACTATCCTCGGTTTCCCAAGTAGCCTCTTCGACTCCGTGTCTAGACCACTGAATTTTAACTAAAGGAATCGCCTTGTTCCTCAACTGTTTGATTCGTCACTCTAAGACTCGTACAGGGCACTCCTCGTACGTATGATCATCCGCGATCTCGATTTCATCGAACTGAAGTATATGACTCGGGTTGGCAACATACTTCCTCAACTGAGAGACGTGAAACACATTATGAACTCGGCTCAAAGCCGGAGGTAAAGCAAATCGATAAGCCATACTGCCTACTCAATCCAAAATCTCAAATGGTCCAATGAATCTTGGACTCAACTTTCCCATTTTTCCGAAACGGAAGATACCTCGACTCGAGGATACTTTGACCAACATGTGGTCACCTGCCTCAAACTCTAATGGTCGACGACGATTATCTACATATGATTTTTGTCGACTCTGAGCAGTCAACAAACATCTCCTGATCAAAGCTACCTTCTCGCGGGCCACTATTAGCATATCGGGCTCAATGCCGATTGATTTTGATAAGTCATCCCAATACAAGGGAGATCGACAACGACGACCGTATAAGGCCTCGTAAGGTGCCATCTTAATCGAAGCATGCCAACTGTTATTGTACATGAAATCAATCAACGGTAGTTGGTCTTCCCAATCGTCCTTCCAATCGAGAACACATGCTCTCAACACGTCCTCCAGCATCTGAATAGTTCGCTTTGATTGTTCGTCGGACTGAGGGTGAAAAGCTATGCTGAAATTTAGCTGAGTTCCCATAGAACGATGAACTGACTTCCAAAAATGTGACACGAATCGCCCGTCACGATCAGAAACAATACTCTTAGGAGTACCGTGCAATCTCACGATCTCTTTAATGAACAACTGAGCAAGTCTCTCGGGACCCCATGTATCCTTGATCTCGAGGAAATGAGTTGACTTAGTTAAATGGTCCACAATTACCCAAATTGTATTCATGCCATGATGACTCGTCGGCAAACTCGTGATGAAGTTTATTGAAATGTCCTCCCACTTCCATTCTGGGATAGGAAGCGGTTTCAGCATGCCCGTTGATCGCTGATGTTCTATCTTGACTTGCTGACAGGTCAAACATCTCGAATCAAATTATGTGACTTATCGCTTCATATTACTTCAAGTCTTTGTACATCTTGTTAGACCCCGGATGGATAGAATAAGGGGTAGCACGGGCCTCTCTCAAAATCGAGTTTTTCAACTCTTTATCTGCCGGAACACATAATCGGTTCTTAAATTGCAAAAGTCCATCCTCGTGGACCACAAATCTAGGGGCTTTCTCCTGACCCACATCCTCTCGAATGCACAACAAAAATGGGTCCGAACCCTGTTTCGCCCTGACCGCCTCATCCAGTGGCGATGAAATATCTAGCATGCAAAGTTGCCCTTGCACTCGCTGTAACCAGACCTCGATCTCTGGCCTTAGGAACTCCTGTTGAAGTTCCTTCTGAATAGTTAAACGAGCAAGCATTTGCTCCTGAATAGACTTACGGCTCAAGGCGTCGGAGACAACGTTCGCCATACCTGGTTGGCATTGAATCTCGATATCATAATCTTTAATCAGTTCCAACCACCCTCTCTGCCGCATGTTTAACTCCTTCTGAGTAAATATATACTTCAAACTCTTATGATGTAATACCCTCGCCTTTACTATTGTATTTTCTGATTTAAATCGAGTATTATTGCACCACATCTGTATTTATTGTAGCAAGCATATTGATAAATTATGTTAAGTTGAAATCCTGGTCATTCATACTATATTAATTGTTGGGTGATATTGGGAGAATTTTATTTTTTTGCTTGTTACAGAACTTAACGTACGTTAGCCTAGCTTCCTTACGTACGCTATATCAACCGATTTACGTACGTAACCTTTACTTGTTAACATACGTAATGCGGGGGATCTTTCAGCAGATCACCTTTCGGCGGGTGGGGCCGAGTGAGTAGGTGGTGGTCGGAAGTCGATCGCGACAGCCAAGTCAACGCCCATTACGTACGTAATGGCTAGAGATTTACGTATGTAATGACTGGTGTGTTTTAAGATAGATAAATCTGATAAATCAACTACGTACGTAATGTTCATGAGATTATGTACGTAAGGGCCTTAACGTACGTTAACCCCTCTCTTTAACGTACGTAATGCTGAGTTCAGGTTATAAAAATGTGACTTGTCTTTCATTTTTCTACTCGACCCATTCAACTCTTCCTCTGAGAAAACGATTCCCCACCCTGCCAGATCGATTTCTATCCCTTCTATCTTGCGTTGGAGCTTCAGCACTTGGTTTGTGACTTGAAGATTTGGAAATTGAAGTGTGTTTTTTGAAGTGTTGGTGTTGTTCTTCATTTTGAGGTTGGTTTCTCTTAAACTCATACTAAATCTATGCTTATGATGATGTTAGCATATAAACACTTCATATAAGGTTAGTTTAATCTAGTATAAACATGATAAATTATTTGAATCATGCTCAAACTATGTGAGGAATAACATTAGAGGTGTTAATACCACTTCTTGATGTATGAAAATTCATAATATGGTTGTGTTGATAAAGATAGATAAAAACCTGTTTAGATAACATGATAATAGGAAGTTGATTTTAATCTTGACACCAAAAACATGAAAGTAATGGAAATCCTTGATGACTAGAGGTGTGAAATACTAATATTGTCTTGAACATTCAATTCATTCTTGAAAGATAACATGGAACCATATTCTTGGCCTCTAGGACCGATACCTTTGTGGTGAATTATTGGAAAAATTATGTTAACCCTCTGAAGATAATTTTCACATGATGAGATGAAGTTATATTTTGAATTCCAGGTATCCAATGATATAACTAGGTTTTTAATAACTTCTTCAAAAGTAAAACAATGGATTTTGATTAATACAGTTGTAATCTTCAGATGTTCAAGTAAATCGATTTCGTTGATAACTTGAAGGGGTGTTAATCACTACATCAATATGATGATAATGTGCATGGTGATACAATGTGGTATAGGGAGTAGCCGAGTTCCATTTCATTAATCTGTGTGTAATGAGAAATGTAAATTAAGATGATGTTCTTAGTTCACTAACAACTTAAACTTATGCTTTCATATAGGAATCGGTTTTAATGTAATCGTTGGTAAAATAATGAGGAACGTAACTAAACACAAACTTATATCATAATCGGAAGTGCCGATGATTTGAAAGGATTGTTTTCACCATGTTACATTGGTAATAATATGGACCTCAAGTGTTTGACATTAATTCTAGGATATATGAATGAACATAATAAACATGTTATATGATGATTTGTAATTGGAACATTAAAGTGATCAATAGGATAATTGATCTATTCAAGTAAATTTACGAATATTGATTCTATGTAATGATACCATTATCATACGAATGTTTTGTTGAATGAATTACATTTCATTCAAGGTTGCTTGTCCACGTGAGTATTGTTAGACGGGGATACCGTTCGTTTGATCATTCAAAGAAGGATTATTCATCTATGGAATTGAGGCAAGTTATCTTGCTTGGTTATAATGATGATTGAATTCTTGTGGTTATTATGCGTTTCGTGTATATGATATGTTCTGAGAATCTATGATTCATGATATGGTGATGCTCTTGATCGTGTTATCATTTGTGGTGGGATGGTATGCCCGAGTTTACCGTTCTTGTTACCGTTGGTTCTGTGAGCCTTGTTGCCACTTCGGTGAGTCGTTCGATTCCTTGATAAAGGTGTAATTCGTTGAGTTTCGTTGTGATGTTGCATCGTGACATCTCTGGAGTCATATCTGCGTGCCGATTGGTTATGTGTAGGATTTTTAGCCAGGCACTTGATGATCATGCGTGGATGTTTCCACATTTAGATCGTGCACATGAGACGTAGTTCGTGAGGCTAATTAGGTACATCGTACCACGTATATTCTGGATCCCGTATATGGGGTGGACATGTGCACGGACACATTTCCGGATTGGGCGTACTGTGACGTCCGTCTTGAGCCATATTATATGGTCGTTCGTATATTTAGATATGTTCGACAGTCGGGACTGACTGTGTATACGCCTGCGGAGTATATTCAGTAGTCGGTTGTTTTCTTTGAGATCCGTATGTATATGAATTGTATAATGTCATGAGAATTATTATCATGTATAGCTGACCCTGTGGTTTGGGGCGAAATACTTGTACTTCAGGGCGAGGAAAGGGCAAGGCACAGGGAGAGCACGATGGTGACGAAGGGTTTTTAAGGATGCTATTTCGGGGGTGGGGGGGGGGGGGGGCGAGTCTTTTGATGTTCGGTTATGTCTTATTGTGATTTTCATTTTATTTTGTGTCGGATGAATGTACTATAATTTGTAAGGTATTGCCCATCGTCACATGGTCTGTACCGAATTTGGATCCTGTGTAAGTTTACTCGTATTAAAGACATGTATGACTTATACTCCACATCGGGGTTTTGATAAATATTGTGGTACGGTGCCACGTTGTTAGGTTGTAGGTGTATATCGTGATATCGCCTGGTGGGTCCCGGTAGGGGTCCACGGCACTATAATAGCCGCCGTTCTCGGGCTGTTACAGAAGATGGTATCAGAGAGTGTGTTTTCTTTTGAGTCATTGTAGAATCGAAATAGCATCAAGAAACCTTCGTGCCACGTGTAACCTGTGCAAGCGCCTGACCCGTCGAATACGGTATGTTCTCATGAGCAATAATTTGATTACTGGCATGATATTGATGACGTATTGGCCTCTTTACTTATCTTGGCATCTTGCTTATATGTGGTAAAATTCATATGTTTGAGGAAAACCTAAATTAATTATGTGATTGAAATTGTTTCGACTTGATGTTGATATGATATTGAGTGTGTAGCACCTGCGGTGTCAGTGATTCTTTACGAACTGCTTTGTTGGATATGAAATTTCCTGTTGCCATTAACTTAGAATGAATTATGATTGATAACTTGAACTGTACTTGTGACTTGATTCTTTCAGTATGGAAAGGAATCTGAGAGGCCGTGGCAGAGGGGGGGCGAGGCCGCGGAAGGGGCCGAATCCCGATACCACGAGCCAACAGGCGCGCGAATGTGGAGCAGAGTTCCGCAGGCAGCGATTCGCCTTCTAGGGACCAATCGCATCACACTGGAGAGAATGCACGTGTCGATCTTTACACTGTGATGCAGGGCATGATGGCCCAGATGACGCAGATGGGTCAGCTGATGGAAGCTATGCAGAGGAATACTACTGGCCAACAGCAGGGGCAACAGCCTCCGCCTCTGGTGCATGGCGGGATCGTGAGCCGGATTATTAGTGACATATCACGACAACGACCTCCAACTTTTGAAGGCTCACCTGAGCCTGCTGACATTGTACACTGGCTAGAGCATTTTGAGAAACTGTTCGAGATGGTGGAGTGACCAGAGGAGAATTGAGTTGCTGTAGCAGCCTACTACCTTAGTAAGAATGCCCATACTTGGTGGCTTTCTGCGAGGCCTGCTGATGGCGCGAGTACTTGGGAAGAATTCAAAAATCTTATGCTAGACCGTTACTACCCCGCACCCCTCCGTGAAGCCAAACTGTCCGAATTACTGAACCCCGATCCGTCTGAAGACGAGGATGTGTTAACTATTGCCGAGAAATTCCAAGCACTTCTCCCTTTTGCTACGTCAGTTGTCCGTTCGGAAGCTGATAAGATCAAATACTTCCTCAAGAGGCTTAAACCCCGAATGAGGATGCAATTGCTCAATCACCACTGTACGACCCTACCAGAGTTTATTGACAAGGCTTTGGAGTATGAACTTACTGCGAAGGAGATTTCCAAGAAGCAGCTTCAGTTTTCCAACAAGAGATCCAGGAACCAGACCCATACAGACAGTAACCGGGGGATGTTCAAGAAGCCCCAGCCTGTTCCAAATCCTTTTGAGCGGCCACCTATGGCGCCGAAGCCGACAGGACCGCACTCTCGGGCAATCAGCTCACCTGTCGTGTGTTATAACTGTGGGGACCAGGGACATATCAGCTCCAAGTGCCCGAATCCGGCCGTTGCTTGTAACACTTGTGGGAAGAACGGACATCATGCTCGCTATTGCAGAAGTGGACCCGGGCGTGCTCCAGTAGCATCTCTTGCTCCAGTGCAATCTTCTGTCCAAGATCGTGCTCCTCCGTCCGCTTCTTACCAGACTACCGGGGCAAACAGAGGGATGGGCCGTGGAAATCAAGCTGGTACACCTGCTCCCGGGGTTGCAAAACCCAGAGTCTACGAGATGAAGAAAGCCGACGATCCCGAAGCCAGCATGATTGCAGGTACTCTCGAGATCCACTCTCAGCCCGTTTGTGTTCTTTTTGATACTGGTGCTTCACACTCCTTTCTATCTACTTCTTCTTTGAGTCGTTTGCAATTGAATCATGTTACCGATTGTGAACCTTATGTAATTGGTCTACCCGATGGTAGAAGAATTATTGGGAATCGTGAAGTACAGAACTGTCCGATTCGCATGAACGATCGTGAGTGGTTGTCCGACTTGATTGTGGTTGATTTACCTAAAGATGATGTAATCTTGGGTATCGACTGGATGGATCGTCACGATGCCGTGCTTAGCGTCCGTAAGCGAATGGTGACCGTCACATCTGATGATGGGGTCGAGTGTATTTTTCGGGGTGATAATCCCAATCATTCTGGGAAAGTCATCAGCGCTATGAAGGTTGTGAGATTACTGAACAAGGGATGCAATGGTTATTGGTGTTACATGACCAAGACAACTGACCTACCAGTCGAATTGGTTGATATTCTGGTAGTTCGAGACTATCCAGATGTATTTCCAGAAGAGCTTCCAGGACTACCCCCACAGCGAGAGGTAGAATTCACCATTGAGTTGGAGCGAGGGACGTCCCCACTTTCGAAAGCACCATATCGTATGGCCCCGACTGAGATGCAGGAGTTGAAGAGATAACTTGAGGAGTTAACTGAGAAAGGATATGTTCGACCCAGTGCATCCCCTTGGGGAGCGCCGGTGTTATTCGTACGGAAGAAAGACGGATCGCTACATTTGTGTATTGATTATCGTGATCTGAACAAAGTAACAATTAAGAACAAATATCCTTTGCCTCGCATCGATGATTTATTGGATCAGCTCCAAGGAGACGCGGTATTTTCAAAGATCGACTTGAGATCCGGGTACCACCAATTGCGGATTCGAGAGTCTGACATCCCGAAGACAGCTTTTCGCACTCGTTATGGGCATTATGAGTTCGTTGTCATGCCATTCGGACTGACTAATGCACCGGCAGTATTCATGGAATTGATGAATTGGGTTTTTATTAATTATCTGGATCGTTTTGTAGTCGTTTTTATTGACGACATCCTGATCTACTCTCGTGATCATGAGGAGCATGAGTGCCACCTCCGCCAGGTTCTCGATGCGTTAAGGCGAGAACAACTCTATGGAAAATTTTCTAAATGTGAATTCTGGATGTCTGAAGTTATTTTTCTGGGACATGTAATATTAGCAGATGGAGTGAGAGTAGACCCACAGAAGACAGAAGCTATCCGAGACTGGCTACCTCCGAAGAACGTGAAGGAATTTCGTAGTTTTCTGGGTCTAGCAGGTTATTGTAGACGATTCGTCGAAGGTTTTTCCAAAATTACTCAACTGATGACTAATATGTTGAGGAAAGATAAGAAGTACTTGTGGTCGGAAGCATGTCAGCGAAGTTTTGATGAACTCAAGAGTCGATTAATTACAGCCCCTGTTTTGGTTCTACCTAAAGGAACAAAAGGATTAGTGGTGTATAGCGATGCATCGAGACAGGGCCTTGGCTGCGTATTAATGCAAAACGGGAAAGTGATCGCCTATGCATCCATACAGTTGCGTCCTTACGAGGTCAACTACCCGACTCATGATTTGGAGTTAGCAGCCGTAGTGTTTGCTTTAAAAATATGGCGCCACTATCTATATGGAGTTACCTGCCAGATTTTTACGGATCACAAGAGTCTGAAGTATATTTTTACTCAGAAGGAGTTGAATATGAGACAAAGGAGGTGGTTAGAGCTAATCAAAGACTATGATATCGAGATCCTTTATCATCCAGGCAAGGCGAATGTGTTTTCCGATGCCTTAAGCCGTAAGACAGTGCAGGAGCAGTGTAATACCCGTAATTTCGATTTCCGGTAATTTCTTTTCTTTTCGGCGAAAGTCCGTTTTGACGACTCGATCATGACCGTTTCGTCATTTCGAGATTGATTAATTCTGCACTTTTTGTCATCCGAGCTCGTTTCGGTGTCGTTTTGTTGAGTTCCGTGCTTTTTAGCGGTTTTTCCGCACTTGAGTTCGATTCTTGCGAATCCCGTCCGAAACTGCTGTTTCGAGTTTCCCGCAAGTCCGTTTAACTTTGTTAGACGTGTTGTGAACTTCGGTTTGGTTATTCGATCACGTATCGTGATTTCCGGGCGTTTTGGGCCGTTTTCGTAATTTCCCAAAGTTTGGGGTAATTACTTTCCATTGTCGAATTTCGAGCCTTCCGGTGGTCGGAATCGTGTGTTCTCTTAGTGCTCGGATTCGTATTTGCGAGTACTTCGTAACCGTATGTTCGATTCGTATTCAGGTTCGGGTTTCGGGGTCGTTCGGATCGTCGGAGTGGCCACGACCGAGACGGCGCGGCGAGTCTTAGTGCGGCGAGTTACGGCCGTAAGGTGCGATTACGGCCGTAAGTGTTCGGCAGGCTGGCACGGCGAATGCCGATTCTGGCCGTAAGTCGAGATTCTGGCCGACGGGTGCGTGCAACTTAGGACGAATGCCGATTCTGGCCGTAAGGACTGCCGTGTCTGCGGCCGTAAGTCGAGTTACGGCCGTAAGGTCTGTCGATTCTGGCCGTAAGCGATCGGCATGCGCCGGCGGATTTTGTGAATGCGATTACGGCCGTAACTCGGGACTTACGGCCGTAAGTGGTCGGCGAGATCTTTGGGGAGTATATATATGTTCGAGCAATGGGTTTACACCTATTTTTCTCATCCCTCTCATTTCCTTCCGTGGTGGGGCTTGGAGTACGTGATTAGATGTTGTTTATATATCAATCCACGAAGTTCTTGAGTTTCTAACATCAATCCATCACCTCATAACCTCCTCCGATCTACCGAATCAAGGTTAGATTTCTTGATAATCTAGTTTTGGGGAATTTGGGTATTTTGGTTGTTTTCGTCCGATTAATCCGATTTATCTTAGGATTATGATGGATTGATGATTATTTAGATGTATTATATCATTTCCCTTGTTATTCCATGGTTGGATCGTATCGATTCGTTATTTGGGTCGAGTTCTTGACCGACGCCTTGAAGGTGTCCGTAAAATGTCATAGAGGGTTTTCGGGCGTTCTTCGATTATTCTTCCTCGTATGATCGATGATTTATTGATTATATATTGTTAGGGTCGAATTCTTGTGAAGGACTCGAGTCGGAACCCTCCCGCTCGTTGTCTTCTTGGGTCCGAGCTTCCGGTTGAATCGTGTTCTTCGGAGTGTCCTAGCGGTCATTAAGTCGAGCTTTCCGTTGCTCGCGTGCGTTGGACTTGAGGCGAGTATCTCGTCTATATTCTTTATACTTTGAGAATGTGATGTGTCGTGAATTTAACGTGGACTCGTTAGTGACGGTATATTTAACCGTAACTTACTTTAAATGAAGATGTGATTTTATGAAGGTAATTACCAACGTAAACTTTAGTTTCAAGAATAATGATAACTACCTCATCATGTTATTTTGTGATTAAAATAAATACTAGAAATGAGTAGTTAATCAAGAATTGTGGAATCGCGTAATACTTGTATTATTTGCTCGTTGGCCTTTTTCTGAATGATGGTTTCTTGTGGATGTTGTGCCTTTGTGGAAGTTATGTTACATTAACTTATATGTTACGTGTTTCGGTTGTAGTGAATATTGTGCCTTTGTTGTTGTTGTGTATCTTAGCGAATTGAGATGTTGTCGGGTAGGGTCCCGTCGAGGCCTCCGGGAGGCGCGTGCTTGCGAGTACGGCGGGCGTGCGTTGTGACCATAAGGTTATCAATTCGGGTAGGTGCGGGAGGGCTCCGAGAATCGACACTTGCGAGTGCGATGTCATGATAACTTATGGGTGTATTTGAATGATGTTATCCGGGTAGGGTCCGTCGAGGCCTCGGAGGCGCGTGCTTGCGAGTACGGCGGATGTTACGATTTGACCATAAGGTTATCTAATCGGGTAGGTCCGGAGAGGGCTCCGAGAATCGTCACTTGCGAGTGCGATGTCAAGATAACTTATGGGTGTGTTCGAGTTTATTCTTGATGACTAATCCGGGTGGGACCCTTCGGGGCCACGGAGACGTTTGATATTGATTTGATATCTCGAATTGTTTATGTTTTGAATCTTGAATCCCGATTATATTGGTGAATATGGTTTTGATCTTGAGGTTTGAGTTGAGAATAAAATCATTTGTATGATTTTGAAAGAAAACCTTTTGAAAAGGATAAACATTCATATTTCAGGATTTTACACTGAGACCCCGAAGTCTCTAAATAATCTCTTACAATGATTTCGGAGTAATCCCCATGGTTTGTTTTAAAGGAATAAATTTTCAAAAGACTTTAGACTCGGGGATCGTGTTACTACCTTGTCGAAATGTTATTTTCATAACGGTTGTATTCTTGATGTATAATTGTATAGCTTGGTTACTTGCTAGCGATTCCATCGCTAACCCCTCGTTGGGGATTTTGTTATTTATTCCGGTGTTCTGATGGAGAGTGAGCAACCACAGGATTGGCTCGGAGGATGATGCAATGCGGCGATACTAGTCACAGTTATAGTATGTAAATGCGTCGGTGATATGTCGGTTTGAGTTCTTGTCATCCTTGAGGGGATGGACATTTTATGTACTATGTGATCGAGTTGTAATTTAGTTTCATCGGATGTACGGTTATGCTATGCTTTGAGAGACCTAATCGGTCTACGGTATTATGTTTTGGTCAAGTTGACCGCATGTGGGTTTTGATTTGTAGTCTCCCTTTGGTAGCTCCTTGTGGAAAGGGGTCTACGGCGTGTAATATCCCCGAGTGGATTGGGGTGTTACATAAATGGTATCGGAGCTTAGGTTTGCGAAAACCTAGGCGGTTGGGTCTAGTTGGGTCTTGTCGAGTCGTGTCTTGTCGGAGTCGTGTCTTGTCGTGTCACCCGGTGAGCGATTGTGAACAAGCGAGATCATTGCGATCCGTTGTGATCAATTGTGGTTCGTTGTGATTAGTATCGTGTTGCGGCCATTATCTCCGTGCGGCTTTGTGGACGTAAGTCTCCTCCTTTATGTGAGGTACTGTATTTCATGTTTTTACGTGTGCGAATTAAATGTGATGTGTGTCCTTATTTACACGGTGTTGTGTAAGGGAGTTGTATTCGATGCTCGTGACGCACGATATACGAATATGAGACGTATTGATGTTTTGACTTTGAACCGCCGTGTGGGGTGGTATGTTGTGAAATTTGTGAACTTTGATGGGTTTCGAAAGTGTGCCGAGTTAATTCGGTGAAAAGCTCAAATGATAGTCTGGATATATGTTTTAACTTGATGCGCGAAATGTGTTTGGTTGAATTTGTGATTTTGTTTGTCGTTTGAGCGGTGGTTTTTAGTTCGATCGGTTTGTTTGGACTATCGTAATTATTCATTGCGGGTAGATTTGAGAATATATTTTTGAGGGGCCATAAGGGTGAACATTTTTGTGAAAGTTGATTTTGAAAATATTTTTATGGTTCGATTAAACCGGCCCGTATGAATTTTGAAATCGGTCGAGTTTTGACATAGTTAATCTGTATTTTCAAATGACACCATCAAAGCGGTATGAGGAAAAATGTATATTAATGTATTTTGGGCAATGCAAAATATTACCGTCACCTTCGTTGAGACCAAAAGAATTTTGAAAAATTTATGTTATATGTTTGTTATGTTGTTTTGCCGTCGGAAAATTTTTACAGTACCTTTCTTGTTACAATTCTATAGGTGATCATTTTCATTGCTCAATCTCTATCGACCTAATCATATGGTCCGTCTGTGACGATCGTGAACCCTAAGCTGCGATATCGTGATTGCACTTAGTTGCTTCACTGTGTGGATATTATTGACGTATTATATATTGTCACAATTCTTGTTAGCAAGTTATGGGTGTACGCCTGCATACGATGATTTCATAGTTCGGTATAATTGTGTGTTTCTTTGACGTTATCCGGATGTGGTAATTTAGAATGTCTTGTACATTGTTTTCAAAACGAGAGAGATGATAATAGATTCGTAGTTTTGATCAAACTTTTCTTTTCTAAAATTCGCTTCACAAATTTTCCAAATTCAGGAATTTTAAAATACTATCATTCGACGAGCACCTTGAAAAAAAAAAATTGTTTTTAAAATATTACCCATATTCGACCACGATGATATGTTTGTGGTTTTGACCGTGATAAACTTGGTAAAGGTCGACGTTATGTTAACATGGCTAAGTGAATGATTTATGAATTTGAATTCTGTCGTTGCGGTGATAGTTCATGTATTCGTGTTACAACTCGGAATGAGTATTTTATTGTGTTATTGTTGGTTGCTCTATATTGATTATGTGGTGGTTGTTTTGTTGTTCGATCGGTTGCCCATTCGGTATGCCGAGAGGTCGAGGTCGTGGTAACCCTCCGCGACCAGGATCGTACTACCGGTAATGGAATTAGTATCGGTGTTGCCACCGTGCTCCAACAGTGGCACTGGATGACACATTTAGCTCGGGTGGTTCGGCGTAACCATACCGCGAATGAGGATGTTGGATCGACTCGGTGGCTTAGAGAAGTGGTTCGTATCGTCCCCCTCGCTGCGGGAGCGGGTGATACTTTGGGTGGGGACGGTTGGCTTATCCAATGGAGAAGATTTTCAAGGCGATTGGTTGTCCCGAGGAGCGGAGGATTCCTATCGCCCGATTCCTTCTCGTTGATGACGCCGCTAGCGGTGGGAGGCCGTTGAGCCTCAAGATCATGCTGTTACTTGGGAAGAGTTCAAGAAGTTGATGGAAGCGGAATTTTGCCCGAGGCCGATTCGAGAGCAGAGGATCCGAGATTTTTACCTAGCCGAGCCACAGGATGTACCCGTGTCGCAGGCTATTGTCGATTATAGTCGACAGCTCGCCTTTGTGAAGAATCAGGTGAGGACCGAGGAGGACAAGATCCGTCATTTTGATATGCGGATGAGACCCGAGATTCGACAAGACATGTCGGGTTTCACTTGTGCTACTTTGAGAGAGTATCAGAATCGAGCCATGGCGTACGAGATGGCATCGTTATCTACTGGGCCTTCGCATGAGTCGAAGAGACAGAGGACGTCTGGAGATTTTTCGGATGGTGCAAGAGATGGAAATTCTTCTCATCGAGTTTCGCGTAGTCGTACGGCGAAACCTTCAATTTCTTCGTTCGGTGGAACCAAGAGTTCCAAGTTGTCTTCTTTGACTCCTAGTCAGACTGGGAGGTGCTTTAACTGCAATGTTGTCGGTCATGTGCAAGCTAATTGTCCTTCGCAACGGATTACTTGTTATAATTGTGGACTCGAGGGCCACAGAGTTCAGTACTGTGAATTATTCCATGAGGTTTCCCAGAATCGTGTTTCGGCATCGGTATCGGGATCGGTTTGTCGGGACCGTTGAGATTTTGTCGGCCGTGCTTTGTTGTTTGTGACTTCACTTTTTTTTTTAGTTTAAGTTTCGGGACGAAACTTTTTTTTAGAGGGGTAGAATGTAATACCCGTAATTTCGATTTCCGGTAATTTCTTTTTTTTCGGCGAAAGTCCGTTTTGACGACTCGATCATGACCGTTTCGTCATTTCGAGATTGATTAATTCTGCACTTTTTGTCATCCGAGCTCGTTTCGGTGTCGTTTTGTTGAGTTCCGTGCTTTTTAGCGGTTTTTCCGCACTTGAGTTCGATTCTTGTGAATCCCGTCGGCTAACTGTTTCGAGTTTCCGCAAGTCCGTTTAACTTTGTTAGACGTGTTGTGAACTTCGGTTTGGTTATTCGATCACGTATCGTGATTTAGGCGTTTTGGGCGTTTTCGTAATTTCCCAAAGTTTGGGGTAATTACTTTCCATTGTCGAATTTCGAGCCTTAGGTGGTCGAATCGTGTGTTCTCTTAGTGCTCGGATTCGTATTTGCGAGTACTTCGTAACCGTATGTTCGATTCGTATTCGAGTTCGGGTTTGGGTCGTTCGGATCGTCGGAGTGGCCACGACCGAGGGCGGCAGCAGTGATCGGTCCGGCGAGTTACGGCCGTAAGGTGCGATTCTGGCCGTAAGTGTTCGGCAGCTGGCACGGCGAATGCGATTACGGCCGTAAGTCGAGAGTTACGGCCGACGGTGCGTGCAACTTCGGACGAATGCGATTCTGGCCGTAAGGACTGCCGTGTGCGGCCGTAAGTCCCGAGTTACGGCCGTAAGGTCTGTCGATTCTACGGCCGTAAGCGATCGGCATGCGCTGGCGGATTTTGACGAATGCGTTACGGCCGTAAGGTCGGCCGATTCTGGCCGTAAGTGGTCGGCAGGATCTTTGGGGAGTATATATATGTTCGAGCAATCGGGTTTACACCTATTTTTCTCATCCCTCTCATTTCCTTCCGTGGTGGGGCTTGGAGTACGTGATTAGATGTTGTTTATATATCAATCCACGAAGTTCTTGAGTTTCTAACATCAATCCATCACCTCATAACCTCCTCCGATCTACCGAATCAAGGTTAGATTTCTTGATAATCTAGTTTTGGGAATTTGGGTATTTTGGTTGTTTTCGTCCGATTAATCCGATTTATCTTAGGATTATGATGGATTGATGATTATTTAGATGTATTATATCATTTCCCTTGTTATTCCATGGTTGGATCGTATCGATTCGTTATTTGGGTCGAGTTCTTGACCGACGCCTTGAAGGTGTCCTAAAATGTCATAGAGGGTTTTCGGGCGTTCTTCGATTATTCTTCCTCGTATGATCGATGATTTATTCATTATATATAGTTAGGGTCGAATTCTTGTGAAGGACTCGAGTCGGAACCCTCCCGATCGTTGTCTTCTACGGGGTCCGACCTTCCCTGTTGAAACGTGTTCTTCGGAGTGTCCGTAGCGGTCATTAAGTCGAGCTTTCCGTTGCTCGCGTGCGTTGGACTTGAGGCGAGTATCTCGTCTATATTCTTTATACTTTGAGAATGTGATGTGTCGTGAATTTAACGTGGACTCGTTAGTGACGGTATATTTAACCGTAACTTACTTTAAATGAAGATGTGATTTTATGAAGGTAATTACCAACGTAAACTTTAGTTTCAAGAATAATGATAACTACCTCATCATGTTATTTTGTGATTAAAATAAATACTAGAAATGAGTAGTTAATCAAGAATTGTGGAATCGCGTAATACTTGTATTATTTGCTCGTTGGCCTTTTTCTGAATGATGGTTTCTTTGTGGATGTTGTGCCTTTGTGGAAGTTATGTTACATTAACTTATATGTTACGTGTTTAGGTTGTAGTGAATATTGTGCCTTTGTTGTTGTTGTGTATCTTAGCGAATTGAGATGTTGTCGGGTAGGGTCCCGTCGAGGCCTCGGAGGCGCGTGCTTGCGAGTACGGCGGACGTACTTTCTGACAATAAGGTTATCAATTCGGGTAGGTGCAGGGAGGGCTCCGAGAATCGACACTTGCGAGTGCGATGTCATGATAACTTATGGGTGAATTTGAATGATGTTATCCGGAAAGGCTCGGGAGAGGCCTCCGGAGGCGCGTGCTTGCGAGAACGGCCGATGTTACGATTTGACCATAAGGTTATCTAATCGGGTAGGTCTGGAGAGGGCTCCGAGAATCGTCACTTGCGAGTGCGATGTCAAGATAACTTATGGGTGTGTTCGAGTTTATTCTTGATGACTAATCCGGGTGGGACCCTTCGGGGCCACGGAGACGTTTTGACTGTTGATTTGATATCTCTGAATTGTTTATGTTTTGAATCTTGAATCCCGATTATATTGGTGAATATGGTTTTGATCTTGAGGTTTGAGTTGAGAATAAAATCATTTGTATGATTTTGAAAGAAAACCTTTTGAAAAGGATAAACATTCATATTTCAGGATTTTACACTGAGACCCCGAAGTCTCTAAATAATCTCTTACAATGATTTCTGGAGTAATCCCCATGGTTTGTTTTAAAGGAATAAATTTTCAAAAGACTTTAGACTCGGGGATCGTGTTACTACCTTGTCGAAATGTTATTTTCATAACGGTTGTATTCTTGATGTATAATTGTATAGCTTGGTTACTTGCTAGCGATTCCATCGCTAACCCCTCGTTGGGGATTTTGTTATTTATTCCAGGTGTTCTGACTGGAGAGTGAGCAACCACAGGATTGGCTCGGAGGATGATGCAATGCAGCGATACTAGTCACAGTTGTAGTCTGTCGTCTGTCAGTGATATGTCAGTTTGAGTTCTTGTCATCCTTGAGGGGATGGACATTTTATGTACTATGTGATCGAGTTGTAATTTAGTTTCATCAGATGTACGGTTATGCTATGCTTTGAGAGACCTAATCGGTCTACGGTATTATGTTTTGGTCAAGTTGACCGCATGTGGGTTTTGATTTGTAGTCTCCCGCCTGGTAGCTCCTTGTGGAAAGGGGTCTACGGCGTGTAATATCCCTGAGTGGATTGGGGGTGTTACAAGCAGATACTGGCTCATTTGACCGTCCAGAGGGAGTTGCAATTAGAGTTTATGAGACCAGAGATTGAAGTCTGGTTACAGCGCATTCAGGGACAACTTTGCACGCTTGAGATTTCATCATCCCTGAATGAGATGGTCAGGACGAAACAGATGACGGACCCATTCTTATCCAGAATTCGAGGAGAAATCGATCAGGGGAAGGCCCCTGGATTTGTGGTTCACGAGGATGGACTGATACGATTTAAAAACCGAGTATGTGTACCAGCAGACGAAGAGTTGAGGAATACTATTCTGAAGGAGGCTCATGCTACCCCGTATTCCATACACCTAGGATCAAGTAAAATGTATAAGGATTTGAAGCCGTATTATTGGTGGGGTAACATGAAATGGGAGGTTGCCGAATTTGTTTCGAAGTGTTTGACCTGTCAACAGGTCAAGATTGAGCATCAGCGACCAGCTGGCATGATGAAACCGCTCCCGATTCCCGAGTGGAAGTGGGAAGACATATCGATGGATTTTATTACTAGCCTGCTGACGAGCCATCGAGGCATGAATACGATTTGGGTGATTGTGGATCGACTGACTAAATTGGCCCATTTCTTGGAGATTAAGGATACGTGGGGCCCTTAGAGATTGGCCCAGTTGTTTATCAAAGAGATTGTGAGACTGCATGGTACCCCTAAGAGTATTGTATCAGATCGAGACGGACGGTTCGTGTCGCACTTCTAGAAGGCAGTTCATCGTGCGATGGGTACATAGTTGAATTTCAGTACGGCTTATCATCCCCAGACCGATGGTCAGTCTGAGAGGACTATTCAAACTCTGTAGGATATGTTGAGGGCTTGTGCTCTCGATTGGAATTACGACTGGGAAGCCCAACTACCGTTAGTGGAATTCACATATAATAACAGTTGGCACGCCTCGATCATGATGGCACCTTATGAGGTATTGTATGGTCGTCGTTGTAGGTCCCCTTTGTGTTGGGATGATTTATATGAATCTATTGGTACGGAACCTGATATGTTATTGGCAGCCCGCGAGAAGATTTCCCTGATCAAGAGTCGTCTATTAACGGCCCAAAGCGACCAGAAATCATATGCAGATAATCGTCGATGACCACTCGAGTTTGAAGTTGGTGACCATGTACTAGTAAAAATATCTCCTACTCGAGGTGTTTTCCAATTCGGGAAGAGAGGGAAGTTGAGCCCAAGGTATATTGGTCCGTTTGAAATCCTGGATCGAGTAGGCGACCTAGCCTATCGTTTAGCATTACCACCAGCTTTGAGCCGGATTCACAACATATTCCATGTATCCCAGTTGAGGAAGTATGTTGCTGACCCAAGCCACATTATTCAATTCGACGAGGTCGAAATAGCCGATGACCATTCATATGAAGAACGCCCTGTGCAGATACTTGAGAGAAGAGTCAAACAGTTGAGGAACAAGGCAATTCCCTTATTAAAAGTTCAGTGGTCGAGACATGGAGTCGAGGAAGATACGTGGGAGACTGAGGATATCATGCGAGAGAGATACCCCGAGATGTTTACCCCTTAGTTTCGAGGACGAAACTCCTTTTAAGGGGGGAGTATGTAATACCCTCGCCTTTACTATTGTATTTTCTGATTTAAATCGAGTATTATTGCACCACATCTGTATTTATTGTAGCAAGCATATTGATAAATTATGTTAAGTTGAAATCCTGGTCATTCATACTATATTAATTGTTGGGTGATATTGGGAGAATTTCATTTTTTTGCTTGTTACAGAACTTAACGTACGTTAGCCTAGCTTCCTTACGTACGCTATATCAACCGATTTACGTACGTAACCTTTACTTGTTAACGTACGTAATGCAGGGGATCTTTCAGCAGATCACCTTTCGACGGGTGAGGCCGAGTGAGTAGGTGGTGGTCGGAAGTCGATCGCGATAGCCAAGTAAACGCCCATTACGTACGTAATGGCTAGAGATTTACGTACGTAATAACTGGTGTGTTTTAAGACAGAGAAATCTGATAAATCGACTACGTACATAATGTTCATGAGATTACGTACGTAAGGGCCTTAACGTACGTTAACCCATCTCTTTAACGTACGTAATGCTGAGTTCAGGTTATAAAAATGTGACTTGCCTTTCATTTTTCTACTCGACCCATTCAACTCTTCCTCTGAGAAAACGATTCCCCACCCTGCCAAATCGATTTCTATCCCTTCTATCTTGCGTTGGAGCTTCAGCACTTGGTTTGTGACTTGAAGATTTGGAAATTGAAGTGTGTTCTTTGAAGTGTTGGTGTTCTTCATTTTGAGGTTGGTTTCTCTTAAACTCATACTAAATCTATGCTTATGATGATGTTAACATATAAACACTTCATATAAGGTTAGTTTAATCTAGTATAAACATGATAAATTATTTGAATCATGCTCAAACTATGTGAGGAATAACATTAGAGGTGTTAATACCACTTCTTCATGTATGAAAATTCATAATATGGTTGTGTTGATAAAGATAGATAAAAACCTGTTTAGATAACATGATAATAGAAAGTTGATTTTAATCTTGACACCAAAAACATGAAAGTAATGGAAATCCTTGATGACTAGAAGTGTGAAATACTAATATTGTCTTGAACATTCAATTCATTCTAGAAAGATAACATGGAACCATATTCTTGGCCTCTAGGACCGATACCTTTGTGGTGAATTATTGGAAGAATTATGTTAACCCTCTGAAGATAATTTTCACATGATGAGATGAAGTTATATTTTGAATTCCAAGTATCCAATGATATAACTAGGTTTTTAATAACTTCTTCAAAAGTAAAACAATGGATTTTGATAGAATACAGTTGTAATCTTCATATGTTCAAGTTAATCGATTTCGTTGATAACTTGAAGGGGTGTTAATCACTACATCAATATGATGATAATGTTCATGGTGATACAATGCGGTATAGGGAGCAGCCGAGTTCCATTTCATTAATCCGTGTGTAATGAGAAATGTAAATTAAGATGATGTTCTTAGTTCACTAACAACTTAAACTTATGCTTTCATATAGGAATTGGTTTTAATGTAATCGTTGGTAAAATAATGAGGAACGTAACTAAACACAAACTTATATCATAATCGGAAGTGCCGATGATTTGAAAGGATTGTTTTCACCATGTTACATTGGTAATAATCTGGACCTCAAGTGTTTGACATTAATTCTAGGATATATGAATGAACATAATAAACATGTTATATGATGATTTGTAATTGGAACATTAAAGTGATCAATAGGATAATTGATCTATTCAAGTAAATTTACGAATATTGATTCTATGTAATGATACCATTATCATACGAATGTGTTGTTGAATGAATTACATTTCATTCAAGGTTGCTTGTCCACGTGAGTATTGTTAGACGGGGATACCGTTCGTTTGATCACTCAAAGAAGGATTATTCATCTACGGAATTGAGGCAAGTTATCTTGCTTGGTTATAATGATGATTGAATTCTTGTGGTTATTATGCCTTTCGTGTATATGATATGTTCTGAGAATCTATGATTCATGATATGGTGATGCTCTTGATCGTGTTATCATTTGTGGTGGGATGGTATGCCCGAGTTTACCGTTCTTATTACCGTTGGTTCTGTGAGCGTTGTTGACACTTCGGTGAGTCGTTCGATTCCTTGATAAAGGTGTAATTTGTTGAGTTTCGTTGTCATGTTGCATCGTGACATCTCTGGAGTCATATCTGCGTGCCGATTGGTTATGTGTAGGATTTTTAGCCGGGCACTTGATGATCATGCGTGGATGTTTCCGCATTTAGATCGTGCACACGAGATGTAGTTCGTGAGTCTAATTAGGTACATCGTCCCACGTATATTCTGGATTCCGTATACGGGGTGGACATGTGCACGGACACATTTCCGGATCGGGCGTACTGTGACGTCCGTCTTGAGCCATATTATATGGTCGTTCATATATTTGGATATGTTCGACAGTCGGGACTGACTGTGTATACGCCTGCAGGGTATATTCAGTAGTTGGTTGTTTTCTTTGAGATCCATATGTATATGAATTGTATAATGTCATGAGAATTATTATCATGTATAGCTGACCCTGTGGTTTGGGGCGAAATACTTGTATTTCACGGCGAGAAAAGGGCAAGGCACAGGAAGAGCACGATGGTGATGGAGGGTTTTGAAGGATGCTATTTCGGGGGGGGGGGGGGCGAGTCTTTTGATGTTCGGTTATGTCTTATTGTGATTTTCATTTTATTTTGTGTCGGATGAATGTACTATAATTTGTAAGGTATTGCCCATCGTCACATGGTCTGTACCGAATTTGGATCCTGTGTAAATTTGCTCGTACTAAAGACATGTATGACTTATACTCCACATCGGGGTTTTGATAAATATTGTGGTGCGGTGCCATGTTGTCAGGTTGTAGGTGTATATCGTGATATCACCTAGTGGCTCCCGGTAGGGGTCCACGGCACTGTAATAGCCGCCGTTCTCGGGCTGTTACATATGATCGGTGAAAATCTGACAGGTGACGCCATAAAGATAATGACGCTAAATCTTCAACGCGAATACCATGGCCGCTAGCTCTAGGACGTGGGTCGGATAATTGACCTCGTAAGGCCTCAGTTGTCGTGAAGCATAGGCAATCACCTTCCCGTTCTGCATTAATACACATCCAAGACCGTGTTCGGACGCGTCACTATAAACCACAAATCCTTCCGTACCTTGTGGTAAAGAAAGGACAGGCGCTGAAATTAAATGGCTCTTGAGTTCCTCAAAACTCTGCTGACACGCGTCAGACGACGTGTATTTCTTATCCTTCCGCAAAAGGCTCGTCATTAGTTGAGCGATTTTAGAAAACCCTTCCACAAATCGCCGGTAATAGCCTGCTAATCTGAGGAAGCTTCAGATTTCCTTAACATTCTTCGTAGGTTGCCAATATCGGATAGCCTCCGTCTTCTGTGTTAGGAGTATGCCCTCGAATGCCACTCAGAGGTTGTTGAGTGAGGGCATTGTACTTGTAATTATGTAAACCATTTATATAAGGCAAATGAATGTTTCTTTATTTACTGGTAGTTACTGGCATTCCTAACTCGTAAATAAATATATAGAAACTAGTCCGTTTATTTGAGAGCAAAACGTTCCACTCCTTATTGGATAAGGAGGTCGGCACTGGAAAAGTTTATAGCTCAAATACTTAATCGTTCGCAAGTCGATGAAACTTGACTGGGTGTTAAGTTTATGTGAAGACTTGTATGACGTGTTCTTTGACATGGAGAGTGCCTGTCGAACACTAATGGTTAGTGGGAGCATACGTTATAGGTTTGGTAATTAGATTAGTATACTCGAACCGACTCACCCTCGATTCGTCACACGGATTTCACTCCGGGACAGTCAATGATGGAGTCGAAAGGTTGTGATAGGTATTCGTGAACCTTCGACTTGAGGATTTAGTAGGGATGTGCTTGTGACGTCAAGATTTTCATTAGAGTAGTTCGGTAAACCGGAAGGTGGGGGTCAACCTCGATGTGCATTTTGACGGGCAAGTAGCAGGTCCTACTGAATACCAAGATAGAATTCTTTCTCCTGTTAGTGAACGGGTTATATGTCCTATGCGGTTATTGGCAGATGAGATCATAAGTCTTTGGCCAAAGCATTGGAGCTAGCTGTATTAGATACACGAGAGCTTGATGATCTCTATTTGCATTAACGCATGCATAACGTCAAGTACAGATAGGGTTTGACTGACCGTGACCCTATAACTTGATCGGGACATTTGAAAGAAGGGTTTATACGTATACTGGTATTCACGACAGAATGGTTCTTGAATGATCCCAATCATTCGTTCTCGATTAAGTGCAGTGTAGGCCGCCAGGCTGGCTAGGTGGTGCTACTACTCTTTGGTTCCTCCCATTGCTAACTGAGACGGACCTACCGAGTCGCGCATTAGGATTGATGACGGAATGAATTAAGCTAATTCTCTCATTATGAATATTAGATATTGGATATCTAATTTGGGACATTGGATGTTTAAATCGATTTATCGGATAAATTGATTTACGGCTTAATGGATTAAATATATCACTGGGTGATTAATTTAATTCATGAATATAATTATTTCTTGGAGAAATTAATTATGTTATTTTGTATTTGATATGTTTAATTAATTGGATTAATTAATCGATACAAATACATCGGAACAGAATCGTAGTTTATCTGTTTAGACTCACGGGAGTCCGAAACGAACCGAACTCATCCGTTTCTGCATGGTAGCCGCCCCCTAATTTCCACCCACTTTCCTCTTGTCTTGTTGTTTTCATTTTATATGAAAAAGATGACTTTGTGGGGTTTGATCTCATGTGACATGAGTTGTTCACATGAGGGTGGAATAAGAATATAAGGAGGAAGACTTCATATCTCTTGACTAAGATATGATTCCTACGTGAGTGAGATTGAGAGAGAGAGAGAAAAACTATTTTCTCAATTATCTTCATCTTCTTCATTCATTTCTTCTTCATTTTTCTTGGAGAAAAATTGAGAGAAAATCATATAGAGAGAGTAAGATTAAAACATTTAGAGTGTAGTAATCTTTACATATATAGCTTCATCACTTAGCTCTAGCCGTATCCTCGGAGGATAGCAAGGTGATCGTCATTCCGGTTGTTTTTCCGGCGCGTGGCAAGTAGAGACGCGGTGCTTTCGGCGTTGGATCGTTGAAGAGCTTGGGGAATAGCTCAAGAGAAGGTTACCATTTAATCAACGGACTTCGAGGGTTAGTTTCTTATGACTCTTGCTTTTCGTTTATATATTCGTATATACGTAGCTCGATCGATCCTCGTAGGGATTCGGATCGAATTAATTTTCGTTTTACCGCTTCCGCTGGGCCTTCGTTTTAGGCACCGAATCCCAACAGTGGTATCGGAGCATAGGTCTTGCGATCGTATATACGATATTAGCATTTGGAATGCTCGATTAGATGGTGAATGATTTAGAATCATTTTAGTCATAATCGTGGTATATGTTTTTACGTTCGTTGTAGTTATATTTTTCGTAAGTTTATGTCTAAATATAAATCTTAATTTCTTGGAAATATGATTTATATTGAAGATATGAATGTTGGAGAATATAGATATTGGATATCCGGTCGAAAAACTAGTCCCGAAATGCCGTTGGACGGTCCGGGAGGGGTCCGGAAGTCGGGGGCCACGGCCTGTGGCACATTGCGGCCGGCACAGGCGGCCAGCATCTTGTGGGCCGCGGCACGAGCTCTGAGGCGCAGCCTGTGGCTGCTGGGCATCCGGCGGCTGCCGAGCATGACTTCGGCCATGCCAGCTGTCTGCCGGCATCTTGCGGCATGACTCGGCCATGGCAGCCAATTTCGCCTGGCTCGATTTTTTCGTGTATTCTTGAAATTAATCTCCCGCATGTTAAATTGGATTTAATATGATTAAAATGATTTATGGTATTTCATTTTATAAGGGAAATTTGATTAATTGGAATATTTATGGTCGACCAAATTATTTTGAACGTTATCATATTACCGATTGTGTGAATCGATTGGATCGGTTCGTATTGTTGATTGGATCAATGTATCTCTACACTTTCCATTTATTTAGTATTTATTGGATGAATGCTTTTGAATGGGGATGTGGTTCGTGGACTTAGTTTTTGAATCGTTCGTTTTATTCGATTGGGTTGTAAAGGCCGTTTTGAGCCTATTTATTTTACTAGAAAAATTTGTATCTAGGATGCAATTTTCAATGTAAAATTTATATGTAATGACGAAGACCGGAGGAAGATCCATTTCGAGAAGACGAAGATTCAAGACGAAGACTTGTAATTAGATTACGGAGTTTTTGTTTTCTAGGAACGGTCCATGAACCACATGTTGGTAGCAACTAGGTTGTGAATGGTTGTTTCATATTGTATGAATGCCACAAACACGCTTAAACGATTAATGTGCAAAGTGTAACGCTAATCGCGAAAATTCTCCCACGATAAATTATTAAGTTTATAAGGTTTCAAGGTTTTCCTTCCCTCCATCGAGTTTTCGGGAAATTGAAATCCAAACCGGATGTGCTATGCTGCCGAGTTATCGGGGTAGTCGTTCGGGGAGGACGGATAAATTACCGGGAGCGCGGTTGGAGCAAATTTTATCCCTAGAAACCTGATAGGTTGCCGGATAAGATTCAATTGTGAAACTGATTTGCGTCGATGGTATAAACTTAACTTGTTCACGAACCATAGAAACCGTATAGGTTGAGGGGAGTGGACAAGGGGAAAAAGAAGATCGAATCATCCATTAGATGGGTTGGTATTGGACACCACTTTATGAAAATTAATAGACTAGAAACTTGTTCGGTTGCCCTCTATTAAGATTTATAAAGAACTCGATCACCACTATGAAGTAGAGCGACGTTACTTCCGGATTTTACATGGGAGTGTGTTACTCCGATAAAAATAGTGGGAGTTGGGTAACAAGAATAGAAAAGACCTTAATTCTATACTCAGAACATAATTGAATGAGTCACTAATTAATCTATCGTACTTAATGCAGACTCAAATCTCAATATGACAATGAATCCACTCGCAATTCTACTCGAAAATAACACCTTAATGGGACCTAACTTTGTGGATTGGCTCCGCAATCTGATGATTGTCCTCAGTATAGAGGCACTGGGATATGTCTTGGAGACAGACATTCCGGTGCCTCCTGTGCGGACCCGAGCCAATCAGGAAGAGATTGAAAACCACGAAAAGTGGGTTAAGGATGACGTGAAAGTCCGTGCTTATATGATGGCTTCCATGTCTAATGAGCTTCAGAGATCTCATGAGAAAATGACTTCTGCTAGGCAGATTCTATCTCACTTAACCGAACTTTATGGTGAGCACAAGTGAATCGCTAGATATGAGATATCCAAGCAACTGTTCGGTGCAAGGATGAAGGAAGGTGAGAAGGTTGGGGAACACGTCCTCAAAATGATATCCATGATGGAGAGATTGGAGGCTCTTGATTTTAAAATGGATACTTCTCTCCAAACCGACCTTATCCTACAGTCTCTCCCTGATTCCTTCTCACAGTTTGTTATGAACTTTAACTGCAATGAGATTGCATGTAACTTAGCTGGGCTAATGAACAAACCGGTGACCGCTCAGTCTCAGATGAAGACCCCGCGGATGAAGGAGTCTGCACTTGTGATTTCTTCTGGACTTCGGAAGTCTAAGAATAAGAAGAATAAGACCAAGAAGCGGACTGGACCACAAGCTAAGGACCTTAAGGGAAAGGGCAAGGCCCCGTTGGTTCCGAAGAACAAGAAGAAGAAGGATGCTTGTCTCAAGTGCGGTGAGCTGGGCCACTGGTCTAGAGACTGTCCGATTCTTCATGGCACTTAGTCTGAGTAACTTTTAGTTTTGGAAACAAATTGTTCTGCTACTGTATTTTCTACTTCCTGGAAACTAGATTCTGGTGCTAGTTCTCATATTTGTACCGTGAATCAGGATCTGGAACAAAGTAGGAAGCTTGGAGCTGGAGAAGTTATGATCACAGTCGGAAGCGGGAATAGTGTCGAGGCGATCGACATAGGATCACTTCTTTTGGATTTAGAATCCGGCTTCGTTTTGACTTTAGAAGATGTACTTGTTTTGCCCAAGGGGCACAAAAACATTGTATCCATTCCGGTCATGGACCGAAATGGTTTTTCATTTTTCATTAGTGATGGTTCCTGCCAAATTTATTTTAGAAATAAACTAGTGGGTACTGCTACATTGTTGAATGGATTGTATCATCTAAATCTCAGCAACAAAGTAGTTGTGAATACTATGACTAGAAAACGTTGTAGGGATGAAACCAATCAAGTTTTGAAATGGCATCTTAGACTTGGTCATGTTGGTCAGACCAAGGTTTACAAGATGGAAAAAGATGGACTTATGGGTCCATTGGGATCGGATCCCTTTCCTACTTGTGAATCTTGCCTTAAAGGCACAATGACTAAGTCCCCCTTCACAGGGACTTTTGAAAGAGCCGCTGATAAACTGGGATTAATCCATACTGACGTTTGTGGTGCTTTGGAAGCAGCACGTGACGGATATCAATATTTCATTACGTTTACAGATGATCATAGTAGGTATGGTTATGTATACTTAATGAAGCATAAATCCGAGGCCTTTGAGAAATTCCAGGAATTCAAGGCCCTAGTAGAGAAACAAACTGGTAATCATATCAAAGCACTTCGGTCGGACCGAGGTGGCGAGTATATGAGTACAAAGTTTGACCAGTTCCTTAAGGAACATGGAATAGTTTCACAACTAACACCTCCAGGCACTCCTCAGTTAAATGGTGTGTCAGAAAGAAGGAACCGGACCTTGTTGAACATGGTCCGTTCCATGCTAGGCTATACTGACTTTTCGATTTACCTGTGGGGGTATGCACTCCTGACTGCCGCGTATATCTTGAACAGATGTCCTTCCAAATCCGTTCCTAAAACTCCACATGAGATGTGGGAAGGAAGGAAACCAAGTCTTAATCATATTAGGATTTGGGGATGTCCCGCTTATGTCAAGAAGACTAAGGTGGAAAAGTTGGAAGCTAGGTCTGCGAAGGGACGTTTCATTGGATTCCCGTCTGGGACGATGGGATATCTATTCTACATGCCCGAAGATCGAAGGATCGTTGTTGCTTTACAAGCACACTTCCTGGAAGATGAGTTCATTCAGGAAGGCGGAGCAGGTAGAAGTATTTCTTTAGAAGAATACAATGAAACTCCTCGAGAGACACCTGTGTAAGAAACTGGAACTGAACTTTCTGAAACACAAGTACAACCACCTCGCAGGTCTAGTAGGGTGTCTCATTTACCTGAGAGGTATGGGCTTGTGCACTTGGAGGAGCTGAGTCTCCATGAGGTTCCAAGTGATAGCCAAGAGACCGACCCGACGACCTATGACCAAGCGATGGTGGATGTAGACTCTGCGAAATGGCGTGAAGCTATGGAAGCTGAGATAGACTCGATGCATGTAAATCAGGTCTGGACTCTAGTAGACCTCCCCAAGGGCATAGTGCCCATTGGGAATAAGTGGATCTACAAGAGAAAGACTGATGGTGATGGCAAGGTTGACGCCTATAAGGCCAGGCTTGTGGCAAAGGGTTATACCCAAAAGGAAGGGATTGATTACCACGATACCTTCTCGCCCGTAGCCATGATCAAGTCTATTCGCATGATGCTTGCTATAGCTGCCTACCACGATTATGAAATATGGCAAATGGATGTAAAGACGGCTTTTCTTAATGGATTCCTCGAGGAGGAAATCTATATGGAGCAGCCTAAAAGTTTTGTGTCCGAAGTCGATATTCAGAAAGTGTGCAAGCTTCAGCGTTCCATTTATGGGCTGAAGCAAGCGTCGCGTAGTTGGAACCTTCATTTTGACGAGGCGGTCAAAGAGTTTAACTTCGTGCAAAATGAAGAGGAACCTTGTGTATACAAGAAAGTTAGTGGGAGCAAGATCGCATTCTTAGTACTATATGTAGATGACATTCTACTAATAGGAAATGATGTGGGAATGCTCGGTTACCAGAAAGCTTGGCTTTCGAGTAATTTCTCCATGAAAGACTTGGGAGAAGCAACCTATATTCTTGGTATTCGGCTCTACCGGGATAGAGCGAAGAGAACAATAGGCCTTTCCCAAGCCCTCTATATAGATAAGATCTTAAAGTGATTTAAGATGGATGACTCTAAAAGAGGGTTCCTACCGATGCAACATGGAATAAAACTCACCTTGAAGATGTGTCCTCAAAGTGAGGAACAACGCAAGGAAATGAGTAATATACCATATGCTTTGGCCGCGGGTAGCCTTATGTATGCTATGTTGTGTACAAGACCTGACATCAGGCATGCTGTAAGCCTGGTGAGTAGGTTTCAGGCAAACCCAGGTAGGGAACATTAGACTGCTGTAAAGAACGTTCTCAAGTACTTGAGAAGAACTAGAGATATGGTTCTTATGTATGGCGGTGGAGAATTGGATGTGGTGGGATTCACTGATTCGGACTTCCAAGGACTGAAGGACGACTCGATGTCCACTTCTGGCTACATATTTACTCTTAATGGAGGAGCAGTATCTTGGCGTAGTGCCAAGCAAAGCGCGATTGCTGATTCCACCTGTCAGGCTGAGTATCAAGCAGCCTCGGAGGCTTCCAAGGAAGGGTTCTGGATTAAGAAGCTTCTAGGAGAACTTCAAATGATACCATGTCTTGAAATTTGCTGTTCATCTTTGCGACAACGATGGAGCTGTAGCACAGGCCAAGGAGCCGAGGTTTCACAACAGCACCAAACATATTGAGAGGAAGTATCATCTCGGAAGAGAATTTGTTCGCAAGGGATACATTGTGCCGCACGGAGTAGACTCGGCCGACAACGTCGCCGATCCACTGACCAAGCCACTTTCTCAGACTAGCTTGGAGCGTCATCTGGAGAACATGGGTATTAGATATCATAGTGTGTGGCATTGAGTGCAAGTGGGAGATTGTTAGGAGTATGCCCTCGAATGCCACTCAGAGGTTATTGAGTGAGGGCATTGTACTTGTAATTATGTAAACCATTTATATAAGGCAAATGAATGTTTCTTTATTTACTGGTAGTTACTGGCATTCCTAACTCGTAAATAAATATATAGAAACTAGTCCGTGTATTTGAGAGCAAAACGTTCCACTCCTTATTGGATAAGGGGGTCGGCACTGGAAAAGTTTATAGCTCAAATACTTAATCGTTCGCAAGTCGATGAAACTTGACTGGGTGTTAAGTTTATGTGAAGACTTGTATGACGTGTTCTTTGACATGGAGAGTGCCTGTCGAACACTAATGGTTAGTGGGAGCACACGTTATAGGTATGGTAATTAGATTAGTATACTCGAACCGACTCACCCTCGATTCGTCACACGGATTTCACTCCGGGACAGTCAATGATGGAATCGAAAGGTTGTGATAGGTATTCGTGAACCTTCGACTTGAGGATTTAGTAGGGATGTGCTTGTGATGTCAAGATTTTCATTAGAGTAGTTCGACCCTGTAAACCGGAAGGTGGGGGTCAACCTCGACGTGCATTTTGACGGGCAAGTAGCAGGTCCTACTGAATACCAAGATAGAATTCTTTCTCCTGTTAGTGAACGGGTTATATGTCATATGCGGTTATTGGCAGATGAGATCATAAGTCTTTGGCCAAAGCATTGGATCTAGCTGTATTAGATACACGAGAGCTCGATGATCTCGATTTGCATTAACGCATGCATAGCGTCAAGTACAGATAGGGTTTGACTGACCGTGACCCTATAACTTGATCGGGACATTTGAAAGAAGGGTTTATACGTATACTGGTATTCACGACAGAATGGATCTTGAATGATCCCAATCATTCGTTCTCAGTTGGGGTACAGTGTAGGCCGCCAGGCTGGCTAGGTGGTGCTACTACTCTTTTGTTCCTCCCATTGCTGACTGAGATGGACCTACCGAGTCGCGCATTAGGATTGACGACGGAATAAATTAAGCTAATTCTCTCATTATGAATATTAGATATTGGATATCTAATTTGGGACATTGGATGTTTAAATCGATTTATCGGATAAATTGATTTACGGCTTAATGGATTAAATATATCACTGGGTGATTAATTTAATTCATGAATATAATTATTTCTTGGAGAAATTAATTATGTTATTTTGTATTTGATATGTTTAATTAATTGGATTAATTAATCGATACAAATATATCGGAACGGAATCGTAGTTTATCTGTTTGGACTCACGGGAGTCCGAAACGAACCGAACTCATCCGTTTCTGCATGGTAGCCGCCCCCCTAATTTCC